>JAPXFY010000013.1:30732722-30762722 GCA_030674185.1 Monoplex corrugatus
AGACACATAGACATCAGAGTCGAGAGCGACAAACAAACAGGTCATATCGTATAAACATGACAGTTTCGGTGGGGGTCGAGAATGGAAGAAGCGCCCTGGCTGTCGGTTTCGCTGCTGCTTTTGGCAGCGTCGTATGTCATCTCCAAGTTACAAGCCTGATCAGGGTGATATGGAGAACCAGCTTTTGACAAATCATGAAGGAATCTGGTCTTGTTCACATTGTAGGACACTGTGTACGAACAGTGGTAGAGGATAATAGACACAGAGAGAGATGGAGGAGGGACACACACACACACACACACACACACACACACACACACACACACACACACACACACACACACACACACACACACACGTGTCCATGTTATGACAATGTTGAGACTTCCATGAACAGCAAAGAAAACAAAGAGACAGTCTTGAAGGAGGCAGACACAAGAAGAACATTGATAAAGAAGATTATGAAAGGACAAGCAACATTTGTGGAATATTTTCTGAGGCAAAAAAAAAAAATTAAAGCATCTAGTCACAACAGGAAAGCTTTAGGGAAAAAGAGCACCAAGTTGGCCCAGAAAGAAAATATTGAACGGATTTGCAATGTGGCTGAGGACACACGGGGTGGGAGCAGTACTTGCAGCAACAAGGAATAGATATAGCCCTGATATGGCTCTGTGCAGTCGGCTGGGCTTTAAATAACAATAAAAGAAAGAAAAGAAAGAAAGGCGATGTCATCTGCTACCCATGGTATGCCACTGGGACGATGGTAACTGTAACCTTTGACTCTCCCACAGTATCTGCCAACACCCCTCATTGTCAGCCATGACACATTATCTTCCAGCACCCCTCATTGTCAGCCATGACAGCAAACAAAATCTTAATCATTTCATTTTCCTCACCCTATCCACCAGTTTCCGCAGGATGCTCGTGGATAGTGTTGGGGAGTTAAAGGGTCAAGTTTTTGGAACTTATAGATAGATTGCGGAAGTGAAGGGGTTAACAAGCATACATTGCATGGCTACGGCTATGAAAGTCTGTGTGAACGTGAAATAACAACGATTTGAAAGCTCTGTGCACACGAATAATTGGAAACTACAAGAGAGAAAGAGAGAGAGAGAGAGACGTTAAATAAAATAATGTACCATGAAAAGAATGGAGGAAGTGGAGACGAGGAATTTACTGAACTGTGGTCAGTCAGTCCAGACGTCATTTACTGCTCCACTTCGCCTATGAGTGTATCAGTCATACCGTCATCTCACATTTTTGACAACAGTCCCCATGTGTTTGGATAACAGTTGGCGAGCGATGAGCTATAGACACACAGAAAGACTGATAAAGGTAAAGTTGGAAAGAAATTAAAATAAGCCAGGGAGCCAAAATGAAGCGGAGGGAGCGAGAGAGAGAGAGAGAGAGAGAGAGAGAGAGAGAGAATATATATATATATATATATATGCTGCTGCATCAGCAGCAGCAGCCTATTACTCTAAATCGATTATTTCTGCGACTGCGAAAAAACATAAAGAATGCTGAGGACTGGAATGGCATTGAACTTTTGCGCTTTCCTTCTTCTGTGTTAATAAATGACACATGGACTTTATTACAGTAATCCGATCGGTCTTTGTTTATTTCTGTGCGTCTTGATCAACCAACGTTTTTCCCTTTCCCGTAATTTGCAGAACCAGCGATTTGTGACAGCTCACTAACTGAAGATTTGTGCGTTTCTTCTCGTGAAGACTTTGTCTCTCTTCTCTATGCCTGTGTCTCTCTGTCTCTGTTTATGTGTCTGTCTGTCTGTCTCTGTGTCTGTCTCTCTTCCTACCCTCTCTCGTTGTCTCTTTATCTGTTTCTGTCTCTACCTGTCTCTGTCTTGCTCTGTCTCCTTCAACCCCTTCTCTTTTCACATACACACACAGAGGCAAAGACACACACACACACACACACACACACACACACACACACACACACACGCACACGCACACGCACAACACATGTCAAGTCACAGACAGACTTAATTTACCCCACCGGTTGTTAAAAAAAAGAAGCGAGAATTGCTGAGAACAAAACTGATATTGGGAAAGTTGCCTCGTTCCTTCCACGGTGCTAATAAAGAACGTCTAGAGTTTATGACCGGAATCAAACGAGTGTTCGATTATTTCTGTATTTCCCAGTCAGCCAATTTTCCTTCTTGTAATATGCAGAATCTATGATTTGTGACTGCACCCAAATTGATAATTTCTGTGTTTCTCGTCTTGCAAAGACACTGTGTTTCTGCCTCTGTGTCCGTCTGTGGCTCTGTCTGGCTCTGTGTGTCTCTTTGCCTGTCTCAGTGTCTGTCTCTGTCTGTCTCTCTGTGTCTGTGTCTGTCTGTCTGTCTGTCTGTCTCTCTCTGAGTGCCTAATCCCCCCTTTCTCTTTCTCTGTGTTTTTCTGACGCCTCTCTTCTTTGTTCCCAGTTGTGTTTGGGCTGGTGACATCGCAAATAAACCAGAGTCGATATTTTGCTCTGTCGGTCTCTCTCTCTCTGTCTGTCTGTCTCCATCCGTCCCTCCATCCGTCCCTCCCTCCCCTCTCTCTTTATTTTTTCTGTCTTTTTCTGTGCTGACTCGTACTTACATCTTTTTGATGTTTATAAGTAAATTACAGGCTTGTTTAGGTTCTTTTTTTTATTCATTCATTTTTTTTTTTCTCTGGTGTCTTCATCACATGGCACCAGTGGCGTCAGTGGATATTTTGATTGTATTGGTAATGTTGTTTATTTTGATTGTATTGGTAATTTTGTTTATTTTGATTGTATTGGTAATGTTGTTTATTTTGATTGTATTGGTAATGTTGTTTATTTTGATTGTATTGGTAATGTTGTTTATTTTGGTTGTATTGGTAATGTTGTTTATTTTGATTGTATTGGTAATGTTGTTTATTTTGAGTTCATCCCTCTTTCTGTTTTGTTGCTTCTTTTGAGATCAACTGTCTGTCTGTTTATTCATCAAAAACTCACGCAGCAGCGTATTCTGAATTTATATCTGCGATTTAAACGAAGTTAAAATTGTTGAGAATCTAAAATGACATTGCAAACTTTTACTCTTTTCGTCTTATGTTGTTAATAGATAACATCTGGAGTTTATGACCAGAGCTAAACGAGTCTTGGAATATTTCAGCCATCCTTTCGCTTCCTGTAATACGTAGAATCTGGGATTTATGACTGCACCCAAATTGATGTCTTGTGTATTTCTTTTTCCTGGGATGATTTTGTCTGTTGTGTGGTCTCTCTGTCGGTCTCTCTGTCTGTCGTCTATTATCTGTGTCTGTCTGTCTCTCTCTCTCTCTGTCTCTGTCTATCACTCTCTCTCTCTCTCTCTCTGCGCCTGCCTGTCTGCCTGCCTGCCTGCCTGCCTGCCTGCCTGTGTATATATATAGTCTATCTCTGTCTGTCTGTCTGTCTCTCTCTCTCTCCCCCCTCTCCCTGTTCTCTCTCTTTCTCTCTCCCCCCTCCTTGTCTCTCTCCCTCTCTCGCTCCCTCCCTCCCTCTCTCTCCCCATCTCTCTTTCCCTCTCTGCCTGCCTGCCTGCCTGTGTGTCTGTCTGTCTCTCCTCTTCTCTCTCCGTTCTTCTCTCTCTCTCTCTCTCTCTCACATTCACTTTCAATTATGTATGGGCCAATGTGCTCGCAATTAAACCTGTCTCAGTGTCAGCCTCTCTCTCTCTCTCTGAACCCCCCCCTCACACACACACACACACACACACACACACACACACACACACACACACACACACACACACACACACACATACCAGTCACTTTCCACCCTTCTTTTCTGTCTTACTGTCATTCAGTTATTTACTAAGTCTCAAAAATACGCCTATCAGCATACTTTGAATTTGCGATTTGAAAGGTTTCAAAATTGCTGATAACCAAACTAATAATTATTGTGTAAACTTTTGTCTTTCTTTCTGATGTTGTAATACATAACAGAGTTTTCTGACCTAAATCAAAAGGAGTCTTGAGTTGTTTCTGGCTTTACTTAGTCAGCTGGATCGTGTGTTTTTTATTCCTTTCTGCAGTGTGCGAAACTTGTGATTTGTGACCGTATGCTAATTGAGAACTTGGGCTTTATTTATTGACCAATCTCTCTGTCTCCCTATCTATCTGTCTCTGTATCTGTCTTTGTCTCTGTCTCTATCTGTCATCTGTCTGTCTGTCTATATCTAACTATCTATCTATCTGTCTATGTCTATCTATCTATCTTCCATCTATCCATCTATCTATCTATCTATCTATCTATCTATCTATCTATCTATCTATCTATCTATATAAATCTCTGTCGCTGTCTCTCTCAGTCTCTGTCAGTCTGTCTGTCTGTCTGTCTGTCTGTCTCTCTCTTTATATATATAATGTCTCTCTCTCTCTCTCTCTCTCTCTCTCTCTCTCTCTATATATATATATATATATATATATATATAATAAGAAGAGAGAGAGAGAGAGAGAGAAATACATGTGTATATATCTTTCTCTGTTTGTTACTTTTTCTTCTCTGTCTCTGTCTGTGTCTGTCTGTCTCTGTTTCTCTCTCGTCCTCTTCTCTCTCTTCCCTCTCTCTCTCTCTCTCCTCCTCTCTCTCCTCTCTCTCTCTCTAAGAATGCATTATTGTGTGTCATGTATCGACTGAGTATATTAAGTATTTATTCTTATGGGTGTTCGTAAAAATGTTTGATTTGCAAATGCAGCCTATATGTTACATGGAGCAGAAACCTTGTGATCAGATCGATCAGTGAACCCCCACATTTGTTTGCTTTAATAGAAAGTTTGGGTTTTGCATGCACACATCAAATCATTTTGTGCGCGGAGAAAGAAAGATATCTATTGTTTGTTAGTTCAACTTCTGGGTCTGAAAGATAAAAGACTGCCAAAAATCTTTTAAGACGCTTTTTGATATAAGGTTTAATAAAAGAACGAAGGATTGGTTCACTGTGTGCGTATATGGCGTATATATGCCTGAGTGAATATGGGTTTGGTGGTGTTTGGTTTTTCGTAATCTTCGGCTAAGATTAAGTGATTGCGTACGTCTCTACTCTCCTTCCGCTCTCTCTGTCTCTCTCTTCCCCCCCCCCCCCGTCTCTCCTTCCCTCCCTCCCTCTCTTTTATTTTGTCTTCTCCCGTCTCTATCTCTGTTTCTGTCTGGTAGTCATTATAGTTGTCAGTCTGTTTCTCGAAAACACGCTGCATCATATTCAGGATATATTTTGGGATTGTGTTTAAGTAAAATAAGAAAAAAAAAAAAGAAAAAGAGCTGTTGAGACCCAAAATCATACTTGTAAACGTTCACTCTTAACTTTCTCTATACCCATATACAACACCTGGGGTTTACGACCGGAATAGAACGAGTCTTCGATTATTTCTGTCTGTCTTGTTGTGTCTACGTCAATCAACTTTTTCCACTTTCTTGTAATATGGACAATTTTGATTTGCGACTGCTCGCTAATTCAGATTGAGAGAGAGAGAGAGAGAGAGAGAGAGAGAAAGAGAGAGTGTGTGTGGTGAGTGAGCGTAGATGATTTTATAGATTGGTATATAAATAGTAATTAAAAAAAAAAGAAAAAGAAAAAGAGAGAGAGAGAGAGAGAGAGATAATGTGTTCTTTTAATTTCCTTTTTTTGATAAGACTCTCTCTATGTGCCTGCCAGTCTCTGCGTGTTTTTCTCTTTGTTCTCTCGATCTCCTCTTTCTTCCCAATAACCTCTGTCTGTCTGTATGTTCACAGTTTCTTTGTTTACTTGTCTTTACTTGTCTTCTGTTGCCCTATCTTCTGAACTTCGTTAGTGTCACTACCCCCAGGGCACTCATGTCTTGTCTGCAACACACCTTAACCCACCAGGATTGAAGTCATGATGACAGCTGGACACGAACGCCACAATATCGGGGACCATTTTCCCTGAAGCCACGAACATGAAAATGGAGATGGTAGTGATGATGCTGTGGATTTTATTTAGGATTTTGATTGCTTGATGCTGATCTACTATATGCTTCCGTTGTGGCAGGTGATCAGTCTGTCATTCCCTTTGTTAGAGAGCGCGGGTGAAAAGCGTGTACAGTCTATCGTACGATTCTTGTGAATAGGTACATATCATTATCAATATTATCTATCTATCTATCCTATCTATCTGTCTATCTATATCTGTCTGTCTGTCTGTCTATCTATCTATCTATTACAGCGGAAGATACAGAAACCTGCAGTATTATCAAGAAATTTGGAACTCCTTCCCCATCCCCCCCACCTCACCCTAAATAATTCTCCGTGAGGTGGATGAGACTCAACGGTAAGGTTCCGGTCTTCCAGAAGAACCCATAGCACACTCGACTGTAGATGGGACGTAATCAGTGCGAAAAATCCCACAAGGTATTTTTTAATTGATGGACGTTCGACCCTTATCGCATCCAGGGATAGAGAAACACTTAGATGGTCTCCCTTAATTACCCGACGAGCCCTGTGTTTTATCGCGGGCTTGTTGGCAGCGCCGTGGACTTAAAGATCTGATATTTTGAGTTCAATCCCAGCCTGTAACGTTAAATATTGGCCCTTTCGCTGCCCGTCTTAAATGTTTCCATCATTCTGGTGGTGTCAGGTCTCAGTGTTTGATAGGTCCCTTCTCCCCTTTCCCCGTTTCAAGACCTTGCCAGCACAAGGGTTTTTGTGCCGGCTGTGGAAATCTGTCTGATAATTGTTGGCAGATTTGGTTGGAGCGCCTATGGAGTTGTCCGAGCGCGGTGAATCCCTTTGAAATAACTCCAATAACTCCTTAGTTACCTACCCATTTAGGAACAGATGGAGCATTTATTTAATCATTTTTTCTTGCTTGCTTGCTTATCCGCGGGAGAGATGGACAATTGAAGGGTTGCCCTTAGTTACCTCTTTCTGGATTGATTCCTCAGACAGATTGATTGTTAGAAGGAGAAGCTTTAGATCCAGCAGCATTCTTCTTGGTTTGATAAAAGCTTCATTTTCAGTTTGTCAAGAATTCGGAATAAATGCCATATGCACCGACGTACCAGAAACCATGTGATGTATAAGATCTAAAATGTTCATGGCATAAGCCGCCCATTTGCACATAAGAACTTTGACCCCCCCCCCCCCCCCCCACATGTATTGTGTTGTCAACACTCTTTTGCCTAAAACTGACTAAATTGCTCTCGCCATTTCAACATTGTCCCCCTGATTCACTCACTCACATCTTTCCCCCACACGTCCCACTCTCCCATCAGCGCCCATTTGATTGATCGATTTTGGTTCAGTTTCTACGTCGACACCCACTGAAGTGATATTGCCGAAGGGATAACCATCCCATGGAAGTGGGGGAAGGGGGACTAGCTAATCCTAACTGACACCACCAGAACAACAACGATGTTAAATGGGACATGAGAGGGCCAGTTTGAATGCAGCGCACCAAAGTATTCGAACCCACGACCATTAGCCTGCGAATCCGACGCTCAAACCGACTGAGCTACTGGGCCCGCCTCTGCCATCCTCCCCCACAGACAATTTATCTGTCTGATCTTTCTCATCACCACTCCTTTCTAGAAGATTGATAACAAGATGACAGTCGTGTAACACAAATTACACGCTTGTTGGGGGCTAAGCCGAAAAGAGCACCAAGTTGGCACTGTGGTCCAGGAAATAATGAATCATGTCTGGCGATCAGTCTGTCATGCCCATTGATAGAGAGCGCGGGTGCAAAGCTTGTACAGTCTATCGTCTGATGAATAGATGCCGTGGTTTTGGGGAACAGTATTGATAGACTGTTGCGATCTTTCGGCTGTTAATCTGGTGCAGTGGCATCGATCATGTTGTCTTCTCTCCCATCATTCGTTCCCTCCACATTGATGGATGATGATAGGATTAGTCTGTGTCATACAGCACAAGTCTGTGACATCATTTTTGCTGAGGGCTTTTTGTCTCTCCTGTCCAGCAAACTGTTAACCTTCTCAGCCATTTCTTGCTGTGCTTCGTGTTCTTCCTGCTCAGTCTAACACGAAAACAAAGCGAATATCAGCTCTACTACTCATTACTAATCATTGAGGAGAGATGTACTTACCGTCTCTTGTAAATACGATTTCATTAACCAATAAATACAATGACAGTGTTGCTTTCAATTTTCTGATACAACACCGCGAATGTGTGTATTCTCACGGTCCTGGTTGATGCCAAGATACATTATTATTAACCCTTACTTGAACTCCCTCGCACCCTATCCACCAAGTCAGGAAGACGGTGGATAGAGTGAAGGAGTCAAAGGATTGTGTTTTTGCTTTGCTACCATGGTTGACAATGCAAGATGCTGGTGGACAGCGTGCAGAAGTCAAATGGTTAAAGTAAATGCATGCATGGAATGGAGCCGTTTTTACGCAGTTTTAGTCAGAAGTGGCCTCATCACTTTCAGCATCGTTTACATTATCGCGGTGTTGTGAAAAGAAATTCTCACAGGTTATAAGATTCTTCGTGCCCTGCTGTCATGCTGACCTTAGCATTGGTGAGTTGCAGGCATGTTAAAGAGCCGAAACGAGAGGCTTGTGGATAGTGACATTAGAATGGTGCAGAGGATTCAGCAGAAAGAAAAAGTATGTCCTCACATGTCCGCCTCCTTTTTACACTCTCCTTGTCAACGAACCGCTTATCCATTTCATCATAACTTCGCGGAATGGGGTACTAAATACTGATTACAAAATGACGTGCGTCGTGTGTGTCATCATCATCATCATCATCATCACATCTCATCATCACATCATCATCATCATCATCATCACACATCATATCATCATCATCATCACATCACCACACCACATCCATCATCATGCCGCCGTGTGGCGTTGGCGATCATGGCCCTCCTTACAAATCTAACCTTTGTCGCTGCAAGTACATCTCCCACATTCTCTGTCCTCAGCCACTCTGCAAGTCAGTCCAGTATTTTCTCCTTGGGTCTACGTGGAGTTCTCTTTCCCTTCAGTTTTCCTGTTGTCTCTTTGTACAGAACACAAATTTTCACGCTTTTGTGGACGGAGTGAAAGAGGGCAGGAAAAAAATACTGATTTCCTTCCCTTCCTTTGAGCTGAACATTCCCTTCCAAAGTATCCAAAGTATCATCACAGACCACGTCTATCCAGACTTCTGGTGGAAACGAAACAGGAAAACAGTGATGGTCAATGTGTCATATATCCATTCATGCAGAATTAGGAGGACTTTGGACTTTGGGCTATATTCACCAGGGGTTCATCGCATTCGGATTATTCCATATGCGCTCCCCCTAAATCTGCCAGCAATTATCTGGTAGACTTCCTGAGCCTTGAACTGAGGAGAAGAAGGGGGGGGGGGGGTGATGGGAGAACTATGAAACACCAAGCTGAGACCTACCAGAATGATGGAAACATAAAGATGGGCAGCAAACAGACGAACGTTGAGTGTCAGGATAAGCTTTATAACCTATAATTATTATGAACGCGTGCTTGGTAAAAGAGTTGATAGACTGTTCACGTCTTTGCGATGTTACTCTGGTATTAAACAAAAATCATTGATCATTCTGTCCTAATGGCGGATGTTATACACGATGTCGTATTATTAAAAAAGTGGTTGTGGTGCAGCATTGATAGATTGCTGTGATCTCTCTGCTAGTGGAGTTGAATTGATTAGGTCTACTCTATCATTGTGTTTATTTTTTTAAGTCACTTCTAGAATAAAAGGGAAACTACTTTACAAAGACCAGCGAGAATTGTGTGGTGTGTGTGTGTGTGTGTGTGTGTGTGTGTGTGTGTGTGTGTGTGTGTGTGTGTGTGTGTGTGTGTGTGTGTGTGTGTGTGTGTGGAAAAATGTGTGAACATGATTTCCTCAGCTTCTTGTGGATGGACCTTCACTACATTTGGATCACAAGTGTGGTGGACTGTTGTTACTCGTACAAACGTTTGTTTGGATGGTAAGGCACCAAGGTCTTTGACACACATGAAGTGCTAAAATCAGGCATTTTCTAGGAAACTGTGCAAAGAGCACTTTCTCAAGAACTGTTGACATTTGGTATATTGTTTCACTATTTTGAGTTTCTATTCATTGTCCTCGATACAATTCTCAACATTTAACACATACATGTAGACAACTTCCCTAACGTAGCGTGTTGGAAGAAGAAAATATAACTGCGCGCGCACGCGCACGCACGCACACACCACACACACACACACACACCACACACACACACACACACACACACACACACACACACACACACACACACACAATATATATATATATATATAAATATAAAAGGAAAGACAAAAAAGTAGAAACTTTCTAAACGTAATGTATGTTTACATTTTCTCCTGCCAGCAGTAAGCCACGTTTTGGGAAGTTGTCTATTGTGTTTTATGTTAAGTGTTGTGCGTTTATTCATTATTGACTTTTGCATACGTCGACAAAGGCCAGTTGGCTGAACTTTTGCGCCTGTCTTGTTTGGTTATATTAAACTCGCATTCTGGTTCCATTTTGATGTTTTTTCTGGTTCGTGTTTTCTTTAAAGCTGGCAGTCACTTTAATTCATACTGCTATTACTTACTTGACAGTACAGGAGAAACATTTTTGACATGTCGACACAACTGTTGTTTAGCTGTCCACAGTCACTGGTAAAAAAACTTACACAAGATGTCATACACTGATGAAACAGTGAGCATGTCTCATTCCTTCATGCACAGTACTGGATACTCGATGTTTTGTAAAGAACACTTGGCACAAAAAGGTGTTTTATCACACCCCATTCCTTAATACTCTCACTATTTCGAGAAACGAAGCTGACTTGATTACTTGCACTGTAAGAGAGGAAACGTCAATCTGTGAACAAAATAAGTAGATTAACAAAGGCAGTTTGAGGCACTGAGGAGGGATGTTTCCATTCTAGTATTGGTGACCTGCCAGCACGAAATCAGTCTTTACTAGCACTTTGGGCATTTTGACATATACGTATCACTGGAAAGTGTACATTCTGCTGATTACTGAGGTACTTTTGGTAGGAAATTGCGTTCTTTCTGCTGCGATCAGTGCATTAAAATACCATTTTAAATTGATTAATAACATTTTCTTCAAGAAAAAAAAGTTCTGCGGGGATAGATTATAGTCTACAGAAATCAAGTTTGAGAAAAAGTCAAAACACCCCAGATAGACCCTCAGTCACCTTTTCAGCTCCTAGTGCTGTTCGACTGACTGCGAGTTAAGACTGATTTCGTGGTGGAGGTCACATTGGCGATGCCAGATATTGTAAATGCAAAAGAATATTCTTCATCATTTCTCTATGGCATCTTCTCTCTTTCTGTTCACCAAATTTCTGTCGTTTTTTTTCTCTTATTCTTTTGTTTGAGTTGTTAGTTATCCTTCATTGCTTATCTTTCTTCCTTCCTTGATCAGTTCTTTATGCGAGTTCTTTACGCCACCAGTTGGTTTTTTCTTTCCCTCTCTTATCATGGGTGTTTTTCTTTCTTTCTTCTTCTTTCTTTGCTTCTTTCTTTTCTGTCCTTTCTGTTTGGTCTTTCTTTCGTGCCTATCTTCCTTTCTGCATCATTCAGTGTGTCTGCAGTCTTTGATTTTCCATGACGTTTTTTGAGGGGGTGGGTGGAGTGTGGGCTTGGTGATGTTTCTTGTTTTTGTTGTCTTTTCCTTACCCTAGCAGAATATGTGGGTGTCAGCTGCGGATGTTTGTAGCAGTGAAAGGAAAACAACGGTGTTGATTTTCACGACTGCTTTGAAAATAGTCGCAAGAGTTAGAAGTAAGAGAGAGAGTAGAGAGAGGGGGGAGGAGTGGTGTAGAGAGAGAGAGAGAGGAGAGAGAGAGAGAGAGAGTGTGTGTGTGTTGTGTGTGTGTTGTGTGTGTGTTGGAGGAATGAAAAAGTGGGTGGTGTGTGTGAGAGAGAGAGAGAGCGAGAGAGCACCTTCTTCGGCTATTTCTCAATGGAATCTTACCAAATTTGGGTATGGGTAAAGGCGTGGATTATTAAAGGGTCGTGATACCGACAGTTTTGAAAGTCAAAGCGCCAAGGTCAAGGTCAATCGGAGCTTCTAGTGCCTCAAATTGGCACATTTTATTAGAGGTATGTGATCAACGCTTTCTCAAAAATTCTGAGTAGATTGAAAACATATTTTCATTGTTGTGACAGTCTGTTGTTACCTTCGCTTCACAGAGAATTTGATCTCATCTGATACTTGTTCAAGATTATAGTGATTTGAAAAATGTAAAAAGCAGGAAAGCAAATTTTCAAATCGATTATTCTTAGCATTTGTGACTGAACACATTTGATCTTTCGCAGTGTCAGTATACGTACATGAACGTTTAATGTGAATATAACGGAAACGATCAAGCGACACACTGACAATTCTTTTGTTCTGTATATTATGATAAATTCATGCGAATAGAGCAACAACACCATTAAAGAACGAGGGAAAAATCGGTATATTTCATTTGTATGCAAAAAGGGAGATTGTTAGAATGGCTTGATCATTTTACTTGATGTTTTGTTCTCTTTGCAAGTTTGCGCATTTTCAGAGCAATGCATGCACGGGACTGTGAATATGTTGTGATTTGTTGTCAATGTCAAGAAAATGGATGTAGCATCGCTGCTGATGAACCTGTGATAAAATAACTTAGCAGCAAATTTTGAACAGACTTGCTAAGGATGTGAAAAAAAAAGAACAAGAACTGTTTAAACCCTTTTTGCTACAACTACAATCATGTTTCCTTTTCGCGTTCTTCTGTTTGATTGTTTACGGTGTTTGTTTTTTTGTTTGTTTTGTTTTTTTTTGTTTTTTTAATCACCGCACATGGAGTATCGGTGAGGAGACAGTGGCGTGAAGATAATGTCACAGAATTTTGGACGGACGATGAATCAGATAAAAAGAAAAGTTTAGCATTTGCTGGTTTGGGTTGTTTATTTTCCCCCCCCCATTTGTTTGTATGTGAATGCCATCGAATTTAAGTAAGGAACTGTGACAACTTGAAAGTGAGCTGCTAGACTGTGCACGATCCAGAGAACACGTATTGAATGGAACGGCGTCTATTCTGACGGAACGAGGAATCGGTGGGACAAACAAACAAACAAACGCACCTACCCTAACAAACAAACAAACAAACAAACAAACAAACTCACATACACACACCACCCAAACACACAAATAAACAGAAAAATAAACACAGAAATGCAATTTCGCCCGCCTCTTTATTTTGAAATGGGAATACAAAAAACAACAACAAACAAACAAACAAACGAACAAAAACAAACAAAAAGCACCCACAACAGCAATATCAGTAACAACAAAAATCCATTCTCGAAGAAAACAAAACAAAACAAAACAAAAAACAACAACAAAATGAAACAAACAAACAGGTCATAACATTTTCTTTCATGTTCATTCTTTTTGTTTATTTGTTTGTTCGGTCGTTTTAGACGACCGAATGTAATCGACAAGGGACGACTCGATCTGCCTTCACACATCCCTCCCCCCTCCTGATGTCCCTCCTCTATTTCTCTGTTTATAAAACTGTCACACACACTCTCTCTCTCTCACTCACTCACTCACACAACACAAATACACACACACACACACACACACACACTCCTCACCCATCACCTCCTCCACACACACACACACACACACACACACACACACACACACACACACTCACTCCATCACTACTCTCACACACACCCATCACTCACTCACTCACTTCCACTCACTCAACACACACACACAACACACACACCACACACACACACACACACACACACACACACACACACACACACTCACTCACTCACACTCACTCAAACACATACACACACACACGAAAACACACACAGGCTTCAACTAGAAGAAAACAGTACATAAGAAACTCAAACAGGAAACAGCACACTTCCAGCTGCCGAAGAAATACAGAAATGCAAAACTATCAGTCGTCTGACCTCTTTTCTGTGTGCCCTTACGACAAAGATCAATAACTCAACGGAATGATGTATATCAAATCAAGTTCAGTACATCCATGGGTAAGTTATTATAGGCACTACAGGAAAAAAATCCAAAGTGGTCTAGCCTCTTTTAACAACGTCCTTTTGTATGACATAATACAGAAAATCAAGATTCTTTTATGGAAGTATTTTCAGGGACATTATGACCTTTTAAGAGAAAACTGTTCAAATTGAACGCGTTGTGAAATGAACATAATGGTAGACTTTCACAACAGTGAAAACATTTTTAAGTATTGTCAAAAGGTTCTGAGAAAAATGCTGTTTGCACATCTTCCACAAAAAGTGCCGACTTTATGCACTGTGTGACCTTGACCTTTGCGCCATGACTTCCAGGATTACACTGCTGCAATTTTTTGATGGTCCAGATTTTTTTTTAGCCACACTTGGCACAGATGGATTCAGAAAGAACTGAAAAATGTTGCTAAGTTAGTGTTATCACAGACACACAAACACCCACCCACACACGTTTTTCTTCTGTCAATTTGAACCAGTCTCCATTTTTTGTGTATGAAAAAGAGAGATCGAAATAGCTGTCACTGCTGTCCCATTCAGTGGACTGTAGCTAACTCGAATGTACAGTCATCAGAAAGTGCCAGAAAAGATTGTCTGTGTTGCTGAGTGTGATACAGTTATAGGTTGCTAAGTTCAAAGCGTGCACAATCTACAAAAGATGCATGCACGCACACATGCGCTCACATGTGCACCAAACACACTGGCATTCAGAAATATATATGCACGCATGCGTACAATGACGCGAATCATAGGAAATTAGAGCATTCTTTGACGCATCCATCCATTCAACCATTCATTGCCTATTCGTCTACCTTCCCCTTATATTCGTGCATGCACGCACATATACGCTCACATACGCGCCAAACACACACGCACTCACAAACACATGCAGGTAGGCACATATAGACGCACATTGTAGAAAATGTAAAGCATACTTTCAGGCATCCATCCATTCACCCATCCATTCGTCGACATTCCCCTTTTTCACGAATGTCATATGGGATGTGTCCTTAATAAATTCAACCGTTGAGATTACGGTTATCATTTTTCTGAAGACAGCGTGTCCACACTCGGATTGAATTCCATATGCATCAACGCCGCAGATGTTATATGATGTGAAAAGTTCAAAAACTATTATGGCGGAAGCGATAGACCTGCACATGAACACATCACGCTGATAGTATTTTGAGGTAAAAGCAAATAGACAGACTAATGTATTGAGTTAAAAACAAAACAAAGGAAAAGAGTGTCATTTTATTTATGCATTGTTTCATCAAATCTCCAAATCTTCTTCTGACAAAAAAATAAATCTTTACTTGTAAAGCTACACTACTGCGGAGATCTGTGGAGGAAACAGTCACAACGTCTGTTCAGTGGCAGTTTCCATAAGCTTTTCGCTTTCTTCCTAAACCCTTAGACACCCGCACGCTATCTGCCAACTGTTAGAACTTAAATTTTGGGTTCCCTCACCCTATCCATCAGTTTTCCTGCAGGAAGCTGGTGGACAGGTGAGGTAGTCAAAGGTAAAGTTTTTACTTTGGTAGCATGGTGACAATGCAGGATCTGGTGGAAGGGTGAGTAGTCAAAGGTAAAGTTTTTACTTTGGTACATGTTGACAATGCAGGATGCTGGTGGACAGGGTGAGTACAAAGGGTAAAGTTTTATACTTTGGTAGCATGGTTGACAATGCAGGAGCTGGTGGAAGGGTGAGGTAGTCAAAGGGTAAAGTTTTTACTTTGGTAGCATGGTTGACAATGCAGGATGCTGGTGGACAGGGTGAGGTAGTCAAAGGGTAAAGTTTTTACTTTGATAGCATGGTTGACAATGCAGGATGCTGGTGGAAGGGTGCGGGAGTCAAATGGTGAACTCTGTCAGAAGTCATTGGGGTGCCAAAATAAAGAAATGTGACACCCAGCACAAAATCAGTCTTAACTAGCATTTTAGGTATTTTGAGATATACATTTCACTGGAAAGTGTACATTTTGCTAATTGTTTTGGTATTTGAATAAAGCTTGTACTCAAAAAAATGTAGACATTATGTATGTTTAAAGCATTAAGTTGTATGACGGCCATTTTGAGAAAACGGCCTCTATAGTTTTTATGTACTCTCCTACACATTTTCTAAAATTTCTTTATTTGGTGGCTTTGACCCGATTTGTTTGTGATTTTAGCTGTCATTATCCGAAAGGTGTACCAAAGAGCTTTCTGTCAGTATATTACATGTGGGGATCTGTATAGGTTACGGTTCACAGTAAGAGACAAAATCAGGCACTTTAGGTAAGAAATTGTGTTCTTTCTGCTACGATCAGTGCATTAAAATACCATTTTAAACTGATTACGATATCTTTTCAAGAAAAAAAATCCTGTGGGGAATAGATTATTGTCCACAGAAATCGATTTTGAGAAAAAGTCAAAACACCCAGATAGACACCCTCAGTCACCTTTTCAGCTCCTAGTGCTGTTCGACTGACAGCGAGTTAAGACTGAATTGGGAGCTCTACTAGTTGTGTATCAAATCCTGGATGACCGCAAATGATTTCACTGTCTATTGTGCAATGTTGTCAGTCCGTCTATAAGCTATGGACATTGAAAACGCTGATGTGAACTTATCTGTGACAGAAGCGGCAGGAGACAAAAATGTAGGTTGCCGCTTTGGTATAGGTATCGACAGTGTAGTGGTTCTTTTTTGTTTGTTTTTTTGAGTGGTACAGATAAGCGAAACGTAGACGGATAATGAAGGAGACCAAGTGCTTATAAGGCATGGTCTTCGTCTCGTACTTTTCAGATTTTTGTTATACACATCTTTATCGTCGCTGTTGTGGCTGTTGTGTCCGCCCTCGTCTTCTTTCATTTCTTTTGCTCCTCTTCCCAATGTGTGTCACCTTTTCTACTGAACTCGTTCTTTGCAAGACATAATCGCCAAAAACTATGTGACAAGTATTCTAGTTAGTTCACTCGCAACAAAAGCACGACAGATGTACAAAGTCACAACAACAAAAACAATTCATTCGGAATAAAAAAAAAGCAGACAATACTCTTTTCAGAATCAAAGCTAAATATAGTACTATATAAATTTTAAACGAACATAAGTCTCACACACACCACATTGACACAAACAACCACACACAACACACACAACACACAACACACACAACACCATTACACGACACACACACACACACACACACACACAACACACACCACACACACACACTGACACACACACACACACACACATCAACAACACAACACTGACTCCACCACACCACAATCACACACTACACACACACACAACACACACAACACCACATAAACACAACACACAACACACACACACACACTAGAGACCAAACAAAACAACACACACACACACACACACACACTAGAACACAACACACAAACACAACACAAACACACACACACACACACACACACATAACACAAACACACACACACACACACACACACACACACATAGAACACAACACACACACACACACACACACACACACACACACACACACACAACACAAACACAACACAACACACACACACACACACACATGGACAAACACAACACAACACACACACACACACATGAACACAACACACACACACACACACACACACACACACACACACAAACACACACACACACACACATAAGACACAAACACACCACACACACACACACATAGAGACACAAACACACACAACACACACACACACACACATAAACACACACACACACACAACACACCACACACACACACACACACACACAACACACACACCACACACACACATAGAGACACAAACACACACACACACACACACGACACAACACACAAACACAACACACACACACATGAACACACACACACACACACACACCACACACAAACACACACACACAGCACACACACACACATTACACAACGCATAAACACACGAGCATGCACGCTTCGTGTTCATATAACCAGTCTGTTGCGACACTCGTCCCACACAATCTCTGAGACATTTGAACCTTCCATGATCACAATCACTATCTTAGCGACCCCAGCGCTCTTTGGTCATTCCAGCCGCTACCCAACCATACTCTCCTGCCCTCTTCAGCCACCTGACTCCACCTGAAACAAGCACATTTTCTGCTACTCCAGCCTCGTCACTGTCCTGGTGACTATACTCCCGTGCTGGTCAATTCGATCCTCCAGCACACCACAAGTCCACCCACACTGACGTTACCATGTGAACAGAACATAAGGACTGCAGAGTCTGAGATAAGTTTTCATATTGCTGTGACGAAGAGAAAGAACAAGAGTTTGAAGGTTGCAAGCCAAAACGGTATAACTGCCTTCTTTGTTCCATTTGAGATAGTCCGTTCCAGCTGGTAACCCTCGAATTATTATCAGTGCTGTTATAGTATTCCATTTTTGGATTGATGCTGCGTGATAAAGCTGTACTTTGTGCTTATTTTCATTATGAATTGTGGTGTTAAACAGGCTTGAGAGATTCAGAGACGTGCAGCGTTGTCCATGACATTTAAGCAAAACATCCCCAGTGAGGCATTCGTGAAGTGGATGAGACTCCACTGTGTTGCTTCAGTCTTCCCAACGAGCCCGTAACATGTTTGAATTTGGATAGAACCGGTCTGAATGAAAAGCTCAAAATTACTTTATTTATTATTTATTTATTTAAATTTCATTTATTTATTTATTCATTATTGGTTTGGTTATTTATTTATTTATTTATTTTTTTTTTTGCCTCCGCGAATTTTGAATATTTCCTGTTCATTCCGTTCTCTGGACGCCTCTTTCGCTTCCTGGTCCTTTAGCAGTGGCAGTGTACTTTACTTTACCTCCACTGTCCCCACTTCTCCCCTCTCCCCCTCCCCTCCCCACTGTTTTTAGTCATATCATCCCAGCTCAGACATTCACCACATAATCCGATCTCGGTATTGTAGCTGCCATTGTTGAGACAATGCAATACGTCTTTTGAATGTTCCAGATTCGTTTCTGGCGGTGGGTTTGAATGGTAATGAGAAAGGGAAGAGGGAGGCATAGGCGGAGGGGCGCGCTAGAGGGAGGGAGAGAGGAGAGAGAGAGAGAGAGAGATGTGTGTGTGTGTGTGTGGTGTTGTTTTATAGAGAGAAGGCTGTAAAATAATCAAACGGGAAAGGTATGCACAAGTGGAATATGGGCTTTGGGCCACGAATTATCAAGAGAGCATAATTATACTGAATGGGACGTTGTCTGATTCATTCATTTCAAAAAAAAAAAAAAAAAAAAAAACGAAGAAACAAAGTAACAAACGCAAAAAGATAAACAAACTAGGGCAAAGGAAAAGATGTCACCACCACACAATTTCCGTCCGTCTATTTTTCTTTTTTTTAACTTGACCGAAAAAATGTGAAAGAAAAGCATTTTCCTTGGTTTTGTTTCTATTTGTTTTCCATATGGGAAGGTCAGATACATCTGGGCTGAGACGACTTTCTGTATTTGTCTGTTTGTTCCACCCTTTTTCTCTCTGTCTCTGTTTGTCCATCTCTCTCTTAGAGATCTTTCTGTCATTCTTTTTGTCTTCAAACCTGAAAAACCTATAACATTGGTTTTGTATCGGTATGCTATCAGAATGACTCAGAATATTAAGACAAAAGATTTTTTAGCAAGGCCTTCAATAAGTCGAAAGAAAATAAGGGGGAGCAAGAGGAGAGAGAAAGAGAGAAAAGAGAGAGAGAGAGAGAGAGAGAGAGAAGACGATAGACAGATAGAGAGATAGAGAGAGAGAGAGAGAAGAGAGAAGATAGAGAAAGAAACACGAGATAGACAGACTGATAGATAGATAGATAGAGAGAGAGAGAGAGAGAGAGAGAAACACGAGATAGACTGATAGACTGAAGATAGATAGATAGATAGATAGTAGAGAGAGAGAGAGAGAAAACGAGAACTGTAGAAGATATAGAGAGAGAGAGAGAGGAGAGAGAGAGAGAGAGAGGTTGTTTTATATGAAAGGCTGTAAATAATGAAACTGGAAAGTTATTATGCACGAATGGAATATGGGCGGTGGGACCGTGAACTATGAAGAGAGGACATACTGAATGGACGTTGTCTGATTCATTCGTTTTTGAAAAAAAACATGAAAAACAAAGCAGCAAACAAAGAAACAAGTAACAAACCCAAAAAAGATAAACACACCAGGACAAAGAAAACAAAGCATGCAATAACTAGCACACAATTTTCTCCTTGGTTTTGTCTCTATTTGTTTTTTATTTGGGAATGTCAGATACAACTGAACTGAGACGTTTTTCTGTATTTGTCTGCCTGTTCCACCTTTCTCTCTCTCTCTCTCTCTCTCTCTTCTCTCTCTCTCTCTCTCCTTCTGTTGTCTCTCTCTGCTTTTGTCTGTCTGTCTGTCTGTCTGTCTGTCTGCTCTCTCTCTCTCTCTCTTCTCTCTTCTCTTCATCTGTCCATGTTTCTGTGTCTTTCTGTCATTCCTTTTTTTTTCGAACCTGATACTTGTTTCATTGGTTTTTATCAGTACGTTCTGATCAGAATATTATAGACAAAACATTTAGCAAGACATGCAATAAGCAAAAGAAAGAAGGGGATGGGGGGGGGGAGGGCAGAGGGATCAGGACATGGAGAGACATGGAAACGAAAGAGATCTGAGACAGAAACAGAGATTGACATATGAACACAAAACCAGACTGAGTGATGAGTAGTGATGACTGACTGACTGACTGAGACTGAAGACTTAGAACGAATTTAATGACTTAGGCCGACATCCCCTGTGACAAAGTAATGAAGGACATGATGTGAGAACAGGAAACTGTTGAAAAAAAAAAGATTCATTTCATGACAGTACATCGTGATGATGGACAGTCACACACAACACACACACACACACACACACACACACACACACACACACACACACACACACACACACACACACACACACACACACACACACACACACACACACTCGTATATATGTGTATATATATATATATTCTATCATAATACAGCGACACCACACACTACACGCACACAACATGACTACGAAAGAAGACAATAGAGCCTAGTGAATAATAGATCTACAATTACCCAGATAAACAGTGACACAAAACACACACCACACACACACACACACACACACACACACACACACACACACACACACACACACAACAACACACACACACACACACACACACAGGGCACATTTTGTGTCGACAATTGTTCAAATGTCTTACACTAGCTCTCAAACGATTAAACAAGATTTATGAAGATATACCACGGAAATCAAACACAACACAAGACTTTGAAATTTGTTTCAGACGGAAATATAGACCATTATCAATGCTTGTATATCCATCTCTTTCCCGACATTTTTCCGTTCTCTGCCAAGCCCCTATCTTTCATATCCTCATCCGCCAATTCTGTCGACACCCACCTCATCCAGCTATCGTGACGATGCAGAAAACATAGGACATTGCCTGCACCAAGGCAGCGACAATGATAAGATCGGATTATGAGGTGATTGTCTGGCTTTTGTGAAGGAATGGAGAGGTAGAGTGGTGAAAGAAAGCTGGGAAATGATATGGAGGACATACTACGAATTGGATAGGGTTACAGGTGTCCGAGAATGGAACCAGAATTTCCAGAAGCAGGATTGGCGTCAGGGTCCTGCTTGAGCACTGTAGGTTTTGTTTGAGAAAAATTCCAGATGTGGTAAATTTTGGGAAAAGAAGAGTAACAATAACGACATCAATATATAGACCAAACAACGAAAGCTACACAAACTGTAGAAGTATCAAAAGCTCTGTGGCATGAGAGTGCTTCCTAAGCAAAGCCAATCATTTTAGAAAAAGTGTCTAACTAGAGTATGTATGGAAGAGCTGCAACAATGATGATGACATTAACAGCATCAGCATAGACTAGAACACACACACACACACACACACACACACACACACACACACACACACACACACACACACACACACACACACACACACACACACACACACACTATGACACAGACTCAAACTATGACAGCATCAAAATGTGAAATCAAAGTCTCTCCCACGTAAAGTTGAGAGACAGGATGAGAGAGAGAGAGAGAGAGAGAGAGAGAGAGAGAGAGAGAGAGAGAGAGAGAGAGAGAGAGAGAATGCTTTGTGTTTTCGTATTTGTCTTTTGTCATTAATTCATGCTGTCTTTGTGTTTGCCATGGCCTTTGTTGTTGTTCTTAGTCTTCCAGTACGTACCCTTGGTGGATTCTTTTCTGAACAAAACAAACTTTGCCTGGGACGGATGCTGACAGAACACAACTTTCAGAAAAATAGTTCTGTGCCACCTTCTGTACCAGTTCTGTGTCGCTACCCTTCACACTACTCAATGTGGCTCTTCAACATATCTCTAAACACACCACAACTGGGGTCACAAAGAGACCAAAACGTGAAGGGTCACAGAGTGTGGGGCGAATGTTCAATCACTCTACTACATAGACTAGTTTAGAACATTTGGTTCTAGCCACCACCTCACCCTACTTCTTACCTCACTGCGTGGGTCCCTTAGTTTTCCGCCCAGCCTTCCTCTATCCTCATTCCCTCATTCCTTATCCCAGGCCAGACAATCACCACGTAATCCGATCTGGTACTGTCCCTGCCATGTAGCGACGATGCAATATGTTTTCTGAGTGGTTTGACGTAGGTGTGTGGATGGAAGTAGTGAATGATGCAAGGAGGACAACTGAATGGAGAAATAGAGAACCCTGGACTCACAAATTGGTCTGAGGCCACTGTACAGTTACAAATGAGGGGATGGAGGGGAGGGGAAATCAGCCTTCTTTTATTCCATACATAAGTTAACCTCCATTTTACACGGTTCCTATTGTGTGGAAATTACAGACACTAAAGTGTCACGTTATTTTCATTTTGCATTAGATTTGTATGATTATAGATCTCTCTGCTTTCTATTCATCTTTTTGTCCCCGATTAGTAATCCATGAATTCAGAAGTGAAATCAGCCATCATTCACTGAGGTAGCCAATCTCCCAACTAATTGAAGTTTTATTCAGCATTTGACAACAAGACCTCTAAGTTACTCTTAATGAATGAATCACTCAGTCATCCTTCCATCCATTTCTGCACTGACCATGGAATCAATTAGTCATATAACCGAGAGATTTTGAACAAATTAATGAATCATCAGTGCAACGACGAGTTAATGAATCAAATATTAATCAGAAATTAATCTGTCAAGTAAATCAACACCATTAATCAACCATGCAATGAGTGATCAATGTACATTAAATTGATCGATCAAGCTGTCAGTCGATCACCAACAGATCATCCACTCAGTCGATCAGCTAGTCAAACACTCAGCGGATGCAGACACCAAACAAATAACCAGTGCACTAATCAACCAAACACTAGTTCTGTCTAATTTTATTAACATGTTATAAGCTTTATGTGGTAAGCTTTCGTGTCCATGTTCATTAGTTTGAACCAATATCTGAAACATGCAACACAAGAACACAAGAGTTTACGTAAGCTGGGCATCTTCCCAAGTCCCTTTTTATCATCTTGTTTAGTGTCATGACAGACACGCCCCAGAATCTTTTAATGCCAACACAAAGATTTTTGATTAATGTTCAAGTGTTTGTTAATCCCCGTAACCCTGATGAGTACGATAAGACGGGTTGTGTATTTTTACATTATACACATTGAAAAACAAATAGCCATAGTCATGTTCTCGTATCATTGGAGAGCCTAGTTAGCTGTACAGTTGTTTTTTTCCCTTCATGATTAATATGCAGCATCTATCCAGACACTTAAAACTGTTGTACAGTTAAAACTTAGGTGACAGTACTTGTTCACCATTTAAATCTCTTCTTATTATTGAACACATATCTCATGCTTTCCTAGAAAAATCTATTTTCTAAATGCTAATTTTTTTTCTGTGTTTACTGTCAATATTATGTTGCTATAATATTTTAAAGTATATTGACCTGATTCTGAAAGCCACTTAATGTGATTGCCAATAATGCTACATCGTCTGCAAAGAATTAAGTGACGAATAGAATAATGCCTGCAAAAACCGAACACGTATGTACCTTTGTGAATCATATTTTTTTTACGGATTGATGTATTTGGACTGAAAACATCTTTGTCTTAGTCACACTGAACACATGAACAATTCAAAGAGCGTGTACAATTTTCACGGCATACATGAATACAATGAATCATTCAGGGATGTTGAAAATGTAGAAAAAAATCATTCATAACTTTACTTCTAATACATTGTAAAAGTCTGTCCTCTTGAACAGAATCATAAGCCTTTTTGGAATCTTCATTTCCTTGGCTTATGATTCTGCTTTTTGTTTCCTGAATGGTTTGTAGACATTTGCTATCGATCCATTCACCTATTTTGATATTGACAAATAACCTCCTAAACACGCATTCACTAGCTCCCTTATAACATGACACACAAGTGAATTAAAACATCATCGATGTATTTGCATATGCGAGGAAATGTGATGAACAGAATCGTTTAAGTAATTTAGGCCATTATAGCGATGAGAACAGTCTGTATGCACATTTTGTTTGTCTCTCATGCATTTTTCTAATATTGCTCGTTTACTGTCTGACCACTAAACATTGTTTCGTATGTCAAGACAGAAAATACTCATATTTTGTGCGATATAAAATTCTCAAAAGTTATGTCCTTTGATTAATTCGATGTTATGTTCAATTTTGTCTGAAACTATGCTATAACGATAAAAGAAAAATGAAACAAACCCTTGAAGAATAACACGAAACATCATCTAAAAGACAAAAAGTACACTGCCTAAATACAATGAAATGAAACAATAGAGAAAGTAACAAAATAAAGTGATGTAAAACAAGAATGAAATAAACCACACCAAACCAAACAAAAAGCCAGTCTATGAATAAATGAATAAAACGTGAGTATTGCTTAGAAACCCAGCTTCGACGAGCAGCATGACAACTCTCGTAGTGGAAAATCGCTGCCTTTTGACCCCTTTCGTATTGTGATGATGTCTTTCAGACGTTCCATTACATTTGGTATCCGATGACAAGAGCTCCTGATGCTTCTGCGTCCTTACCCCCTCTCCCTCTACACCCTTTATCCTTTGACCCCCTCACCCTGTTCACCAGCTTCCTGCAATATCACTCATAATAGTAAAACCGAAGCAACACTTTTTCTCACCTTTTTTTCTATTCATTTTTTGATAGGAATAGACATCAACAAACAATGTAGTAACAAAACAAAACAAAAAACAAAACAAATAATAATAATTTCAATTCATAATAATTGTTCACATAAAAAAAAAAAAGAAAACCTATAGCCTACAAAACATATAAAACAATATTCTAATCAATGATGATCTCATCCCTCAACCCATCCACCAGTTTTATTTCTAACTCTTTTTCACTCCCCGACCTAACCCACCAGCTTTCTTCAAACGAAGCAGGATGGTGTAGTTAAGGAGTGACAAGGTCAGAGTTTTTGCAGCTGGCAGACAAAATGAAGGGGGGCAAGAAGTTAGCTCCTGACACCCGTGTTCTCTTCTGTCCCAATGTCCCATTTCCTCACACCAGCCTGCCCATCTGTTTTCACTGTCCTGCTAAAAATCACAAAACAAACAAACAAGCAAACAAACAAAAATATCAATAACAACAGCAACAAAAACCTATTTACAGCCACAAATTGACCAAGCCATTCTAGCAGTCTCCATTCGTATGCAAAATCATTTTTATATATAAAGATCCCAGTTTTGTACTTCTCACAGTGACGTAGAAGCACATCAATTGGAATGGTATTTGACGTGAAACGAGGATAGCGACAGAGTGTCACAACAGTGAAGACAGAACTGTAATGTTGTCAGAAGTTCCTGAGAAAGTGTTGATTCACACCTTCCTCTGAACTGCTGATTTTAGGCACTCTTTTTGGTGTTTGTGATATTGACCATGGAGCTGACTTGAAAAAGGAACTGAAGATTCGTCTCTTTATATATCCGCTGTTGAGTCTGTGTTGCTCTACGCTCGGAAACATGGACCTCAACAAAGCAGATGGAGAAGAGTCTTGATGGGACGTATACTCGCATGTTGAGGATGGCATTAAATGTCTCTTGGAAGCAGCACATGACTAACGAAGAGCTAAATGGATACCACCCTAAAGTTAGTGACAAGATAAGAACACGTAGGCTTCGCCTAGCCGGTCACTGTATGCGACATCAAGAGGATGTTGCTTCACAACTTGTACTGTGGCAGCCAACTTAAGGGAAAGCGAACAGGGGAAGGAAGACAACAGACTTCATTGATCTTCTCAAAAGGGACACTGGCCTCGAAAACATCGATGAGATCAAGGCAGCTATGTGGACAGGAGTAAGTGGAAGGAGTACGTCACAGAGGCTTGATCGGGAGATCGGCCAAACTAACTAACTGACCGACCTTTCAGATTTATACTTTCATGACTAAACGACAGTCCATAGCTTTCACCAAATTTAAGTAAAGATCCGCTTATATCGAGTTCAGAAAATCTTATTTATATGTTTCTCTCACGGACAGAAAGACAGCAGAACATACCTCTGGTTGACAATGACGTGAAACAAACTGTCCTGCTTATAAAAGAGATACTGAATTTAATTTTTATTGATTCTTCACCACTGTATAATTACAAATCATCTGTTTTTACTGTAGCTGTAGGGGTTGGCAATTATTTGCATAACATGTGCCAGCCTTTATCTATCACGCTTTTATGAAGCGATAGGGCTCTTGTGAGATGAAGCATTGTACATGTAGTCAGTATCATTATTGTCATTATTGTTTTCATCATCATCATCATTAGCAGTAGCATTACTGTTATCATTATTATTATTATTATATTGTTATTATTATTATTATTGTTATCATTATTATTATTATTATTATTATTATTGTATTTCTTACGCTTACTTTTTTTATTGTCACAATGGATTTACCATCTGAAGTTCGAGTTGTTCTGCCCGGGGAGAGCGTGTCAACGGAGTGATATGCCACCTCTTGTTTTTGCGTGCGTGCGTGCGTGTGTGTGCGTGCGTGCGTGTGTGTGTGTGTGTGTGTGTGTGTGTGTGTGTGTGTGTGTGTGTGTGTTTGTGTGTGTGTGTGTACACGCGCATGTGTGTAACACATTCTACCGAGGACAAAAGAAGAACGGAGATAAATCCGAACAATCACCACCACCACCACCACTGCCACTAACACCACCACCATCAACAACAACAACAACGAAACCACCACCAACAGCAACAATATCACCAACAACAGCGAAAATGTTCAATACCACCAAGCGATTTGTCATAAACTATCTCATCAGACCAAGTAGACAAAACTAAAAGGGAAGTAACTATTAAATTATTTGGTTACTAATTGTGCCTCTTGTTCTGTTGAACTGATTTTCTAGAAACGATGATTGCCAGTATGACTTGACCATCTTGCTCAACTTAATTCACCCCATCACTATTTTTATTTGATTATTATAATTCCTGCCCATTTGAAAGATTGTTGCTTTTTTCTTTCTTTCTCTCAAGATAACAAAGGCAGTGTGCAGATCTGAAAGCTCCCGTGGCATTTGTTGGGTTAAAACTGAATCAATAGTTGGGGGTAGTCTAGCATTAAACATAATTGAATTCAGTTTCTGGGTCAGCTGACAGGCCAGGCTCTGCTGTGCATATTTCACGATCAGACTCTTAAGCTCAGACTCCAAATGCATTTGTTTTAACTCGAGTTTGGATTAGAATTATCATCCTGACACATTCTTCAACCAAGAAAGTGTATGACCTCTTTTTCCTACTAGACATAGTTTATAAAGATGATGTAAAACTGGTGTTATTTTTGTCCATCCCATCTCTTGTGTCACTATCCTGCGCTGCTTATTTCAGATGCACAGTTTTTTACTTTTATTAATGATTTTGAAATGGTACTGTTACCGCTGTTGTGCTATTGCGTAGCTGTATTTCTCTGTAAATAATGTGGCTTCATGAATGTGTATATTCACAATGAAACTGAGCAAGATTTATTTTCTTTCAAATACAGTTTATTTATTTCTGTTTGTTTTGGATGCTCTCAAAGTCTAAGGCAATTTCAGAGTATTGCATTCCAGTGCTCGACTTCACGACTGTTCAGCGTTTGTGCACCAATGGCCGGCACAGAAAACCTTTTGTTTTGAGATTTTTGTGGCAATCACTGTCGCATTATTAGTGAGTATGCTGCTGCGTTGGTCTGAGTTTGGAATTGTTAACTGAGAAAGAACAAGGAGAACGTTGTAAGAAAGGTTCATGCATTTGACTGATGCTGGAATCTCTCCTGCACCAATGCTTGGGCCAGGGCGTGATCTTAAATGATTTTTGATTGTACAGCTGCGGTGTGATGGAAATAAGTTCGATTTACTCATGTCATAGCACACAGTGTTTTTGCTTTGTTTTTATTTGTTTTCAGGTGCTTGTTTAGTCGTTATATCTCTTCCCCCATAGCCTCTCCATCTTCCCTCCTTCATCTGCCTCCAATTTTCTTTCCTTGTACTGTAGAATTCGAATGAACGAATCACGTCATCCATATTTTTGTTTTGTTTGGTTTGGTGTTTAATGAACTGTTTACCAACTGTGTTTTTCTTCTTTTCACCGCTCTTTCTCCCATTCCCTCCCCTTTCATTTTGTTGTAATATTTGGTCTTAATGTTCTTGTTTTCGTCTTGGAGTATCGTTCTTTTGTTTAGTTTTTTTTTTTTTCTTTTTTCTTTTTATTAATAAACAGAGAGAGAGAGAGAGAAGAGAGAGAGAGAGAGAGAGAGAGAGCAAAGCGCGCGCACACACACACACACGCACACGCACACGCACACGCACACACACATACACACACACAGAGAAATGCACACCAAACACAGAAGCGAACAACATGCCAAACAAACGAAAAATGTTTCCAAATGACGTGACTGACCGAAATATTGGATTGTGAATATTGGCATATTACTCGTTTCCGCGTGCAATGCTTGGATAAAGATGGACGATGCAGTTGTATTGCCGCTCGTTGTAGAATACAAAATTCTTATAAACAGAAACTATACATTGGCCGTCCCAGCGCCAACGGGAAAAAGAAATCTTCATAACAATATGTCGTGCAAGCCATGTTGATGTTCTACTGTTCTTTTATTGTCAAAACGCATGTAGTAAAAGTGCTGATTGGAGTGTGCAAGATATGATGATCAGGCTGAAATGCATCATTTTTTTCTTGCGCTTCAGCCGTCTATCATGCATGTATAGTATGTAATGTATGTATTATGTATGTATGTATGTAGATGTATGTATATGTATGTATGTATGTATGTATGTATGTATGTATGTATATGTATGTATCTATGTATGTATCTATGTATGTATGTATGTATGTATGTATGTATGTATGTATGTTTGTATGTATGTATGTATGTATGTATGTATGTATGTATGTATGTATGTATGTATGTATGTATAGTATGTATGTATGTATGTATGTATGTATGTATGTATGTATGTATGTATGTATGTATGTAAGTATGTATGTATGTATGTATGTGATGTATGTATGCATGTATGCATGTATGCATGTATGCATGTATGTATGTATGTAGTATGTATGTATGCATGCATGCATGCATGCATGCATGCATGCATGCTATGTATGTATGTATGTATGTATGTATGTATGTATGTATGTATGTATGTAAGTTGTATGTATGTGTCTATCTCTATCTTCCTATCTTTCTACCCCCTCCTCCGGTGGGTTGCCGGGGCTCTCTCAGCTTAAATGTTGTCCCCAACCTTTGGAAATTCTGTGCTAGAAATTTCCTCTTTTCTGTCACTCTCTTTGTTTCTTTTTTCCGCCTTTGCTTTCTGTCATTTCTTGCTACCAT
>JAPXFY010000013.1:30767722-30772722 GCA_030674185.1 Monoplex corrugatus
TGTCATATCTTCCTATCATTTTGTGAGAATTGATAATTGGGTACATGTTTTAAGTGCATGTTTGGCTGTAGGGAAATGAGATATGCTTAAAGTAATTTAGGCCCGTAATACATATGTATATATAAATATATATATATAGTGTGTGTATAGATAAATAAGATGAAAAGCATTCTTACCAACAAATACCTATCAATTAACATCAGGCAGAGAGTTCTTGAATGTTGTATAGAACCAATACAGTTATACGTTGTGAGGCGTAGACAGCCTGCAAGCAAAACCAGAGCAGGATTGAGGCAGCTGAGATGTGGTTTATGTGAAGAATGTTGAGAGTTCCATGGACAGCAAAGAAAACAAACGAGACAGTCTTGATGGAGGCAGACACGGGAAAATCATTCATAAGGAAGATTAGTAAAAGACGTTGACATTTATAGGCCATTTTACGAGGAAAGGGAATTGGAGCACCTGGTCACAACGAGAAAGCTGGAGGGAAAGAGGACACCAGGGAGAAGATATTGGACGGACTTGCAGGGTGGCTGGAGACAGGGAGGGTGGAAGAGATGCTTGAAGCAACAAGAGATAGAGACAGATAGAAGTCCATGATCGCCAACGCCATGCGGCAAGGCACCTGATGATGATGTATAGATACACACACACACACACACACAACACACACACGCACACCACACACACACACACACAACACACGCACACACACACAACACACACACACACACACACACACACATATATATATATATATACATATGTATAGATATGAATATTTCAGTGTCCTTAAGTATGTTTTAATTTGTATTGAGGTATTTTTTTTAAATCCCACGTGCGATAAACTGGACGAAATGGTCAGCATAAGGGTTAATTCCTTACATTATGTACGCGAATGCATTGATATGTGTAGTTAATTTTCTGTTCCTTTTTTTAACCTTTTGAATTAATGTGTGTGGTTTGAAACGGTTATAGCACTGATATGGCTTTACGCAGTCGATAGAGCTTTAAGCAAAAATAACAGTATTACTAACAATAACAGTATCCTTTGTAAGCTAAAAGCGTTTCCTTTGGGAAAAAAGGATAGAAAGAGACAGTATGGCTTACTCTTCTTGTTTGATTCTACTCACACCTTCTCCCATCATTTCCTTTGTTTTCATTGTATTCCTTGTTTGTTTGGGTGAACGGATTTTAAGAATGGTATGGGCATAGAATCTTACAAGAGAAGGATGCTGGCATGGCATTACTGTTTGTTTAATTTCATTCTCTATCATTTCTATAGTGGTGTAGAGACTTATTAGAAAGAGATGACTACTGACATGGCTTTGCTGTCTTGTTTAATTTCGTTCTTCCATCATTTCTATATTGGCATAGATTCTTAGAAAAGGATGAATACTGGTATGGCTTTACTATCTTGTTTAATTTCATTCTTCCATCATTTCTATATTGGCATAGATTCTTAGAAAAGGATGAATACTGGTATGGCTTTACTATCTTGTTTTATTCCATTTTCAAATATTTCTGTATTGGCATAGATTCTTAGAAAAGGATGAATACTGGCATGGCTTTACTATCTTGTTTTCATTCCATTTTCACATTATTTCTGTATTGGCATAGATTCTTAGAAAGGGATGAATACTGGCATGGCATTACTGTCTTGTTTTATTCCATTTTCACATTATTTCTGTATTGGCATAGATTCTTAGAAAGGATGAATACTGGATGGTTTACTATCTTGTTTTATTCCATTTTCACATTATTTCTGTATTGGCATAGATTCTTAGAAAGGGATGAATACTGCATGGCTTTACTATCTTGTTTTATTCCATTTTCAAAGTATTTCTGTATTGGCATAGATTCTTAGAAAAGGATGAATACTGGCATGGCTTTACTATCTTGTTTTATTCCATTTTCACATTATTTCTGTATTGGCATAGATTCTTAGAAAAGGATGAATACTGGCATGGCTTTACTATCTTGTTTTATTCCATTTTCACATTATTTCTGTATTGGCATAGATTCTTAGAAAGGATGAATACTGACATGGTTTTACTGTCTTGTTTTCATTCCATTTTCACATTATTTCTGTATTGGCATAGATTCTTAGAAAAGGATGAATACTGGCATGGCTTTACTATCTTGTTTTCATTCTATTTTCACATTATTTCTCTATTGGCATAAATTCTTAGAAAAGGATGAAACTGACATGGCTTTACTATCTTGTTTTCATTCCATTTTCACATTATTTCTGTATTGGCATAGATTCTTAGAAAAGGATGAATACTGACATGGCTTTACTATCTTGTTTTAATTTCTTTCTTCAATCACTTCTATATAGGCAAAGATTCTTAGAAAAAGATGATTACTAGCATGGCTTTACTATCTTGTTTTAATTTCATTCTCCCTTCATTTCTATTATGATCATATTCCCAGCTCAGTTGGGTGAATGCTTTTTTTTGTCTGCCTAGGCGGTCTGCAGGTCTAAAAACTCCAGTGGGAATTGTCGGGTCAAAAGTAATCAATAGTTGGGAAGTGTAGCGTTTAGCATAATCAAATTCCGTTTCTGGGTCAACCGCCAGGCCAGCTCCGTTATTTTACATCCAACCCACCAAAAGCGTATACTCCCATGCGTTGCTGTAACTTGTATGGTTATTTTTATTGAATTGACACGTTTACGTTTATTTACGAAAATGTGTATGCATATTTTCATCTTTTAAAGAAAAAGAGGATCCATTTTTTTATACTGTATTATCATTCATTATGTACGGATGGCTTTATAGCTTATTCAACATAAAACTGACAGAGGTTAATGATCCATAGGTCGCCTTCTTGCTCGCCGCTCCCCATGTCAAACATTTCGTAGCGCATGAATGCTTTGTTGCTTTGTTGACTATACCAATTATTTCGATCGGGTAAGACATGAAGAATTGATCAACCAACTAGAAAATCAGAAATATGTATTGGGAACAAACAGCTGCACTGAGAATAAAAACCGATATAAGCTCTTTCCAAAGCATCAGAAGAGGAATCCGACAGGGTTGTGTTTTGTCACCAGATCTGTTTTCACTTTACCACGAAACATCATGAGAAACCTAGAGGAAGACCCTGGATTAAAAGGTTGGAGGAAAAATGATAAACAACATTCGATACGCAGATGACACCGTGCTAATTGTAGAAAGTGAAAGGGGCCTACAAAAAGACCTTGTGAATATACTAGAAAAGAAAGCAAAGGTAAGGGGTTGGAACTAAACAACAGGAAGACTGAAGTCATGGTGATCAGTAAAAAACATGAAATCCCCTCATGCAAAATAACAGCAAACGGCACAACCTTGAGACGGGTTGATAAGTTTAAATATCTGGGAACGATCATTTCACCAGACGGCAGATGCACATCAGAAATAGCCAGCAGAATCGGCCAAGCCAAAACAACATTCAAGAAGATGACAAGCATTCTTACCAACAAATGCCAATCAATTAACATCAGGAAGAGAGTTCTTGAATGTTACGTAGAACCAATACTGTTGTACGGTTGCGAGGCTTGGACAGTCAACAAGCAAAGCCAGAACAACAAGATTGAGGCAGCCGAGATGTGGTTTCTAAGAAGGATGTTGAGAATTCCATGGAAAGCAAAGAAAACAAACGAGACAGTCTTGATGGAGGCAGACAAAAGTAGATCATTCATAAGGAAGATTAGGAAAAGGCAGGCGACATTCATAGGCCATTTTATGAGGCAAGGGGAATTGGAACACTTGGTCACAACGAGAAAGCTGGAGGGAATTAGAGCACCGGGTACACCCAGGGAGAAATACTAGACGGACTTGCAGAGTGGCTGAAGACAGGAAGGGTGGAAGAGATGCTTGAGGCAACACGAGAGACAGATGGAAGTCCATAATCGCCACACCATGCGGCAAGGCACCTGATGATGATGATGATGATGATGATGATGATGATGAACGGTGAGCATGGATTTTAACTGTTGTTGTTTTTTTTTTTTTTATCTTAACACGGTTATCGTTTATAACGTGGTGTTAGCCCTGATATGGCTGTAGTAGTCGGCTGGGCTACAAGCATAGAAGACGTAAGACGTGGGAAAGACGTTGGACTTCCAATCGGAAATGTCTGGGTTTGATATCGCCTGTCTGTTGGGTGAAAGTTGGAGATTTTTCCAGACTCCCTGGTCTTCCTGGTCAACATACGTACCGACCTGTTAATGTATATTAGCACATGCGCGTGCATACAAAACAGCTAATATGCACCTTTAGGATCCTGTTAGCCGGTGGCTTCTGGAAACATAAAAACACCTGGTATACACACTCACTAAAGATGAAAAATATGCAGACTGTACAATAACATAACGCTTGCGCAATGTGGGGAAGCAAATGATAATCAAAAATTGAATAACACCAACCATAACAACACAGAAAAAAAAACAAATATAAAAACAAAAACACATACAGCAACACCAGCAGGAACAACAACAACACAACAACAGCCAGCAACACTAACAACAACACACAACTGCAGACGCTATGGCGATTATTGCTATGATCTCTTTTTGATATTAACGGCAGAAATAAACAACAAAAGCGTCAACAAGAAACGTTGATTCATCTGGCTTAAAGCTGGAAGCCCTCCATGTGTGAGCCAATACCAGCGATCTAAATTGACTTTTGATTCTGTCGCGGTATAAAGTAGAACGTATGCTCCGCAATAAAAAACAACAACATTATCTCTCTCCTTTGGTTTCTTTTGTTGGCAATGATACTGTTTTTTTGTTTTGTTTTTGTGTGTTGTTCGTATCATTCTTTTGTGTTTATGTCTATTCTTTCCTCGTTGCTTGTGATGAAAACAAAGAACCAAACAAAGAAGCAAAAACAAAGCATATGTCTAAATAACACATTGACCATAATGTCAGATGTTTTTTTTTCCATATTGTCACATTTGTTGTCGTCCTACACATTGTCCACATAAAGACAAATGACGTAACATTTTATCTC
>JAPXFY010000013.1:30780222-30795222 GCA_030674185.1 Monoplex corrugatus
TGCCTGACGGTTCGTTTGACTGTCTATTTAGGAAACTTTTTCTGTCTGACTCACCTCATCAGTCCAGTGGACTTGAAACTTTAATCAGACTCGATCAACAGTTCAGTGAGCTTGGGACTTAATCAGAAAACTTTTAAGAACTTCCGAGATAATTTATATGTCTGCGTGTCTCTACTTCCACAACATATCCTGGTGTTTTCAAAATTAGCAATATTGGAATATCATTCGTCATTGACAGTCATTTAATCTATATTAAAATTCATTACACCGGAATTGTCTTGAAAAGGAACGTATATGTTGTGTGTTGATTGAACTATGCTTTTCAAAACTGAAATAACAGTACTAGTTGAAAATATGAATTGTAGCTTTCAATTAGTCTATACTAAAATTCATTATTCCGAAATTGTCCATGTATTTAAACAACATCTTGAAAAGGAACGATATCTTGTGTGTTGTTTTTGAGCTTTACTTTTCAAGATTGAGAATAACAATACGTAGTTGTAACTGTCTTTCGCGTACTTCAAAAACATCTCGAAGAAGATCGTGTGCCGCGTATGTTATTGTCACTTTACAAGATGCAGATAATACTATATAATCTAAAAATGCCAATTGTCTTAAAGAAGTGAAATATTTTGTAAGTCTGCAAGTAATAAACATTTGCCCGTTTCCATGGGATAAGAGGTATAGTGTTTCAGGACGTGTGTTTTTTTTCTCTCTGGGGTATTGCTTGTTTTTAAGGTGCATAATGCTGTAAAGCACTTAGCAGCTTGCCTGCTGAAAATGTTTTCATCTATTATTCAGTGTTCTTACATAAAAGCAGTAAATACGAATAGCAACAACAACAACAACACACACAAAAAGAAAAGGAAAACGAAGTATAACAAAAACTGCAAAACACAAAAACATAATAATAAAAAATAAATAAGACACGATCAACACTGACAATATATCTGAACTTCGGGGTAAACTAAGATAATGTGTGTTTGGTAGCTTGACGGAAATGTGAAAGGTTCACAGTCGAGAAAATCATGACATAAACAAACAATATCTAGAACTTGATAAACCTTCCATAGCATAGTTCGTGTCCAACAAAGTAAGCCGATGGACCTTCTGCATATAAAAGAATTTCGAAAACAACTCTGGTTCGTAACAAAACCAATTACTTTAATTTTAACCCTTTGGCTCCCGCACCCTGGCAACTATCATCCTGCATCGTCGAGCACGTTAAGAAAGCAAAAAATATTAACCCTTTAACTTCCTCACCCTATCCACCAGCTTCCTTCGCGAAGATAGGGGATATTGTAAAGAGTGAAAGGGTTACGTTTTTGCAGTTGGTTTATATGGTGCAGGAGTCAAAACTTTAACTGGTAAAGAGATCCACACATTGCTTCTATAAAGTGCTGCCATCATTATACGCTTCCACGGTGACACCATGTGTCCAGGGCATGCAGATGAAACCTCGAGAGATTTTTGATTGAGTTCACTCCCTTGCAAACTTCTGATCGAGTCCTGTCTTATATACCCCAAATATGAAAAAAAAATTGTTCTAAAGCAGGTGAACTGTTATGCTTAATCTTGAAAAAAGATAATGATGAAAACAACAACACCAGCAACAACCACAATGAAAATAATAAAAATGATACTAATAATATCAATGATGAAAATAATAATACTATAATATGATGATGATGATAATAATAATAATAATAAGAATAATGATAATAATAATAATGATGATGATGACCATGATAATAGTAATGAAAATAATAATTATTATCATTCTTGTATAACACAATTTTTTTCTGACACATGACATTTCAAAAATACAAACAAAAGCACTGATTTGATGCAGACACACATATGCGCGCACGCACACGCAAACACGTACGTATATCTACATATGTATATCTGTAGATATTTCTCTCCCTCTCTGTCTGTCTGTCTGTCTGTCTCTCTTTCTCTTTCCCCCTCTATCTCTGTCTCTCTCTCTTTCTCCTCTCTCTCTCCCTCTCCCTCCGCCGCCCACCTCTCTCTCTACTGTGTATCGGTCTATCTATACTCTCTTTGGTCTGTCCATCTGTTTGTCTATTTGTGTGTACCTTTCTATCTATCTGTCTGTCTGTTTATCCGTCCGTCCCTACGTCCGTCTATCTGTATATGTACACACTCACACGCTAGCACATTCACAAACACCCCCCGCACCCCCCCCCCCCCCCAAAAAAAAAGAAAAAAAAAAAAAGAAAAAACCAAAAACACGACACAAAATTTCAGAATGCACACACTTATACAGCAACCTATACACTATGATTGTATCATTTTGTTGTAAACACGATAACAAAATTGCACTGTTATACAGACTCGGACAAGGCGTGTCAATCTGAAACAGAATATCGTCAAGCCCTTATGACAGTCTCTTTTTCACACGGCAGAACACACACACGCATACATACACGCGCACACGCACAGTGAGACACATACATACGCGCGCGCGCGCGCACGCACGCACACACGTATGCACGCCCGCACGCACCCTCCCATTGTGTATCTAATGATGCAAAACAACGAAAGAAATGATTGAAGCCAAATCCATTATCATTCCCACGATATCATATCGTCTGTTGTATTTTATTCCCACCAGAAAGTGGTAAACCACAAATTTCATTTTCTGGGATAATTTCCAAGGGGCAAAAGGGGTGGGGGTGGGGACAAAGGTCAAGGATTACAAACAAGGTGTCTGGATACATTTGCCAGATGATTATCTGCAAGACTAGAGTTTCAGAATGCCCCCTTCAGTTGTCAGATGCAAGCTACTTGTCAGATGTATTCGATAACAGCTGTTTGCTGTGTAGTTAAAAGAAAGTAAACAATCAAATAAACAAAAAACTAAGACAATATGCGCAGCAGCAGCAGTAACAACGACGACAACAACGACAACAACAACAGCAACAGCAGCAAAGAAAACAGATACTACAGTTTAATTTACAGCTAGTGAAATCCTCGTGTTTTTTGTTTCCCCCCCCCCCCCCTTCCCGTTTACTTGAAATAATTTTGGTGTTGCCTCTAAATTAAACTGACGCTTGCGTTTGCACAGACCAATTTCCATTGAATAAAAGAGTTGTGTGTGGGGGGCGGGAGGGGTTATTGAGGTGCAACATTTAGAAGTTTGCAGCAAAGCTTGGGTATTACAATGTTTCTTCTTCTGTGTCAAACTTGAATTGCTTCTGGCGTGTAATCGATGCTAGTTGCTTTTACAGATTGTTGAAAAACAAATCACGCTGTCCCGTCTTAATGGGCAGCTCCAGAAATTTAGTTTTCATTTCGTGCAAACAATGTTCGTGTTCGTTCTTTGATTTGTGTGTGTTTGTGTGTGTGTGTGTGTGTGTGTGTGTGTGTGTGTGTGTGTGTGTGTGTGTGTGTGTGTGATGCTTATGTTTTTAGCAAAGAGAAGCAATCTGAAACAAGTGAGATGAAGAGTTCTCAGATTACATGCTTGTAGAGCCCTTCAACTGATTTACAAGACTGATACACTGTTTCAGCTGTTTCATATGGATAAATACATTTACATCGACTCCTGATTCTCTCTCTTTCTGTCCCTCTGTTTTTCTGTCTGTTTGTGTTGCCTCACTCTGTGTTCTTTGTTAACCATTTTCCGTCTCATTTTCGCCCCATCTTCCAAGTTTACATTTGTGATATTTTATTATAACATAATGCATGGAAATTGTTGGTCTGCATATATAGGTTTGACTTATTAAATATCTATATTCTATTTTCAAGAGACAGTTAAACATGAGATTGGAGACCAAACAGTATAGTGTCAGAATACAGTACGCTTTTGCTTGTCCATGCTAAATGGAAGAAAGACATTATACCGAATTGCTTAAAAGACAATCAATTTTAATAGTTTCATGACATAAACAATATATGAATGTTTACGATGAGTTGATCATTATCTAAACTTCTGTATCGTTTTTTGTGTGTGTACATGTGTATATTTCATGTTGGTGTGTCATTACTTCAGATTCCTGCATGCACGAGTAAAAACAAATATCCCAAATGTTATCTGACTTTGCCTACACTATGAAAACGCCAAACGCTGGCGTATTTGTTACTCGTTTTAATTCTCAAGTCATTCTTGTGGTGTCAGCTTTTAGTCTTTTCTTTCTGTCGTAAGTCCTCCATTCCATCTTATTTACTTCCGTATCAAGACCCTGTCAGCGCCTATGATTTTGGACAGGCTGAAGGAGTCTGCCAGGAGAACTTGGTGAAAGGTTTGGGTGGAACGCATATGGAATTGCTGGGGTGATGAATCCATCTTGAACAATTTCAAACTGGATAAAGTATTTTCTTTCCCTCTAACCACTTCTTTCTCTTTGTCTCTGTCTCTGTTTCTCTCCCTCCCTTTGTCTCTCTCTCTCATTCACACGCACACTCACACCCACACACACACACACACACACACACATACATACACACATACACACACACAGACACAGACACACGCACACACACACGCACACACACACAAACACACACACACACACACACACACACACACACACACACACACACACACACACACACACACACACACACTCACTCACACTCACACTCGCGCATTCGTTTTCTACAAGGACTGTTAGCAGCGAATTTTCTGCTTTAAACTGACGCACGTACATGCGCAGAGCAAATTCATCAAGGAAGAAAAAGAATGCTGACGTGTATGCAACAAGGGAGATAGAAGTTGGGTTGGCGCTTCTGTAAGGTTTGCTGCAAGACTCGAACAAAAGAATATTTTCTCTTCAGCCGTGAAAAGTAAAGTGTTCCTGGCGTGTGATCGATGTTATTTGCTCGGAGGGATTTATAAGCATGTATAAGGATTTATAATCCAGATCACTGTGTCCCCTTTCAATGGACAATTTCTGAGATTCCAGATTTCATTTCCTTCGGATATGTGTAATGTTGTGCTTTATACGTTTGTTTGTTTATTTCGTCTCTGTCTTTCTCTATCTCTCTCTCTCTCTCTCTCTCTCTCTCTTAAGTCGCTGGTGGGGACCCCCCTCAAGATGGGGAGATGACGAGAGGAGTTGTCACCTCTAACGGGGGCAGAGTCGCGAGTGGTGGTTCCCCTTCCTCCTCCTCTTCCCCGCCTGTCATCTCACGTGCAAACCGGGCCGAGCTTCAGCGTGACGCCAACAGGAGTTCCCAGGGGCATGACACCGGGCGTCTTACAGACACGGACGCACGTGCATCACGCGGCAGTCCTGCGACAGACCGACAGACGGGTGAGAGGGTGAGCATGGGCAGCCAACCGCGACGGACGTCAACAAGCACGGCCCGCGGCAGAGGAGCAGGCGGTAACCTTGGCAACAGGAGCTTGCGTTCCGGTACTTCCAGAAAGCCATAGGACAGGCATGGCCATCCAAACCAGTGGTCCTTTTTGAATTACAACGTTGAAAATTTGTACAGTAAATTGAAGAACGTTTCCTTCATAAATTATGTAACAAAATTTGATTTTGTTTGTCTTACTGAATGTTTTCTTGATACTTCGTTTGATTTCAGCTGTTTGTTCACTGATTATTTGAAGTTTTACGCTCCAGCTAAGAAATTGTCACACCATGGCAGGAATTCGGGTGGAGTTTTATTGTTGGTGAAAAAAACTTTAGAAAATTGTGTGAAAGAAATAATGTTAGATTATGATAACACCATTGCCATCAGAGTAAACAAAAATGTATTTGATTTAGACAAAGATCTGATTTTGATTGCATGCTATGTTGCGCCAGAAGGAAGCCCTAGATATAACGAAACATTAATTAAAGATGGGATCTTGATGCTGGAAGAATTAATGCTACAACAGTTTGAAAAAGAAAAAACACATTTTATAATTATGGGAGATCTCAATGCTAGAACAGGTCACGAACAGTTTGCGCCTGAAGACATGACTACTTATTTGGAAGACATTGAGTATGACAGGATGTATAATGAATGTGATGTACGTTGTTCTAAAGATGAAACTGTGAATAGTTTTGGCAAAACACTGTTGAACTTATGTTTCATGTTGGATATGGTTATTCTGAATGGTTTTTGTGATGGAGATACAGAGGGTGAATACACTTTTGTGTCTCCAAACGGGTGTAGTGTGATTGACTATTTTCTTGTTCCATATAATCTGGTCTCATGCTTTGATTTACGGGTAGGTAACTGTGTTGATTCATGGCATCTACCTGTTGAGGTAATATGGAAAAGGGGAAATAATCATACAGATGTAGAAAGTGCAAGACAACAAGGGGAAGAAAAAATTGTATGGTCTGAAGAATTAGCAAGTTTATTTGTACAAGAGCTTGATGGTTCTGAGTTCAACAATTGTCTACAGACAGCTTTCGGTTTGTTAGATTATAATGTGAATGACAGTTCGGAGCAGTTTACTAAGGCTTTATGCGGGGCAGCTGCGTGTATGGTACGAACAGTGAGACAAGGACAAAAGAAACAGAATGATTGGTTTGATAAGGAATGTGAAAGAAAGAAACAAGAAGTTAAGAGGCTACTGAAAAGATTCCAGAGATGCAAAACAGAAAAAGAAAAAAAAGAAAAAAGAGAAGCATATGTCATATCACGAAAAGAGTATGTTAAACTAAGGAAAACGAAAGAAAGGGAATACGAAGATAAGAAAATAAGAACACTCAAAGATTCCATCAATGACTCCAGGACATTCTGGTCAATAATAAGATCTGTTAATAGAAAGGCCTTTGTGTACAATGAAATCTCTATTGAACAATGGTACAATCATTTCTGCAGTGTTTTCAATGATATCGGGGGAAATACTGCACAAGAGAGTAATATAGTAGAGGAAGAAAATAATTTTGAGCCCCTTTTCAATGAGCCTATAACTAAAGAAGAAGTGACTGCGAGTATCAGGCATTTGAAAGCAGGAAAGAGCGCAGGACCAGATCAAATAATCAGCGAAATGTTAAAACATGCAAATGCTAATGTAATTGATTTCCTTGTCCATTTATGTAACAAGCTTTTTGATAATGGCATTTTTCCGTCAGAATGGGCAAAGTCCATAATAATCCCAATTCATAAAAAAGGAGATGTGAATAATCCAGATAATTATAGAGGAGTCGCTCTAACAAGTATAGTGAGTAAAGTTTATACATATATTTTGAATAAGAGATTAACAAAGTGGGCAGAAAAAGAAGAGAAAATAGTTGAAGAACAAGCTGGATTTAGAGCAAAATACAGTACAATTGATCATATTTTCACACTTTACTCCCTTGTGCAGAAGCATTTACTTTTAAATAAGAAACTGTATGTTGCATTTGTGGATTTTAGGAAGGCATTCGATTCTGTGAATCGTAATAATCTTTGGAATATATTACGTAAAAGTGGTGTGAATGGAAAATTATATATGGCCCTAAGAGGAGTTTATAACTCAGTGTTTGCATGCGTGCGTGAGAAGTGTGTATATTCAGATTATTTTGAATGCCCTAAAGGAGTGAAACAGGGGTGTCAATTGAGTCCTCAATTGTTTTCATTTTTCATTAATGAATTAGCAGTGGAACTGTCAAGAAAAGGCAGGCATGGCATTCAAATTATCCCTGGGGTTATTGAGATATTCCTATTGCTGTTTGCAGACGATGTTATTCTTCTCTCTGGTACAGTCAAAGGCTTACAAAACCAGTTAAATGTCTTAAAGGAAGAATCGGATCGACTAGCTTTAACAGTTAACATGGATAAAACTAATATTATGATTTTCAGGAAGGGTGGACATTTATCAAAACACGAAAAATGGTTCTATGGAATTAACGAGGTTAAAGTTGTTAATTCTTATAAATACTTAGGAATAATATTTTCGACAAAATTAAGTTTAAATTATGCATGGGAAGAATCTTGTAATAAAGGGAAAAAAGGTGTTATTGAAATTCTAAAATCCTTACGGAAGCTCAATTCTATTGATTGTAATTTATATTGGAAAATGTTTGATACACAGATAGAACCTTTACTTACATATGCAGCTGAAGTATGGGGTCTTACTGTAAATCCACATATGGAAAAAGTGCATACATATGCTATAAAACGTTTTTTGGCTGTACCAATTCACTCTTCTAATACTGTTTTATATGGAGAAACTGGAAGATATCCTTTATACATTAGAACCTTTGTGAAGAGTATTAAATACTGGTTGAAATTGTTAAGGCTTCCACAATCTCGGTTATGTAAACAGGCATATGAAATGATGGTTACTCAAATGGAAATAGGAAAACAGAACTGGGCCTATCAGGTAAAAAAGGCTTTATCAGAACTTGGGTTTGGAATCGTGTGGTTGTCCCAGGGAGTAGGAAATGAGTGTCAGTTTATTAATGAATTTAAAGACAGGCTTATTTGTTCGTTTAAACAAAATTGGCACTCAGATATGGAAAACAAAGAAAAATATAGTTGGTTCTTCTCATTTAAAGATATTTTTCAAACCGAAAAATATCTCAGTGTTGTTACGGATAAATGGCAAAGAACTAATTACGCAAGATTTAGATTAAGAACACTTGGTTTCAATGCAAATAAAAATTGGTTTCAACCTGGGACGTCCACAGTATATCCTTGCCCCTTATGTGGAAACAATGTCGATAATGAAAAACACTTTTTATTCCAATGCCAAATTTTTGACACAATACGTGGAAAATGCAAAGTTTTTGAATCCGACATGGCCAAAAGACAAGATGTTGTATCTATTTTGTCATCTGATGACGAAGTCATAATCAAATCAGTGGCACTATATATTGCGGAAGCACAAAAAATAAGACATAAACACTTACAAGCCCGACAATAGTGCTAGACAATATCATACTGGGATTAATTTAATCTCTTTTGACTGATGTGGGCTATATCACGTTAACTCCAAAAGAAGCCGCTTTATTATAGACTAATTTGTAAAGAGCTGTTTTCATTTGCTTTATTTTGCTTTGTTTGCCGATAATTTAAGAGTAGTTAATAATATGAAAATAATGGTATATTTGTAGAATATGTTAGAAGTGGATATTGAAAGGGTATATAGACACTTAAGGGTCTACTATACATGTTAACAAAAACAAAAAAACAAACAAACCAAAAAACAAATAAATAAAAGGCATAGTGATGTCCCTTGTTAACAGAGTATTTTGGGGCAGTTATGTGAAGATTATATTATTATCACTAAATGTAAGGTTTGGGTGGTCTAGCCCAGATGTTTCATCATATTACAGTTTTGATGTGTGTGTGTGTGTGCACGAGCGCGCGCCCGCGTGTGAGCGTATATGGATGCGTGTGAGTGTGTGTGGGTGTGGGTGTGTGAAAAAGATTTTGGTTTGTCTAAACCTAGACAAATTATTGGCCTGAATGTGGGAACACTGTTCTGATATTTTTTGTTGTTGTTTTCTTTGTATTATGTAGTAGTGGTAAAATGGATGATTGTTCATTATATATGATTTGAATATGTTTGACTGTTCAAGGAATGGATGTTCGATATTTTTTTTGATTATGTGTGAAGAATTTGCGCACATACAAAGAGTGGATTATGTGTCGCACTACTGGAAAATTGTTATCCCCCTTGTCAAAAGACCTTTTCGGGTAATGACAATAAACAGTTTCAGTTTCAGTTTCAGTTTCAGTTTCTCTCTCTCTCTCTCTCTCTCTCTCTCTCTCTCTCTCTCTCTCTCTCTCTCTCTCTCTCTCTCTCTGTTTGTCTTTCCGTTCCTTTTTCTTAGCTGCTTTAGAAACGTCGATTCCACGGCGAGGAAGCCCAGCATTATTCTATCGAAGTCCTAGTGCGTAGGTGTATTTGCCTGTTTGTCTCTCTCTCTCTTTTTTTTCTCCTGTCTTTCTCCTTTTGTTTCTCTCTCTCACAAAAGCACACACACAAACACCGGAGCAGACATACACACAGAGACACACACAAACATACACAAAGACACACACACGTACACATACACACTGAAACGTAATATCTCATGGTTCCTTGTCTTTTTTTCCCCTGTGTAGTCGCATAGTGTTCTGCATGGTCTCAATTAGCTTGCCAAGTAACTGCTCACATGTGTGGATGGTACAGACATATGTGTAGGAGAAGGAGGAATCTCTATTGAACAAATTACAATCATAATTTCCTGATCGCTTTCATTTACTATTTTCCGTCAGTTTCTTCATCAATGACTCATCTTGCTCATGTCCTCGTTTTCGCACATGTATCCTTTCTCTTAGAAGATATAGCCTGATATGACAAAGCAGGCTTTTAATTTATCTCTTCTTGCGTGCGTTATTATTCCTCCTCGTGTAATAGCTTGCACGAAACACGTTGCTTGAACAAGAAACAACCCATTTCAGAGAGATATCACGATGGAATCTTGACAGATGTGACAAAAGATCCATCCATTAATTCTTGAACCAATTCATTGCCTTCATCCTCTCACTAATGCTTCCCCAGCTCAGTTATTAGAGCATGGCGTGATTACATAGGGGTTGTGAGTTCGAACCGCGGTTGGACCAACAGTTTTTAGTAGGTCAGCTTGTTCTTGTAATAGAACTGTGGACTGAAAATCTGATATCTCGAGTTCAATCCCAGTTTGAAACATGAACACTGTCCTATTTGCTGCCCATCTTAATGTTCCAATCATTCCAGTCATATCAGCTTCGTATTGTTTTTTACTTATAAGCTGTCACCTCTTTCCATGCCAATACACTGCCAGCACAAAGGGTTTAGCGCGGGCTCGAGGTGTCTGTCAGATAACAACAGATCCCAGACTCAGCATAGGGCATAGAGAATTTGTCTGAGTATGATGAATCAGGTTTGATTAATTAACTTAAACATTTGACGCCTGCGCCATGGCCACTATTATCTTGTATTGCGCAACCATGGCATCAAATTAAAAAGTAAAACTTAACCCCTCGACTCCCTCACCCTATCCATCATCTTCCTGAAGGAAGTCAAGGGAGTCAAAGGGTTAAGTTTTTGCAGTTGTTGGATAGATAGGGTGCAGGAATCAAAGGTTTCTTCAACATGAAACACAAAAACTCTCCACCCCACTCCATCCTGCATGGCATTTGTTGTATTGTAAATTGGGCAGCCTCCATAAACAGGGCAATTCCCACCGGGATAAAGGGAATGGCAATGATAAGAGCGAAATGGTGGAAGTAATCCTGGGAAGTTTATCTTAAGCCTCGAGCATCTTGAGCCGACTGAAGTAAACTGATTGTGTCATGTAATCGATGCCAGTAGCTTGACAACTTTGCCAGAGGATAACAAAAAATCACTGTGTCTCTCTTTAATAGACAATTTTCGAACCACTGACCTTCATCCACTTAAAACAATTGTTTTACCATGTCCGTCCATTAGATTGTGTGTGTGTGTGTGTGTGTGTGTGTGTGTGAGAGAGAGAGAGAGAGAGAGAGAGAGAGAGAGAGAGAATGTGTCTATGTATGTGTGTATGTAATATATGTATTCATGTGTGTGTGTGTGTGTGTGTGTGTGTGTGTGTGTTTATGTGTGTGTGTATGTGTGTGTGTGTGTGTGTGTGTGTATGTGTTTGCTTATATTGCGAAGGTGTCAGGTGAGAGATACCAGGTGAATAAAGTTAAGTGTGAGTTCAAAGGCAACCTATAAAACGGGCCAGAAGAGGGATCAGACGCAAATTGTCAAAATTTTCAACTGTTTTCCTATGGATGTGAGTTTGTGATCGACCCACGAGCCTCTCCTTACATCTGTATTTACGTTGTATTCCATCAAAATATGGAATGAATTAAAAGGTTGTCCCCGTAGCCCTGAAGTCGTAGGGGAGTGAAGTGGTAGAGATCTGAACTTTTCTTGGGGCCAGCTTTATGAGAGCGGTGCCTATCTCCTCTCATTCGATGCTTTACCTTTCCCTCTAAGTTTGAAGGAAATTAAACACCCGTTTACTGTTGGGTTGACTGAAAGCTTTATTTCTAAGAAGAATGTTGAGATTCCATGGACAGCAAAGAAAACAAACGTGACAGTCTTGATGTAGGCAGACACAAGTAGATCATTTATAAGGAAGATTAGGAAAAGACAGGCAACATGTATAGGCCATTTTATGAGGAAGGGGGTTTTGGAGCACCTGGTTACAACGGGAAAGCTAGAGGGAAGAGAGCACCAGGTAGACCTAGGGAGAAAATGCTAGACGGACTTGCTGAGCGGCTGAAGACGAGGAGGGTGGAGGAGATGCTTGGGACAACGAGAGATAGAGACAGATTATCACACGTGCAAACACATCAGGCAATTTGTAAGGCGCGTTAGTGTTAATCACCCAGAATTTCTGAAGTTCTTTAAACTCTTTTATGTTCTTGGAGTTGAAGGTTACCGCATTGGTTTTGCATGGATTGCTGGCCATACTGGTATTGGAGACAGTGAATAGCCTGACTGTCTGGCCAAGATCGCCACAAGGGAAAAGATGTCTAAATCCTTCACAGATGTAAAAGCGAAAGTGCACAGTTCTGTGAGAAATCTTTGGCAGGATTGCTGGAATAAGCAGGACAACAACTTGACCAAATCCGCCCAAACCTCAAATTATCCCATCTGCTTCAGGGATACCGTAGGAAAGCGACATGTTATGCAGGTTACACGTGGGTCACATATCCTACATTCATTCGAACCTTTTCAAAATGAAGAAGCACCGTGGTGTTACCATGTGACGAGCCGTTCGGTATCAGACATTTTCTTATTGAATGGTTGGAGCTTGTACGATGCCAGACAAAAAGCTCTACATGGTGGATTCCTTACATGACCTCTTAGGAGACGTCCCTCTAGATGCAGTTTTCCAGTTTGTACAAGAGATCAATAAGTTTCATCTGATATGATTTACGTAGGAGAGTGTTTTCCTTTAGATGCATTTTAGACTTGCAGTGATAATGGTCAGAGTGTTTTTGTTTACGTGCATTTTATACTTGCAATGATAATGGTGATGAGGGTGTTTTTCTTGACATGCATTTTACAATTGCAATGATAATGGTGATGAGGGTGTTTTTCTTGACATGCATTTTACAATTGCAATGATAATGGTGATGAGGGTGTTTTTCTTGACATGCATTATATACTTGCAATGATAATGGTGATGAGGGTGTTTTTCTTGACATGCATTTTACAATTGCAATGATAATGGTGATGAGGGTGTTTTTCTTGACATGCATTTTATACTTGCAATGATAATGGTGATGAGGGTGTTTTTCTTGACATGCATTTTACAATTGCAATGATAATGGTGATGAGGGTGTTTTTCTTGACATGCATTTTACAGTTGCAATGATAATGGTGATGAGGGTGTTTTTCTTGACATGCATTTTACAGTTGCAATGATAATGGTGATGAGGGTTTTTTTCTTGACATGCATTTTATACTTGCATTGATAATGGTGATGAGGGTTTTTTTCTTGACATGCATTTTACAATTGCAATGATAATGGTGATGAGGGTGTTTTTCTTGACATGCATTTTACAATTGCAATGATAATGGTGATGAGGTTTTTTTTCTTGACATGCATTTTACAATTGCAATGATAATGGTGATGAGGGTTTTTTCTTGACATGCATTTTACAATTGCAATGATAATGTTGATGAGGGTGTTTTTCTTGACATGCATTGTACAGTTGCAATGATAATGGTGATGAGGGTGTTTTTCTTGACATGCATTTTACAGTTGCAATGATAATGGTGATGAGGGTTTTTTTCTTGACATGCATTTTACAATTGCAATGATAATGGTGATGAGGGTGTTTTTCTTGACATGCATTTTACAATTGCAATGATAATGGTGATGAGGGTGTTTTTCTTGACATGCATTTTACAATTGCAATGATAATGTTGATGAGGGTGTTTTTCTTGACATGCATTTTACAATTGCAATGATAATGGTGATGAGGGTGTTTTTCTTGACATGCATTTTATACTTGCAATGATAATGGTGATGAGGGTGTTTTTCTTGACATGCATTTTACAATTGCAATGATAATGGTGATGAGGGTGTTTTTCTTGACATGCATTTTATACTTGCAATGATAATGGTGATGAGGGTGTTTTTCTTGACATGCATTTTACAATTGCAATGATAATGGTGATGAGGGTGTTTTTCTTGACATGCATTTTATACTTGCAATGATAATGGTGATGAGGGTGTTTTTCTTGACATGCATTTTATACTTGCAATGATAATGGTGATGAGGGTGTTTTTCTTGACATGCATTTTATACTTGCAATGATAATGGTGATGAGGGTGTTTTTCTTGACATGCATTTTACAATTGCAATGATAATGGTGATGAGGGTGTTTTTCTTGACATGCATTTTACAGTTGCAATGATAATGGTGATGAGGGTGTTTTTCTTGACATGCATTTTACAATTGCAATGATAATGGTGATGAGGGTGTTTTTCTTGACATGCATTTTACAATTGCAATGATAATGGTGATGAGGGTGTTTTTCTTGACATGCATTTTACAATTGCAATGATAATGTTGATGAGGGTGTTTTTCTTGACATGCATTTTACAATTGCAATGATGATGGTGATGAGGGTTTTTTTCTTGACATGCATTTTACAATTGCAATGATAATGGTGATGAGGGTTTTTTTCTTGACATGCATTTCAGAATTGCAATGATAATGGTGATGAAGAGTGTTTTTCTTGACATGCATTTTGGAATTGCAATGATAATGGTGATCTGGATTTTAACTATTGTCTATTTATTTAAACTTGGGTGTCGTTTTCAACATGGTGTTAGCTCTGACATGGCTCTAGTATCGACTGGGCTGTAATCAATATGAAAATGAACCTGAACCCGCTCTACCTCTACACCAACCAGCCTTACGGAAATGAAAAACAAACAATCATATCTTGTGTCTCATAAGCAACACAAAAAACAACAAAAAACAAAAAAACAAAAAACGAGAAAAAGAAGAAAACGAAAAAACGAAAAAAAACAACAACAACAAAAAAAAAAACAGTAGAAAATGTGAAAAAATAATTGGCTA
>JAPXFY010000013.1:30797722-30822722 GCA_030674185.1 Monoplex corrugatus
TGCACGCAGGTATACTGTAACTTAAATTATTATATATACTTTAGCTTCGTTTATGGCTGTGATTACAAACCAACACAAAAAAGATTCGCAATTTGTGAAGACGTTTTTTTTTTTTTATCGTTCTGATTAAAACCAAACCAAAATAGATCCGCAATTCGTGAAGATGTTTTTTTTTTTTTATCGTTCTGATTAAAACCAAACTCAAATAGATCCGCAATTCGTGAAGATGTTTTCATGTGTTTGGGAGTGGGAGAAAGCTATGAGATCAGATTTTTAAACAGCACTTTTGTCAGAATACTGAAAATGCATTTGCCTCACAGCTCAGGTAGTTGAAAGTTTCTTTTGTGGAAAGGAAAGGAGAGCTGTGAATGAACGTAAAAGCATCAAGTCGGTACAACTTTCACAGGCTGACTGCTGACAGCTCTTGGAACAGACCTCTCCTATCACCACCTACAACTCTTATCTCTCAGTACTATTTTCAGTGTGTGCTCTTAATATGTGTACACTACCCTCTCTCAATCTCTGTCTTTTGTCTGTTTGTCTCTGTCTATCTCTCTCTCTCTCTCTCCCGTCTCTCTATCAATCATTTCTCTCTCTCTCTCTCTCTCCCCCCGTCTCTCTGTCAATCATTTCTCTCTCTCTCTCTCACTCTCTCTCACTCTCTCTGTCTCTGTGTCTTTTTCTCTCTCCTTATCTCTCTCTCTCTTTCTCTCCCTCTCTTTTCTTCCTCTGTCTGTCTGTCTCACTGTCCGTCTCTCTGTGTGTTTCTATCTCTTTCTCTCTCTCATCCTATCTCTCCTTCTCTCTCCCTGCCTCTTTCTCTCTCTCCCTCTTTGTGTCTCACTATCTCTCTCTTCTTCCCTATCTCTCTCTCTCTTCTTCTTCTTCTCCTCCTCCTCCTCCTCCTCCTCCTCTCTCTCCCTCCCTCTCTCTCTCTCAGTCTCCCAGAAACAACACTAGACAAGGATTACATTTCAGGAGGGTAAACTGGCGCTAACGGTGCAGCTAATGGCATTACGAGTTGTTTCCAACTCAGCGGGTATCCCATGACGCCAACACTGTGTGGCCATTGGCGTAGAACTAATTTTCACGCCTTCTCCACAAACACAGGTAAGGCAGTATGGTTCCAGGAATGGGTTAATTACCAGCTGACGTGTACGAGATGGATACTACTAGGCTGCTGCTGCTGTTACCGCTGTTGCTGCTGCTGGCTGTGTTAATGCTGTTGTTGAGCTTTTGTCTATGTCCTTAGAATTGCTGTAAACACTTACTGGAAACTTTGTCTGAAATGTGTTTTGCGAAGTGTGTGGTTGTGGGTATGAGACTAGATACAGCTTGGTGAGCATGCCATTCAATGTATGCGGTTATATTTTGTTACGATGTATTGTGAAATCGTTTAATTCTGTTGTGAAATCGTTTGATTAAAACATTAGATCAAACAATCAACGTTATTAAACCAACATGAACTTTTTAATTAAACATTAGATTAAACAATCAACGTTTTTAAACCAACATGAACGTTTTAATTAAACGTTAGATTAAAAATCAACGTTGTTAAACTAACATGAACTTCTAGTAGTTTTATTGGAAAAAAATACGTAGTCTTAGCAATGGGCCAATTTTTTTGGCACCTTTGTGGTGCAGGTATGTGATACATCTTTCTGGTTCTGCTCTAGTTTAACCGACAAGAAAAGAAAATGTAATAAACTTTGTAAGCATCTGAATCGGTATTCAGCTACTTGTTTTTAGCAGGCACAGTCCCGCTTCTCTTTCTCTCTCACTCTCTCTCTGTGTCTCTCTTTCGTCTATCTACCTAGCTAGCTACGTAATATCTATACAGCTAGCTAGCTAGCTAGCTGTTTAATTATCTGTCTGTTTATCGATACGTCTGTCAGATTATTTATCTATCTATCTGTGCGATCTGTCTCTTTGTCTATTTATGTATCCACATATCTATTAATGTAATTAGAAATTGGCACGTGTGCCAGTCCAGATAGCCTCATTCGAAAGACTCTCTCTCTCTCTCTTTCTTATGCGCGCGCGCTCATACACACAAACACACACACACACACACACACACACACACACACACACCACACACACACACACACACACACACACACACACACACACACACACACAACACACACAGCATCTGTATCATTATCATTCTTCAGTTTCAGAAAAGAGCTATTTCTAACTTTGAATTAAGCTTCCGAAAGGGTGATGATCGCCTCTAAAACAATTTGTTCAGTTTATTGAATATTTACAGCAAAATGTGCAGGTTCTTTTAAGGCTTTTTCTAATATCAGAGGACACACCACTGTGCATGCACAGACGCTATCAAAGGAAAAAGAACAAACCCTGCAGTTTGAATGAGTGTCTCACGTTCCATTGCGTTTTCATACGCAGATACAGTAGTTGCTCCGAGAACTGCCAATAAATAAATTCAAGCCACGTGACCAGTTTTAAAGCAATTTTCCCTAATACAGTTTTTGTATGTGCATGTTTGTTGGATTTGATAGTAATGTTTTGGATCCCAGATCAGAATAATATCCCTGTCGTATTTGGTGCTGAATTGCTCGTTGAAAAGATGAATGATCGCCTTCGTGTTTTTGTGGAAGTTGTACATTTTGCGTGACATATTGGCTTACTCATGCAGTCTAATAGTAAAGAAGAAAAGCCACATACCTCCATTTCCCACAACAGATCGATCTAACTTTCAACGACTAACGTGAATGAAAGAATGGAATGACAGAATGTCTGTCGTGTCTTAAAAGTTCTCACTTGAAAGATATTTCAAACGAAGTGCAGTTGCCGAAACCTCCCCTACATTTAAAGCGTCTCTCTGGCAATTGTTTCCATGCCGACGTGAAGTTCAGACAATGGAAAGGACCAAACAAGACAAATGAAGCCACATGTCGCTGCTTTGTTTTCTTCCTGTCCTGTGTTGGGCAGATCGACCTAACTAACTGGACGTGTGTTAAGGCACAAACTGGTCTTAGCAGCAGCAGTGACTGGTAATTATTGTCGAAATCCAAGATGTCCACGTCAGAAGTCTTATGTGACTGAAACCCCCGTTGGGTTGCCAGGGGCTCTTTCAGTAAAATGTATCCCCACCTTTTTGAAATTCTGTGTAGAAATTTCTTCTTTTCTGTCACTCTCTTTGTTTTTCTGCCTTGTTGCCTTGCTTTCTGTCATTCTACTTATTTTCTGCCTTAATGGTCCATTCACCTGTATTTTTTCGTAAAGTCTTACGTGCTTTTTCTACGGATTGATAATTGGGTACATGTATTAATTGCATTTTTGGCTCTAGGGAGGTGAGATATGCGGAAGCAATTTTAGGTAATTTTTGCCTGTTTTTATGTATGTTTTGGTGTCCTTATTATGCTTATATTCGAATTCAGTTGTGTTTTTTAAATCTCCCCTGTGTGATAAATCGGACGGAATGGTCCCTTACCCGGGGGCATGTCCTTAGATTATGTGCGCGAATGCATTGATATGTGTACTTAATTTTCTTTTCTTTTCTTTTTTCCTGTTGAAGTTTTGTGTGTTTTGAAGCGGTTATAGCCCTGATATGGCTCTGCGCAGTCGGCTGGGCTTTAAACAACAATAAAAGAAAAAAAGGTGACTTCAAGAGCGTTATAAACAAAGATACAAAACTTTGATAAAAGAAAGAATAACGATATAAAAAAACGACAAAAACAAACAAACAGCCATCGACGTCAACAACAGTGAAAACAGTTTTCTGTACGGTTTCTCAAGATAGCATTTCTGCCCTTGGAATGAACATAATTATGCACTGACGCCACAGATGCCATGCAATGGATCAGATCAAAAATGATATTACATAAGCTCTCTATGTAAGCATAAGCCATACGAGGCAGAGAGGTCTTGGGATTCTACTTAGCATACGTTTTCTATTTACGTACATGTTTCTATCAATCTGTCATTAAAACAACTTAAGGCCACGATGAGCGCAGTCCATTTCAAATCACAGAGATGCACAGTAGTTGAAAAGTGAGATTAGACGCCAGTTTCATTCATTTATTCTGTCTTGCTTTCGTTCATTTGTTCATTCAATATGTCTTGTGTGTCCTTGTTCGTTGACTCAAATGCTAATTCATTGATAGAATTTTGTTTGTTTTTATAAATTCGTTTTGGTTCGATCTGTTTGTTTTTCTCTTTCTTCATTTTGCTTCAAAGACGTTCAGAACAACTAATTTAAACCCCATATGTTCATTGGCACGCTTACAGAAGTACTTCAGGACCTGGTTAAGCGCACAACAAACAACACCTCAGCAGCTGCATTTCAGACTAAGGTACATGTATGCTGCAAACAGTTCAATAACAACGGAAAATAGATTGAAAGGAAACTCGGTAGCAGAGCATTATTACCAAAAACCACCACCACCACCACAAGTGGCAGGTAGCAACAGGCAGCATTCATCTCCAGTACCAACACCTGCCAGTACCTGTCTCCATGACATAACTGGTGATCAGTCCAGTGCTAGAAGCTGTGCTACTTTGCTAGTGTTTGCTTGACTAAGACACAAGAACTAGTTCTACTTACTGGTGCCACTGTAGTTTCGTCATAGCATCCCATCTGAATTGGAAACAACTCGAAATGACTTCAGTTACTGCTCTGCAAGCGAAACTTTATTTTTTGAAACGGAAACTCTACCTGTTTTCTTTTTCATAAGTGGAGGGTGGATGATAAGGAGGGAGAGGGGGGATAACTTGAGAGAGTTGAAAGAGGGAACAGAGAGTGAAACGGAGAGAGGGGAGAGAGGAGGGAGGGAGGAAGGAAGGCAATGAATATAATGAGAGAGAGAGAGTGTGTGTGTGTGTGTGTGTGGTGAGAGAGAGAGAGAGAGAGAGAGAGAGAGAGAGAGAGAGAGAGAATGAATCCAACTGATGAATCGAACTGATTGATTTATTTGGCAGTGGGTCGAAGATTAGAAACACAATTTGACCACGAAATGGGAAATGAGAAACGTGAAGAAAAAGAATCAAAACGAAGAAGTCGAAGAGTAGAAAGAGCAGGAAGATGGTTAAAAGGTTGGAGAAATGGATGCAGTGTAGGAAAAAGAAATGAATGCAGACAGAACAAGAAGATGAAGAGTTAACGAAGCAAACAAGCGAAACAAAACTAAATACTAAATAAACAGAAGAAAACCGTAATATGACAAGATGGCACATTGATCAACCATAGACACAAACAAACAAAAATAACAAAATAATAAAATAATACAACAGCAACAAACACACACACGCGCGCGCACACACACACGCAAACATACGCGCGCGCACACACACACACACACACACACACACACACACAGACACACACACACACACAACACACACACACACACACACACACACACACACACACACACACACACACACACACACACACACATAACTTCACAAATAACTATTTCCAGTTTTGAGACTTTATATTAATCGTGATCTTATTCAAATCGTTTTAACAAAGGCAATGGTCTATAAACCTGTCTGAAGCGAAATCCTATAAAATGCTTTTAAGCATGAAACAACAATAGCATCAACAACGCCTCCAGCAGAAGCAGCAGCAGCAGCAGCCAGTGTCAATCTCAGTCACATCAATTGGTAATTAGCCAAAAACTGGATCCATGCCGTTTCAATTGTGTTTGGTTAAAAAGGTATAAAAATTAGTCCCACGCCAATGGCCCCGCTGTTTTGGCGTCATCAGATCCCGCAATAACGTTAGGTGCACTTTTAACGTCAGTTTATTGCCCCTGGGTTGCAATCCACTCTAGTGATGCTTCGGAGAGAACGGAGAAGGATAGAAGAGAGAGGGAAAGAGAGAAAGAGGGGGCGGGGAGGGAGATGCAGTCCCTTGTCAGATTTCTCTGCGATTCGGGGTGAATGAGGGAGGCAGGGAGAGAAAGAGAACTAATATATGAAAGAGGAAGAAGAAGAAGAAGGTTAGAATGACCGATTAAAGTACAACCAGGATGATTGATTGATTTGGTTCAGTTTAACGTCAGCACCCACCCCAGATGGTTTGGATGATAGGGATCACCATCCTAGGGACTAAATGGACTGTTAAGGAGGACAACAAGAATACCAGTATTTGGTCTGCTTGTCATTTTAATTAAGGAGGGCAACAAGAATACCAGTATTTGGTCTGCTTGTCATTTTAATTAAGGAGGCAACAAGTATGCCAGTATTTGGTCTGCTTGTCATTTATAAGGAGGACAACAAGAATCAGTATTTGTCTGCTTTCATTTTAAGGACAACAAGAATGCCAGTATTTGGTCTGCTTATCATTTTAAGGAGGGCAACAAGAATGCCAGTATTTGGTCTGCTTGTCATTTTAATTAAGGAGGGCAACAAGTATGCCAGTATTTGGTCTGCTTGTCATTTTAATAAGGAGCAACAAGAATGCCAGTATTTGGTCTGCTTGTCATTTAATTAAGGAGGCAACAAGAATGCCAGTATTTGGTCTGCTTGTCATTTTAATTAAGGAGGGCAACAAGTATGCCAGTATTTGGTCTGCTTGTCATTTTAATTAAGGAGGGCAACAAGTATGCCAGTATTTGGTCTGCTTGTCATTTTAATTAAGGAGGACAACAAGTATGCCAGTATTTGGTCTGCTTGTCATTTAATTAAGGAGGGCAACAAGTATGCCAGTATTTGGTCTGCTTGTCATTTTAATTAGGAGGGCAACAAGTATGCCAGTATTTGGTCTGCTTGTCATTTTAATTAAGGAGGGCAACAAGTATGCCAGTATTTGGTCTGCTTGTCATTTTAATTAAGGAGGGCAACAAGTATGCCAGTATTTGGTCTGCTTGTCATTTTAATTAAGGAGGGCAAGAAGTATGCCAGTATTTGGTCTGCTTGTCATTTAATTAAGGAGGCAACAAGAATGCCAGTATTTGGTCTGCTTGTCATTTTAATTAAGGAGGGCAACAAGTATGCCAGTATTTGGTCTGCTTGTCATTTCAAGGAGGACAACAAGAATGCCAGTATTTGGTCTGCTTGTCATTTTAATTAAGGAGGCAACAAGTATGCCAGTATTTGGTCTGCTTGTCATTTTAAGGAGACAACAAGAATCCAGTATTTGGTCTGCTTGTCATTTTAAGGAGGGCAACAAGAATGCCAGTATTTGGTCTGCTTGTCATTTTCAAGGAGGACAACAAGAATGCCAGTATTTGGTCTGCTTATCATTTTAAGGAGGGCAACAAGAATGCCAGTATTTAGTCTGATTATCATTTTAATTAAGGAGGGCAAGAATGCCAGTATTTGGTCTGATTATCATTTTAAGGAGGACAACAAGAATGCCAGTATTTAGTCGCTTATCATTTTAAGGAAGGTAACAAGAATGCCAGTATTTTGTCTGCTCACCATTTTAAGGGGGGTAACAGAGATGCCAGTATTTAGTCTGCTTATCATTATATTTAAGGAGGGCAACAAGAATGCCAGTATTTAGTCCGCTTATCATTTTAATTAAGGAGGGCAACAAGAATGCCAGTATTTAGTCTGCTTATCATTTTAATTAAGGAGGGCAACAAGAATGCCAGTATTTAGTCCGCTTATCATTTTAATTAAGGAGGGCAACAAGAATGCCAGTATTTAGACTGCTTATCATTTTAATTAAGGAGGGCAACAAAAATGCCAGTATTTAGTCTGCTTATCATTTTAATTAAGGAGGGCAACAAGAATACCAGTATTTGGTCTGCTCATCTATATAAGGCTAGATAGATAGATAGATAGATAGACAGACAGACAGAGAGACAGACGGGGAGAGAGAGAGAGAGAGAGAGAGAGAGAGAGAGAGAGAGAGAGAGACATACACACACACATTCACACACACAAACAGAGAGAGAGAGAGAATGAATGCTTGGCAGTTCCAACATTTGCTTTTGCTATATCTTTCTTTACTGAGTAATATGACAGTTGTACGTTGTATGGTGAACAGGTGTGTGTGTCTGTGTGTGTGTGTGTGTGCGTGTGCGTGTGCGTGCGTGCGCGCGTGTATGTGTACATGAGCATCAGCGTACCATACGCACGTGTTTATGTGTATGTGTTTGTGTGTGCCTGCGTGTATGCGTTTGCGTGTTTGTATTATGTGTCCGTGTGCATATGTGTGTGTGTGTGAGTGTGCACCTTTGTACATGATCATATGCATAAGAGTTTGGAATGTGTTTGGAGCAAAGGCAGCAAGTCCAGGCCCATCTGGACAACACAGAAGGGGAAAGGGGAGAATGGGTGGGTGGGCAGCAAGGCAGTGCCATGTGCAGGCATTTGTCTTATTGGTTCCATTATCTGAACGTGGTGCTGGCATGGGGAACAACTGACTGCCAACTGCCGAAGAGCATGCATGAAATTCAAGAAAGCTGTTTACACCTGCTCTTTATTACTGGAATGACTTTAAAGTTGGAACCTTCAAAACATGCCCCTGTCCAGTAGAGCCAGAGAGAGAGAGAGAGAGAGAGTATATATTGTGTGTGTTTGTGTGCGCGTTTGTATTTATGCCACTGTATTCACTTTTTGCTTATGACCACAATTCAAAATAACTAGAAAACATATTCGGTTCTATTAAATTCATCTCAAATACACACACTAGACTAGAACAAATTCATGGACCACACGCTTGGAATGAATATGACCCGTTTGTAAATAAGACTGATAAGAACATAGTTCATCAGTATTGTATTTTGTGAAGTTTTCTCTTCAGCAGATTTGAATCACAAATTCATGAATCATTAAAGTGTTTTCTTATTAACATTATCAGTATGAAGTGACACATCATTGTTTGTCAAAGTAAGGAAATTGTAGATGATCATCACATACCTTCACAAACAGTTTTATCCGGTAATAGTTTCAGTCATTCATCCATTCATTCATTCATTGGTTCATTTTTTCATTCATCCCGTTGATTCATAGATTTTTATCCAGTAATGATTTCTTTCATTCGTTCGTTCGTTCATTGGTTGGCTGGTTCGTTCATTCTTTTGTTCGTTCATTCATTTAAGAATTCATTCATTCATTCATTCATTCATTCATTCATTCATTCATTCATTCATCATTCATGTATTCGTTCATTCAATCATCCATTCATTCATTTCTCTGTTCGTTCGTTTACCCCTTTATGCAATCATTCATTCATTTTTGTGTTTCTTTATTCCTTCGGTTACTTATTCGATTATTCATTTCATTTTGTTTGTTTGTGTATTCGTTCGTTCATTTTCTTGTAGTTGTTTGTTTTCTTCTTTTGGTATTTCCTTGTATGTGTTTTTCTTTTATAACACAGACATTCAAAACAATTACAGACAAAATAGCCGTGTATTTTTAACGGCACAACATTTTCAGTTTGCTCAAGATAAGCATGTCCACGCTGGAAATGATTTCCTTATGCACTGTCGTCACACATGCTACACGATGATAAAGATATCATAGTATAAGCCATAAATCTACGCATAAACGCTATCAGCCGGTAAGGTTTTGATGTTCTACCTGACGTTGAGGTTTTATGTCTGTCTTTGTATCAATTTATTACTGGAACAACAAAGGCAACATTGTTCTCAAATGTTATCTCCATCCAAATTAATACTGGAACAACATAGGCAACATTGTTCTCAAATGTTATCTATCTCCATCTACGTTGCTAGTGATAAATCCTGTGAAAAAGGACGAAAAAACTTCCAGTCCACCAGCACGAACTGAGAGTATCAACGCACCACACAACCACATCACAGAGTCTCATCCCCAGGTAACACGACACACAACCCACATTTGCCCACCAATATGTCTATCATTATCATTACTGTCATTACTATACATGTAAAAAGCCCAGTCAACTGTGCAGAGCCATATCATGGTCATAACCATTTCAAAAAACAGAAACCTTGGTGGCCTTGGAAAAACGAAACTAGAAAAGAAAACTCAAAATACATAACAATGCATCAGCACCCATACTCTTAAGGATTACCTCTGGTGATGACTTTTCCCGCAAATTTGACACCAAGAGTTTAAAAAACCCATGAATAAACATTTAACATACGTACAGTAAAACTTACACAAAAATTGGTAAAACTATCTAAATTTCGTTCCGTAAGTCACATATCCCAGGAAGTATTAGGGCTTTATAAATCACACACACAGGTAAATTAACCAGTGAGGCAGAAAATGACAGAAAGAGATGCCAGGAAGCAAAGGAATGAGGCAGAAACAAAGACAGTTACAGAAAAGAGGACATTTCTAGCGCAGAATTTCCAGAAGGTGGTGACACTGTTTATACTGTTGGAGACACGGGCATAACCATAAGAGCTACTAACACGATTTCTCGTCATCCAAAACCGTTAATTATCAACACATCAAAACCCAGCCAGGACTAAATACAACGCTTCTAGACGGTTGTCAGCAGCAAAGATATCAATATCCAAATAAAAAGACAGTGACAATGAATTCCTCTACAGCAACACCAACATCAGAGCAGCAGTCACTATCCATCCCAAATTTGTCATTTGATAATTAGCCCAATGCTGGAATCATACTGCTTCACTTGTGTTTGTTGGACAACTCGTGAAAATTGATTCCACGTCATCATTAGCCCCGTTGTTTTGGCGTCACATGATCGCGCGATGTTAAAAACAACCTGTGATGCCATCAGTTACACTGTTAGAACCAGTTTAGCCTCTGAAATGCAGACTCTTGTCAGTTTTCTTTCTAATTTAGAATAAAGGAAGGAAAGTGAGGCAGAATGAGAGAGAGAGAGCGTAAAAGGAACTGTAGAAAGGGCCAGAAGGAGAGAGAGAAGACGGGTGGTAAGCGATAGACTAAAGAAATACAGGAGAGAGAGAGGAGGAGGAGGAGGACGACGACAGAATTGGAAAGAGGTAAACAGCTAAGGAGACAGACTAAAAAATGGAGACAGTGAGAAAATGAAGAGAATGGCACGTAAGCAGAGACGCGTAGAATGAGAGGGAATGCGTACAGATGTAACGATAAGAAAGAGAGCGGACAACTAAGTAAAAGGGGGACAAGAAGGGACAGACAAGAGACATAGATAGAGAAGATATGTGACAGAAAGAAGAAGACAGGGAGACAAAGAGAGATGGGAGGGAGGCAGTGGAAAATGGGAAATATTGGAGAGTGAGGTGGGGTGGGTGCGTGAGAGTCGAAATGATTGATTGGGATTGGGGAAAAATTGAATATTAAACTCACAAGGAACGAAAAATCAAAGAACAACAACCAGCCAAATAACCAGCCAACTGACCAGCCAACGAACCAAAACGATCAACTAAATTTAGAAATATGAATAAGGAAGAAGATTGATGCTAAGGATTAGAAGAGCACAACAACAAAAGTGTCATCATCCCCAACAACTGCAACAGCAGCAAAACAATTACAGCTGCAACAACAACAACAATAATAACAACGATATCAATTTATGATCATGCTAATGATTATTATTATTATTCTTGTTATTATCGTTGTTGTTGTTAAAACATAGAACAACAAAACAGTAATGAAAAGATTAACAGCAACAGCAGCAGCAGTAAGAGCTAATGAACAGAAGGAATAGCACCATCACTACACCACAATGTATATATTTTCTTGTGTCCCCACTTCTGTTCTGTCTCAGTCGGTCATTTCCGATGTCAAGCCATCACCAAACCACTCACCAGAGGAGACTGCATCGGTGCTGGGTTATTTCAGTGGAGTTCAACAGTGCCTGTTCTGATCGAACTTACTAAGGACATTGCCGTCCAGATCGCTTATTAACGATAACTATCACTCAGCCTCCCCCATGGGAATTCCGGGTGTTCTTTAAGAATAAACAGTATTCCCAGCTTCTGGAAAGTCTGTGCTAGAAACTTCCTCTTTTCTCTCTCCCCAAGTGAATTCACCGCTTGATTAGGGCATGAAGGATAACAAAATCTACCTAATTTTCGCGCTCTCTGCTTTTTTCTTCCTGTAGTATGCCAGTGAGAAGCTTTTTCTATGATGATGCTTGATGGTGTCCTCTACTTGTGGACTTTCTGACTGAACTTCTCTCAAGCTATGATTTGGAAGAATAGAATCTAGTTTGTTCTGATCGTTATGTTAGAGAAAAAAAATTAATTTCGTGTATCTGTATTGTATTTCTGCCCCTTGCAATGAAAATTCTTTTCTTCAATAGAAATATTGCGTTCTTGAATACCAATACAAAGACATTGTTACAGATTAAAACAAACTATGCAATGGGCATTCTTTTCTCCTATTAAATTAATCATAATTTGTGAACATCTAAAACAGTTATAGACTTGAATTTTGTCTTATGTTCAGTTAGGATTAGACTACTGAAATGTTACATGGAAACCGTTCCCAGTTACTGATGAATACTTACATCTACACTTTGTACCAGTAAGTGGCTTCAGTTGTTTGTACGTGTAAATTACGATCAAACAGACGTTCAGGAACACCTGAGAAAAATCTGGCTACGTAAGTTGTTTTTTCTTACATACAGTTTGTTCTGTCATGCATTATTTTGTTTTTCATGTAAAGTAGTTTTTCCGATTAATCTGCAAGAGAAAAAGTAGCTCAAGTTGTCGTGAAAATGAGTGCAATCTGGATGGAGATTGTTCGTTTCCTTGGGTTCATTAGACTAATCAAAATGTCTTTGACAAAGTAGGAGATTATTTAGGAAGCATCAACAGTCGCATGTCACTTATTATCGGCAAATGGCTGTTGGCGGTAGACGTAGATTAAAACGTTACCTTCGCTTGTTTTCCCCCTCTTTCTCAGGCACATGGATAAACTGGTTGATATGAAAGGCATAGTGTTTTCATTCCTTTCATTGGGCAAAGTCTGATTGTGAAAAAAAGGTATTTGTTGGTTAATCATTACCATTACCTTCAAACATAACTCTCTTGTCTTGTCTTGTCACTTGCCACATCTTGTCTTCTCTCTCTGTGTCTCTCTTTGTCTCTGTCTCTGTCTGTCTCTATTTGTCTCTCTCTCTCTGTCTCTGTCTGTCTTCTCTCTCTCCTTTTGTTTCTTCTGTCAAAACACGTTATATCGAAACGAAACATGATGTTTAAATTTCTTTAATTTGGTGTTCTTGGATCATAAGTTGTAGCAACAAGCGTAAACGCGAGGCTGGAAGGGGGGGGGGGGGGGAGAACATTGGTCTTGTTTAGATAACAGTGCTTTGAACAAAACAATTTAATCTGCTGATAATCATTGCTTTATCGATTATGTAAAAATGGGAGGTCAGATATTGTGAAAGAAGTTAATTCTACGAAGGCTTTCCAAACGGACAGGAGTTTTGTCCAACGTTACGGAATGCGAAGTACTCGGTATTGTCAGCTACAAACAAACTAAACGGATATTTGACAAACAAATCGTTGTTTTGAAAAGCATTTTTGATTACATAGAAACTCGGTCACTGATTATGTGTCTTTTCCTCTGCATCTTTTCTGTCTTGTCTATTTGTTTCTGTCTGTCTGTCTATCTGTCTGTGTCTGTGTCTGTCTGTCTGTCTGTCAGTCTGTCTTTCTGTCTGTCTACCTGTCTGTCTGTCTGCCTCTGTCTACCAGTCTCTCTGTCTGACTGCGTGTTTCTGTTTTCTCTGTTTCTGTTTCTTTTTTTTTTCTCCTCATCATTCTTACGTGTTGTACTTCTGAATTTTGTTTATCCGTCTCCACATCATTTATCCACCCATTCAATCTTTCTCTGGTTATCTCACTTCGTCTTCTCAAAAAGTAACTACGTGCATATGGAAACTACCCAGTACCAGTTGTGCACCATGTCAATAAACAGTAACAAGTCTCCTTGAGTAATAAAATGTTTTGAGGTTTTTCTAAGACCCTATCCTCGCTTCTTTCCTCTGATCCAAGCTGATGCTTCTTCGATCACGTAGAGTAATATCCTGGTTTTGATGCGTTGTCGACTCTAATAACTATTTCCATGTAGTCTTGTCTGAAATGAGTAGTTCTCAAAATTGTCTTAGGAATAAGACACACTGAAGGGTGGACACACACAACATCTGTCATTGACAACAAGACACAAGGAGATGCGAACATATTTTTTATCAAGGTAGTAAGACAAGGAACAAAGAATGTATGCTTTTAGACATCTACACTTAATAAACAAAGAATTATGTTTCAGGTAATAAGACACAAGGACAAACATTTGTTTAGCTAATAAGATACAAGGACAAACTTTAGTTTTGACAATAAGACCGAGAGACATGTTTTAGGTAATAAGACACACGGACAAACATTCATTTTAGGCAATAAGACACAAGGACAAACATTCATTTTAGGCAATAAGACATAAGGAAAAGAGAACGTGAGTTTGAGGCAATAAGACACGAGGAACAGAGAACAAGTGTTTTAGACATTTGTTTCTGGAATATCAGCTTCTTGTCTCCTCTGCCTGCAACGCATTCAAAGCTTAGTTGGTCGTCTTGTCCTCAGAAAGAAAAGTTTGATCAGGTCAATTCTCTCCTTGGCTCTCTGCACTGGTTGCCCGTTTTGAACAAAACTGAATATAAGCTGGATACCTTGTGTTACAAATTTGTTCACCAATCTGCTCCATCATACCTCCGTGACAACATCGAATTTTATACGCCATGCTGCACCTTGCGCTCAGCTTCAGATAGTCTTTCCCTTCCGGTTCCCAGATTTAAACTATCAGCTGTCGGCCAGCGTTCTTTTGCTGTTTTGGGACCATCTGCCTGGAATAAACTTCCATTCTGTCTTCGTCTAATACTACTCTTTCTTCTTTTAAATGCGGTTTAAAACCCCGTCCCTTTTCCCGACAATGAATGCTGCAACTACTCTTTCCATCAGTTTGTGTGGGTATTTTTGGCGTATTTTAGGTAGTCTGCGTTGATCGCATATGCCTGGATCGTGGGTGCGCTTTAATCATCATCGTCGTCATTATTATTATTGTTAGTAGTAGTAGTAGTACTAGTAGTAGTAGTAGTGGTAATAGTAGTAGTATAATACACAAAGAACAAACAATATTTGTCTTAGGCAATAACACACAAGGAACAAATGAAACGTGTTTAGGCAAGAAGACGCAAGACACAGAACGATTATCTTAGGCGATAAGAAACAAGGAAGGAAGCATTTGGCTTTGGTAAGAAGACACACAGAGCAGAGAACGTCTGTCATGTGGCTGTATCACGCGAGCAGCTTTTGTGAGGCGCATGATAAACAGCGAAATTTTCGACTGACGGAAATTCTGTCATGGCTAGATGCTCGGAATCACGGATTTCCGTCAGATGACGGAAGAATTGCGTCCATGCAACAAGACACAAGGAGCGCAAAACAGATCGAAATGTTCTTTTTTCTTTATGTCTTATTGCCCAAGACATCTAAGATCTCATGAGGGGGTTTAAAAAATCAACTTCAAACTCGGAGTTATCTGGTGCTAGACGTGACGATGTTTGCTTTAGAGCAGATATAATTGTTCTCTTATCATAATGATACCTGTTGCTTTTGTTGTTTTACAATATTGAACACACTTTTTTCTTTTTTGTCTATTCATCTTTATGTCCGTAAGTCGGATAGTTTGGACAATTCTGTCCGTTTTTGTAGTCAAACAAAAAATGCGCATGTACAGGATGAAAAGAAAAAATAGAAGGCGGCGTATTGTGGATACGTGCTGTCTCCAGGAAAATCAACTTGCATTTTACGTAGAAAAATAATATTTTGACAAAAACAAACAGACAAACAAAAACAAAACACGCACATACAACCCCCCCAAAACAAATAAACGAACAAACAAACAAATCAGTTCGACCCAATTCATTTCTTGCAACCGCCATTTACACACCTTTCAATCAGAACTATCTCAGTTACACCAGTTTCAATCTTATCCTTGGTTCTCTGACTACTGATAATCACTCTCATATAATCTGGTGTAAAGCAAGTAAAGTTCACATCATCTTTGCCAGAAAAACACAAAGGACCGAGAACGTTTGCCAGCAAGTGACTGATGGAAGACTTAATTACCTGTGATGAATTTCCGCAAGAACTGGTGTTTTCATAAGGAAATTCCACAACTTTTATTTTCCATTGAATTTGATGAATCGTGCAACACTTTCAACTTTTCTGACACGGAATAATTTGCGTTGATATCCATTTCATGTTTTTTGCCAGACAAAAATAAAGACAACAGCTAATCCATGATTTTTGATGTTAGTAGTGTCCTTATTTTTCATTCAGAAAGATGTATAAACGTTCTACAGCGGGACAAAAGAATTGCTCTTGATAATTTAAACTTTTTTGTGCTTATTCGGATTGTGTTTATCTGTCCCTCTATCTTGCGTGGAAGATCTGCCTTCCTCACTTGTTTCCTTTTTCCTTATTCTGCCTCACTTCTACCGACCAGAGTGTTGTTTCAGTTAAACGCTACGAACACAGACAACTCAAGTTTGAACCTTTTATCTATTTACTGGCACCGTCTGTGTATCATCATCTCAAAATCCAACTCCACTCACCCCTGTCTAACGCCCTTCCGATCACTGGTCATCAGTCCTATGTAGTTTTGTCTGAAACGAGTAAGTTCTCACAAATGAGAGAACCCTTGTCAATAAGACACATTGAACACAGAAAATTTTCAGGCAGGTGGTTGATGGAAACCCTTACTACTTGTAGTTAATTTCCACAAAGAATAATGCTCCTGTTTTCCAAAGGAATTGTCTTGAAGTTCTTTTCCACGAGAGTTAAGGAATGTCACATCTATGTTGCATGTGAAAACGTAATTGCAGTGACTTCATTGATTATAATTCTTGTGACATAAAACGAATAAGGTTAACATTAAATTTAATTTAGCTCAAAGTTAACACTGCAGTTTCTGCTTTTTAAAAAATTTTTTTTTAGAAAATTATAGCAGCCTGTTTGTCATGGTGGCATGCCAGATATTTTAAGGCGTTCTTCTCTCTGTTGTTTCCTGTCTCTCTGCCTGTCTTTTGTCAGTGTGCAAGAAATGGTTTCCTTACTTGTTTTTCCTTCTCCCAGTCCGGCCACTGTCTCATTTCTTCCGAGGTGTCTGCATCAGACGCTATCAGCAACCTTAATGTGCTCCGAATTTCCCCTTTCCTTTTACTGTCTACATTTCTCCATCATCTTCTCCAAAACAATTCCTGTCGCCCACTTCAACCCGACAGTTATTTCTCACGCGCTGTCGGTTACTGGCAGACATTCCCATGCAGTGTTGTCTAAAATGAGTAACTCTCACACTTGTGTTTGGTAATAAATCACAATGGATGAACACACTTCCCAGCTATTGGCTTGATGGAAACTCTGCCTACTTGAGATGAGTTTCCTCAAGAACCGTTGTTGTTTTTTTCGAAAGGAAATTCCTCGACATTCTTTTTCCTCCATAGTTGATGAATGATGCTGTTTCATCGACGTTGCTGGCCAAGTTTGATTTGTGATAGACGCGTTGGCATCTGTCTCAAATTCTCGTGTTAAAGAGAAATTGGATAAATGTTAATTCCTGGATCACTGAATGTTGGTAGATTAACTGCGTTCGTTTATAGGCAGATACTTTAAGTTGTTAAGGAGATTTTTAAAATCAGTCGAAAAATAGTTTTATTTAGATTGAATATTGGCCCTTACTTGACATTTCCTCCTACTCCTCTTCCTACTCATTCTTCTTCTTCTTCACTCTCTCCTCTCTCTCTCTCTCTCTGTCTTAGTTCGTCTCTGTCTCTCTGCCTTTGTCTCTGACTGTGTGTGGGTCTTGAGTGTGTGTGTGTGTGTGTGTGTGTGTGTGTGTGTGTGAGGAGAGAGGAGAGAGAGAGAGAGAGAGAGAGAGAGAGAGAGAGAGAGAGAGAGAACAAGAAAAGATAAATGTGTTTTTCCTGCTTGTCCTTCTTTCCTTGTCTCATCAGTTGTTAAACTTGCACTTACCCTTGTGGAGTACATTTTGACACCATCGCTGATGCCACCCATCGAACCGAACTGAATCCCATTGCCTTTTCGGAATCGGATACCTCTCGTCCATTGTGGGTTATCTTAGCCGTCTCGCTATTGATCAAAGTTATGTGTGTGGTCCTAACAGCAGGCTTTACTGCTTGGCGAATGACTGATAGACCTACTAAATCTTCATTGACATTATTAATACCGACATCATTTCGAACATTGATATGATTTGATGCTGTAATGTTTGTGTTTTGCTGACAACGAAACGAACTTGTGTAAAAGATTCGAAAAGCAAACAAATAACTGTTGGTTTTCTTGCTCTTTTTGTTTTTGTTGTTGTTGTTGTTGTTGTTGTTATTGCTGCTGTTGTTGTTTTCTTAACCCTTTGAGTCCCGCTCCATATCCATTACCGGCAAACATTTAACATTTTGACTCCCTTACCCTATCCACCAGCTTTCTTGAAGAAACTGGTGGATAGGGTAAGGGGGTCAAGGGTTAAAATTTTGCTGTGCTGTCATAACTCTTGAGAGTCACGGAGTTATCTCTCCCATGTAGAATTTCTAAAAAGGAATGTTCTGAGCTTACCACTTTATGCTTTGTGGCTGCGTCTATGCTAGCTGAATGGATAGCGTAAAACTGTGTTGGGTTTGAGAAATTCTACATGGGAGATAACTCAGTGACTCTCAAGAGGTATGTTACTTAGTTGATATTTAAAATTCTCCCTGCTTCCCTCTTATTTCCTTTGGTATTATTACATTATGACATTGCTCTCTCCTTTTTCACTTCGTATTTATCAAACAGAAAACAAACTGTTCTCATCAATGGCACTTACTCTCAACCTGCATACCTGACCTGTGGTGTTCCACAAGGATCTGTCCTTGGCCCTGTTCTTTTCACTCTTTACACCTCCCCCTGTCCACCATCATCAACTCCCACTCTATAAAACACCACTTCTATGCTGATGACACCCAACTTCAAGACAGTGACTCACCTGATAATATACAGTGCCTGTTGACTCGCACCACTGAGTGTTACTCGGACATTAAGAACTGGATGACGTTCAACAAACTTCAGCTTAATGACGACAAGACAGAAGCTATCCTCATTGGCACCCGTCAGAAACTTTCTCAGCTGCCTCCTCTTTCTCTCCCATTATGTAACACATCAGTCCCAATTTCTGATTCAGCTAAAAACCTTGGTGTCTGCATTGACTCTACCCTCTCCATGAACAACTTTGTTTCTCAAACTGCCAGATCTTGCTACTATCATCTCCATCGTATAAGGCTGATCAGGAAGTATCTCTCTGTCGAAACAACTGCAAAACTCGTTCTCTCCTTCATAATGTCTCGCATTGACTATTGCAATTCACTCCTGTCTGGTCTTCCTGCCTCCACCATTCACATCCTACAGTGCATTCAAAACAATGCTGTACGCCTTGTACTCAAAAAGAAAAAAAGCTGACCACATATCTCCTCTCCTGGCACAACTTCACTGGCTCCCTGTATCAAAGCGCATACAGTACAAACTAGACACCATGTGCTACAAAAGCCTCAATAACGCAGCCCCCGATTACCTGTCAAGCCTACTTGAGATCTATGTTCCCTCACGTACCCTCCGCTCTGCCTCCGATCCTCTGACTTTTCGCTTTCCACGCACTAAGCTCAATACCTATGGTCCACGAGCCTTCTCTGTTTCTGGTCCACTCTCCTGGAACAAACTTCCTCTCTCAGTCCGTCAGCAACCTACTTTTGTCTCCTTCAAGTCCGCTCTCAAAACTCACCTTTTCTCCTCCGCATAAAATCCTAACCTCACTCAACCCCCACCCCCCACCCCCCTCTGCAGCCTGTCTCCGCTCGGAGGGGAACCACATGGTTATAATATATAATTGTATATGCTATGCTCTCTATAATTTTCCATTGCTTTTATTCTTGCTTTAATTGCTTTTATTCTTTCTCCCCATTTATAGCCATGTGTGTGTGTGTGTGTGTGTGTGTGTGTGTGTGTGTGTGTGTGTGTGTGTGTGTGCGTGCGTGCGTGTGTGTGCGTGAGTGCGTGCGTGCGTGTGTGTCTGCTTCAGCGCTTAGATTTGATTTTATCAAGATTTTGCGCTATATAAATATTGTAATTATTATTATAACTATTATTATTATTAATTATTATATGTGCTGTCATAGTTGAGAGAAAGCATGATGCTAATGGATAGCCTGAGGGAATCAGAGGATAAAATGACTTTCTTGAACAGTAAAACTAACTTGATGAAAACTGCCAGGAAAGGTAGGACGATTTCGATGAAAATATTTTCAAACAGACTGACAGACAAACTAGCAAGCAAAAAAACGAACAAAACCAACCAACCAACCAACCAACCAACCAGCCAACCAACCAACCAACCAATCAACCAATCAGCCAACAAACAAATAAACAAAATCAGAAGAGAATGTTATCCTATCACCACTTCATTTCTTCCCAGCATGTCCACCCTAGTCTGTTGCTTAATCGATCAGACAGACTCACATATTGGTTCTTACGCACTGTCAGCTTCCTGTCATCATTCCCAGGCAATCCTTTTCCACAGCGTATCTCTCACACTCGCCGTGGGCCATAAGACACAACAAACAGAACGTTTGCAGACAAATGGCTTATGGAAACAGATGGGAAACCCTATATACGTCTGATGAGCTTCCATCAGAAGTGATGTTCTGTTACCTGAAGGGAATTTGCTCAATGTATTTTCCTTCACAATTGATTAATGTCACATCTCTATCAAGTTTGCTGGCCTGTGGTGATTTGTATTGATTGCACTGGCGTCTTTGTCAAGATCTAAAATGAGACGGAAAAACCAACAGCAAAAAACAAACAAACAAACAAAACAAAACAAAACGAAACAAAACACCCAAAGAAACCTGGATCAGTATTCAGTCCTTGATTGGTTGGTGTTGGCATTGCAGTTTTATTTCTTTTAAAATGGACACAAACGTTTCTTGTCATGAAATTCAATATAATTTATGCTCTACCCAAAACTTTGTCGGTAATAATCTAATAGTTTCATTAAGGCATGCACAAAACCTGATGCACTGGCAAGGCTCTGAAACCAGAGGTGGGAAAACTGGGATCTGTGAAACACTAGATCAACACCCTCAGATTGATTGAAGCATTAAGATAGGCAGTGAACAGGCCAGTTTTAATGTTGGATGCTGGGATTGAACTCGACACATCGGACCTTGAGACCTCGGATCTGTCACGGAGCCACCTATCCTTCATAAACGTGTCACACATCTCCTCCACTGATGACGCTTCAAATCTTCTCCATTTCTGATGGTTGTTTGAATGCATATTTGTCTCATTTAAAAGAAATCTTTTCCCACTTGTACATACCCCCCCCCCTATATTCTCCCTACTGAATCACCTTTTCAAGGTATTGTGATGTCTGCATGAGCCATCTCACCCAACTCAACCCAACCCAACCCACTGCAGCACACCTTACCCCATTCCGATTGTTCCCTTTCCTTTTACTGGCACTGTCTCGACACCTTGTCCAAAATCCATCCCTTAAAACCCTGTTCAAATCAACCCTTATTGCTCACGCACTGTCTATCACCAGTCATCATTGCTATGCACTTTTGTCTAAAACGAGTAGCTCTCACATTTTGGTTTTGCCAGGCAGACACAACTAACAGAGAGTCCTTGCAGACGGATGGCTGATGGAAACCCAAGCTACCATCGATGGATTCTCGTTAAAAAACAACAACTGCTGCTTCTGTTTTATGAAGGAAATCTCTCGACGTTCATTTTCCTCCACAATTGATGATTATCACAAATTTATTGACTTCGCTGCCCAAGAGGGGTTTATGGTGATTGTCTTGGCTGAGATCAAGACATCGTTTAAATGGAAAAGTGAGTCAGCACCAAAACGGGTGGGTCGATTGTTGTTGATAAGTAGTTTCTGTTTAATGTTGGATTAAACAAGAACGGCTTGATGTAATAACTGGTATATGCTTAAAGACACTTTGATCTGATCAATCTGCTCTCTTCCTGTAGGGAAACGTTGATTTATCTTGCTCAACTCTCTCTGTCTGTCTCTGTTTCTGTCTCTGTCTGTCTGTCTCTGTCATCTCTCTCTCCCTCTGTCTCTTTCTCTCTCTTTCTGTCGCCCTTCCTCTTTCTCTCTGTCTCTGTATCTCTGTCTCTGTCTCTGTCTGTCTGTATGTCTGTCTGTCTGTCTCTCTCTCTTTCTCTCTCTCTCCCCCCTCCTATCTCTTTCTTTCTACCTCCCTCTGTCTATACTTTCGCTTTGTCTTCTCTTTCTCCTCTCTTTTTTTCTTTCTCTCTCTCTCACACTCTCTCACTCCCTCCCTCTCTCTCTCTTTCCCTCCCTCTCTCTACCCTCCCTCTCTCTCTCTGTGATGATTATTGTTATATCTAATTCCACCTCACGCCGTCATTAACTCCGTTCTATTTCATTTGGGAATCTCTCCGCGTAATATTTCTTTGTCTCAACTGTCCCTCAATTTGAGTCTGAGTTTGTTCTGTAATGAATCTTCACACTCGGATAACTCACTGCACGAATCACCCAAATGTGTTGGTGATAATATGATAAACATCTCAAATGTTCGGAAACCATTGTGACGGCAAAGTCTTGAATTAGAAGCGAGCAGATGAAAAGATAGACACCAGTGAAAGGCCAAACTGACATTAGCAGAATGATGGGAGCATTCTTCAAGATGGACAACGTGCAGGCCAGCTTTTTTGTCCTCTCTGTCTTTCTTTATTTCTTCTATTTTTTGTGCGATGAGATTGAAGACAAAACATCAAATCTTGAGTCGACAGTAGTGTCAACACTGTGAGACAACCTGCTCTAACAGGCACTCCATCACAAGCGAAAACTCCATTTCTCCCCACTCTTTCCAGCCCAAACTGTTGCTTGTTTGCTCACGTAGAATCACATCTCGTTTCTTTTCACACCGTTGACACTTGCTAACGATTCCCATGCAAACTTGATGAAATAGAGCTAGTCTCACATTTGTCTTAGGCGATAAGACACAACGAACTGAGAACATTGGCTGGCAGAATAGCTGACGGAATTGCAGAGCTGGGAATTTCTAAGTATCTCGGATACAGTTTGGCTGTAGATTGATGTCTTTTTTTTTTCTGAAGGCAATTTTTCAACGTTCCTTTTCCACTGCAGTTGATGAATGTCGCAACTTTATCAACTTCGCTGGGTGAGTGTGATTTGTGGCGATTGTAATGGCGTCCATCTGAAGCCATCGTGTCAATGGAATTAGAAAGTATGCCATTACAACCAGAGTGTTATTTTAGTACAGTGTTGTGGTCTGTTCATTCTTTGCAGCACACATGTGTAATTTGGTTTCGTAAACAATTTCAATTAAAAAAGCTTTTTTATTCCATGTTGATTATATTTTACAATAAACATCAAGCATAGACAAAAATGTGATAACACGTAGGAAACAATGTATCACATACACAAAACAGAACAATTAAAAGCAAATAAAGTATAAGCCCTAACTTTGGCTTTATCATCATCATCATCATGTGCCCTTCTGCATGGCGTTGGCGATCATGGCCCTCTATATACATCTATCCCTTGTGGCTGCAAGTACATCTTCCACCCTCTCTGTCCTCAGCCACTTTGCAAGTCCGTCCAGTATTTTCTTCCTGGGTCTACCTGGTGTTCGCTTTCCCTCCAGCACTGTCATGAGGACTCGTTGTTTTGGCTGCCTCATATTCTGCACCACTCTGGCGTCATTATCACACACCAGTCATTTAGATTTTACAGTACATGTACATACCCACACCCACCAAAACTGTAGTCGCCACGATAAATATACAAGAAGTGTAACAGAATCTGGATCATTATTATTTACAATGCAATAATGATCAGAATGGGGATATAGTAATGTTGCCACGGAACACCATTTCGAATTTAGACTGCATGACAGGGTGCTGTTTTCAGCTTTGTTTCTAATAAATACACTGTGCGTCAAACAGGCCCGAGGGACAGAGAAACCAGTTGTGTTGGTCAAGAAATTTGAGCAACATCATGACTGACACATCCTCAAAGTAGATGATTTTTGACTATGTGGGTTGTCTTCCCTGTGAGCCCATCGCATGCTCAGTTCTAGTTGGGAGCCGGTCCACCGGGGGGGGGGGGGGGGGTTCAAATCGAGAACCTCCCAGTCTATTGATTGCGGCGCTAACCACTTCACTACTAAGCTACGCACAAAAAGTTAAGGATCACTTGCACAAAAATTCATAACTTTCAAAATAAGAAAGCCAATGCGTTGAAGTTTGGCAAACATTTAATTCCATGCTTTAGTGATAACGATACACAATTGCCTTCAATTTCGAGCAATGGTTTGGTATGTACATTTGATCAAAGTGGGTACGTATCGAAATTTGATTTCCCAAAGTCAATGAAATCACAAGACAGGGCATTCTGATGCTCCCAAAAGTTCAGTAATGCGTGTAACCGCCATGGCTGTTCTGGCACTCGACGCAGCGAGTCCTCATCGAGTTGACCAGGTTGGTGAAGATCCTCTGTGGGAAGCGCCTGCCACTCAGCCTGCAGCATCTGGTAGAGGTGTTGGGCATCCCTGGGAGGGGGGTGGTTGCTCCTCACTTTGCGATCCAGCTCATCCCAGAGGTTCTCAATCGGGTTGAGATCGGGACTGCATGCTGGCCACTCCATTCGGTTGACTCCAGACTGCTGCAGGAAGTCGTTGACCACCCTTGCCCTGTGGGGGCGAGCGTTGTCATCCTGGTAGACAGCCGTCGGTCCATCTGCTACAGTGTAGGCACAGCCAGCGGTCGAAGGATCTCATCCCGGTATCGGAGGCCAGTCAGGTTACCCTGTACATGATACAAGGGTGTTCTGTGGTGAAGGCTGAAGGCCCCCCAGACCATTACAGAACCTCCACCAAATGCCACCTTTTCTTGGACAGTGGTGTCCATAAAGCGTTGCCCTGGGCGCCTCCAGACCCTCAGTCGGCCGTCGTTGTGGTTCATGGTGAAGCGTGATTCATCACTGAACAGGACCTGGGACCATTGCTGACGTGTCCACCTCA
>JAPXFY010000013.1:30827722-30832722 GCA_030674185.1 Monoplex corrugatus
CAGAAAATCTTTGGGTTTTTCAGAATCAGATACAAAAGAAACTGAAAGAAATTAAAAATGACACTTAGAGTAAGAGCATAATGGAAAGTGGCAAGATTAGGAAAAGGTTGTCGTGATATTTGTATATTCATTTGTTTGTTTGTTTGTTTTTTCCTGCCTGTTTTATCCTTTGAATTTTTTTTAATTGTCGTGGTGTCGTGATATGTGTGCGTGTGTGTATGTGTGTGTGTGTGTGTGTGTGTGTGTGTGTGTGTGTGTGTGTGTGTGTGTGTGTGTGTGTGTGTGTGTGTGTGTGTGTGTGTGTTTTAATCGAGTGTGGAGGACAGACGTAAGGAATTGTATAATGGAGACGATAATGTAATCACGTAAATCATGTCAGGGCTAGCTTGTGAAAACATGAAAATATCTTGCATGCAAGTAAAAAGTAAGACTGAAAAAATGACTTTTAATTAATAACGTCCACTGCTGGAAAATAGTCATTATCTTTATCATTATTATCATTATCTTGAAAAGATGAAAATACACAGACAGAGAGGCAGATATCCATACAGAAGAAGACAAAGAATTCACATGAAATCATAAACCAACAAGACATCTCCACTGGCACGAAACAAAGAATCAAACCAAGAAAATAACAGGAAATTCAGCACAAAAAGAAATACGATCACATCAAAACAACCACATAATTTAGAAGCCAAGCCAAAATTCCGGCGATTCCAGAGAGACAACTCTATCAAGACGAGGCAGAGTTTCTAGCCCCTGTGGAATCGTAATTCTTTAATTGTTTACCTCAATAAGTGGCTTCATTCGATTTGACAAGGCATAGAGCATTGTTTTTATTTTACCATTTTTAAGGGTCAGTTGGCTGCCGCTCCCATTTCCTAATTTTTCTAGATCAGCCGCATTTAAAGATACCTTATGAGGAGTGTTCTGAGCTTACGGTTTTTGTGCTTTGTATCTGCTTCTATGCTAGCTGAATGGGTAGCGCAAACTGTGTGAGATTTGAGAAGTTCCACAACATGGGAGATAATTCCTACGTGACTCTCAAGAGTTATGTCCTTTGGTTGATATTATGAGTGATCATCATCATCATCATCGTGTCCTGCCGTATGGCGGTGGCGGCCATGGCCCTCCCCATACGAATCTATCTTTTTCTCTGCAAGTACATTTCCAACCCTCTCTGTCTTCATCCACTACGCTAGTTTGTCCAATTATTTTCTCACTGGGTCTTTTCCCCTCCAGTTTTCCTGTTGTGATAGAAGTGACAGTACTGTTAAGGTACATGGTGAAGTGTATGTGGCCCGGTAGTCAAAACACCTGTCTAGGATTACAGAAATCCGGGTTCGAATCACGCATGCACGGATGGGACAGGGATTTTTCTAACCCCCTGCCCAATTCTCAAGATTTTAACCCATAGTCTAGGTACCAAGTCATTTGGATGGAACGATAAACTTTGCATGTTAAAGATCTCATCTCACCGAAAGGAATTGTCAGTGGTAATTTTTGTGTGTGACGAAATCCACTTTGATATATAAACAGAAATAGATGCGCATAGAAAAAAAACCCACATATTAGCGCTGTGCCGCGGCGATACACTCTACCCGGATAGGTCAGTCCGAATTTTATATGATAAATCCATTTTGATAACCCTACCACACCCCCATCCCCCGAAAAACATTCAGATTGATGGAATGATTAGCACAGTGTCTGACAAATATGTGTATGTATGTGTAGGCGACATCATTGACACATTGACGGTACAAGGCAGCAGAGTAAAGAAGTTGCTGTCGGTGGCGAAATTGTGTGTGTGTGTGTGTGTGTGTGTGTGTGTGTGTGTGTGTGTGTGTGTGTGTGTGTGTGTGTGTGTGTGTGTGTGTGTGTGTGTGATTTATTTGTTTGCTAATAGGCACGAACAACATGCAAGAAAAGTTTTGAAAAACGTTGTTTTAAGAGATATATTGCTTAAATGAATATAGAATGACGTGTGTACTTTCTGTTAATAGAATATCATATATTCCAATAAAATAATACATTTTCCGTTTTGCATGTGATTTGCTTATTTTCACTTTGTTTCGTCGGTTTGCTTATCTCATGTTTAGGTGGTGGTGGTTGTTTTTTTCCTCTCAAAAAATACACTGTATCCTACCTTAGGTCGTTGACTTTCTTTTCATATATGGTTTTGATGGCAGAACAGCTTCAGTACTCTCGATTGTCATAAACTAGAAACTTGCGTTTTAGTATCGTAGAATATACTTCCACGAAGCGTCACGTTCTGACCTGAGATGCCCTCACGTCTAAAAAGATACTCATATCGAATGCTTGTATCTGGAAAAAGGGTTTCTTTCTGTGCACAACAGCCAAACACCTTGTTGTTGAGGGGTCAAATTTTCGACTTTAATGTCTTTCTCAAGTAAAATCAGAAAAAGGGTGTATGTGTGCGTGTACGTGCGTGAGTGTGTGTGTGTGAGTGTGTGTGTATGTGTGTGTGTGTGCATGGTGTGTATTCGTGTGCGTGTGTGTGCGTGTTTCTAAGTGCATGTATGTGTGTGTAAGACAGAGATAGATACATAGAAACGGAAAGTACGTGTGTTCGTTCTTTAATTTAACGTCTGTTCACTATGAGTGATATTAGACAGGGGGGGGGGGGGGGGGTGGGAAGATAAGAGGTGGGCGAGTTGCATTGTGGGGAGAGGGGAGACAAAGTAAAAGACATAAATAAATGGGTAAATAGAAAAATGGAACAAGATCTTAACACTAACAATTAACATTAACAATGTGAAGGAAAAATTTAACGCTAGAGTACTAACTTCATAAACTTAAAGCAATACATTAACAGGACTGTGAACCAATGATTCTGAAATTTTAACTGATAAAGACTGATCAGAAGTTACTTCTTTAAAATTAGTTTCTGAATAGTTTTCTTGTGTAAATATTTTTGGTAAAAAAGAACGTAGCATTTTGCAGTAAAATAAACTGTGAAACAGTGTGAATTGTTCTCCGCAAATACACTTGATATTTTTACAATATTTTGTTTTCAACGCGTTTAGTTGAATACGAAAATGAACAGCAACAATCGATCTTGAATGATATATGGAAGAATACTGCAATTTTTTACATACATTTTGTAATGAAAGTTTTATCATTTGTTGTGTCACAAACTTTTCATTGAAATGTTCATGAAATCGAATCCATGAGGCTGATTCTAGCAAGTTGCAAGCTTCTTTTACGGAAGTTTTAATACGTAATTCTATAGTATTATCAGTGTTGTGTGCACCTTGTTTAGCTGCTCTGTCTAACTACTTCGTTGCCATGAAGACCAACGTGAGAAGGCACCCAGCATAAACTGATATCTATACCTTTTGTCCTTAAACGATGTATAAGATGATTTGCCTCAGTAATTAAGTCAGGCCTTGTGTCTGTATTAAATGACTGTAAGCCATATAATACAGATTTTGAATCAACAAGGAGAACCACTTTAAAAAAGACAGGTTTAAGGTCTACTAAATAATGCAACGCTTGTGTAATAGCGACTAATTCCGCTGTAAATATAGATATATTTGGCCCAAGAAAAAATGACTTTTGTATTTTAGATTTTGGAACATAATACGCTGCTCCAGCAGATTTATTTTCTAAGACTGACCCATCGGTAAAAATATGGAGGTGGGTACGGTATTTTTCATCGATGTGTTCTCTTGCTGTGCATATCGAAATGTTAATGTTTTCATATTTCTTAGCATCTGTATAATCAATATCAAAAGTGGCTTTTAGCATTTCCCATGTAGGGATAGGCGTTGTGGATGGTGTCTCAGCTATTTCATCCAAACTTATGTTAGACTGTTTGACTAAGTCAGATACGTAAGTTGCAACAGTCATTTGTGATGAAATGTTGCTTGCTCGTTTTGGAAAGTCAACATCAGACCTTAGTTTAATTTCCTTGCTCACAAAATTGTCCGTTTTTGAAGTAGTTCTGATTGCAAACTTTGCTGTCGCTAGCTCACGATAGCTGTTCAGAGACAGAATTCCAGCAACTTTGTACGTTTCCAGATTTGAAGCATGGGCTGGTACACCTAGTGCAATTTTAAGACTTTTGCAGTCTAAACTTTAAACGTGTGTGTGTACGTATGTGTGCGTGCGTGTGTGTGTGTGTGTGTTTGCGTGCATTTGCACGTGCGTATGTATGTGAGACAGAGATGTAGAAAATGTGTGTGTGTGTGTATGCGCGCTCGCTCGAGCGTGTGTGTAAATGCATAAAATTATGAGTGTGTGTGTGAGCCTCACGCACACCTATGCATATGTGCACATGAACGTTAGGAAATGTGCGTGTGTATGACAGTACAACCAAATATACAGATACAGAGACAGCGATGAACTCTTGTCCTCCCTTTCAGTAGGTGCTGTTGCGAAGCCATGTCCACAAACACCGCAGGCACTCACAGACCTATCCCCATTGAGGCTCTATACTTACTTGCTTGTGGTTTTGACTGTCTACAGTCTATAATGTCCGCCAGCTACTACGTCAACTCTCCATAATTACCGCCACGCTGCCGCTCGCTACTCGAAGAGAACGTTCCTTGATGCTGCGTGGTGGACGAGGGAGTTTTGCCCCTTCGCTGGCGCGGTAGTCTCCCTTGAACGAGAGTTGTCTCCCCCTGGTAAAGGACTTGGTGGTGTAAAGGTGACATTTTGTGTGTCGCGAGGCTTGTTTGTAGCGACAGAGTGAGTTACACAGTAAGGGAGAAAGGCAGACTCTCCGTGTAGGAAGCTACTGGATGGGTGGGGGGAGTCACAGGGTTAACTTTTTGCTTTGGTAGCATGGTTGACAAAGAAGGATGCTGGCGGTCCAGGTACGGGAGTCAAAGGGTTATTCGGCTTGACCGGCATGAATGTTCATTGCCATCATTATCGTTTACATCCTCATCCTCATTGTCCTTATCCTCATCATTACTATCTGCCAGTCATGTCTACTTTTCGTATTTAATGGTATGCTATCACGGTGACAG
>JAPXFY010000013.1:30842722-30860222 GCA_030674185.1 Monoplex corrugatus
TCTTGTCTTCCCTCAGCTTTTCTTTTGTCTTCCCTCAACTTTTCCTTTGTCTCCCCCTGAACTTTTCTTTGTCTTCCCCTCAACTTTTCCTTTGTCTTCCTCTTTTCCTTTTCCCTAAACCGTTCCCAGGAGTATGGTCTCGGTGAATACACGTGCCCTGATTACGTGGTAGTGCCGTTTTCGGTTTGTCTTCCCCACCGTGGACAGCCTGGTCATGATATAGCACGACATCTTTGCCCAAGAAGAAAACAAAATCCGGTGATGTTGTGTGAAAGTTCTTGACAGTACATTTGGTTGATGTTTGTTTGGTGTTTCCTTTGCTGTCTTGTTTAATTTCAAGAGTGCCGGGTTTTTCTGATAGATTTTTTTAAGCGAGGGCTAAGGTTAGCTTAGTGGATTTATGCATTTACAGAGAACTGGAGAGAAAAAACAGCGTTTATGTTTTCTTTCTTTTTCTTAGACAAAAAGAACAACAAAAGAGACGCATACACGAATGGACGTACGCTGGCGCGCGCATGCACACACATGCAAACACACGCACGCACACGCACGCACGCGCACGCGCACGCACACACACACACGCACGCACGCACGCACGCACGCACGCACACACACACACACACACACACACACACACAGAGTAAGCAAATGTCACCTCAGAAAAGCCACAACATTACGACTGCAAAATGAACAGTCTGCCTCTCTTATTTAGCTTCTTTGTGTATCTCTCCGTATCTCTGTCTCTCTCTTTGTCTGTCTCTCTTGTCTCTCTCCCTCTCTCCTCCTCATTCTCTCTCTTTCTTTGTCGCTATTATTGTGTCTGCATGTGTGTTTGTGTGTGTGTGTGTCTCTGTCTGTCTGTCTCTCTCTCTCTCCCCCCCCCCCTCTCTCTCTCTTCCTCGGAGCCAGACTCACGACGCGCGAAATGAAGTTAACCTTTACGGCGACATTTTAACCTGCCATGGGAGACAACTGACGTCCAAGGCAGGCTACCGTGACCGCCAAGGGGCAAAAATCACTGCGATTGTCTCAGTGTCTGGGTTTGTTTTCTCCCAAAGGGTGGCATTAAAAAATGTGGATATATATGTACGTATGTACATATGTAATATGTAGTACGTATGTATGTATGCATGTATGGATGTATGGATGGATGGATGGATGGATGTATGTATGTATGTATGTATGTAGGTAGGCTATGTATGTATGTATATGGATTTTCGGTGTTGTACATATTAGATTTTAATACAAATCTTTCTTATTTAGTGTGTAGTTAGCTTCAGAATCAAAACACCCTAGTTAGGAAGTAAGAAAGCCCTACAAAAGAATGACTCACTTTGAACACACTATGAAATAAAAAAAAAGATAGAAATATCAAAAGAAAGAGAGATATGCACCGTCTTCGCCCGTCTAAAATAAATTTCATGAAGAAATAGCAAAGATTTCTCCCACTCTGTGGGAAACGACTAGAAAATATATTCTGGATATGATCATTTTTCTCTCTCTCTAATCAGTCACTTCTTTTCGGTAGTTACAAGTTGCTTCGTCATCACACTGGTATTTAGTATGTCAAAGTGCACGATAGACAGTTTGGGTGTCGCGTCTTTTACATAACACTAGTGTTTGGCATCAAGAATGTTTGTATGAGTTTACCCGCTAGGGTATTATAGTTTTAAAATATTGTAAACTTTTTAAAGTTTTATACAATGTGTTTTTTTTTTCAAATATGGGAACCGTATGGAGATACTCGGCTGAACCTGCTAAAAGTTCGGGAAAAAATACTTAAGTTTTCAAGCTGAGATCTTCAAATATAACCAAGACAGTTCAACGAAATTGTATAAAAGAAAAAGAAAAGAAAAGAAACTGAAGAAAACATACCTTCAAATAAACAAACAAATAACAAATCCCGACACAAAAAGTTAAACCAACAAAAACTTAGTCAAAGCAACTGCCCGTGTTTAGGCAAATGAGACAGCAGAAATACCCGAAAATAGAACGAAAACGTTATTCTATTCACAAACAAGACAGACTCAAATTTGTGACCTATTGGAATTTGTCAAGCGTATACAAACGACAAGGAAAAAAAAATTAAATGATACTAAAAAAAAATGACCACCACCACCACCCCAAAAAAAAAAAAAAACAGCAACAAAAACAAACAAACAAACAAAAAACTAATATGGAAAACACAATTACATATATTGCATTGTATCCTGCCTAACATTTTGACAATACTTTACGAATTCGTTGAATATAAGACATAGATTACAAATGCTTGAGATGATAATCATCTTTTTTTAATGCGATATGCAAAACGTGATAGTGATCTGTTATAAAAAGCCAGAATACAAGTTGAAAATAATTGAATACGAGAATGTCCTGACAAGGTGTCCTAAATCGAACAAAACCACTTATTGAACAAAAGAATCAGGACTCCAGTGGGATTTGCAATCAGATCTTTGCGTAACAAGCGTCTCTGGGATTTTGAACTTCACAATGACTTGTTATGTAAACAAGGTTTCTTTCTTTTTTTTTTTTCTTTTTATACAAGTTTCTGCCGTGTATGTTGTTGTCAGAGTTTTGTTTGCTTTTCTTCTTGTGCAAATGAAATACATCAAAACGCAGACAGAAAACGTTGCAAAGTGGTTAACGCTACAAAGTACAGTCTGAGTGGTTGTCGGTTCGAGTCCTCATCAGTCCTCCTCCTCCCCCCCCCCCCCACGCCCCCTATGTTTGTCGGATTTACAGCTCTGACAAACTCCTACCCAGAGTTGAGCGTGCTCTAGGCTCATCTGGAAGACTGGGACCGCGCAGCCGAGTCTGTCTGCTTTTGCTACGAATGCATCATTGAGGGTGTTCCTGAAATACCCTGACAACACAGCAAATGTCTGAATCTATCAGGCCTGGTTGACTCCAAGATAAATTATGGAAGTAAATGTAGATCACAGTTTTATCGCACAGTCTCGGTTAGAACTCTGTGGCATTATTATTATCTCCCCATTCTCATCCTCGTAGCATTGTAAAAAAAATTGTATACATTTTTTGTGACCATTTATAACTTGGTGTCATGTTGACCTTATTTTTGATGACTTTGAAGATGCGTTGAAGAGCGCCTTTGTGTAGTGACATAGAGGCAATGCAGAAGATGGGGCGAGTACGCAAGCAAGCAAACAAACAAACACAAACGAAACAAAAAAGTGAAAAGAAACAAGGCGTTTATCTCGTTGTTTACTTGTTCGTCTTGTAATTTTGTACACTTTCAAAAAATAAGTCTTATAACATTGTGAGTGTTATACATGAGTTGATAGTTGTTCATTTGTTCAGCACGTACTCCCATATGTTTCCGTTCCTGTGTCTATTTTCTAGTTTTAGAACACAGAAGTGCTCTTGAGAGTAATGTAGGCGTGTGCAGGTGGGATGGCGAGGGGCACTAGGTTTAGAGTTTTTATTTGTATGTTTGTTTTTTTTTTGTTTTTTTTTTATATTCAGTGTGTACTCGCCGTGGGGAGATGAGCCAGAATGTCGCTGGACCATACTATGCCATGACATAATGCTTCGTCAGATGTCAGGTGTCTTCTCAGAATATGTAAAATATTGTTTTGATGTTTTTATTCGTGCGAATGAAGTTGACGTTTCATTCCCTAATTGTCTTCCTAAATACCAGTTTGACTTTTTTTTTAAATGATTAAACAGTCAGTTTGAGAGCTTTTGGAAGATGTGCGTTTGTTGTTATAGATGGCGGTTGTGGTGATGGTGGGTTTTTGTTCTCGTCGTTGTTCCTTATTTTTTAAAAGTTTTTGTTTGTTTTGTTCTTTCTGTGTGTTTATTTTCTTTAGTGTTGTGTTCCATGTGTTTATCTAATGCTGACTTTCTATTCATTTGATTCATGCTGGGATGTCGGATATGTCACTGAATCAATCAGTTCACCGACAAAAGAATAGGAGTTCAAAATTGTCTGCACTCAAAAACGTCACAAAAAATTATCTTTTTATTGAAGAAATAATCGGCCATTCAACCGTCTTAACATTGCTGAAGCTGTAAAACAAATTTTTTTCCCTAACATTGTCTTTTTTATGCAAACTGTTGCAACCCTCGAGCATTCCACTGGTCTGTATTTGCTTGCATATTTTGGGCACACACATTTCTAGATATTTTCATTTTGTGTACCGCATACATCTTTTATTAAAAGAAAAAGAGACAAAGAAATGGCTTTACTCTGACAGGGAAGAGTAATGGAATAAAATATATTATATCAATCAGACGCATATCTCTCAGTTTTGTGAGTTTACCTTTTTAGTTATTTCCTTTTTCGCTGGTTTTATACTTGTTAAATTGCTTTGACGCACGCACAATTTAGATATCTTCATAACTCTATATACGAGCCATTATTTTTAAAGGCAGAGAAGAATTCGGTGGCATTCTTTCATTCAGCGTCTGTTGTGCTATTTCCTCCATATTTTGTTCTGCTCTCTAGACACCGCGTTCGGCCAAGCCAAAACAGCATTCAAGAAGATGAAAAGCACTCTTACCAACAAATGCCTATCAATTAACATGAGGAAGAGAGTTCTTGAATGTTATATAGAACCGGTAATGTAAAACAGTTGTGAGGCGTGGACAGTCAACAAGCAAAGCCAGAACAAGATTGAGGCAGCCGAGATGTGGTTTCTAAGAAGAATGTTGAAGAGTTCCATGGACAACAAAGAAAACAAACGAGACAGTCTTGATGGAGATAGACACAAGAAGATCATTGATATAGAAGATTAGGAAAAGACAGGCAATATTTATAGGCCATTTTATGAGGAAAGGGGAATTGGAACACCTGGTCACAACAGGAAAGCTGTGGGAAAGAGAGCACCAGGGAGAAGATATTGGGCGGACTTGCAGAGTGGTTAAGACAGAGGGGGTGGAACAAGTGCTTGAGGCAACAAGGGATAGAAACATATGGAAGGCCGTGATCGCCAACGCCATGTGGCAAGGTACTTGATGATGATGAAGGGACACAGTGTTGTTCTTTCAAGGGTTCTTATTTGTTTCTGCAGGGGACACTGATAGTTATGGGGGCGGGGTGGTGGTGGTGATGGTGGGGGTGTCATATGTTTGATAAGAATTCTGCTTCTGGGAGATGTGCCAGAGTGCTGCTGTATCAGTTTGTTTTGTTTAAAGCCCAGCCGACTGCATAGAGTCATACCAGGGATATGACCGTTTCAAAACATACAAAATACGTCAACAGGGGGAAAAATAGAAACAAAATAGTACACAATGAATGCTTTCACGCACATAATCTAAGGAGATGCCCCTGATGTTGACCACTCCGTCCAATTTAGCGCACGGGGATTTGAAAAACACACCTGAATACAAATTTAAACATAGCTTAGGACACTAAAGCATATACAAAAACAGACCTAAGTTAGCTAAAATGCTTCCGCATAATCTCATTTCCTAGAACCAAAAATGCACTTAATATATGTACCATTATCAATCTAAGAAAGTACGTAAGACTTATCGACACATACACGGTGAATGGCCCAGCAGGCAGAAAATCGTGGGAAGAAATGACAGAAAGCAAATGAACAAGGCAGAAAGAAGAGAGTGACAAAAAAGAGTAAATCTTTAGCACATACTTTCCAGAAGATGGGGATACTATTCATACTGGAAGAGCCCCTGCATCCCCACGCTGGCAGAGTGCTGCTGTATTTTTCAGTTTCCTGATGCTGAGTTTTTTTTACATTTAACATCGAGATAATCAGTATGGCTTGACCGTTTTATTTCTTGTGGAGTAGGTTTCTGTGGGACGCAAATGTTTCCCCTTAATGTCTTCCTCCAGGCGTGAATGCATTTTAATACTGATAAAGAGGCCCCATTGACAGTTCGTTTTTATGCAAAGTTTTCTATTTGTTTGTTTATCTTTGGGTTTTTTGTTTTATGTCTGTTTAAATTGGACGTGATAGCTCCTTCTTTTTTGTTGGTTGGTTTGTTTGTTTGTTTGCGTGCGTTTAATTTTCCTTTTTTTGTTTGTTTGTTTTTGTTCATTTTTTAAAATATTTTTTATTGCTTTAAGTTTTGTTTTTGTTTTGATTTGATTTTTTTGTTTTGCTTGCGTGCTTGATATTCATTTTCATAGCCAGGCCAGACATCCTCAAAACTCTCATAGAAGAAAAGAATCCACTCACTCTGATTTGAAGATCTTCAAGCACACTTAAGAGTTTGTTTCTCGCGTTGTTCGCATCGTTTTCTTGTTACGTCATCTTAAGTAGTGCTTTGTAGTGGTAGCCCATTGGTTAAAACATTTGCCTGGGACGCTAAAAACCCAGGTTCCAATCATAAATGAGACAGGTTTTTCTTTTCCACCCAGCCCACCCTCCTTCATTAGGACTTAAATGGTGGTCTGATTGCTAGTCTTTGAGATAAGATGATAAATTCAGATTCCGTGTCAAGCGCGTACTCGAGACACGTTAAAGATATCACGGCAAAAAAGTGTTGACTCGGCAAAAATTCCATAGAAATACTTACTTTCATAGATAAAGACAAAATGCACGCGTACTGGAAAAGTAAAAAATAAACTGGTGGCGCTGCACTGCGGCGATATGCTCAAAGGGCAGCACCGAATTTCATAAAGTAAATATATTTGGCAAAAATAATTCATAAAATGCACGCACATGCATCTACGACCACATTTGAAACATTGCCAGTTCCACATTTGAATGGCTCACACATCATTGTCATATCAATCTGAGTAAATTTGAGAAGAAAATTTGAGATTTCACTGTATCAATATGAACAAATCCACTGAGGTCATTGTTTTATTTATTTGTTCATGTATTCATGGGAGAGAGAGGGGGAGAGAGAGGAGAAGGAGATTGAGAGGGAGAGAGAGACAGACAGAGAGAGACAGAAGGAGAGAGAGAGAGAAGAGACAGACAGACAGAGAGAGAATGAGACAGAGATAGACAGAGGCAGAGAGAGAGACAGAATGACAGTTATGTAAAAAAACAAAATACTGAAGCAAAGAAATTGGATTCAGCAGAAAAGGGGGACACAGAGAAATCAAAATGCATGAACCCCAGCCATTCATGTTTACATGTCAGTTATTATTTATTCGTTTCTTTTTTTTAACTCCCACTTCTCCTTCCGTCATGCTTTCAGCACACTGAGATAACGTTTGGTTTGTGGTCATGTTGGTCTATAAACAACATAAACTGGAAACAAAACAAAAACATGAAGGGTGCTATAGGCCCAGTCGGTTTAACAGGTACGACTTCTAATTGGAGAGTCTTGAGGTTTGACCATTGCAGGCAGCACTTGGTGGCTGAAACTATCCCCCCCCCCCCCCCCCCGATCTTTGTGTGCAGACTTGCTAGTCTCACAGCCCTCTGCATGTCTATATACCGCAGAACGTCAAATAAGCACGTCAAAACTCCTTAAGTTTCGCAATTTTTCAACGGCCTGTGAATTTGATTTAAAATTTGTCCAACAGGGATGGGTTTTTCGCACTCAGTTGTATATGCGCTCTACCCAAGTCTGCCAGTAATGTTCTGGAAGATTCCTTGACCATCTACAAAACTCTGTACACTGGCAAGATCTTGAAATGGAAACGGGGGTTGGGGTGGAGAGGTGGGGTGCCCATGAAACACTAAGCTGACACCGTTAAAATGGTTGAAGCATGATAAGATGATCAGTGAAGAGGCCAGTTTTTTGTTGTTGTTTTTGTTTTTGTTTATTTAGGTCACTGGCTAAGTTTGCAATCAAGATTTTTTCTTTCATCGGGTCAGCCGAACCGTTTGTGGAAAAAGGAAATGTCAGCAGTGCAACATTCGCCCTACTCCTAGAAAAGAAATGTACATGTAACATCAAGAATATATCCATGACACACAAGATTAGGCTCTTACTTTCACATGTATATTTTTATCATCCTGTATGCATCCAAGAAGACAAGGACCTCGCAGCGGATTTGGAAAAAAACGAATCCAAGCCATAGAAATGAGATGCTGTCGCAAGATGACTCTTCACTGAGTTGAAGAAGAAAAGAAGATACAACGACTATATCACCAATGAACAAGCGCGTCAAACTATCGATACTATGAAGATCTTTGACATCAATTACGAAATGAAAACTACGTTGGCATGGCCATATAACAAATATCCAGTAGCCATGTTAAATTAGTCGTGTAGAGAACTGTTGAGAGGGTGGGGGGGGGGGGGGCAGAGGGAAAGACGGAAGAAACGATGGACTAACTGACATTAGAGAGTTAAAGAGGGCAGACAGAAAGAGAGACAGAGACAGACAGACACAGAGACAGAGAGACAGTTAAAAACGCTGAAGCATGGTAACTTAATCAAAACATGGATCGAGGGACAGGGCAAGTGACAGGCATTCTTGTTCGCGTGTTTATTTTCCATTTTCTTTAACACTAGTAACAAAAACTCTGTCGCTGGCGCTGTTAGTAGCCCTGAGATGATCGTTTTGCGGTACCATCTTCTGTGCTACTGACAGAGGTATTGTTGCTTGCCACTCAGTTTGGCTGTTGAACACAACACCTAACAGAAGTTCATGACATCGAAGTCCCACGGGTCTAGGGGACTCTAAAGCTTCGTTGTTATGTCGTCTACATCAAAGAAGGAGCAACTCTACGAAGGAAACCGATCAGTACAAAAACATGTACTCTGTCGTGTTGAAACACTTAAAGACAATGTTGCAACCTGACATTGTCATATTCGGTAACATTAGTTTCAGTTTCAGTTTCAGTTTCACAAGATGAATTCTCCGCGCTCGGAATGAGTTCAAAATGCACTAACGCCACAGGTGCCATGTAATGGAGAAGATCCAGAATGATCCAGGAACACGCCTTAAGCCTGCACATAAAACATGTGCTGGCCAGGTTCTGAGGTCCCACCTAACCTTTGTTTGTTGTTAGAATGATCGTGATACAAGATTGACGCTTGCACATAAACGCCTGAGCTGGCCAGGTTATAAGGTCCTACCTAGACTTTTTTTTATCTTATACATTCACTAGTATTGTATCAGTCACTAATTAGAACAATCTTGGTTACATTGGAATGGCGTGTGTATCTGTGTATCTTATCTTCGAAGAAAATGCTCACGTTAATTTACTAACGTGTTCCCAAAACAAGTGCGACTGCCCGCGTTCAAGCAAACAGGAACAGAAAAACACGAAAATAGAATCAGAACGCTACTTCATACAACAAGACAAGACAGGCGCAAATTTTCGGCCAACTGGCCTTTGTCAAGCGTGAATGTAAGATCACAAACAAACACCACATACAAAATTAGGAGAAAAAGACTGAAACTTCCCTGCTAACGTGTTTTCAAGGGAACTAACGTTCACCCTTTGACTGGTGGACAGGGTGTGGGAGTGAAAGGGTTAAACTTCCTTTCCCGACGTCAGAGCAATAAATCCTTGTCAGTAAAGGATAAGCAATAAGTCCTTGTCAGTAGAGGATAAGCAATAAGTCCTTGTCAGTAGAGGATAATCAATAAGTCCTTGTCAGTAGAGGATAAGCAATAAGTCCTTGTCAGTAGAGGATAAGCAATAAGTCCTTGTCGTAGGATAGCAAAGCTTGTATAGGATAAGCAATAAGTCCTTGTCAGTAGAGGATAAGCAGTAAGTCCTTGTCAGTAGAGGATAAACAATAAGTCCTTGTCAGTAGAGGATAAGCAATAAGTCCTTGTCAGTAGAGGATAAGCAATAAGTCCTTGTCAGTAGAGTATAAGCAATAAGTCCTTGTCAGTAGAGGATAAGCAATAAGTCCTCGTCAGTAGAGGATAAGCAATAAGTCCTTGTCAGTAGAGGATAAGCAATAAGTCTTGTTAGTAGAGGATAAGCAATAAGTCCTTGTCAGTAGGGGATAAGGACGCATATAGATGTACGCTGAGATGAGGCCTACGGAGTCTAACTTTTCTGTTCAAGAATATCTCGGTTCACAGACTATATGCTAATAGATAAGGGTGCACACTGATTGGTATCTAATCCAATCAATTAGAGAAACGAGCGTGAGTTGAGCATGCACAGTCGAGTCATATCCACTTCACAGAAGCGTCAATGAAGTTGTTGCTCAATTCTTCTGACCGATATTGAAGATATCTGTATCTCCCGGGTCTGGTTGAAGCCAGGATATATCATCATCATCATCAGGTGCCCTGCCGCATAGCGTTGGCGACCATGGACTTCCAACCTGAACCATCTCTATCTCTCGTTGCCCCCAGCATCTCCCCACCCTCTTCATCCCCAGCCACTCTGCAAGTCCGTCCAGCATTCTCTCCCTGGGTCTATCTGGTGCTCTCTTTCCCTCCAGCTTTCCCGTTGTGACCAGGTGCTCCAAATCCACCTTCCTCATAAAATGCCTATAAATGTTGCTTGTCTTTTCCTAATCTTCCTTATGAGTGATCTATTTGTGTCTTCCTCCATCAAGACTGTCTCGTTTGTTTTATTTGCTGTCCATGGAACTCTCAACATTTTTCTGAGAAACCACATCTCGGCTGCCTCGATCCTTTTCTGGCTTTGCTTGCTGACTGTCCACGCCTCGCATCCGTACAACACTATTGGTTCTATATAACATTCAAGGACTCTCTTTCTGATGTTAATTGATAGGCATTTGTTGGTAAGAATGCTTGTCATTTTCTTGAATGCTGTTTTGGCTTGGCCGATTCTGCCAGCTATTTCCGATGTGCTTCTGCTGTCTGATGAAATGACCGTTCCCAGGTATTTGAACTTATTAATGTGTTGTGCCATTTGTTTTTATTTTGCATGAGGGGATTTCATGTTTTTTACTGATCACCATGACTTCATCTTTCTGCTGTTTAGTTCCAACCCCTTACCTTTGCTTTCTGTTTCTAGTATATTCACAAGGTTTTGTAGGTCCCTTTCATTTTCTGCAATTAGCACGGTGTCATCTGCGTACCGAATGTTGTTTATCATTTTCCCTCCAACCTTTAATCCAGGGTCTTCTTTGATGAAAATGAAAGGGACCTACAAAACCTTGTGAATATACTAGAAACAGAAAGCAAAGGTAAGGGGTTGGAACTAAACAGCAGGAAGACTGAAGTCATGGTGATCAGTAAAAAACATGAAATCCCCTCATGAAATCCCCAGGATATATACGTATATATATATTGATAGTAAACGTAGACAACAGCCTTGTCACGCAGTCTCAATACTAGATGGAACTACGTAACATCATGATTACAATCAACTTCATAGCACTGTCAAAAAATTGCAAGTTCCTGTGGCCGTGAAGGTGGCAACGAAATTAGAAAAAAAAAGCGGGGGGGGGGAGGGGGGGGGGCGTGTGCACAGAATAAAACTGCAGAAGTGCGATCCCACAAAAACAAAAGTATACATATTCGATATGCTTTCTCAAAACGGTTGAAAATAAACTTCAGACACAATCTGTTTATGTACTCCAACCCTCCAGTGTCTTTAAGTTTGTTACACTGGGTATGACACAGCCGAGAGTTTAGTGTTACTGTAATGCAAGATTGGCAAGAGCGTTATGCATTTCGAATACCTCCACAGACGATTGCCCCTGAAATTATTCTGATACTGCAGAAGAGTAAGGTTGTCACATGGGCTTGACCATTTTGTCTACAAGCATAGCGAGAAGAATCCTTTTATCTGATCAATGTTCAAGTAATTGTAGGAAGGAGATGTGGATATCGAATCATTGTCTAGATGCTTGTTGTTTTGAATACATACAAAAGAATCAGACAAACTAATCTATTTTCACGCGCGTGCGCACGCACGCACGCACGCGCGCGCACACCACACACACACACACACACACACACACACACACACAACACACACCACACACACACACACACACACACCACACGAGAACGCACATATATACACATCCTCTCTCTCTCTGTTTTCTTCTACACTCAAACGTTCTACCCCTCTATCTCTTTCAGTCTGGTTATCTGTCTCTCTGTCTGTCTGTTTGTCTGTCTGTCTGTCTGTCTCTCTATGTCTCTCACCCTCCCTTCCCCCCTCTCTTTCTCCCTCTGTCTTTGTTCCCTTGTCTCATTTCATGCGTTACGATTCATTTTCTTCATTATGTCATATTTTGTATGTAGAATAGCTAGGAGTAGCTGTAATACATTCCAGTGAAACCTAATGCTGCTGTCTTTGAGTAAAAACAGTATTATGAATTCTGAATCTCTCTCTCTCTCTCTCTCTCTCTCCTTCTCTCTCTCTCTCTCTCTCTTCTCTCTCCTCCTCTCTGTTCAATCCAAACGATGTCTCTTATCTGAATCAATGCAGTAATGAGAATCTTTTCGTAAAATATCGAAAGAACGTACGATAAAATCAAACCTAATTGAGGCGACTGAGCTGAAAAATACTCAAAGTTCAAATCGCTACTGGAGAAAGAAAATTCATCTTAGTCTTTGTAAATTTGAACCTGTTCTCTTATAATATTGATTTGACCAGCGTTATGATAATGGAACAAAAAGTATTCATTTTATGGAAGACAAAATGCACATGTGTTTTAAAGATATCCATAAATGCCAAGTTAAGTAAAATGTGAGTTCAAAAATATTTTTTTGATTTAAGTAATCTCATATTACTATATCTATCACAAAACAATATCTGTACCTTTGGCAGGGTTAGTTACAAAGTTAATTTTTTACCTTGAAAATGAAAGAGAAACAACACTTGTAAATGTTTTATAGGATTCGTACTAAAACTGTTGATTTAAATATCTAAGTTTAAATGCTCGTCAAGATTTTATTTTGTTTAAATGTAAACATGAAACAGAAAAATACAATGCAAATATTGATGTTCTGTCGCTAGATACGCCATCAGTCTGGTATTACTACCGGAAACGTCTACAACTTTGAAATATTCAGACTGAGTCAAGTCCTAAAAGCTCTACATTAAACAGAAAATAATCACCCACAAAATATTTAATTGTCAATCAGCAATATTGAATGTAAAAAAAAATCTTTTTTGCAGCCCGAGCTTTACATCGTTAATCCAAGGTGACAAAGGAAATAAACATGAATATGAATGTGTATAACAGTATATGCATGAACGTGTTTAACGGTATGTATTATGTATGTATGTATGTATGTATGTATGTATGTATGTATGTATGTTAATATATATGTATGTATGTATGTATGTAGGCCTACATAGATATTTCTTGTTTATGTTTTGTTTTATAAACACACTTTTATCAGAAATGTGCCATTCGACGAGTACATTATAGTTGTTCATTTCCAGTATTTTGGCCCCACTTCCTCTTCCTCAGGCTTAAACAAGAAGACATCTGTTAAGACCAATTCTATGTTGTAGAATTCATCTCATTTCCCTCAAGACATCGTACTTGTCTGCCTTACTTCCTAGTCACAATAAATCACAAACACGTCATGATTTCGTGACAGTCAATTCTTTTTTTTTATTGAAACACGCGGGTATCTTGCTGGTTTTTCCTTAATTTGTTTCCTGTTCATTAAAAGACAGGTAAGTCTTGCTGGTTTTTCGTTAAGTGTCTGTTCTTTGTTGTCTTTCGTGTACGCTTGACAAAGGTCCGTTGGCCTTAGATTAGTGTTTATTTTGTAATTTGTGCATTAAACTTTTGACTCCCGCACCCTGACCACCAGCATCCTGCATTGTCAATCATGCTAGCAAAGCAAACACAACCCTTTGAATCCCTCGCCCTACCCACCAGCTTCCTGCAGACGGTAGACAGGTGCAGGAGTCAAAGGGTTAAATACACTCTGTGCTTCTATTTTGTTGATTTTGGTTTCTGTTTCTTTGAACGCAGGCAGTCCCATTTACTCAGATTTGAAGATGTTATTGTAGTTATTGTTGTTTTGTTGTTGTTGTATTTTAAGTGTGTGCTGCGCAAAGATTCTTTCGTTCTATCTCACAGTAACGATCAGTACCCTGAAGACAAAGGGCCATAATCAAACAGGATGTGCGTCAGCAGGTTTCCCGGCCGTCAAAGTGACCTTTTACCGTTCATTATCGGCAAACTACCAGTAACCATATATTACGCAGTCTAATACCAAACAGTTTTTGCAAGTCGTTTTTTCGGGACAATAGCTTTGCATCACGCAAAGTGCTCATTTATTTTGTTTTCAGACGTCTATATGGCAGACTTCTTGGAAACGGCATGAGTGGTTATTTCACTACGAGCGTCCACATAGTTGTCCATTGCGAGCTAATGCCATTTCCAGTCTTCAGTGGTTCTTAAACTTTTGTCTATTTGGTTGGTTTTACACATTATTTTGCATAATCAGTTTTTTCCTTTTTGAATTTTGTTTTGTTGCATATTTAGTTCGTCGATTTGTGTGCTCGCATTATTTTGCGCGATCAGTTTTTTTTCTTCTAATTTTCTTTTGGTTTTTGTTTTGTTGCACAATCGGTTTTGTTTGTTTTGTTTTTACTGTTGATGTGGTTTTTGTTTTGCTCTTTTTGATACCCTGAACGTGGAATATGAAAGCACTCCATAGTCAAGGATAATAGTATAAAGAGAAACTGGACTTGGGCTTGCAGCTAATTCTTGATATCCTACATATACGTAACTATTGCAAACGTACACGGAAAATGCAGTGATTAAAAACAGAAAGATTAAACAAGAAACAAATCTCAACAGAATTATGAATATACAAAAAGAAAAAAAGAAAAAAGGAACTATCAGGCATGGTGCATGCATAAAACAGAGAGAATATCAAACTAAATGCTAGGGTTGCTTCAATCTGATGAAATCTTTTTCTCGTCCCTCTTCCACTTTGTGAGAAATGTTGATAGCAACCTGTCAACCGGCCTGTCTTTCAGCAGAACGTGAACATAAAACAGATCACAGGCCTGATATTATTTTCATCATGTCAGAAATGACACGCACTTTGTCTGCCTAAATAAAAAAGAAGAAGACAAAATCGATTCGGCTTGCCCTGTGGCATGCTTTTGTGTATTTTGACATAAATGTTGTTGAAAGGATGCGAAGACAGTTCATGGCTGGATGTTATCCAGATCTGGGTCATGGCTCTGTTTATGCGGTTTCCTAAGAGAACAGACCTTGAGTAATGATAGATTTATATTCATAGAGGATCAAAATGTGCTTGCCATCTATAATGTAAAGAATGGCTGTCTCGTAATGAATGTTTTCAAAGGTTTTAGCAATCTGTAATTTAAGTGTTTGGCTGTGTCATGATGACAGTGCCCAAAAATGTGCCATCATGTACGATTTAATTATTTAGCTGTGTCATGGTGAAATTGTCAAAAAATTGTTAACAATCTATGATTTGATTATTCAGCTATGTGATGATATAACTGCCCAGAACGTGCTAGCACTCTATGGTTTTACTTTGGCTGTATCATGATGAAAGTGCCGAAATGTGATAGCAATCTAATTATTTGTCTGTGTCATGATAAAAGTGCCTAACATGTGCTTGCAATCCATGATTTAGCTATTTGGCTGTGTCATGAAGAAAGTGCCCAAATGTGTTTGCAAGCAATCTATGATTTAACTATTTGGCTGTAAACTATCTGGCTGTGTCATAATGAAAGTCCCCAAAATGTGCTACCAATCTGTGATTTTACTACATGGCTGTGTCGTGATAAAAGTGCCTAAAATATGCTAGAAATCTGTGATTTGATTATATGGCTGTGTCATGATGAAAGTGCCCAAAATGTGCTACCAATCTGTGATTTTACTACTTGGCTGAGTCATGATAAAAGTGCCTAAAATATACTAGCAATCTGTGATATAATTATTGGCTGTTTCAGTCATAGGTGCCATTCTTTTATCAGTTCGTACTTATTTGCTGTCTCATAGTGAAAAGACACAGATTGTTCCAGGAATCTTCAACGACAAGATTGACTTTCTGAAAGATTAGGGCCTATATTGTAAATCTGGACTAGGATTCCTAATAGGGGTCAAGTGTGCGTGTTGATGTTTAACTTTATGATCAAAGGTTGGACATCAGAGGACGCCAGGAATATGAACATTTGCAATAAACGAACCTAATGATTAGGCCAATGTGGCAAAGGCTCGAGAAGGCATTGTAGATTTTGAAGTTCTTGTTCTATTCTTCGTAGTCAGTTGTTTTGGAATCTTTCTCTCCCACATATTCATTCTTGTATCCAGTGATGGTGAGTTTATTTGATGTTATCGTGCTATTTTCCGATGATAAAAACCAGTCCACTTCCATCGCCTTTTCATGATGATAATGACCACACACAATAAGTTACATTCATTTTCAGCATTTAACACACACACACACACACACACACACACACACACACACACACACACACACACACACACACACACACACACACACACACGTATATATGTATATAACATATGTGTGTGCTTGTGTGTGTGTGTGTGTGGTTTGACTTGGCCTTAATGAGGTCTTTTTTTCTTCCTGTCTCTCTCTCTCTCTCTCTCTCTCTCTCTGTCTCTCTCTCTCTCTGTCTCTCTCTCTCTCTCTCTGTCTCTCTCTCTCTCTTTTTCAAGGATCTTCTATTTCAGACGGCTTGTGAAGATTTTCTTGTTATCTACTCTGATTTGTTTCCGAGCAGGTTTCGTTGGTTTGGAAGTACATATACGGACATAGAAGAGTCTGCTTCAGTTATCAATCGCTTTGTTATGGAAGATGGAAAAGATGGAGTAGAATCATTTTTAAAAGCAAAGAGACCTTTCATCCCATTAAGTCACCATATGAAGTACTACACCTTTAAAGACACAGGGAGATAACCAAACAAGATATGTGTCAGCAGATTCCTATCCACCAAAGTGGTCTACCCTCGCCGCAGTCGCTATCGGCGCACCATCAATAACCGTTTCTTCAACAAGCTCAACAGCCAACAGTTTTTAGTGTGACGCTTTTCTGGACAATAGCTTCTCATCACGCGACATGCTCGTTTATTTTGCCATAACGGTCTACTGTAGACACCTTCTAGAACTGGCGTGAACTGTCCTTTTATAGCAGAGTGTCGGCCCAAGTGTCTGGAGCGCGTGTCTGCACACACAAATAAACAAGCAACAAACAGTCACATAAGCAGACAGGTGCTCATAAACGCCCGCCTCTATACACACACGTTCATACAGATGCACTGATAATGCCATCAGAAGCAGCTATTCTGTTCTTAGGCCACGCATTATTTTCACCCAAACCCAATAAAAATATCCCTATCGAGCTGTCTGTAAATTCTCTGATAACGATAATTATTATAGATGATAAGGATGGCGGCGGCTATTCGTTTTTTTTTTTTTTTATCGATAATGGTGCTGATGACAACTATATTAATGATGGGGATGATCACACTGGTGATAGTTGTAGTTATGTTGGTGGTGCTACTTTCTGTGGTTAAATCTTGTCCATATGGACAATGTCAGTGTGGACATGTACATGCACACACCGCAACGTATGACAGCCATCACCCGTACACCTTGTTCAATTTTAGGTACGTCAGGCCGATTTTTGTGCCTGATCCTTAGGTATGTTTACATTTGTATTCAGGTGTGC
>JAPXFY010000013.1:30865222-30892722 GCA_030674185.1 Monoplex corrugatus
AACACAAACAAAAAGACATATTCGCTCGTGCGCCAATACATACATACAACCGTCCCCTAAAAAAAAAAAAAAAAAGAAAAAAAGAAAGAAAAAAAACAAAGAAGAGAAAACGAACGCACACACCCCACACACACACACACACACACACACACACACACACACACACACACACAACCACACACACACACACAACAACATCACACACTCACAGTACAGTCACAATCCACGCATGCACACATGTGCACTTTTAGAAACCAGCCAAATATCACTATCTCTCGCAGCCATCATAGCGTCATACCAGATCTTTCACACAAACATGATGAATCACAGAAATCGATTTTCATGTCTGTCAGTTCTTTCCCCCACCCCACTATCTTATTTTACACACACACACACACACACACACACACACACACCACACACACACACACACACACACACACACACACACACACACACACACACAACACAAACACAACACAACACAAACACAACAACACACACACACACACCCGCGCGCGCGCGCGCGCCACACAATCACATACATAAACGCATAGACATACACATACTCGTACACACGCGCACACACACTCACTCACACTCGTATACAAACACACACACACACCTACAATATACAACAACATATACACAATAAAAACACACACACACTCCCTGGCATGTACGCAAGCACACATACACAAACAAACATACAAAACACAACCAAACACACACACACACATCAACACTAATACCACCACAACAATAACAACCAAATAAACACAAGAACAATAGAAGCATACACACATGAACTCTCTCACACACAAACACACACACACACACACACACACACAAGCACACACACATGCACGCACATACACATCACAACCACTACAACCTCCATCACCACCACCATCATTACCACCATCACGCCCACTGCCAACAACGACAACAAACAACACACCCACACACTAATACACACACATGGACACACACCTCTACCATCACCACATGCACTTGCACCATCACCACCACCATCACAACAACAACACAACAACACAACACACACACACACACACACACACACACACACACACACACCACAACACACACACACACACAACATCACCACGATCACTGCGACCACCATCACACTCCATCCACCACCAACAGCAACAACAGCACACGCACATACAGATAAACTCAACACTCTAAAACACACACACCACTTCCGTCACCACCCTCGCCATTATCACCACCAACACAGCACCAACACCAACAACAAAAACATACATAACACACACACAGACACACAAACACACAAACACACACACACACACACACACACACACACACACACACACACACACACACACACAACAGAAGAGAAACATACACACAATACAAACACACACACACACACACCACCACCACCACCACCACCACCACCACCGCCACGATACCACAACACACACATGCGCGCGCACGAACACTCACTTAAGAGTGCTCTTGAGCTCTCACTCCAATACCACAACATTTCAACATGAGAATGAAAAATACATAATCAGATCATATGAAGCAGCACGTTTGCACACTGAATTTAGATACATCCTGTTGGAGCGTAAAGTAAACAGGACAGGAGCGAAGCGCTCATTGTCCAATGTATTGTTAAAGAAACCCCAACTGGCTGTTGATGGCCCAGCACGCTTCACGTTCATATTAGAGTAGCGCATCTTCAGGCCATGAAACTATAGATGTGTTTGTTTTCGACAGTTCTGGCGGTTTGTTTTAAAAAAGAAAGGTAAATAAGGGTGGCTGGCTATGGATTTGGATCGATTTGAATTGGAGATTTCTGTTTGTCAGCATCTCTGTCTGTGTCACTGTCTCTCTGTCTATGTCACTGTCTCTCTGTCTATGTCACTGTCTCTCTGTCTATGTCACTGTCTCTCTGTCTATGTCCCTGTCTCTCTGTCCATGTCACTGTCTGTCTGTGTCACTGTCTCTCTGTCTGTGTCACTGTATCTCTGTGTCATTGTATCTCTGTGTCACTGTTTCTCTGTCGCACTCTGTCTGTGTCACTCTCTGTCTGTGTCACTGTATCTCTGTCTGTGTCACTGTATCTCTGTCTGTGTCACTGTATCTCTGTCTGTGTCACTGTTTCTCTGTATGTGTCCCTGCTTCTGTCTGTCTCTCTCTATCTCTCTCTCTCTCTCACTCACTCACTCACCAGTATCATCCAGTTTTTCTCTGTCTTTGTCTCTGTCTCTGTCTCTCTCTCTCTCTCTCTGGCTCTCTCAGTTTGTCTACCTCTCTGTCTGCCTGTATGCCTTCTCTCTCTTTCTTTCTCTCTCTCTCTCTGTGTGTCTCTCTCTCTCACTCAATAACACACACTTCACTACCACTACCACTGCCACCATCATCATCTCCATCCACCGCCACCAACAATAAGAACATACGCGCTATCATATAGATACAGTTTAATGCACACACACCACTTCCATTAACACCCTCACCATCACCACCAGCAACACAACAACATCAAAACAGATACATACTTACACATACACACACACACACACATACACACAATACAAACACATACACACACACACACCACCACCACCACCACCACCACTGCCACGATACCACAACACACACATGCGCGCGCACGAACACCACTTAAGAGTGCTCTTGAGCTCTCACTCCAATACCACAACATTTCAATATGAGAATGAAAAACAAATAATCAGATGATATGAAGCAGCACGTTTTCACACTGAATTTAGATACATCCTCTTGGAGCGTTAAGTAAACAGGACAGGAGCGAAGCGCTCATTGTCTAGTGTATTGTTTAAGAACACCCCAACTGGCTGTTGATGGCCCAAGCACGCTTCACGTTCATATTAGAGTAGCGCATCTTCAGGCCATGAAATTATAGATTGTATAAAGTGGAGAGGGATCGCCTCCCTTGTAAGTCGATAATCAGACATGCTTGTTTGTTTATTTAGAACTGTTCTGTTAAACTGGAGATTCCCGTTTGTTTGTTTCTCTTTCTCTCCTTTTCTGGCTGTGCGTCTCTGTCTGTATGTCTGTCTGTGTGTCTGTCTGTGTCTCTCGCTCTCTGTTTGTTTGTCGTCTTTGTCTCTCTCTTCTCTCTCTCTTTCTCTCTCTCTTGCCTATCTTTCACACTATCTTTATCTGTCTCTCTGTCTCTGTCTGCCTCTCTGTCTCTGTCTGCCTCTGTCTCTGTCTGTCCGCCTGTCTCTGTCTGTCTGTCTGCCTCTCTCTTTTGCTGTAAGATAGGTCCGGTAGTACCTAATGCTACCTTCCTTAAATAATAAAGTATGAATTCCAAAAGCCTGTAATGTATTTCTCTTGTTCTGTCTCACGTGTCGTCTCTGTCTCTATTTCTTGCTTATACATAAATGTCCGCATGTTTCACACATTCACACACACAGACATGCGTCCGTGCAAACACACACACACACACACACACACACACACACACACACACACACACACACACACACAACACACACATAGCAAACACACACACAGAGCAACAACACACAAAACACATCAGCAAACACATAGCAAACACACATACAACACACACACACACACACACACGCGCGCGCGCGCGCGCACTCAAGTGTAGAGGGCAGGAGGGAATAACTGACAGACAAACAGACGGATGGACAGACATGTAGACAGATCGACAGACAGATAGAGAGTGATGGAGATGAGAGACAGAGGAACAAACATGGAAGGAATGCCAAGACTTTCCAGATATTTCAGCACTGAATATTTGCCCCGTAATACCACCTACACTCTTCTCCCAGATCTGTGTTCTACTGTCCATTTTCCTCCAGGTCATTGTCCGTGCGTGTGTGTGTGTGTGTGTGTGTGTGTGTGTGTGTGTGTGTGTGTGTGTGTGTGTGTGTTATTATGTGTGTGTGGTATATGTGTGTGTGTGAGTATGTATGTGTGTGTGATGTATGTATGTTGTGTGTGTGCTTGCTCCTCTGTCCCTCTCTTTCTGTCTGTCTGTCTGTCTCTCTCTCTCTTCTGTGTCTGTGTGTGTATGTCTCTCTCTCTCTCTCTCTCTCTCTGTGTGTGTGTGTGTGTGTGTGTGTGTGTGTGTGTGTGTGTGTGTCTGTATCTCTCTTTCTCTCTCACACTCTCTCTCTCCATGTGTGTGTGTGTGTGTGTGTGTGCGTGCGCGTACGCGTGAGAGAGAGTGTGTGTTTGTGTATATATATATATTTGTGTGTGTATTTTGTGTGTGTGTGTGTGTGTGATTGAGTGAATGAGTGTGTGGTGTATTTGTGTGTGTGTGATTGAGTGAATGAGTATGTGTGTGTGTGTCTGTGAATGAGTGTGTGTGCGTGAGTGTAATTGCTTCTTGTAGATAAATGCATAAAAAGGGTTAAAAAAATCACGTAAACAGGGTTCAAGTCCTAAGGTGAGTCCAGTACGTTTCCATTTCACACCAGTTTCACATCTCGCCTGCAGTCACACTCCTTTATATTTAGCATACAACGAAACAGAAATGAGGAGAGCAATAGAAAACCAAACCGATACCCTCAGCACTTTTCATTCCACCAACGGCTCCCCGGGCTGGGCTACCAGGAGGTTCGGGTGCTTCAATGAGAAGCAATTAGACACCTCAACCCCCCCCCCCCCCAATAAAAAAAATAGTCGTCTTCATACGGGGACTAACCACAATGACCCACAGATGAACACACACAGAAATGGAGGTGGAAAAAGAGATTGGGGGAGAGAGGGAGGAAAGAGAGAGAGAGAGATCGAAGTTTAAAAACACTTTCAATTAAGGATAATGGCGTTCAATCCAGCTGAATGTTGCTGTTCAACACTTAAACGATTAAATGGATAAACACCAAAAAGAAAAATATTGAATTGGCTGTGGAAAAATAAACAAAGATATAGAAAATACACACTTGCAAGGAAAATGAAGAAATGAAAGCAAGCATGAAAAGCAAACAAGGGTGTGTGTGTGTGTGTGGGAAGGTGGAAGGTTTGGCAATTAATTACAAAATAGACTTCTGTATAAACATAGTTGCCGCAAACGTATGCATGAAAACAGGCTTGCATATCCAGCTACAAATAAACATGTCTGTACGCACGAGGCTTAGAAGACGTGAAAACATGTACTCATTGAGATTTTGTTTTTGGGAAGTGATCGTAACGGCGTGGAAGAAGAGAGATATGGATAATGAAAGAAAACGTGGGGAGAGAGAGAGAGAGAGAGAGAGAGAGAGAAGAGAGAGAGAGAATGTAAGGAAGAAGAGAGAGAGAGAACGAGAGACAGACAGACGGACAGGAACCAAAAAAAAAGGAAAACACGAAAAGAGAATCAGAACACGTATTTCATACAACAAGACAAGACAGGCGCATATTCTCGTCCAATGGTTTTTGTCAAGTGTAAGATCACAAACAAACAAACATCTAATACAAAAATTAGGAGAAAAAACTTAAACTTCCCTGCTGCTTCGTCCAGACAGACAGATATACTGAGAGACAGAAAGAAAAAGAGCAAAATGGACTGAAATCAGGAAAAAAAAAGGAACAGAAACCAGAAGGAACCAATTAAGTACCTAGTTTACTTGCACATCTTGCCGGAAGCCTACTCTCTACATTTCCTTAAGTATCAGCCATCCATCACTTCAATGAACATCATAACAGGAAGACCAGTAGGCGCAGCTGCAGATGTGTCTGGAGGTAGTATATAGGTTGATGTATCCCTCTTTTCTTAATGGTTCGTTAGCAGTGAACAGAAAAGATGTGAAGGACTTTGTGGACGGAGATTGGTCCCTATAAGTTGTAGTGATAATTAGTCTCATTGATAATGAGTATGTAATTGGTATTTGTTTTTTTTTCTCTCTTAAAGTGGCAGGTTATAAGCACGAGTCTTGTTTTTTTTCATCTTACTTGTCCCCCACCCCTATTTTCTTTCCTTTTTTTGTTTGTTTTATTTTGCTTTTCTGTCTTTCTTTCTGTCTCTTTCTGTCTGTCTGTTTGGCTGTCTCTCTCTCTCTCTCTCTCTCTCTCTCTCTCTCTCTCTTTCTCTCTCTCTCTGTCATTTTGTCTCTCTTCTCTTTCTCTTCTTCTTTGCTTGTGTATACAACACATGTATGTATGTATGTTATGTATGTGTATGTATGTATGTATGTATGTAGCATGTATGTATGTATATATGTATGTATGTATCTATCTGTCTGTCTGTCTGTCTTTCTGTGTGTGAAAACTATACATATATATGAATACTGTGTGAGTGTGTGTCTGTGTGTTGTGTCGATATAAGCTGTAGGACAGGTTCATTAGGACAGAGATTGGTCCTCTGTAAGATGTATTGATAACCGGTCAGCACTGGTAAGGAGTGTGCGATTGGTATTTGGTGTTAGGCTTGAGCATTTTCTTCTTCTTACTCCTACTTACCCACATTCACACACCATAATCACATACATAAACACAGAAAAATGGAGAAGAGACAGAGAGAGACAGACAGGCAAGGCAGGCAGGCAGGCAGGCAGGCAGGCAGAGAAAGAGAGGAACCACATCAAATAAAACCGGTAACAATACACGGAAGGAACCAATAATTGAGTTCTAAGTTTCCTGTGCGTTTGAAACGCACACTCTGTTTTCTTAAGGTCCAACAGTTCACTCCTCATCGTAAACATAACAGTAGGACATAAAGTAGCAGCGGCTACAAAGTTGTCTGGAAGTAGTTTTATGAATTGATGAATAGGTTGTTTTCTCATGCTTCACTGGTAGTGTATTGCAACCAAGTGAAAGGGGCCGTGGTGAAAATAGTGGTCCCTATATGTATAACTAGACAACTGCGTAGCACTACAAAGACATTAAATGGGGAAATCATTTGTTGTCCGTGTTTATTTATTTTTTTTTCTTACACTGGCAGACTGTAGACTTTGATTATTCTGTCAGATTCCCAGCATGATTGAAGTCCTTCCACTTTACCTCCCCCAATGTTTATCTGCCTATCTGTTTATCCATTTGAATGTCTGTATGTCTGCCTGTCTGTTTATCTGTCTGTCTGTCTCTCACACACATGCACAGACACAGAGAGACTTCTCTCACGCACACACACACATACAGACAGAGAGAGAAGAGAAGAGAGAGAGAGAGAAGAAGAGAGAGAGAGAGCTGCTGATGGACTCATTAAACAGTAAGGTATAGGCACCAACAGACCATCAGTACTTTCACTTCCTTCAGGGTCTCTGAATAAAACCCATAGCACCGATTAGTGTCGTGTAAACCCATCCTTGTAGGCCGGCAAAAGGGCAGATCTTCCCAGACGTCAGAATAAAATAAGAGAGAGAAGGTGAGGGAACCTTGTGATAACTCAATTTTCCACAGGATAAGTGCGCTGATTTGGTGGCTGGCCCATGCTGGCACTATTTGAGTGATGCCTGGCATTCTCACACGACGCGCGATGATCCATAAAGACAGCCATGATCATTCTTGGGACCACATGCCGACCTCGGTAGCTCAGTTGGTTGAGCGTCGGATTCATGCTAATGTTAGATTGTGGGTTCGAATCTCGGGGTTTGCTACATTAGAACAAGCCTTTTAAGATCATTGTTTTTCTGGTGCTGTCTGTATGTGATTAGATAAGTTCCCCTTTCCCCACTTCCCTGAAATGGTTATCCCCATCGGTGGGTGCCAGCGTAAAAACTAGAGCCAAGCCAATCGATCAATCAGTCTTGGGACTGAGCCCATTGTGGAACGACAAGCCTTTCACCCTTCTTCCTATAACTCCCTGTCTAACGTCAGTGACGACATTTAGAGTGGGGAGAGACCGAACGTAGTGGTAGAGGGTTGTGTTTCTTGAGGATGAATTCCTTGTGGATACCGACGTAAAAACAACCTAATTATTCATCAGTCAGTCTTGGGACCTGAACCGATTGTGAAACGACAAACCCTTTACTCTTCTTCCTATAATTCCATACCAAACGCCAGTGACAACTTTTAAAGTGCAGAGAGACGAACCACAGTGCTAGGGTTTGCTGTTTGTTGGGTATGATTTCCCTGTCTGCTTTTTGATGGGGTTGTAGTATGCCAGTAACTGCATCCTGTCCTCTTTTCCCTTTGACGGTACCACAGATGGATTTGGAGCAAGGGTGATGGAAATGGACATTGTGGAAAACTGTTCTGCATATAAATGGACGTTAATGACTGTCACGTATGAGGCTTTCAGTCGCACACCCAGAGCTCATAAAAAGGGATAGTAGATAAGTCATGAGGTCATTGTCATCTTTATTGGTTGAGTCACTGTGATTTCTGAAGGATTGAATGAAGTCAGGCAGGCGGCAGGCAGAGAAAAGAGGAACCACATCAAATAAAAACCGGTAGCAATACACAGAAGGAACGATACTTATGTTCTAAGTTTCCTGTGCATTTGAAACACACACTCTGTTTTCTTAAGGTCCAACAGTTCACTCCTTATCGAAAAACTTAACAGTAGGAGATAATGTAGCAGCGGCTACAAAGTTGTCTGGAAGTAGTGGTTTTATGAATGATGAATAGGTTGTTTCTCATGCTTCACTGGTAGTGTATTGCAACCAAGTGGTGACTGAGTCTCTGATTCCAGTACGGCTTGGGGTAAAAGAAGTATACACATGAACGATTAGAATCCTGCGGTCTGTTCTTAAAAAAAAAACTTCCACAATCATTTCTGCATTACATCGGGACGGTGACTATTGACGCTTGTGTGTTCGTCTAACTGTAGTATACCGTCATTCCAGAACGTGATGGACAACATGACTTTTATAAAAAAAACATTAATTCCTAAAAGCGTCCCTGAGTAAAACCTGTGATACCAACAGTGTGATAAAAACAATCCCGATAGTCAGCAAGGAGCTGATCCCGGACATCAGAATAACGCTGGAGCGAGAAGATCAGGAAAGACCACGTGATAACACAATTTTTTAGCAGGTTTTGTTGTGGGCTGACACTGGCTTTCTGATGTATGCCTGGCATTCCCATATGATGCCTAATGATTGATGCACACAACCATGATCATTTCTGGGACGAGAACTGATTCTGGAACCAAGCGTCTTCAGTCTTCTTTCTTATCCCTACTGCCAAACGTCCATGGCAGCATTAGCGTGAGGAGAGACAGACCACAGTGATGGAGGGTGCTACTTGTTGTAGGATGACCTCCCTGTCTGCCTGCTGTGGGGCTGTAGCATGCCAGTGATTGTATCCTGTCTTCTTTTCCCTTGGACGGTACCATCAATAAATTTGGGGCTATTGTGGTGGAAATGGATGTTGTGGAACCTACCTTGGGTATACATGGCGTTAATGGCTGTCGGTGTTGTGCTTTCAGTCACACTCAGAGCTCATAATAAGGAATGGTACAGAGGTTCATTGAGGTCACTGTCGTCTTTATTGGCTGAGTCACTGTGATTTGTGAAGGACTGAATGAAGACCGATCAGTACTAGTGGTGACTGAGTCTGTTTCCAGTCACGGCTCGGGGTAAAAGAAATGTGCACATGAACAGTTATAATCCTGCCGTCTCTCCCTAAAATCCGTCCACAAGCATCTCTGAACTGCATCGGGACAATGGACTCTTAACTTTTCTATTTTCTTCTAAGCGTATATGTGATCAGCTGTAGTATGCCATCATTCCAGAACGTGATGGACAACATGACTTTTAGAAGTAAACTTTATTCCTAAAAACGTCCCCAAGCAAAAACCTATGATACCAAAAATGTGATAAAAAACAACCCTGATAGCCAGCACAGAGGGTTAACCCCAGATATCAGAATAACACAGGAACGAGAAGATTAGGAAAGAGAACATGATAACACAATTTTCCGCAGGTTAAATGCGCAGAATTGGTTGTTTGGCACTTCCTGATGTATACCTGGCATTCCCATATGATGCCTAATGATTGGTACACACAACCATGATCATTTCAGGGACCTGAACTGATTCTGGAACCAAGCGTCCTTCAGTCTCCTGTCTTTATCCCTACTGCCAAACGTCCATGGCAGCATTAGCGTGAGGAGAGACAGACCACAGTGATGGAGGGTGCTACTTGTTGTAGGATGACCTCCCTGTCTGCCTTCTATGGGGCTGTAGCATGCCAGTGATTGTATCCTGTCTTCTTTTCCCTTGGACGGTACCATCAATAAATTTGGTGATGGAGGAAACGGATATTGTGGAACGCTACCTTGGGTATACATGGACGTCAATAGCGATCATGTATGTGGCTTTCAGTTACACTTAAGCTCATAATACGAAATGGTAGACCACAAGTCATGATGTCATTGCCATCTTTACTGCCTGAGTCGTGATTTCTAAAAGAAAGGTCTAGATCAGTACTAATGGTGACTAGGTCTCTGATTCTAGCCTCCCTTTGTGGTGGATGAATATGCACGAGGACATTACAAACATACAGTCTGTCATTGAAAGCTATTCACAATTACATCTAAATTTTAACGGGGCTCAAACGTTCCGTCTTCGTGTCAGTATCCCAGTCTGGACGTTTGTGTAGTACACTGTAGTTAGCCGTCACTCCAGAACGTGACGGACATCATTAACCCCCAGAATCGTTTTGTAAGTAGAACCTATAGCAGTATTGTAAAAACAAAATCCTTTACTACCAGCAAAGAGGCTGAACTACCCCCGACATCAGAATATAACAAGAGTCAGAGGACGATGGGGTACTACAGGATAATACAGTTTTCCACAGGTTAAAAACACAAATAAGTGGTGGTGGGCGCGTGCTGACACTCTCTGAGGTATGCCTGGCCCGACGATCCATACACGCCTGATGATCCATACAGACAGCCATGATCACTCTTCGGACCTGAACTGATTCTAGAACCAAGAGTCCTTCTTTATCCCTCCTGCCAAACGTCATTGGCAGATTTAGCGTGGTGAGATACACAATGATAGAGGGTACTGCTAGTTGGAGGATGACCTTCCTGTCTGCCTTGTGATGGGACTGTACTATGCCAGTGATTGCATCCTGTCATCTTTTCCTTGCATGGTACCATCAGTGAATTTGGGGCTAGGTGATGGAAATGGACTTTGTGAAAAGCTGCTTTGCATATAGATGAGCATCAGTGCCTGTCATTTGTGTGGCGTTCAGTCACTGTTAGGATTCATTATCAGGCGTGGCAGGCAGGCCATGAATCATAACTCATAACCAGGCGTGATAGACAGGCCATGAGTCATAACTTATAATTAGCATGAGTCATAACTCAGACGTGGTAGACAGGCCATGAGTCATAACTCATAATCAGGCGTGGTAGGTAGGCCATGAGTCCTGGTCTTCATGGGAGACTGAGTCATAAAAAATTCGATGCTGAGTGTCGCCAGTTCCATACCCAAGGATAAGTAACTTCCATTCTAGAAAATTCAATAATAGTTCTAGAAATTCAGTCAGATCTGGATTGCACTGTACAATATTCTAATATGATATCATCTATTCAGATAGTGTGATCGATGACATTGCTGCCATCTCTTCGGGAATAGAGTTCAAGATTTGAATTTATATACTATTAAGACATGTCGTCAAGATCATCGCTTGAATTGCATAGTAGGTTGATCGGTTGGAGATAGTAAGTTCTGCAAATTTGACTCATTTTGCCGATAGTGTCCACATTTGATTGGCTGGAAGATAGTAGTCTACATATCGGTGAGGGTGGTTGTATATTCTGCACAATATGTTATGTTGGACATATAGTTCTGCACAGTATGGTATGGTGCTTAAACTTTGCACATGTATGGTTTGATCGGTTGGTAGATAGTACTTCTGCACAATGTGGTTGATCGTCTGGTAGATGTAGTTCTGCACAGTTTGGTTGATTGGTAGTAGAAGTAGTTCTGCACAATATGGTTGATTGGCTGGCAGATAGTAGTTCTGCACAATATGTTGATTGGCTGGCAGATAGTAGTTCTGCACAATATGGTTGATTGGCTGGCAGATAGTAGTTCTGCACATTATGTTGATTGGTGGCAGATAGTAGTTCTGCACAATATGGTTGATTGGGGGTAGATAGTAGTTCTGCACAGTATGGTTGATTGGTGGGTAGATAGTAGTTCTGCACATATGGTTGATTGGGTGGGTAGATAGTAGTTCTGCACAATATGGTTGATTGTTGGTAGATAGTAGTTCTGCACAATATGGTTGATTGGGTGTAGATAGTAGTTCTGCACAATATGGTTGATTGGCTGGCAGATAGTAGTTCTGCACAATATGGTTGATTGGCTGGTCAGATAGTAGTTCTGCACATATGGTTGATTGGCTGGCAGATAGTAGTTCTGCACAGTATATTTGATTGGTTTGCAGATAGTAGTTCTGCACATAGGTTGATTGGTGGCAGATAGTACTTCTGCACAGTATATTTGATTGGTTGGCAGATAGTAGTTCTGCACAATATGGTTGATTGGTTGGCAGATAGTAGTTCTGCACAATGTGGTTAATTGGTTGGTTGATAGTAGTTCTGCACTGTGGTTGATTGGATAGTCGATAGTACCTCTGCACAATGTGGTTGATTGGCTGGTAGATAATAGTTTCTGCGCAGTATGTGGTCATTGACGCTAATGAGAAATGAGCACTGGGAAGTAACCACTAAACCAACGACACGGGCATAAGCTTTTTATCTCACGTAAACCCATTGTCAATGATACTGTGATAAAACATTTACAGTAACTTTAGAAGTAATCTTAACCGCCATCAATGTCTGTAAGTAAATCCTATGGCATCAATAATGAGTGAAAGGCGATGACTTATGACAAGCAAGAAGGCAGAACTCCCCAGATGTCACAACAAACAGGAGGGAGAAAAGAGAGAGAGAAGAGAGAGAGAGAGGAGAGAGAGAGAGAGAGAGAGAAGGAATAAAGGTAGGAGAAGTGGGGCATTTTGATAATTCAGTTTGCTTCAAGGATTAATGCGCCTACATGGTAGGGAGCCAACGCTGGCATTTTCTGAATAATGCCTGACATTCCACGGGCCGCCGATAATCCATAAAAACCAGTATGCTTATTCTTGGGAGCTAAATTGATTTTTGTAAATACTTGTCTTTTGCGTCTCATTATTTATACCATTGCCAAAGTCAGGACGGCATTTAGCTTGGGAGAGAGAGAGAGAGAGAGGAGAGAGAGAGAGAGAGAGAGAGAGAGAGAGAGAGAGAGAGAGAGAGAGAGAGAGAGAGAGATCAGAGTGATGGAGGGTCCTATTTCTCTGTCTGCCTTTTGATGGTGCTGTAGCATGACAATGATTGTATACTGTCCCCTTTTTCCTTTGGATGGTATCATCAGTGAATTTGGGAGCAGGGTGACAAAAATGGCTTTCCGAAAAGCTGACAGAAATGGCTTTTCTCTAAAGCTGCTTTGCATATAAATGGCGTTTATTGTGGTCATGTATGGTGCCTTCAGTTATACTCAGGGTTCCTATTCCGGCGTGATACAGGGATAATGGATTGTTGTCTTATTCAGTGGCCGAACGATCAGGGTTTTCGATGGACTGGACATTGCCTGATAAAGTTCACTGTTGCCAATTATTTATAATCAAAATGTGAGTGGAGAAGATAGGCAGTTATTGCACATGTACGCGAGCCTCACCAGTGTGTCTCACATTGCACTTTTTCTGCCTGTAGTTAATAATAATAATAATTACAATATTTATATAGCGCAAAATCTTGATTAAAATCAAATCTAAGCGCTGAAACACACACGCACACACCGCAGCACGCACGCACACACACACCCACACACCACACACAACACACACACGCACCCACCACACACACACACACACCACACACACACACACACACACACACACACAACACACACAAACCCGGTTATAAATGGGGAGAAAGAATAAAAACAATGGAAAATTATAGAGAGCATATTATATACAATTATATATTGCAATGTGATTCCCTCCGAGTGGAGACAGGCTGCAGAGGGGATTGAGTGAGGTCAGGATTTTATGAGGAGAAAGGTGAGTTTTGAGAGCGGACTTGAAGGAGACAAAAGTAGGTTGCTGACGGACTGAGAGAGGAAGTTTGTTCCAGGAGAGCGGACCAGAAACAGAGAAGGCTCGTGGACCATAGGTATTGAGCTTAGTGCGTGGAAAGCGAAAAGTCAGAGGATCGGAGGCAGAGCGGAGGGTACGTGAGGGAACGATAGATCTCAAGTAGGCTTGACAGGTAATCGGGGGCTGCGTTATTGAGGCTTTTGTAGCACATGGTGTCTAGTTTGTACTGTATGCGCTTTGATACAGGGAGCCAGTGAAGTTGTGCCAGGAGAGGAGATATGTGGTCAGCTTTTTTTCTTTTTGAGTACAAGACGTGCAGCATTGTTTTGAATGCGCTGTAGGATGTGAGTGGTGGAGGCAGGAAGACCGGACAGGAGTGAATTGCAATAGTCAATGCGAGACATTATGAAGGAGAGAACGAGTTTTGCAGTTGTTTCACAGAGAGATACTTCCTGATCAGGCTTATACGATGGAGGTGATAGTAGCAAGATCTGGCAGTTTGAGAAACAAAGTTGTTCATGGAGAGGGTAGAGTCAATGCAGACACCAAGGTTTTTAGCTGAATCAGAAATTGGGACTGATGTGTTACATAATGGGAGAGAAAGAGGAGGCAGCTGAGAAAGTTTCTGACGGGTTTGTCTTACACTAGAACAAACATTCCCTGGAAGGAGACTGTCCAAAGTTTTAGGAGAAAGAGCTGCCATATGAAGGGGCTACTAAACTGTTTTGATCAAAGAAATAGATCTAATGACTGAAATTATTTCAAACTTTCCTTGTAACTCGAATATATCATGACAAAGATGCAAACAATCTTTTCCATGGTAAAACGGTGATCGTGTTACGTTAAAATATATTTAAATGAAAATAGAATTTTGGTGGCGTTGCTGAGAATAGCCTTTGACACATTGGAATTAACAAGAAACAGAAAGAATAATGTGAATGACTTTGGGCGTGTGTGTAAATGTATGTCATACCTGAATATTGCATAGGGAAAATGTCATCTGTTACATATATTTACATTTTATATCATACAAAACATCTGATCAGAATAACAAAAACACGCCATTTTTGCTAACTTCTGTCACGTTTCAAATAGAAAAACTCCTACACAGTTGAACAATCTTAGTATCCACAGCTTAGTATGGATGCGTCTCCACCTCCTCCTACATTTCATTTTGCACTGATCTGGCTTTTCCTCCGGATGGTTCTAACTTTATGTGATGACACTTTGTCTTTTTTTCAGCAGTCTTTATATGCACCATGGTGCTCTTTTGTGTTTTTGTTATACTGTCTGACCTCTTTAAGTCAGTCATGGTAAATGAGTCTAAGTACCAGCCATTGTATTGGATCCCCAAGGCTCTGTACTTGGGCCAGTCCTCTTCACATTCTACATGTCACCACATGCAAATATTATCAGTCAGCACAACATCAAATATCATTTCTATGCTGATGACTCCCGCTCTACAATAGAGGATTGCCTGAAAATCTTTCAACCCTTTTTTCAGAAGCTTTCTCGACAGTTATATTGAAATCCAGAACAGGATAATACAGAATAAACCACAGAGGAATAAAGAGAGATAAGATTGAAGCAATCCTCATTGGCACCATGCTTTTCATTGTAAAACTTTGTTCTGTCCAGCTAGGTGACAATGCTACTGCACTTTGTGATTCAGTCAAGAATGTTGGCGTTGTTCTTGGTCCTTAACTCTTTAAACAGAAGTTCATCACCCAAACATGTCAGTCTTGTTACTGTCCACTGCGACATTTCAGTTCTGTTATCTTTCAACTTAAGAAGCATGTCAATTCGCAAAAAAAATTAGGAAACATGTTAGTATGTCATGCATAGGCCTTGAGGGATGTCCATAAATGACTTAACTTAAGACGAAATGATTGTTGGTTGGATATAACTGGTATTATTCTTTTGCCTTGTGTTGAATGGATATATCAAATTCAAGTGTTTGTATGCATGCAGCTGTAAAAGCATGTCCATGGTTGACTTAGGGAATGGTAAATAGATAACTTAACCTGATCAAAATTTGATTAAACTCATAACATGATCAATATGGTGAAAAACATCTCATAAGTCTGGCGAAAAAATGACCTTCTCCACACATCAAATTAAACAGGGTCGGAGGAGAAAGGCTGGCATCATTTGGTGCAAGACAAGTACACATATTTTGGAGGTGGGACCAAGCTAGCACGTTTGAGTGATGCCTGATGATCCATAAAGGCTGGCATGATCCAATTTGAAACAACACGTCCTCCACTCTTTTTTGCCCCCTTCCGTTCCAAAAAACAGTGGCAGCATTTAACTTAGGAGACAGATCATAGTGATAGAAGGTACTATTTCTTAGGGACGACCTCCCTGTGTCTCTTCTGATGAGGTTGCAGCATGCCGGAGGTGGCATCTGGTTGTCTATTCTTTGGACAGTGCAACCTGTAAAGTTAAGGCTAGGGTGTTGGAAATGAACTTTGTAGAAAGCTGCTCTGTACATACATGGACACCAAACTTTGTGGAAAGCTGCTCTGCATATAAATGAACGTAAATGGAGGTCGCGTGTAGGACTTTCAAATTATATTCAGCACTCATAATCAGGCATGGAGACAATTTCATCTTCAGTGACCGGGATTTTTGAGGAACTGCGTAATGCCACATTAACGCTATCAGTGATGGAGTCTCTGATTCTGGGAAACATTTGCGGCAAACAGAAAGAAAGTAAAGTAAGAGGAAAATTTCAAACGTTTCGTATTACGCTTTGATAGCATTGCTACGTTATCCCTGAATTAGCATGGTTTGGGGACCTTCACACTTGCGAGTTTTATTTTCATGTCAATGTACTTCTCCAGAAAAGAAAGTAGTGGCCTTTAGTAGGCTGTATTAAAAAGATCATAGATAGTAATATCAGTGACACCTTTGGAAGCTCTATCTCTCATCAGTGTATGTGTATAACACTGATGACACGAACTATGCAGTGAAAATCATTACCGTACTAATGACGAGCAAGACAGGAGGCATCCTCTACCGTCACAGTCATCATCACCATTCCAGGTATTTGAACTTATTAACCTGTGTCACAGTAACCGTCACAGTAAAACAGGAAAAAGTTATAAAAAAAACCGACTTCATTATAATTGATATTCCGAAGGACAAGTGCACATGTTTGTTTCAGTTCCTACGCAGACACTATTTGACTGATGCCGTGTACTCCCACATGACATCCGATGATCCATAAAGACTAACATGACCATGCTTGGTACCAGAATTGATTTTTTAGAACCACCCCTCCTCTTTACCCCACCCCACCCCTCCCTGCCAAACGTCAGTTGCAGCATTTACCGTGGGGAGAGACAGATCACCGTGGTGGGGGGTGCTATTTCTTGGGGATGACCTCCCTGTCTGCCTTCTGATGGGTCTGTAGCATGCCAGTGATTGCATCCTGTCTTCTTTTCCCTTGCACGGTACCATCAGCGAATTTGGGGTTAGGGTGGTGGAAGTGGACTTTGTGAAAAGCTGCTGTGCATATAGATGGGCGCCAATGGCCGTCACGTATAAGGGCTTTCGGTCACACTCAAGAACCATAATCAGGAGTGGTAGACAGATCCCCCACCCTCTCTTTGACTCCAAAATGATTCCTGTTTTATTATGATGTCTGGGGGACGTCTGTTCCTTTCCTGACCTTTAGGGGCGATTTTTCACTACAGTGTTATCCTATGGGTTTTACACGCAGACACAGAAGGGAAATAAAAGTACTTGTGTGGGTGTTCTTGCCCCATAACAAACGACAATGGCATTCTGTCTGTAGAAACTTGATGTTCCCAGTAGGCTGCTTGCAAACGATTTTTAGATCCGTCTTTCTCTTTAAAACACTTATCTCTGTCGGGTTTTGTTTCGTCCTCAAATATATCAGTTTAGACTGGAAAAAAATGTTTACCTAGCTGTTGTATTGTCTCTGCGAATATTTCTTTTTTCAACATAACTTTTCGTTCACTGACACTTTTCTTTCTCCATTCTCTCTTCTGTCTCTCTCTGTGTCTGTCTTTCTGTCTGTCTGTCTGTCTGTCTCTCTCTCTCCTCTCTCTCTTCTCCACACCACACACATTTATACATACACACAGGAACGTACGCATGCACGCACACACTCACTGACATGCACATAGACTTTAACAGATCCCTGAACACTAATGGGTGCATTGATGATAACAGCAAAAAGGAAATCAATTTAAAAACACGAACACCAAACGGAATGAGTAACAAGAAACCGGGGGAAAGTCTGACAGCAGAAGGTCCTCAGAGGAGAAGCCCCCGTCAAGCAAATGTTTCGGACCTTAATTCCTTAAAGCAAATGAATAGTCACCAGACAAAATGACTGTAACCATTCCAGGGAGGAAAAAGTAAGAAGTGTGGACACTGTCTCTTGGTAGACAATTCAAATGTACAGATTAAGACTAAAAAAGCTGTATCAAATTTGTAAACATATTCCTGATGTTTTAGTTTATTTTTTCTTTATGAATGTGAACTTACAAGTGAAGTGAATAAATGAGTAAATGCTTTTCTTTATCTAGTTAATTGAAAGATACTTTCTGAATGGTTTCCAGTCAGTTGTCATTTATTTCGGGAAAACAGAAAATAAAATGATATTCTTTACCCAATGGGTTGTCATTACTCAACTACATATTCTATGTTCTCTGTCAATTATTGTGTGACTGCCTGAGTCTCAAGCTTGTGGCAGCTGCGTTGGAATTTAATCCATGACTCCCTCAAAGTAGGTCTTAACAACATACAGTAAGAACTAAAGAAAGACAGCTCGTGTAAGTTTCCTCAAATTATGTTAATTGCTTACAGCTAGGTTAAGAGAAAAATAATTACTTTGTGCACTGGACGAAAGTATATGAATACATAAGGAAAACTAATGAGGACAAATTATTTAACAATGGAGACTGTTTAAGTGGCTTTAGACCACACTGTGTGTGTGTTGTGTGTGTGTGTGTGTGTGTGTGTGTGTGTGTGTGTGTGTGTGTGTGTGTGTGTGTGTGTGTGTGTGTGTGTGTGTGTGTTCGTTCTTTAATTTACCGTCTGTTCACTATGAGTGATATTAGTGATATTAGACGATGTGTGTGTCTGTGTGTGTGTCTGTGTGTGTGTGTTTTGCTGGTAACTTGACTGTACCCTGATGGATTAGTCTGGCTAAATGTCTCCAGGGATCTGACCAGACATCGATTTAATTTATTGCTCACCTTCTTTTCTCTGTCTGCCCCACATTATTTCAATTCCCTCTTTTCCAACATGGACAACTAATGTTGTGAAGACGCTGAGGCAAGTCAGCAGAGTTTTCGCAGAGAATGGAAGACTCAACAAAAAACAAAAACAAACATGATACCGGAATCCAGACAGCAGTGTCTGTTATAAACACGCACCACCCCTCAAACACAACAATGATTCCCATTGAAACAGTATTCAAGTTTATCGGTTTCAAATTCATTCCTAACCTGACACACCGTTGCCAGACCTTGACATATTACAGGACCCTGGAACACACTATTACTACCTGTTATGTGTTTTTTTTTGTTGTTGTTTATTTCCTGAGCCACATTCACGGCCTCAGAACACAGACCCATGTATTGTTTGAGAAGGGCTGTCAGCAAGACCTGACGTGAGATAACAAGAACACACAAATCAGCCAAATTGTTGGATGGGCACAACTCCACACCATCATGTACAGTCCATCTGACTGTCGCTTTATCTGTCTTTCTTTCGTGCCTGTTTCTTCCCTCTGCTCTCTGTCTCTGTCTCTGTCTGTGTCTCTCTCTCTCTCTCCTCTCTCTCTGTCTCTCTGTCTCTGCCTCTGTCTTCCTCTGTCTCTTTGTCTCTGTCTGTCTCTCTGTCTCTCTCTCTCTCCTCTGTGTGTGTCTTTGAGTGTGTGTGTGTTTGTGTGTGTGTGTATTCTTGTGTTGATTTGTATGGCATACAATGCGCGCGCGTGTGTGTATGTGTGGTGTGTGTGTTTGTATGCTTCTCTCACTCTCTCTCTCTCTCTCTCTCTCTCCCTCTGTCGTCTGTCTGTCTGTCTGTCTGTATGTGCGTGCAAGTGTGTATGCATGTAAGTTTGGGTGCGTATATATATATGCACTCGTACGTGGGTCTGTGCATGCAACTATACGCAAACTCTGTTTCATTGGCAGATAGATGGACATATCGACAGGTTTCTTCCTACTTGGTGCGTCTGTCTCCCAAAGGAATAAATCTAGTCGCCACACCACCACCACAGTGCTTCAGCCAGCCTTTGGATTCCCAGAAACTAGACCGTAATTACCACGAAGACTGACAAGGAGGCACCGAAATCTGGACGTGCAGGCTCATAGAGGAGACAGAAAGAAAGACAGGAGAGTGAAAGTGAAGGAGGAAGACATAAAGTGATAGAGATAGGAGCGAGAGAGATAGAGGCGGGGGTGGGGGAGAAGGGAGGGAGAAAGAAGAAGAGAGAGAGTGGGATGTGAGAAAGAGAGAGACGTATTGAGGGGAAAGAGGGGGAAGAGAGACAGACAGACAGAAACAGACAAACAGAGAGAGAATAGATAGACAGACAGGCAGACAGATAGAAGTAGAAGAGACTAAATGGTATCCCTGAATATAAAACATTGCGATGATGTAAACTATTATCTTTTGTTTGAGTGTATTGTTTTTATCAACAGAATGGGTCATTACCAGTGAACACTATATACTTTTGCAAAGACAGACAGATATAGCGATACATTAAGAACCGGATAACCAAATTAAAACAATCCAGCTTTGAAAATATTTGTTTAATTATTGATATCGTTTTGATAATGCCTGAAATGATCACTTCTCTTTTCGAAAATGAAGTTCTAAAATCCATTTGTAATGTCTTCTTTGCGTTCAAACGATTAAAATATCTGCCAAACCCATACATTCGAACAAGGAATTGTTCATATAAGCGAGTAAAAAAGCAGGTATCATACACTACAAAAATGTCAATGAAGACTTCATTACAATTGTGTTTATACGTGAAAGACTATTTAAAGTAATTGGATGTAACTCTATGCGAGTGCTGTAAACTCAGTGCAGATGAGTTCCATCCAGATTTTCATATAATGACCTCGGATGAATTCAAGACACGCTTACCAAAAGCTGTCGTCTAGCAGCGTCCAATCCTTTAGAAATCCTGATGGCTTAGTTCTCGAAGATGACAGTGACCCAATATTTGTCTACCATACCTGATCATAAGACCTGACTGAGAGCCCCACGCGTCACCACCATTGACGCCCATTTATATGCAGAACAGCTGTCCACAAAGTTCATCCCAGCCCCATATTCACTGATGGTACAGCCCACGGGAGAAGAGGACAAGATGCAATCAATGGCATGCTATAGCCCCACCAGAAGGCAGACAGGGAGGTCATCCCTCGACAAATAGCACCCTCCACCGCTGTGGTCTGTCTGACCCTATGATAAATGCCGACACTGTCATTTGGCAGGGGAATGAAAAGGAGCAGTGAAGGACTCGCGGTTCTAGAATCGGTTAAGGTCCCAAGAATGATCATGTCAATCCATCTGGATCAGTGGGCGTCGTGTGGCAATGCCAGACATCAGTCAGAAAGTGTCAGCGTGCACCCACTGCCTAATGTATGATTTTTTTTTCTGTGGAAAATTGAGTTATTACGTTGGCCTTGCCACGTCATTTTTATTATGATGTATGTGAGTTTTGCTTTCTTGCTGGGCTTGACAAACAGTGAGATACTATGGACATTGAAGGTAATAAACTGTTCTTGTGTGTATAAATTTGCAGTTACTGTTCTTTGTTTCTGTTGTTTTTTTTCATTTGTCAATGTTGATGCAGCTTCACCAAGGCATATACAAAGTTAGAATTTGAAAGAAAAATAACCTGAATTGGAGCAAAGAAAGAACTGTATGTCAATCAACTGATAACGTAAGAACATACAAACACATTTGCAATTGCTGGATAAGCAGGTTTCTGAATAACAACAAATTAAAGAATTAAAGACTTATACTTATTCAGACCAACAGAAGAATGTGAAGACAGAAACGGCAAAAGTTAAGTTTATCCTTGGAGCTTATGATGTGATAACTCCAAGAGACATTCAGTCATACATGTCATATTAAAAGTATTGGATTTTTAAAAACTTCTTTTTGCTCCCCCCATTTTCCCCACTGTTCTGCTTCAGTAATCCGAAGCCATTTATTTCGTTTCACCGTAAATACTGATCCCAAAATCTTCGTTGGAATTGAAAGCTCCCTCCCCGGCCACAGAATGCACTTGGGTTACTTATATTCTATAACCAATCCCAAAGACTCAGCTATAGAAAACGATGACCTGTCTACCACGCCTGTCGATGAGCCCTGAGTGTGAATGAAAGCCTCATACGTGACCGCCATTAACGTCCATCTGTATGCAGAGTAGATTTCCACAAAGTCCATTTCCATCACCCTGGCCCCAAATCCACTGATGGTACCGTCCAAAAGGAAAAGAGGACAGGATGCAATCACTGGCATGCTACAGCCCCATCAAAAGGCAGACAGGGAATCCATCTGATGAAATAGAACCCTCTCCCATCACTGTGATCTGTGTGTCCCCTACGCTAAATGCTGCTCTTACGTTTAGCAGAAAGTGTGGGGTGGGGTTGGGGTGGGGGCTGGAGTTGAAGAATAAAAATGAAGGACTCGTGGTTCCAGAATCGCTTCAGGTCCCAAGAATGATTATGTCAGTCTTTATGGATCATCGGGCTTCGTGTGGGAATGACAGACATCAATCAACAATTGTCAGTGTGGGCCCACCACCCAAATTTGTGCATTTATCCCGTGGAAAATTGAGTTGTCTTGGGTCCTCCATCCTTCCTGACGCTCTGTCTTTTTCTGACATTTTGGGGAAGTCTGCTGTCTTGCCGGCCTTCAGGACTACTTCGACCGTACTGTTGGTGTTCTGTGTTTAATTTAAAATAATGAAAGATTTCAGAGTGTTGCTATGGAAACTCTTAGTATTTTTAAGTATTTTGTCTTCAATCATCAAGGACACACCCTGTTTCAACAAAATACACACAAACTTTTTTTTTAATTTATTCAGTTCGGACATGGAGTCAAGGGCATACATCAGTCCATCAATGAAATTATTCATAACCTAGATTAGTGTAAAACCCATCTCGACGTAACAGTATTCAATGACTAGTGTACTTCTTGATCAGCAAACACCAGTGGCCATGATATCGATTTCCACACAAACATAAAAGCAAAAAAAGTCCACTAAATGCCCAGTTTGTCATCGATGCCAATATTCGTATTATTCTGGAAGGTTCTTAAACGTGTAAGACATGATCAGAAATTTCTTCATTCTTATTTCGATATTTATTTAGTCAGTTAAAATAGCAGACTCATACACCAGTGATCTGATATGACAGCATCCAGTCCTTACAAACTCCTGACGACTTTTCCACTTATAAAGAAACTCCTTTCGAACATTGCCCATATGTTAAAGCTATAGTCCTTCATAGCATAGTCTGGTCAGCTTGTTTATCACAGACATGCTAAAATTTGAGTTCGGGATTATTTAAAAACACATTTTTCGAAACCCCGTAGTATTTCATATGCGCTTCACTCACATCTGCCAGCTTTTATCTGGCTGATTCTGCGTGACCCTGCGCAAAATGATAGGCGTTGTTAACATCTTGTGACGTAGAGGGGAACTGAACCCATGGAACAATCACAGCAGTATAACAGCTGGATCGTTAGGATACGCAGCAAAAAGGCTATTTTTATGTTATGGGGGGATGAAATCGAAATATGAGATCTTGAGTCCTTGGATCTATCAAGAAGGCCAGACAGCCCGTATCCCATTACTCTCATTTTGCTAATGGCTGTGCTTTCGTTTACTCTGTCGGGGGAAGGGATGAGACTAATCCTTTCAAAGCAAAGTAATTGTCAGATTTAATCATCTGGAGCATAACATGAGGCAATTATCTATTTACCTAGATGGAGTGCGTGGTTAAAAACACTTTCTTGGACCCAGAAACATGGGTTCGAATCACGGAATGGACAGGGATTTTTCTACCTCTTCTCCCCCCTTCTCCACCTTCTCACTTGATTTTCGAATGAGACAAAAACAAAAAACAAAAAAAACGAGGTCCCCTCTGCAGCATGCACTCAGCGCATGTTAAAGATCACATGGCAATAGAGCAATTGTTCCTGGGAAAATTCCGTAGAGCAATCCCCTTTCATAGGTAAACAAACATGCGCATCAAGAACAATCTAAAAAAAAGTGAAGAAAAATGGGTAGCGCAGCACAGTGGCGACGGCTCTCGTGGAGACAGCAGCCCGAATATCGCTTGGTAAATCCATTAGGGACATAAACACAAATGAATTTCAGACTTCTCTTTCTGTTTTTAAAGTTGGGATTTTGTATTCATCTGGTTATCACTCTTGTTTTTGGTTGCTTGATTTTATACCAGTGTGTTCAGTGATACTGACACCGAACTATTTATATGTAAAACATCTTGTCAACAGAGTACGTCTGAATGATAATCTACAGAGTCCCCAATACACTCAAACATCCATCGTCCTATTTCTTTATTCCCTTCTATCTCTTGTCTTTCAACTCCTTCCCTCTGTATCGTCTGCCTGTCTCTGTCTATCTCTGTCTACTCTTCTCCTCTGCTCTTGTCTGTCTGTATCTGTCTGTTGCCTCTCTCTCCCGCTCTCTGTGTCTGTCCATGTCTGTCTAATCTCTGTCTTTTTCTGTTCTCTTTCTCTTTTCTCCTACTCTGTATTTCTTCTGTCCTCTCTCTCTCTGACTCTCTCTTCTGTCTGTTCTGTCTGTCTGTCTGTCTGTCTCTCTCTCTCTCTCTCTCTCTCTCTCTCTCTCTCTCTCTCTCTCTCTCTCTCTCTCTGCCCAATAGAGAAACGAAGGCCCGGAGTAAGGCAGAGGAGAGTTCTTTTATTCTCTATAGATCCGATTGATGGGCGGGACCTGACTGGTGTGCGTTGTGTCGCAATGTCCCGGGGTTTTTGTCACTCCACCTTGCCATTGGACTTCTTAACAAGGTGACTGATGACTGGGTCCGAATGGGTCATGCAGCGCATGGACAGACTTCTTTTGCTTGTCGAAATGACTACTGTGTGGCTTCGGGAGGTGGGGTTTGTTCTTGGCCAGTTGTGAGGCATTGATACTTTGGGCCCCATCCAGCATACTCTGATGTTTCTTGTTAACTTTTCTCTCTGTCTGTCTGTCTGTCTGTCTGTCTCTCTCTCTCTCTCTCTCTCTCTCTCTCTCTCTCTCGTTTCTTCATTCTCTCTCTCTCTCTCTCTCTCTCTCTCTCTCTCTCTCTCTCTCTCTCTCTTTCTCTCTGTGTGTGCGTGTTTCTCTACTCTCTCTCTTCTCTCTCTGTTTCTCTCCCCCTCCCCCACCTCTCTGTCTCTCCATTTATCTATATACCTACCTACCTATCTATCTGTTTATCTATCTATCTACCTATCCATCTATCTGTCTGTCTATCTATCTATCTATCTATCTATCTATCTATATCTATCTATCTGCCTACCTACCTATCTTCTCTCTTTCCAACGCTATAGACTTCCTTTCTTTTCCTCCTTGTCAGTCTATCTGGTAATTATAGTCAAGTTGTTAAGAAGCCAAAGGCTGATTGAAACACTGAGGCGGTGAAGCGACAGAAAATTATTTCATTTGGGAGACAAACGTACCAAAAGAGAACAGTGTAGTCAATATGTCCATCCACCTGCCAATAAAACACACAGAGAGATGTGGCACACACGGACGCATGCATCCGCCCGCCTGGTTACACGCTCACACAGAGACAAGTATACACGAGCGTGTGCTCAATATTCACAGATATACACATACTTGCAGGCACAGACACACACACAGACACATACACACAGACACACGCACACACAGAGGGAGAATGAGAGAGCGAAAGAGAGAGAGAGAGAACTCCAACGACAGTGATACAATATTTTCCAAAGGCAAGGTTACTAGCCAAAAACAGTTGTTCAAATTTGTCGATGCTAACCGACACATCTGGCAAGAATTAATAATATAGAGGGATTAAACAGAGAGCATTGTGTATACTATGGAAATTAGACAGCAACAGCATTTCACAGAGAGGGAGAGAGAGAGAGAGAGGAATGTTAATTGATTTTTGATAAAATGAGTTGTGAAATAACTCCCACAATATGTCGCCTCCATCTATAAGAAAATCCCGGGTCTGATTCACTTCACATCCTTATTTATCCTTGTTGGAAAAGATGGAACTGAAGCTCAAAAAGGAACAGACAGAGAAAAGATGGTAAGCAGTAAATGAAATCGATGTCTGGTCAGATCCCTGGAGACGTTTAGCCAGACTAATCCATCAGGGAACGTTCAAACTACCAGCAAACAAACACAGTCTGGTCTCAAGCCGTAGTCACGATATTCATTCATTTTGTGTGTCGTTAGTTTTGCGTTTAATGTCTTAGTTCCTTTTACATGATACTAATTCAGAGAACCAATAGTGGGGTGCTTTCTCATCTCCGGAATAGGAGAAGTATCATCAAATCATTCCTATACCCTTTGACTCTCGCACCCTGGAAGCTGGTGGATAGAGTGAGGGAGTCAAAGGGTTAAATTTTTGCTTTGGTATCATGGTTGATAATGCAGAATGCTCCTGGACAGGGTGCGGTAGTCAAAGGGTTAAGGCGCCACGGAATAAAAAAGGACGACAACCACGTTCTGGTCAGAATAGCATGCGGTTCAGATGGGGCTTCACACAGCCACAGTTGTCTCAGAGCTCACGTGAAGTGCAAGTTCAAAATGACGCCTTCACCAAACTGTCCGTGAAGTCTGGAGGACCAGACACCTGAACATATTACTGCAGAAATGCTGAAAAGCAATGAGCTAATGGAACACTGAGTATATATAACCCGTACCTGAAAAAAGTCAATTGTCTGGCATTCAAAGCGTTGTTGTTGTTGTCGTAGTCGTCGTTGTTATTGTTATCATTTCTATGCTATGATATGTTTGCTCACGTTGTGCAGACATTATTGCTGCATACTCTGAATGGTCTGTCTTTGGTCAGGAGAGAGAGAGGAGAGAGAGAGAGAAAGAAAGAGAGAGAGGGGGAGAGAGAAAGAGAGAGAAAGAGAGAGAGAGGGAGAGCGAGACAGAGAGAACGGGAGACATAGAGAGAGAGAGAGAGAGAGAGAGAAGAGAGAGAGAGAGAGAGAGAGAGAGCGTGTGCGCTAAATAAATGTGTCCTGTTTAGAAAGAAAAATGCTTTTAGATGAAGAACAAAGACACCAGCTAAAGATCCTCGTCTCTGAAAGTAGGGTGCATTAGAGATAGCGATAATGATACTGTATTTTTGAGCGGTAAAATTATTGGTTCAAACTACTTTTTTTTCCAAACTTGTTGATGTTTCTGTACCGGACATTTTCATGTTT
>JAPXFY010000013.1:30895222-30907722 GCA_030674185.1 Monoplex corrugatus
TTGCTGTCTCTCGCGTCCTATTTTCCGTTGTTGTTTTTGTTGCTGCTATTTTTTTAATATAAGTAGATAAACAACGGCAGATACGATAACTTAGTTCATGTGCCAATGTACTCATGTTCACATTCATATTCATATTCCTTTCCTTTGTCGCAATCAAATTACCGCGTGAAACCCGGGCTGCTTTCCTTGTTGAGAATGCGAGAAGGACCTGGGAAATGTACGTAGCTCTCTAATACAGTCTTTGTTCAGTTCAATTTTCCAGTCAAACTGATGAGAAAATGTTGAGGTCTTAACGGGAAACGAACCCTGGAACCTCGAATGTAGTTATTGGCAGGCGAACTTTGTGTCTGCTTGACTTTTTACTGTTTGAATTCAAACATGAAGTTAACCAGAATCATGCACATTGACTGATAACCACTCACAGGGTACTTTTTCACAGATTTACTAACAGCTCGTTAGTCCCAGGGGGAGAGTTCCCCTAGACCATCAGCCATGATCCAGGCAGCAGCACTGTCTGATTTGTGGGTATCAAATGGGGATCAATTGGAGAAAATGCCCAGCTTCTGTATTCGTGTGGAGAAGATTAAGCCTGTTTAGTTTATGCTTGGGGGTTGGGATTATGTATGGGTTGGATGTGTGTGTATGCGTGCGTGCGTGCGTACGTGCGTGTGTGTGTGTGTGTGTGTGTGAGAGAGAGTGAGTACAACGTCGGTTAATCTGACAATGGATGGTTGTTGAGCGTGTGTTTGTGTGTGTGTGTCTGCGTGTGTGTGTGGTGTGTGTGTGTGTGTGTGTGTGTGTGTGTGTGTGTGTGTGTGTGTGTGTTTTGTATGTATGGTGCGCATGTGCGTGTGTGTGTGTGTGTGTGTGTATGCGTGTACATGCATGACTGTATTTATACGGATACACTTGAACACACGTATATGTGTGTGTATAGCACGCACTTTCATGGAAACGTATGTCAGAATTTGGCACCATGTGTACACTTGTTCTTTCTCTTTAAGGTATTGGTGTCCTTTGTACCATACATCATACCATGGATCGCCAACTAGTTTAGATACATGGCTTTGTGTGTGGTCATTTTAGATCACTTGAATTCAAACATTAAGTAAACCAGAGTCATGCACATTGACTGATAACCACTCACAGATGGCTTTTTAAGACTAACAGCTCGGAAGTCCCAGGGGGAAGGTTCCCCTAGACAAACAGCCATGATCCAGGCAGCAGCACTGTCTGATTTGTGGGAATAAAATGGGGATCAATCAATGAAAATGCCCAGCTTCTGTGTTCGTGTGGAGAATGTTCAGCCTGTTTAGTTTATGCTTGGGGGCTGGGAACTATGTGTGGGTTGAATGAAACGTGTGTGCGTGTTTGGAAGAGAAGGGAAGGTTTTGAAATGTGGTTGTGTGTTCGGGGTGGGGTGAAAGAACGGTGTGTGAGATGTACATGTGTTTGTATGTGCTTTTGCGTTTGTGTTCATGCGTTTGTGTGTGTGTGTGTGTGTGCATGTGTGTGTTGTGGTTTGTTTGTGTGTGAGTGTATGTGTGTGTTTGCGCGCGTGTATGTTTACCAGTACAACATTAATTAATCTGATGATAAACGGATGTTGATTGTGCCTATGCGTACACGTTTGTGCGGGAGCTGACGAGGGTATGTATCCACGCGTAGGTAATTGAACACACTTATAGAACCAATACTGTTGTACGGTTGCGAGGCGTGGACAGTCAACAAGCAAATCCAGAACAAGATTGAGGCAGCCGAGATGTAGTTTCTAAGAAGGATGTTAAGAGTTCCATGGACAGCAAATAAAACAAACGAGACAGTCTTGATGGAGGCAGACAGAAGAAGATCATTCATAAGGAAGATTAGGAAAAGGCAGGCAACATTTATAGGCCATTTTATGAGGAAAGGAGAATTGGAAACACTTGGTCACAACGGAAAAGCTGGTGGGAAGAAGAGCACCGGGTAGACCCAGAGAGAAGATACTAGACGGACTTGCAGAGTGGCTGAAGAAGACAGGGAGGGTGGAAGAGATGCTTGAGGCAACAAGAGATAGAGACAGATGGAAATCCATAATCGCCAACGCCATGCGGCAAGGCACCTGCTGCTGCTGATGATATGTGGATGGGTGTAGCATGCAATATCATGTAAACCTGCTTCAATGTTCGGCACCATATGAACTTTTTAATTATGTTTTCTTTGTAAAGTATGCTTGTCTGTCGTACTATTAATCATTTTATGGATTGCCAGGTTAAACATATGACTATGTGCGTGGTAGGTTAGAGTGATTGAATTCAACTATGAAAACAGCCAGTCATATCATGCACATTGGTGGATATCTATTCACAGAGTGCACTGCAGACTTGCTAACAGACCCTGGGTTCCAGAGGAATGTTCCAGTAAACCATCAGTCATGATCAAAGCAGTGACATTTTCTGATTTAATGGGAAGTAGATAGTGATCACAGAAAAAGCCAGCGTCTGTGTTGGTGTGTAGACCGTTACGTTGGTTTTCTTTGTGCTTTGGGTTTGGATTATGTATGGGTGTGTGTGTGGGTTTAGGAGTGTATGTGAGGGTGAGAATGTGTGCGTTTGTGCCTGTGTCTATTTCTGTGTATGAGTCTGTGTATACATGTGTGTATGTGTGTGTGTGTGTGTGTGTGTGTTTGATTGTATGTGTTTGTGTTCGATTGTCTTTGCGTAGTGCGTGCGTGCGTGCGTGTGTGTGTGTTGTGTGTGTGTGTGTGTGTGTGTGTGTGTGTGTGTGTGTGTGTGTGTGTGTGGTGTGTTCGCTATCGGGCATATGTTTCATGGAATTTGTTTATGGAAAGAACAATAAATCACAGTAGAAACTTGAAATTACGAGGGTGAGTCAAAAAGTAATGCCTTTTTATTTATATCAGACGAATTTTTGATAACATTACCTGAAAAGTTGCTCAGTTACAAATGATTACAACTGTTATGGACTGAAATATTTTGTTTGGTATGTTTCTGGTTCATAGACTCGCGAGGAAAATTCAAAATGGCTGCCCCCTTAGAGCTGCGTCAAAAACAAAGAGCAGTGATTGAACTCCATGTTGCTGAGGGGGAAACCCATGTGAACATTCACAGACGATTACAGAATGTGTATAAGGAGACTACTTTAGATTATAGCAACGTTCGCAGGTGGGTCTGTCGTCTAAATAATGAAAAGGTGGGAACTGCGAGCGTAGCCGATAAACCCGTTCTGGCCGTCAGTCCACTTCTGTGAATTCTGCTGATAAAGCAAAAGCAGATGGTCTGATTAGAGAAGATAGGCGCATAACTCTTGAGGAGTTGGCAGAAAACCTTGAAGTGAGCCATGGAAGTGCTTATAACATTGTTGAATCACTTGGGTTTTCAAAAGTGTGTGCCTGTTGGGTACCGAGAGAGCTGACTACCAAATGCAAAACTGACAGGGTCAACACCTGCACTGAGCTTCTTGAACAAAGTCAAAGAGACAACACCTTCTTTAGAAGGCTCGTTACCGGTGATGAAACATGGATTCACCATTACTAACCGGAATCAAAGAGGCAGTCAATGGAATGGCGCCACCCTACGTCACTAAAACCGAAAAAGTTCAAGACGGAAAAGTCAACTGGAAAAACCATGGCGACTGTCTTTTGGGATACTCAGGGTGTCATTCTGATTGATTTCTTGCCAAGATGAGAAACAATAAACTCTGAGACATACATTAAGACCCTGACGAGGCTCAAAGCAACTTGCAAATTGATAATGTCAACCTTCTACATGACAATGCTCGACCACACACAAGCATCAGGACAAGGGAGACAATCGCGTCATTCGGGTGGACAACTTTACCACATCCTCCATACTCACCAGAATTAGCGCCTTTAGACTATCATCTCTTCGGCCCCATGAAAGAGGGTTTGAGAGGGAAACATTATGCCAGTAACGAGGAAGTGAAAATTGCAGTGAAGACGTGGCTCCAAGCACAGTCAACAGAATTTTACTAGGCAGGTATATATGCCCTCATTCAAAAGTGGAACATTGCTATTGAGAGAAACGGTGACTATGTTGAGAAGTAAAGATGTGATCCCCAGAGGACCAGCTTCATTTTGATGTATGATACATATTCCTGTGTCGGTAATTGTTCCTGTACTAAATATAAAGGCATTACTTTTTGACTCACCCTCGTAGAATACAGGATGTTATGCTCAGAGACAGCAACATTTGTTCCTACTTGACCGGCTAGGCTTTGCAATTATGCACATACAATATCGATCTATCTATCTATCTGTCTATCTGTCTGTCTGTCTGTCTCTCTGTCTGTCTGTCTCTGTCTGTCTGTCTGTTTATCTATCTACCTATGTATGTATGTATCTGTCTATCTATCTGTCTATCTATCTGTCAGTCTCTCTGTCTACTTATCTATCTGTATCTATCTGTCAATCTATCTATCTGTCTCTGTCTCTCTCTCTATCTTTCTGTCTGTCTGTCTGTCTGTCCATCCATCCATCCATCCATCCATCCATCCATCCATCTATCTATCTATTTATCTATCTATCTGTCTGACTGTCTCTCTATGTCCTTGTATATAATATATATGGAGAGAGAGAGAGAGAGGAGAGAGAGAGAGAGAGAGAGAGAGAGACATACATTACAATGCACATATTAAAAATAGAGTAAAAACCATAAAAGCATTAAAAATACAACTACAGAAATTCAAGAAAGAAAAGAAGCAAACACATTTTGTTCCCATCATCAGCAGACTGATTCAGGTTGACAAACGTAACACTGGGCAGAGAGATAAGTGATTGCCAGCAAAGAGATGGATCTGAAAACTTTAGCAGGCGGCCAACTGGGAACATCAAGTTTCCTCCGGGTCAGAATGCAATTGTCATTCGTTATGGCGCAACTCCCTAGCTCCCAACGTTGCTCTTTAACCGCACATCGACTGTCTGTAAATAGATGGGCCTCCTTGCCGTCTCTGTTCAAGTTGTTTCAGGCGTCCCCGTCCACAGAGGTTTTAGCTCGGGCCGACTCTTCATCGATCATTAGACATCGTGAGATTTTTTTTTCTACTCCCTCCGTTGAATTTTACGTGATGGTCTAGGTGCGTGCTAATCTTCCGGATGTGACGTCAAACCGAGATGGTTGCATCCATTAGTGTATGATTCGCAAAATGGTACTAAAAAAACTACAGCAAGGCCATAAGTACAGTTTCCATCAATGACAGCGCCAATGATGATTGGTTCCAAACAGCATTCGGAGTTTGGCAGGGTTGTGTACTTTCTCCAACTCTTCAACAACTTCCTGGAACGAATGATGACTGACGCACTGGAAGTTCATGTAGGAACACAGTACTGACAGCAGGACAATCACCAGCCTACGTTCTGCCGATGGTATTGATGGCTTGGCTGGAGTTGAACAGGTATCAGCCAACCCGGTGCCATGCCTTTACGAACCTGGAAGATGCTTCGATGACACTGGAACAGCCTAGGGAATGGAGGTCAGTGCTGTGAAGTCCAAAATGATGGCCAACAACACCAATGGCATCAGCACTGACACCAGCATCAGAAGACGACAGCTAAAGACAGCGCACTGTTTCAATTGCCTGGGGGCATCAGTCACAGATGAAGGCTTCAAACCTGAAGTGCTTTCCAGGATTGCGCAGACAATGACAACGCCCACAAGGTTGAAACCGGTATGGAAAGACAACATCATCACGCTCAGGTCAAAAATAAAGGCTGATGTGCTGCCTTGACATATCCACTTTACTTTACGTTTGCGAAACATAGACTCTCACAGCTGACATACACAAGAGTGTCCAAGCCATGGAGATGAGATGCTATCGAAGGAACCTACGTATCTCATATACCGACCATATCACCAACTGTGCGCAGTAAAATCAGAAAGTTATTGGCTAATTTGAAGACCTTTTGGCTACAGTAACATGACACAAAATAAGTAGTACCAATGTTTTATAAGATCGTCAGGTTTTGCAAGGACCATCCTGCAAGGCACAGTCTTAGGGGGAAGAAAAAGAGGAAGGCATAAGAGGAGATGGGAGGATGACAATATCGTAGACTGGAAAGGTCTGAACTTCAGCACGTCTCAGAGGACAGGTAGAAATGGAGGAAACGTCGCAAAATAATAAGTGGTGCTCCTACAACACGCAGGATTCGGGACACGCAACGTAACATTACGTAACTCTACCTGCAATTAATCGTCTTGAAAATGGCATGACGGCTGCCATCGTTAGGAAGGTTGGTGATTTGCTTCTGCCTGTGTACTTCACACCTGATAGGTAGAAAGTGAAGATTTTTCTAATCTCTCATGTCAACCTGTTAGCGCATAACCCAATTCGCGTGTCTACACACTTGCAGAACGTCAACTATGCTCGTTAAAAATATTGTAAGTCATGTCAGTGTCCAGTGACTTATGGATACGTTAACCTTTTGACTCCCGCGTCCTCTCCATCAACTGCAAAACCTTAACCCTTTGACTCCCTCACCTTATATATTCACCAGATTCCTGCTGGAAGCTGGTGGATAGGGTGAGGGAGTCAAAGGAATAATTGCTTGCTTTGCTTGCATGGCTGACAGTGCAGGATGCTGATGGATAGGACGAGAGAGTGAAAGGTTAAAACGCCCAGGATGCTTGCCCGATGAAAACGGGATGTACGGTTGTGAAGAAACTTACCGCCTGCACAGTATGAGCTAAAGCATCTTGCATACATGCATCAAAGTATAATCAGAGCGCTTGAAAACAAAACATGAAACGAATAATCTTTTGATTTGTATGGGTTAGTAGAAACCAATTTTCGTCTCATCCATCGATTCACGGTAGTATGAGAAAATCTGTGACAGTTACAGTTTTTAGTGTGAGCACCTTCAGAACGGCTGTTTCTTGTTTGACTGGATATCTGGCAGTCTGGGAGGATAAGTCAGCCGGCTGATTGAATTGCTTTATTTCGTCACAGAGGAGAGAGAGAGGAGAGAGAGAGAAGAGAGAGAGAGTGAGAGAAAGAGAGAGAGAAGAGAGAGAGAGAGGGAGAGAGAGAGCGAGAGACAGAGAGAGAGAGAGAGCGAGAGACAGACAGAGAGAGAGAGAGGGAGAGAGAGAGAGAGAGCGAGAGACAGACGGAGAGAGAGAGAGAGAGAACTACTCCTGTAATCAGTGTTGGCGTTGGACAGACCAGTGGGACGTGTCGGCAGACAGAATGTTCCATTTGTGTCTTTTGGATGCGGCATGTGCTGTCATTCTTGAATTCACCATCTTTCCTATTAAGCTCAGCAACAGCCTCCATTCAGGCTGTGCTATAAAATGCTGTTCGACATTGTATCATGACAAGAAGAGGGCATGAAAGCCCAGAAAAATCTCTTCTAAGATTGCTGGAATACTTATTAGTCTAGGACAGTGACGACAAGCATGTTTGGATTTCTCAGAAGCTGTTGCATTCTGATTTCCATCAAAGATACGTTAGCGTAATAATATGTGATGATGAAACCATGTCTACTGAATTGTATTGAAATCACTATCAACAAAAATCTGGCGAAGATAACGATGTCAGAAATACTTAAAGTTTATGAGTACAGAGAAATCTTGTCAGTAGGTACTTTGACAAAATTGGGGAAAGTTTCAAAATTAAGACACACCGAAAAGAAAACAAAATTAAACCAAAAGAAAAAATCTATACGGCTGAAAGCTTTGGCACACTACGTTTGTTTATTAGTCCGTCTCCGAAAGAACACTTAAGCAGCAAAGCCTTTTCTGCATTTGCAGAAAGCACAGACGAAGATTGCAAAATTAAAATTAAGAATAACACTAATTTGCTGTGGAACAAATGAAAACACAGAAGCAAACAAAATTACATGTGCTTGTCAGCTGTGTCGCCTATGGATGCAGAAGGAATAAAACCAAGTCTACTGTCTGCATGTTTTGAGAAACAGAAAGTCAAAAACTCATTGACAAATTACTGAAGAGAAGTGGGACCCGCAGAAATGCACACTCGTTCGTTATTACCTGTCTTGGTCATAGATCTTTGTGACCTGTACATATGTCATTGCGATATGATACATTGTAATACAATACAGACATTTGTATTAGAATTGTATTATAATTGGCCATCTGCGGAACTCGAAATTTTGCTCCGGATTTATCGTACATTGATATACACATCTCTGTGTTTTGTCAGGAATAGTACATTTTGCACATTTAAGGGAAATCTCCATAATCAAAAATGATTCCTGAGTTTCTCGGGGTAAAAAGTAAAATATATCAAGCCAAGTGTAACGCTAAACTAAAACAAAAAAAACATAATCAGTAAAGGTGAAAGGCAGTCTAGTCTATGCTCTGTCTCAGTCTCGTCTGTGCAATGTCTAATATTCTATCGACGACTACGACGATGATGATGTACACAGGAACTACTGTGTGCTCCACTTGTGTCCTGTATCTGTGATGTTTCAGCGTGTCAGGTTTGCCGTCTGCTCAGACACTGATACTGTCGCCAAGTGCTACTTCAGACAGGGTGCTAGACTTCCAAGAAGTCTATGAGCAGATTGGATTTCTGTGTATTGACGTGTCCCTAGTCACCCACATTCACACATAGGTACCTGTCATAACAAACAGGTTATAAATACAGAAAACCCCCCACAGATTACGAACAAAAGTGCACGTTCACACATACAAGTTCACTAACACACACACACACACACACACACACACACACACACACCCCACACACACACACACAAGTATCATACTCGCGTACAAGCATTCAACTATGTATGCATATGCACACATATCGTACTTGCGCACACATACACACACTTACATAATTCACATATGCACACCTGTAAAACCAATTCTCTCAGAAAATAGAAACCAATCCCAAACGTGAATGCTTGCCCACATACACAGAAAAACCCCGGACATACACCCAGAGTAACATTTGATCACGCACACAAACGACACATACACAATCACGAAAAACACATTTCGCTGTTTTAAGACACACACACACGATATGGTTATGTCGGTACACTTACACAGACAAACAGGCAGAAACACAGACACAGTCCCCACACACACACCACACCACCACCACCACACACACACACACACACACACACACACACACACACACACACACACACCACCACCACCACCACCACCACCCGCCACAACACCACAACACACACATGCGCGCACACGTACACCACTTAAGAGTGCTCTTGAGCTCTCACTCTAATACCACGCACACACACATAAAACAAAAAACCTGTCAACCCAAACCCTATCCCCACTCCCCTACACAGATACCTATAACCAACAAAGCCTCCTAAAACCTACCCACGTCAAGTGTAGACTTCACCTATAATAATAATGATGATGTCCATAGGGCGCCCCGTCCCTCCCATTATCTGCCCCATTCCCGTCCTGTCTGAGCCTTGTCAGCTTGTGTCAGCACAAAACCACACCACCACCGACACTACATCACTATCTAGGACATCTTGGGACCACAAAGCCAACCGCTGGACAAACAGGTTTAGCAGCTGCTGGTTAGGACACACACTGACACTGATACTGTCGTCATGTGTCTTCCTTAGACAGGCGTTTCAGTCATCAAGGGGATCTTGAGAGATGATTTCGGTTTCTTTGAAATGACATTTGCCATCTCCGCTGATACATATAACTGAAACACGCAAGTAACATATGTACATTCTCTCTCTCTCTCTCTCTCTACTTGTTCATTCTCTCTTCTCGCTTTCAATTTTTTTTTTCAATCTCTCACACTAGAAATTTAAACACAAACACATACAAACGTAACACATATCTGTGCACACACACATAACGCGCGCACGACCACGCACGCACGCACGCACATACACACCAGACATTCACCACATGCGCATATACACTTCTGTGTCTCTGTCTGTCAACTAGACCTCTTGTCTCCTTCTTTCTCTCTGTTTCTCTGTCTCTGTCTGCCCCCCCCCCCACTCTCTCTCCCTCATCCCTCGTCTGCCTCTCTCTTTCTCTCTCAGAAATGACTTTCATTAAATGATATCTACCATTGAAAATCAAAGTTTATTTTCATTGTCGTTGTCTATCTCTCTCTCTCTTTCTCACACACTACAGACACACACGCAACACAACACACACACACACACACACACACACACACACACACACACACACACACACACACACACACACACACACAATCTGAATCTGCACGTGCACAAAATAACATAGAGACAGAAAGTCAGATATACAGGCACACACAACACACACACTCACAGACACACACGCACACACATATAACACACACCACACACGCACACACACACACACACATACACACACATACATACACACACATACACACACACACACACAACACACACACACACACACACACACACACACACAAGCATATTGAGCACAGTGTTAATTATATGTATTCACACTTCACAAACACTTTACATGAGGCAGCAAAAGATTCAATTCCAAAAAGGAAAAATGTAAACAAAGGTAATTTTGTTGGAAATAGCTGGTGGAATCAATTATGTGAAGAAGCTAAGAACGAAAAAAAGAAAATGTATAAAACCTACTTAAAAACTAAATCTCCAGAAGACCATTTCAATATGAAAATGGCAAAGATTCATTCAAACAAGGTCATAGCCCAAGCCAAAAAGATATATTGGTCAGATTTCTGTTCTCAACAAATTTCCGGTCCTAAAGATCTTCCTAAAATTTGGAATAAGGTCAAAGAAATGAAAAATGGATTTCATTTACAACAGTTTCCTATTAAGATTAGAGACAATGAATTTCCTTCGTCATCTGAGAAAGCTGAAGAATTTGTACAGTTCTTTTCAAGAGCAAGTAATTCCAGTAGCTTGTCTCCACCAATTCAGGAGAAAAGACGGAAAATTGAGGAATCTGTAGAATACTCAGATCCTCCCCCCGATAGCCACATGTACATAAAATCAAAAATTACGTTACAAAACTTAAAGATGCTCTTCTGTCTTTGAACAATAAAAAATCGGCTGTAGGTCTGGATGGCATTTCGTATACGCTTTTAAATCATTTACCAGAGAAATGGATTAAATATTTACACCATATCATACTAAAATGCTGGGAAAGTGGTCACATACCTGACATTTGGAAGAATTCAATTGTGATACCTGTACTGAAAGCTAATGAACCACGCTCTGATACAGGTAGTTACAGGCCTATCTCGCTTACATCTCATGTTTCGAAACTAATGGAAAAAATTACTCTGAATCGACTACTTATTTTTGTGAGAAAAATAATATAATACCTATTAACCAGTCTGGATTTCGAAAAGGTAGATCGACGACAGACCATTTAGTCAAATTAACAACTCAAATAAAAACTCAGTTTGCGAGAAGGAAAAATGTCTTAGCTACCTTTTTTGATCTTAAAAAAGCGTATGATCAAGTCTGGCTTGCAAGACTTTTGTTGAAATTGAAACATATTGGTCTCAAAGGTAATATTTATTATTTCATCAAAGCTTTTATAAGTAATCGAAGTATAGTCGCTAAAATAAGTAATACATACTCTGAAAAACGACCTGTAAACATGGGAATTCCACAGGGTTCCATAATATCTCCTCTTTTATTTAATATTTTGATCAATGACCTGCCAACACAAGTCTCAAACAATGTGAACTTAGCTCAGTACGCTGATGATATAGCGCTCTGGATGAACGTTTCGTTGAAAAGGAAGACTTCCTTAAGAGAAATAACCTATATTAAAAAGATCTATCAACGTGAAATTGATCACATTTCCACTTACTTGAAAGTTAACGGTCTGGAAATATCCAATGAAAAGACACATATGATTCTTTTTAATAATGGTTTCAGTCCTAAAGAGTTACCACTGTTCAAAATTGATAATGAGAATCTGAAATATACCACTCAGGTGAAATTTCTGGGAGTTCACTTGACTTCTAGTTTACAATGGAAAGTACATATTGATGCCTTGTTATACAAAGCCGTGAAAAGCTTTAATTTAATAAAAATAATTAGTAAACAGTCATGGGGGCAGGACACTAAAACGTTATTACATCTTGTTACAGCTTCAGTCAGATCAAAGTTGGCTTATGGCCAAGAGGTCTATTTTTCAGCCCCAAAATGTTATTTGAAAAAACTTCAAAGCTTAGATAGTAAAGCTGTTAAATGTGCTCTTGGGGTACCGGTGTATACAAAAACACAAGAAGTATATAAAATAGCCGGCATCCTTCCTTTGGAAGACTGGAGGAAGTTATCAGCTGCTAAATATATATTTAGAGCAAATGCAGTAGCTAACTATGTTGACACGGATCTTAAAATTCGGTCTGACATCCATTTCCCCAAGAGAGCAAGAACAATAAAGGCACAAGAAACAATATCCAGTTACACAAATGAGCTCTTCGAAATTTGCAGAGTAGTTCCTAAAAAAGTTTCACATAAACTGATATGTTGTCCTCTACCCCCCTGGGAATTGTCC
>JAPXFY010000013.1:30912722-30915222 GCA_030674185.1 Monoplex corrugatus
GGATACATGTAACAAAATGGCTATCGTATTGCGTCGGGAGTTTTGGAAGTGCTTCTCCAGAGAGTGGTGAGGTTTTGTGCTCTGGGTTCCATCCAGCACCCTCAGATGTTTCTTGTTAACTTTGTTAACGACACATGTATACATTGTTAACCATACATGTATATATAAAGAGAAAGAAAAAAAAAGAAACAAAAACGTGAAACGATCAACAACAAAAAAAGCACCACTGCAACAACAAGCAACAAAACAAACGCAGAAACAAGCCACACACAGAGAAAAAGATATACAAAAACAAAGCCACAGTAAATCAAACAAATAACAACAAACTTCAAAACAAAAACAAAACATAATACAACAAAATAAACAAACGAACAAAGGAAAAAAAACCCGTACACGAACGAAGTTAAAGCGAAGAACAAAAACAAACACAAGACTACAGCAAACTTCAAAACAAAAACACAACAAATCAACAAACAAACAAACAAACAAAGAAAAACCCGGCACACGAACGAAGTTAAATGGAAGAAGAAGAACAAACAGAAGACAGATACAAGATAACACAGGGAAAAACGAAGGAAATAGCTCACATATTCCGGCAGTGCGAAAACACAGTTTGACAGCAGTTTTGCTTTATCACGCGTAAAGTAACACGTAAAACAAAAGAACAGACTGGAGGAGGAGGAGGAAAGGAAAAGGTGAAGCCATATCGCAGTGCTTTCTAAATCGATTTGTTTCAATTTGCTCTTAAAATTTTCATGGTATGTTATTTCCTCAGCTTTTACGAAAGACTAAAAAGATAAGTTCAGACCGATTTCTCGTTAAATCACACCACAGCTCCTCTGGTCACCTATCGAATTGATTTTGATAACCTTTATACGATGAATGCCTAAAGGTACACACTTTCATGATGGTATGTAACAGGAAACTAAGCAAAGTTTATATTGTGGTCACAAAACGTGTACAAATACGTCAACGCATCGATAACAATAACAACAGTCTAGCCCATACGCGAAAATACATTGTATTTTATAACACATATAACTGAAAAGAAAACGTTACAAAAAAAAAAGATAAAGAAAAAAAAATCTCGTTTCTGTCATCTGTCTGTTGGTACCATCGTGGATGCTGCATGGAAAGACTTGTTGATCAGCAGTGCGCTGAAAAATGATGACGACAATGTCTCTTTCTCGCCATAGATTCAGGCCTTCCATGGTCAGCCTCTCGCTTAAATCCAGATACTTTTCTGTTATGTGCTTGCTGAACCAGCTGGTTAGGTCTCGTTGTAGTCAGATCACCAAAGCATTTAATTCTCTGCTGATAATGTAACAGAGGGCTGGTGCTGCTGTCAACAGCTCTCTTATCTCTTTGTGTTTGAGATTATGTCGCATCTGGTCTTCTTGACAACATGTTTCAAACAACGCATCTCACAGTTGATAATTTTGTGCTTTGTGGATTTTGTCAGGGATCCTGACTGGAATTGGTAGAGTAGGGTGAGAATGAAAATGGAAGTGATAAGCTTAGGGATGTTTGGATGTTTGAACAAACACAAAGCGTATGAAAATGCTGAAGGAGACACAGACAAATGAAACCATCATGTCTGACGTCTGCTCCCAGACATCAGATGTTTTACCTTAGCGGTTTCTTATTCTGGTCTCTTCAAAACTCTCACGCTCTCGTTCTCTCTGTCTCTCTCTCTCTCTCTCTCTCACACTCACTCTCTGTCTCCCTCTCTCGTTCTCTCTTTCTCTCTCTCTCTCTCAAATTCATCGGCACACTCTATTTGTCCCATGTGTAATGTAGAGACAGAAGATGAAATGCAGTTTTTGTTTGTTTGCAAGTCGTATGAAAGTATACGACAAAAATGCATAATCTTTGATGAGGACATTTCGAGTCAAAGGGTCATTACCAGAATACTCATGACTGAAGATGAAAACTATCAAAAATCCCTCGCGAAATTTATCGCCCTTGCTTGGGAAAGTCGGAGAAAGAAAACAACACAGTAATAAATTAATGTAAGTTTATCTCCAGTGAAGATATCACTTTATACTGTTCTTATGTTTATTTGCCGGAATTAGGTCTTCCTCTTACTTATATGACTAATTACGTCGGGTGGTCAACTGTTTATTCAACTTTTTGTTCAACTTTTTAAATTAATGTACGTTTATCTCCAGTGAAGATGTTACGTTATATTGTTTTTTTGTTTGTTTTCTGGATTTGGGTCTTCCTCTTATATGACTAATTATGTCAGGTGGTTAACTATTTAACTTTTTGTTCAACTTTTTAAATTAATGTAAGTTTATATTCAGTGAAGATATCACTTTATACTGTTCTTATGTTTATTTGGCGGATTTGGGTCTTCCTCTTTCATGTATGACTAATTACGTTGGTGGTCAACTGTTTCTTCAACTTTTTGTTCAACATTTTGTTCAACTTTTTCCGTTCAATTTTTTCTTCATCTTTAGGGAATAAATTCAAATGGATGTATTGTCAGCCATGACTA
>JAPXFY010000013.1:30917722-30935222 GCA_030674185.1 Monoplex corrugatus
ACGAGACCGTGACTTTCTGTCTGCTTTTTTTTTTTTGATGCCTCGGCATTTAAGACACCAGTAGAGGTTCCCCACTTTTGTCTGTTCTAAGCCAGCCTCCTTATTGTACCTCCACATATGTTAAATGGTCTTACATTTTTTTCTTGCTATTTTATCTATCTATCTATCTATCTATCTACCTATCTATCTATCTATCTATATCTATCTATCTATCTATCTATCTATCTATCTATCTATCTATCTATCTATCTATCTATCTATTTATCTATCTATTTGTCTGTCTGTCTATCTATCTATTATTTAATTTTATGTATTTGTTCATGTTTTTGTATTTATTCTTTTATTATTTGTTCATTTTTTTTATTGCAAATGTTCTTGGGTTTTGTCTTATGCCTCATTTTTGATGTCCAATGAAGGGCAGTCAGAGTGTTGTTATCTTCACGATGACATTGCCTGTGCTCTGTTGGTTTCATGTGGGCAAATATTAGTTGGTTAGAGAGGATGCTGGGCCACAAGATTATCTCAGCATTCCCTGGAGGTTCATTGTATGGAGACTTGATAGTTTAGTAAGGTCGCTTTCTCTCATCCTCCAGCATTCTAAGCCGTGAAATAAAAATGGAAAAGAACACTGCCCTGGTACAGTCTCAGCCTGGTGTTAGCGCTATACGGGGAGGACCCTCCAACATTGTTTAGCAGTCTGAGAGTGTTTCTGACGTTGGTGAGATAGCTCTAAATTCTTTGAACTGTCATCTAATCTTATAAGTGAAGGGTACCATATTGTCTTTCCCTGGATTCCAAGCCATGTTGGTATTGGAGACAATGAAAATGCTGACTATCTGGCCAAGAACACCACAAGGGAAAAAATGTCTAAAACGTTTATTCCTTACAGAGATGTGAAACCAAAAGTACACAGTTATGTGTGATTTCACTGGCACCAGGATTGAAATAAGCAGACAGAAACAAACAATTTTTTTCCAAATCCGTCCCATCCTGAAAGAAATTATTCCATTTGCTTCAGAGTACCGTACGAAAGAGACAGCGTTACGTAGGTTACACACAGGTCACACACATCCTACACTCATTCGTACCTTTAAAAAATGAAGGAGCACCATGGTGTATACCATGTGATGAGTCATTGAACATCTGACACCTTCTTATTGAATGTTTCGACTTGCACGATATCAGACATAAGCACTACACGGCGGACTCCTTAGAGAGCCTCGTCCTCGACGTTCCTCCGGATGCAGTTTTCCAGTTTTGACAAGCGATCAATAATTTCACCTGGTATGATTTTACGTATATTTTATTTTCTTTGATTGCATTTTAAACTTGCAAGGATAACGGTGACCTAGGTTTTTAACTGGTGTCTTTTTACTTCAACTTGGTTGTCGTTTTTTAACTGGTGTCTTTTTACTTCAACTTGGTTGTCGTTTTTTAACTGGTGTCTTTTTATTTCAACTTGGTTGTCGTTTTTTAACTGGTGTCTTTTTACTTTTAACTTGGTTGTCGTTTTTTAACTGGTGTCTTTTTACTTCAACTTGGTTGTCGTTTTTAACTGGTGTCTTTTTACTTCAACTTGGTTGTCGTTTTTAACTGGTGTCTTTTTACTTCAACTTGGTTGTCGTTTTTAACTGGTGTCTTTTTACTTCAACTTGGTTGTCGTTTTTTAACTGGTGTCTTTTTACTTCAACTTGGTTGTCGTTTTTAACTGGTGTCTTTTTACTTCAACTTGGTTGTCGTTTTTAACTGGTGTCTTTTTACTTCAACTTGGTTGTCGTTTTTAACTGGTGTCTTTTTACTTCAACTTGGTTGTCGTTTTTAACTGGTGTCTTTTTACTTTCAACTTGGTTGTCGTTTTTTAACTGGTGTCTTTTTACTTCAACTTGGTTGTCGTTTTTTAACTGGTGTCTTTTTACTTCAACTTGGTTGTCGTTTTTTAACTGGTGTCTTTTTACTTCAACTTGGTTGTCGTTTTTACTGGTGTCTTTTTACTTCAACTTGGTTGTCGTTTTTAACTGGTGTCTTTTTACTTCAACTTGGTTGTCGTTTTTTAACTGGTGTCTTTTTACTTCAACTTGGTTGTCGTTTTTTAACTGGTGTCTTTTTACTTCAACTTGGTTGTCGTTTTTTAACTGGTGTCTTTTACTTCAACTTGGTTGTCGTTTTTTAACTGGTGTCTTTTACTTCAACTTGGTTTGTCGTTTTTTAACTGGTGTCTTTTTACTTCAACTTGGTTGTCGTTTTTTAACTGGTGTCTTTTTACTTCAACTTGGTTGTCGTTTTTTAACTGGTGTCTTTTTACTTCAACTTGGTTGTCGTTTTTAACTGGTGTCTTTTTACTTCAACTTGGTTGTCGTTTTTAACTGGTGTCTTTTTACTTCAACTTGGTTGTCGTTTTTAACTGGTGTCTTTTTACTTCAACTTGGTTGTCGTTTTTAACTGGTGTCTTTTTTACTTCAACTTGGTTGTCGTTTTTAACTGGTGTCTTTTTACTTCAACTTGGTTGTCGTTTTTAACTGGTGTCTTTTTACTTCAACTTGGTTGTCGTTTTTAACTGGTGTCTTTTTACTTCAACTTGGTTGTCGTTTTTAACTGGTGTCTTTTTACTTCAACTTGGTTGTCGTTTTTAACTGGTGTCTTTTTACTTCAACTTGGTTGTCGTTTTTAACTGGTGTCTTTTTACTTCAACTTGGTTGTCGTTTTTTAACTGGTGTCTTTTTACTTCAACTTGGTTGTCGTTTTTAACTGGTGTCTTTTTACTTCAACTTGGTTGTCGTTTTTTAACTGGTGTCTTTTTACTTCAACTTGGTTGTCGTTTTTTAACTGGTGTCTTTTTACTTCAACTTGGTTGTCGTTTTTTAACTGGTGTCTTTTTACTTCAACTTGGTTGTCGTTTTTAACTGGTGTCTTTTTACTTCAACTTGGTTGTCGTTTTTAACTGGTGTCTTTTTACTTCAACTTGGTTGTCGTTTTTTAACTGGTGTCTTTTTACTTCAACTTGGTTGTCGTTTTTTAACTGGTGTCTTTTTACTTCAACTTGGTTGTCGTTTTTAACTGGTGTCTTTTTACTTCAACTTGGTTGTCGTTTTTTAACTGGTGTCTTTTTACTTCAACTTGGTTGTCGTTTTTAACTGGTGTCTTTTTACTTCAACTTGGTTGTCGTTTTTTAACTGGTGTCTTTTTACTTCAACTTGGTTGTCGTTTTTTAACTGGTGTCTTTTTACTTCAACTTGGTTGTCGTTTTTAACTGGTGTCTTTTTACTTCAACTTGGTTGTCGTTTTTTAAATGAGAGGTGAGAAACCGGATGTGGAAGAATTAGAAGTATAAACAAGAAGGAAAAAAACACAAATTTAAAAATAAAAATAGATGTGGGCTCAGTAAAGCTATTTCGTTTGTGAATAAATCTTTTCCTAAAGCTAAGGGGAGAGACGGCGGGGGAAGGGGGGGGGGGGCAGAGAGAAAGAGAGAGAGACAGGAGAACAGGAATCTTCACTTTCAGTGGTAACAGATGAGCAGTGTGCGTGTTCCTTTCATCAGGCCATCGCTCCATAGAGGAGTGACAATGTAACTCTAATCCAGTAACTTAATTATTGACAGATATTTGTGAACACGTCATCAAGCGTATACCGAATACGAATTATAAGGCACAATGTAACAACTCTGATGCAAGGAGAACATTATCCGCATACTGTAGAGTGATGAATATAATTTATAAAGGTTATTGGACGCGACACTGTGGTACACACAGCATTGCTCTGAAGTCTTCATCTTCCTATTGTTCATCTTAATCTTTAATATATTGGTTGTTGAGATGAGGTCAATGTACTGTTAGATGAGTCCATTACCCGCCTCCCTCCTTGTCTGGTCTCTTAGGGTAATTATCCCACCCGTCCACATCACGTCACGTACGGGTTGCAAAGGTACGACTTGAATTATTCAGCTGTTCGCCAACCATCATAACTATGTCTGTCTGTCTGTGTCTACTTGCCTGTCTGTCTATCTGTCTGTCCGCCCCTCTGTTTCTGTCTTCGTCTTTGTCTATCTGTCTGTCTGTCACTATCTCTCTATCTCTGTCTCTTTCGCTCTCGCTCTCTCCCCCCTCTCTCTGTGTCTGTCTGTCTGTCTGTCTCTCTCTCTCTCTGCCTCTCTCCCTCTCACTCTCTCTTCCCCTGTATCTCTGTCTCTCTCTTTCGGTGTCTGTGTCTCTGTCTCCATCCCTTTCTCTTTTCTTCACCTCTGTCTCTCTCTCTCTCTCTGTCTTTCTGTCTCTCTGTCTCTCTCCTTCCCCACCCCCTCTCTCTCTCTTTAAATCTTTCTCTCTTTCTGCCTGTATAAACGAAGGGATGCTGTTTCTATCGACTTGAATTTAGTGTCTGTCTGTGTGATTGTTCCCGAAAAAAGTTTTAGCTAATTTTCTCAGCTGTTTCTGGGTTGATATTTACCCAATTGGAGTCAAACATATGAACTCTTGAACAATCATGAATGCGTAAGTATGGAAGTCATGACGCCACGGCCAAGGTCACACGGACTCAAACAAATGTGCCTTACTACATCAGCGCGTTCTGAGGGAGATGAGTGAGTATCATTTCTTTAGGGAACCACTGATACATTTTAGATTCTGTTTTTACAGTTGTGACAGTCCGTTTCACATCCTGTCTGATTAAACCTGATAGTTCTTCAAGGTCACAATGAACTAGGGAAGTACAAAATCAGGATTTTGTGTAAAAATTCTTTTTATGGAAACAGAGTTTGTTCGAATAGATTAACCGATGTAATATTAGAGAAGTGCAGAATCAGGAATTTTTTGGTAATAATTCTGTTTCATAAAAAAGAGAGTTTGTTAGAAAAGCCTGACCAGTGTAATTATTTTTCTATCTTTTTGCTGTAATTGTTTGTTTCCTTGTTTTTCTGTGCCTGTATGTTTAACCATTTCCACGTCTTTCTTATCTCTCCCCATAAACTATTCTGACAGGTGTGCACACCACTGCTGTTTCCCATTTGTCTCACTAGCTGTTTCCTGAAATGCTAGAAAGCTTACGCATGCGAGGACTGGAGTCTTAAGATTTAAGCAAATGTATTTGATGCACTGACATCAGATAAATGTCTAGAAACTTATAGACCCTGGGTCATTCATCCGTGCTGCACAAATATGTTTTTTTTCTTCTTTTCATTTTTGTTTCGGTTTGTGAACGAATGGAAAGAGAATAATGTTTGGGTATTGTTTTTCTTTGTTCTGAACTAAATTAACAATAATGATACATATAAAACAAAAAACAGCAAAGGATAATCCCATTCACTTTGTCAGACAAAGTTTCGAATAATGCAAAACACGTGTTGATGGTAGTAGCACATATTCAAACGGGAACTTTGAAGACTGAAGTGGAGAAGGGTTCCATGTGAACAGCAGTTGAACACGGGTCAGTCGGTTCTATGATATGAGATAGTAGAAATCCGTTATGTAAAACATGTTTGTTTATGATAGAAGCTTGATCATAAATATTCATATGAAGAATGATAAATGATATTTTAAAAAATAATGTGAAAAGATGATTGTCAGCATAAGCTGGTAAATTGTTAAACTGTATATGCGTACATTGACAGAATGTGCATCATAAATTGAAATAATATTAACAAATTTGTGAATAACAGTTTTTGCTGGGCATACAAGTTTGCCAGGTGGCACAGCCTCTCTTTTGATTATAGAGACATCTCTTCCAAAATGCAGCCAGGAAGTCAAAATCATGATGACATAGGCGGATGCAATAACAATAATAATAATAATAATAATAATAATGAAAATAACAGTAATGATGATAATAATGATGATAATTATAATAATGTAATAATAATATAATAATAACAATAGTGTAACAATAGAAGAAGAATAATGCTATTAAGACAAATAAAACGAGATAAACTTTTAACAAAACAAAATCATTAGATTAGATAATAAATTACGCACAAACAACAACAACAACAAAAACATGCACACACAGATACAGACATACAGACTCTCACACAAAAGCATAGGAAACACATATATAAGTATTTATAGACACATACAAACACATTATTAGACACATAAATACACTCACAAACACACGCACATGCACACATGCACGACCTTTTTCTCAGTATGTCTCTACTTCTGTATCAATTCTGTCTTTTTTTTTTTTTATTAAACGCATATTCAATTAGAAGTAATGAAGATGAAAATAAATATCAGACCGATTATTTGCTATCTGTTTAAAATATCTCCAAATCACTTCCAACATGCAATCATGCAAGCAACAACAGTGCACGATACACGCAATTTGAAACGAAAAGGAACAGAATAAACACTTAAAAACGAACACAAACTAATAAATTACAACGAAATAAACAGATAGAGACACGCAAAGGCGCGCACTCACAAGCACATCCACACTCGGGCAAACAGTCCAGATATATGCACAGAAACATACACACCGGCAGAGTGAAAGACAAAGGCACAGACACAGACACGCATATGCATGGATATTCACATACAGAATAAATATTTGTTCTATTTATGTCTGATTATCGTACAGCAAGAAAATATAATTAAAAACGCTCATTAAAAAAACTGTCGACATGAACTTGGATCTTGATGTTCACTTTCAAACCACCAATGTATAAAATATCATCATGTATATTCTGTATGTTACTTAGTAATCATATGTCTTCAGTTTTATAATATGTATATATTAAATATCATTTTTCGTTTACCACATTGTATGTTTAATGTGTTGGTTGTAAAACAAAACAAAACAAAAAAATAAAAAACGAATTTTTAAAAAATTGTTCTGCTTTATTTCCTCTTCCCAAACGAGAGTGGTAGAATGACAATATTTTGAAAAAATAAAAACGACAACAAAAACAGCAAAAACCACATACACGCATGAAAAAGAGACACATAAGGTGACCTGACGACTGCGCAGAGAAATATGCGTTAGTCTCATTTACCTATATCAATGCTTACATCTACTCATAAAACATGAGCATACTAATGAAACAAAACAAGAAGGGTGAGGGGGTTGGGGGAGGAGAGAGAGAGAGAGGACAATGGACAAAACAGTTCATTGGTATTTGGCCAGTCGCCTTTACAATGCGATTGAAAACAAACACGAAGTTATTCATACACAAGAATTAAAAATAGTGAGAAAGAAAGAAAGAGAGGGAGAGATGGATATGCAGACAAATAGATAGACAGGCACGCAGGCAGGTAGGCAGACAGAGAGAGAAGAAAGAGACAGACAGACAGACAAAGAGCAACAAACAAACAAGTAAATGAGAGAATTTCACCCGCGATCTTTCACGGTATATGCTTTGTAGCTGTTTCCCTTCGCTAACCCAACAATTTGGGGGCTTTGCACCACGTGTCGTATCAACATTCCAGTCCCCTGCCTGCAAATGTTCCTCTGCCAATTATCTCGTGAATGTATTATGCAGCAACAAGCATCAACAGCGCTAGAACCAGCTTTTTAGCAAGTGCTGGTGCCAGTGATTTTCTTCGCTGCATCTGGCGTTGGCAGAAAACATTGTTGCATGTACAACACAACTCATTCGTCCTGTGTAAAATGTTTAGTGCCAGTCGCAACAACAACGTTGTGTTGGCTGTATTAGTATAAATATGTTTACTTCTTATTCTTTTTTTTTCTTCTTCTGTTATGTATGTGATTGTTGTTGCCGTTATTGTTGTTGTTGTTGGTGGTGGTGGTGTGTGTGTGTGTGTGTGTGTGTGTGTGTGTGCGCGCGCGCAATGTCAGTCAGTGAGGTAGATAGAGAGAGAGAGTGTGAATGAGTGAATGTGTGTTCGTTCGTTCTTTAATTTAACGTCTGTTCACTATGAGTGATATTAGACGGTGAAAATATAATCAAATGTGTGTGTGTGTGTGTGTGTGTGTGCGTGCGTGCGCGCTCGCGCACTCGTGTGTATGTGTGTGTGTGTGGTGAGTGTGTGTGTGTGTGGTGTGTGAGTGAGTGTTTCTGTGAATGTGCGTGTGTGTGTGTGTCTGTGCGTGTGTGTGTGTGTGTGTCTATATGTGTGTTCGTCTATGTGTGTGTGGGTGTGTGCGTGTGTGTGCGTGTGTCTGTGTGTATGTCCCCCACAAACTGATTGGTTCTGTTGATAGGGGCCAGGGTCTCAATATCCGATGTCTCGTGTTCAATTACAGTTTGCAAGATGTAATCTGGCCTGTTGTTTGCTCATTTTGATAATCGAGTCATTCCGAAGGTGTCAGTTTGCATTTTGGAGAGGTCTTGTTCTCTGTTCCACTGCCCATCCTTCCCCTTTTAAGATCTTACCAGCACACAGAGTTTGCGCAAGCTAAAGGAGTCTGATGACAGATATTTCCAGCAGATTTGGATGAAATGCATATGCAATTGTCCGGGTTAATGAAACCCTCTTAACCCTCTCACTCCAGCAGCCTGTAAACATAAGCGGCAAAAACGTCACCCTTTCACCTGCTCGCCTATCCATCAGCTTCCGGCTGGAGCTGGTGGATAGGTGAGGGAGTGAAAGATGAGTTTTTTTTAGCTGGCCTGTCATGGTTTGATAATGCAGAGTACTGGCAGATAGGTCGAGGGAGTGAAATAGTTAAACATCCTCCAGTCTTCTTTGTTCACCATCGTCATCATCATCATCATCATCGTCTTCATTTTTTTCCTTCTTAGCTGTTGCCGTTGTTATTGTTGTTGTTTTTACTTTTGTTATCTATACTTGTTTTTATTGTTGGTGTTGTTCTTTTTTTTGTCTTTGTTCTCTTTTCCCTCTGCTCTTCTTTTTTTTTTTTTTTTTTCGTTTTTTTTTCTCTGTCCATCCTTGCTCCGCCTTTTCCTACATTTCTTCTTCTACCTCCTCTGTTTCCTTTTTTAAAAAAAGCTTTTTCCTGTTCTTTTCTGTGTTTTTTTTCTCTCTATCCACGTCCTACTTCTTATTTTCGTTTTTTTTTTTTTTTTTTTTTACATTTTATTTATTTATTTTTTTTTTTTGCAGGATTTCGTGCTTGCCACAAAGCTATGTATAATGCATTGTTTGTGTCCAAATATATACAAGTGGTTTCTTTAAGCTGTCTTGTGTTATTTCGTTTTTGCATCGTTTCTTGTCAGTGTCAATGTCTGCCACAGTTTCGTTGTGATTTATGACTTTTGTCAGAAAATTGATTGTTCCATTGGTCTGGAACTGGTTGGTTTGTGCCGAACAGTGGAACTCGTGTGTGTCAGCTATCATGACTTGAATGAGGAGAGTGTTTCCGGTCGGGGCCTGGCTGCTTATTCAATCACCACTGCTATTCCTCGCCATCTTTTCACCTGTGTGTGTGTGTGTGTGTGTGTGTGTGTGTGTGTGTGTGTGTGTGTGTGTGTGCTGTTGTTGTGTTGTCTGTCGCTGTGTGTGGCTGTGTTTGTGTGCTTTGTGTGTGTGTCGTGCGGTGTGTGTCTGTGTGTGTGTGTGTGTGTTGTGATCTGTGGGTGTGTGTCGTGTGGTGTGTTCGTGTGCTTGCTTTTGTTCTTTTTTTAAACACAGAGCATAAGTGTATTTTCTTTACATACACATGTGTAGTTTTCTTCCTTGTTTGTCTTGTTGATGTTGATTATATTGAAAACATACCTCAGGATTGGAATAGTGTGTGTGTGTGTGTGTGTGTGTGTGTGTGTGTGTGTGTGTGTGGTGTGTCTGTCTGTCTGTCTGTCTGTGTCTGTCTGTGTGTTTTGCTGTCTAAATCTATCGAAATACCACAATATGAATGCGTATCTTGTACACTCGTAAACACACAAGCAACCCCGCAGCAACGTAAGAGACCTGATCTGTTTAAGCCACCTTCGTATGATTACGATATTTACAACACTTGTCACTGATAGTGTGTGTGTGTGTGTGTGTTGCGTTGTGTGTGTGTGGTGTGTGTGTGTGTGTGTGTGTGTGTGTGGTGTGTGTTTGTTTGTGTGTGTGTGTTTGGGAGGGGGTTGATAGTGGAGACGAGCGCTCTTGTGAGTTTGTGTGTGTAGAGAGAAATGGGTATTACTGAAGGTATGTGCCGTTCTCTCCTCTCTCTCTCTCTCTCTCTCTCTCTCTCTCTCTCTCTCTCTCTCTCTCTCTCTCTCTCTCTCTCTCTCTTGTGTTCATGATGTCCAAGGATTAGTCTGTGAGAAATCTGTGAGCGTTTGTGCATATTTATGCACGTATATGTGTAGGCTGAAATAAGAGTGTATTATATGTGTATACGTGTTGCATGCAACTACATGTGTGTGTGTTCTTGTGTACCGGCTTACTTGCATATGTGTATGTTTTCTGGATGCTTTGTGCATATGCACGAACGTGATTATCAGTGTGTAGATTAAAGAAGAAGAAAAAGAAAAAAGGGAGATGTTTTTGTAACGGTATTGTCTCCAGGTATATACATTTCGTGTTTGAATATCGAATTATAGTCTTGACATTTTCGTAGCAGTTTGGACTCAGATACATTCAGTGTTTTTTGTATAGACTTTCTCGTTTGTATGTTCAATTGAAATTAAGTTGCAATACAATTCTCAGATACTGGAGTTTTAAATTTTTCTTTTTTTTTTCCTTTTTTGTTTTGTTTTGTTTTTAACTTTCTTCTTTTCATTTTGTTGTTTATTTCTGTGTTATTTTCTATTTTTCTTTCTTTCTTTTAGGTTTTCTTCCGTGTCTTTCCTTACACGTTGTCTCATTTTTTGTTTTTGTTTTTTTGTTCGTTTTTGTTTTTGTTCTAAATTCGTGACAAATCAAGCCGTAATACAACACTGGATATATTTCCTTTTGTTTGTTTGTTTGTGTGTTGTGTGTGTTTATATGTGTTCGTGTGTGTGTTTGTGTGTGTGGTGTGTGTGTGTGTGTGTTGTGTGTTCGGTGTGTGTTTTGTGTGTGTGTGTGTGTTGTTGTTGAGTGTGTTGTGTTGTGTGTGTGTGTTGTGTGTGTGTGTGTGGTGGTGTGTGTGTGTGTGTGTGTATGCTCGCGTGTTTCTTTCGTTTTAGGATTTTGTTATTGTTGGTGCTCTTTCTTTCTTTTCTCATTTGATAGTGCATATGCACTGATTTGATGTAGGAGGTTTCCGAACTCTTGTATAATAACATTGCTGGGTACAGTAGTGTCTGAATCTGTCTGTTGGTGATGATCGTGATGCTGTGAAACTGTGGCACACTTTGAAATGTCTCAAGCTGGCATGCCTTGGTCACTTCAGTGCCACGACCTACTGTCTGATACCTACCTCCAGGGCGTTCTGCAGGGAGGCTGTCGCCGAGAATAACGGATAAATATGTGGGTGGAAAATATGAAAAGGAAAATAAATAGACCCACCTTAGTATATCTGAACTGCTTGTTGATACACCTCAGTGATAGACACGGAGAATCATGTCCACTGAGAAACTGAAACTGTCCACTGATACCTCCCGACTACGCTAGTTCTGAGATTGGACAAAGACCAAAAAAAACAAAAAAACAAAAATAGTGGAAGAGAAGAAGGAGGAGGATAAACATAACAATGAGAAGGAGGAGGATCAGGAGAAGGAGGAGGAGAAGAAAAAGAAGAAGAAAGAAGAAGAAGATGATGATGATGATGATGATGATGATGATAACTAACAGCGCGTAGTGTTGAGTGATGATTGGCTGTGTACCTGTACTGAACGCAGTTGTGATACTGCGAACGATTGTGCAAAAGCAATTGTGCATTCCTCTCTGTTTATCATTTCGCACATCTTTACTTTCTAAAATTATTCAGTTTACAGCATTCATTTTATCCTCCATCATATATGTCCAAAGTTGTAGAAACAAACGTGGTGGGGGTACAAAGACAATCATTACAAGCTGTCAATTTATCTATCATAATATGTCTTAAGTTGTAGAAAAATCACTATCATCCTCACAAAAGTGTTAGCGCACACGACAATTTTCCAAGTGCAGTAAAGCTACCTCGACAAAGCTGAAACTGCTACTATTACTGCTATTAGTGCTGCTACTACTGCTGCTGCCGTGGTTGACTTCTGCTTCTGTTACAACTATCACCACAACTACTAGAAATACTTATTGTTCTCTTGAGTGGTGTTTGTTCCGTTGTTTTCTCTTTAGATATTACCCAACTCCGTGTATTGTTTGGACAGGATACCAGATTCAAATCACAAACATGTTAGACTCACTTACGTTCCACGCAAAATTCAATATTTACAAACGCAAATTTAAAGAGACTATGCCTTACGTAAGTTTATTTAGAAAGGATTTGAACAATAATTTTGACGCAGAGAAACACATAGAAGTAGCAATAAAATTAAGAATAATTGGGTTCCCTACAAAACAACAGTGGATATGTAGGTTGTTGAAATATCTATGACTGAAACAGCGTTGATAAACGTGATATGTAACAAATTTAAAATGATTGGGTTTCTATAAACATCGGTAGATATATAGATTGTGAGAATATACGTGGTCTGTCTTCTTTTGGAAAAAAATTGCTGATCTGTTTCAAATTGTTTCGTGAAATTTTGCATCATTAATTTTTTTTCCACATGAGGTGTGTTAGCATTGTTAATAATTTCTGTCGCATTACATGTAAAGTGCATACATGTGTGATGAATAAAGGAGAGATTGATACTGTATGTGAAATATGTTTATTTGCTTGTTATGCTTTGTCAGTTGTTCCACAAAATGAAGAAAAGAAATAAGTGAATTTGTAAAATATTTCCTGTTCTTGTTCTCCTATCGTCATTATTATAACTAACATAACTAACATCATTATTCATCATCATCTTCAATTACTATGGACGTCAATATACTGAGTAAATCAGTTCACACAGGGAAAACTACCAACAATAATCATTAAACCAAAACTGTTTAAAAAAAAAACACGTATATCCATCCACAGTCACGCCTATTCATTCATCCATTTCCTAATATCTTCTCCTGTTTTGCTCACCTCCTCTGCAAAACGCTGCTCATCTCAGCGCTGTCAAAAGTCTGCAGAAAACATTCAAGGAATTAGGGGCAAAAGACAGCATTCTTGTAAAGCCTCCTGTACCTGCTAACATACACTTTGTTTTTGAAAGGCACAACCGTGACTTTCACTTCCATTTTCCCTTTCTCTTTTCCATTACCCTGCCTTTCACTTCCTCCTTTACCATTCAGTACCACGTTGGCCCGTGCCAAATTCCGCCTTCCAATCTATTCTACCCTGCACCGGGTCTCTGTCTATATATCCGTCTGTTCGTCTGTCTGCTTTCTCTCCCTCTCTGTTTTTCTTATCTGTCTGTCTGTCTGTGTCTCTTTGTCTGTTTCTGCTGTCTGTCTGTCTGTTTGTTTGTATTTCTGTCCGTCTGTCTGTCTCTGTGTCTCTCTCTCTCTTCTCTTTCTCTCTCTCTCTGTCTCTCTCACGCGCGCGCACACACACACACACAGACACACACACACTCTCTCTCTCTCTTTCTTTCTCTCTCTCTGTCTCTCTCTCTCTGTCTCTCTCTCTCTCTCTCTCACTTCCTTTCAGTCTGTCTCTCACAACACTACCTGTAATCAAGTTTTGCATTACATTGCTGCCCTTATGTTTCAGTATGTCAGATTTTGTACTAGAATAGACTGTACGGGTATTGTTGATGTCTGCAGCTTCTTAGTGTTCTTCTATGTTAGAGCAGACTCTCCATGGGTATTATATGTTTATTGTCTCTGTCTCTCTCTCAGTTTCTCTGTCTGTTTCTCTTCTCTCTCTCTCTCTCTTCTCTCTCTCTCTCTCTCTCTCTCTCTCTCTCTGTCTGTCTGTCTGTCTCCCTTTCTTTTTGTCTGTCTGTCTCTGTCTCTCTGTCAGTCTCTCTCACTCTCTCTCACTATCTTTCTTTCTCTCACTCACTCTCGTTCTCTCACGTACACATCACACTCAAACACATACACACGCGTCTGTACACACTCACACATATATACACACACTCCCACGTACACACGCACGCACTCTCTCACGCGCGCGCACACACAAGCACACACGCGCGCGCACACATACACAAACACACACACACACACTCCAAGCCAAATGCCTATTTAAACTGGTTTCCATTTCCCTATGTATTCATTTTTTGTTACCATTTTTGACGGGGCTTGCGTTTACCAGAGCACAAACAGAGAAAACAAAAATGAATGTCCGAGCAATTTTAATTATGCTATTTTTCATCCTGAAACCATCTTGAAATCACTTGCTCCATGCAATCGCATCATAAAAACATGTAAACATAGTTAAAAGATACGTATAATTAGAATAAAACGAATGTTCTTTTCCCTCCTTTCTCTGTCTATCTTTCTGTCTGTCTCTGTCTTGTCTGTCTTTCTGTCTGTCTGTCTGTCTGTCTTCTCTCTCTCTCTCTCTCTCTCTCTCTCTCTGCCTGTTTGCCTCCGTTCCCTGTGATTTAAACATGTTTTTTGTTTGTAAATAATAGAGATTTTGTTTCTAATGCATGTGAAAAGGTAAAGAAAAAACAGAAACTCAAAGGACAATAAAGATAGCTATTGAATTTTGCCACGGATGCATTTGAATTAATCTTTGCTTACATGTCCATTTGTATGTAAACAAATATTAAAAGGAAAGGAAAGAAGCAAGCAAATAATAATATTGTTGATAACAATAGCAACAACTACAATAATGACAATAATGAAAATGATTCTACTAACTACTACTACTACTGCTGCTGCTTTTGCTGCTGCTACTAACTACTACTACTCCCACCACCACCACTATAACTAATTATATGACAATGCAATATAAAAAATAGTAATACTATGACTGTATATATAAACGTCATCAAATGATAATAAATAAATAATAAACAATACTAACAGTAGCAATCATAATAATAATTATGATAACGTTAAAAGAAGAAAGCGTAGAAATATAAAAGGAAAAAGAAGAGAAATTTACTCGGTAATGCACGGTTTGCAGTTGTTCCCCTTGCTACCCGACAATTTAGGTCTTTTGCGCCATGTGTCGTATCAACATTCCAGTCCCGTGCCTGCAAATGTTCCTCTGCCAATTATCTCGTGAATGTATTATGCAGCAACAAGCAGCAACAGGACCAGCACCACTGCCAGCTACAGCTAGCACCAATGCATTTTGGGGGGGGGGGGGATGGGAGGGAGAGGTGGAGTTAGCAGATAAACTCAGTCCCCACAGCACCAAGCTTGGTTATACAACAACGCGAACATTTTCATATCAAGCAAGTCAATAGGTCTACGTACAAACGTACAAACAGATAAGAAAACGATGAACGACAGAAAAAAAAGAGAGAACAGAAAAGAGAAACAAAAAACCATAAAGGAAAAAAGAAAAAAAACAACAACAGGAAAATAGATACAACTCGAAACAAACAAACATAAAGACAGTAATATACAAACAAAAAAGGAATGAAAAACAATAGCTGAAAAAAAATCTTATAATCTCGTTTTTTTTTATTCAGAGGTTAATAAAAACAAAAGAATTTTTTTTAATGGCTACCTGGCTGAACCTGTCTGTCAGTGACAAAAAAGCTACTTACTCCTTTCAAATGAAAACTTTTCTCATTGCAAATCTCTGTGTAGGCGTGGAACTAAACAGATCTAGAACTGATTTTTTTTTCGTTGTAGTAATCATTCTGTATATCGCATAGGCTCGGCTTGGTTTTCAGAGCTAAGTTGAAGAAGTGCTTTTTGATGTGACCGTAAACCTATCCTTTCCCCGAAAACCTATTTATCTTTTTTTATTATTCAATTTTTGTCAGATGTGAAAGATGGTCAAGGCCACAGTTTTGATGTATTGTGGTAATATTCTCTGTGCTGCTGAGACCAAATCATTAACACCACTAGACGCATAATGAAGAAAAATCGAATTAATCGTAGAAAAACATTTGTTCTAAACTTATAGAGAAAATCAGTTCCTTGAATTTGCTGACAGTATATCTTGTTTAATAAGTGGTAATTAATTTACAAAATATACAGATTGGTCTTAAAACAATATAGCTACTAGGAAAACAAATTTCAGATATTGTCAGACATTTCTGAAAGCGCTATTGACACGCGTCTTTTCGAAAAGTGTTGGTTTTATGCATTTTTCTTGGTCCGTGAGACCTCGACCTTGTTGCCTTATCTTTTAAAGTAATCCTTTCGCGAATCCTGGAAGGTTTGCATCCTTGACTCAAATTTTGTGATGATCCACTCATGAAAAGCTTAGACACTCGCGTCCACACATGCTTATCACAAACACAGAGAGAGAGAGAGGGGGGGGGGGGGGGGGGGGAGGGAGGGAGAAAGACAGGCAGACATAGACTACGCTCTCTCCATTTGATATAGAATATTACCTTTACCTTTTGAATTAGCGATTAGCACAGTTGCATGAAATAATAAACAAAAATAAAGTTGAAAACCCGACAATAAAAGAAAAATGAAGAAACCAAGAGAAAAACAGAAGGAAAGAAAGAAAGCCAAAAAACTTTTTAAAAACATAAAAAATCAAATGTCAAAAGTACTGTTTGCAATTTATTTTGCAACTTCATTTGATTTTCAGTTAAAAACGGGGAAGTTTTAGCAATCAAACTGGATATGCCTGAGTCTAAACAGCATTGAAAATGTCATCAGTATAAATGCCATAACAGCAAATATATCATTCTCGCAGACAACAACACTGAAAACGCTATGTGCGTTTTTGTTTTGTTTTGTTTTTTGTTTGTTGTCCTTATAGTATCCTTCACTAACCGTTTTTACGCACATCTTAACAGCCACTTCCTACCTCTGCTCCCCTAGCCCACCCACACATTCCACATCAATACATGTGCGTGCGCACATATGTACGTGTGCAGAAGCAAACACAGAATGGAGGATATATGTACACACATCATCACGCATTTGAGCACGATGTGCAAACGTGCCTACACACATATAGCGGTGCACGCATACAAACACACCGTCACACACAGAAGCACGCACCCATGCACGCAAGCACACACACTACAACAGCAAACCATTAATTGTCATTTTACCGTAAAACACAATTTCACACACGTATACATGCACGCACGCGCAAGCACACATACACACACGCAGGCGCGCACACACACAAACGCACAGGCGCGCACACATAAACGGATATGCACACATACACACACAAGCACAATCATAGAGGCACAAACCCAGACGTACACACACACACACGTACGCACACACAAACACACACACACATACACACACACACACACACACACAAACACAAACACACACACGTACATACGCACGCACACACACCCAATATCCACATACATAATACCATCATTCCCCCCCTCCATGCACAAAAATACTCAAAAAAGGATATCTTCATGATCATCAGTCCACCTCCACACCAACACACATAAACACACAAACCGCCAGTGCACGTTGCACGAGTGTTGCAATTATCATAAACATCTGAGGCCTGTTCTAACAGATAAGCTTTCACTTGGGCGTTCTGCTTTTTCTTTTATTGTGTAGATGAG
>JAPXFY010000013.1:30937722-30945222 GCA_030674185.1 Monoplex corrugatus
ATGTAGCTGTTAACAATGAAACATTTAACCAAATGTACCTGTTAACAATGAAACATTTAACCAAATGTACCTGTTAACAATGAAACATTTAACCAAATGTACCTGTTAACAATGAAACATTTAACCAAATGTACCTGTTAACAATGAAACATTTAACCAAATGTACCTGTTAACAATAAAACATTTAACCAAATGTACCTGTTAACAATGAAACATTTAACCAAATGTACCTGTTAACAATGAAACATTTAACCAAATGTACCTGTTAATAAAACATTTAACCAAATGTACCTTTTACCAATGAAACATTTAACCAAATGTACCTGTTAACAATGAAACATTTAACCAAATGTACCTGTTAACAATGAAACATTTAACCAAATGTACCTGTTAACAATAAAACATTTAACCAAATGTACCTGTTAACAATGAAACATTTAACCAAATGTACCTGTTAACAATGAAACATTTAACCAAATGTACCTGTTAATAAAACATTTAACCAAATGTACCTGTTAACAATGAAACATTTAACCAAATGTACCTGTTAACAATAAAACATTTAACCAAATGTACCTGTTAACAATAAAACATTTAACCAAATGTACCTGTTAACAATGAAACATTTAACCAAATGTACCTGTTAACAATAAAACATTTAACCAAATGTACCTGTTAACAATGAAACATTTAACCAAATGTACCTGTTAACAATAAAACATTTAACCAAATGTACCTGTTAACAATAAAACATTTAACCAAATGTACCTGTTAACAATGAAACATTTAACCAAATGTACCTGTTAACAATAAAACATTTAACCAAATGTACCTGTTAACAATGAAACATTTAACCAAATGTACCTGTTAACAATAAAACATTTAACCAAATGTACCTGTTAACAATGAAACATTTAACCAAATGTACCTGTTAACAATGAAACATTTAACCAAATGTACCTGTTAACAATGAAACATTTAACCAAATGTACCTGTTAACAATAAAACATTTAACCAAATGTACCTGTTAATAAAACATTTAACCAAATGTACCTGTTAACAATAAAACATTTAACCAAATGTACCTGTTAACAATAAAACATTTAACCAAATGTACCTGTTAACAATGAAACATTTAACCAAATGTACCTGTTAATAAAACATTTAACCAAATGTACCTGTTAACAATAAAACATTTAACCAAATGTACCTGTTAACAATAAAACATTTAACCAAATGTACCTGTTAATAAAACATTTAACCAAATGTACCTGTTAACAATAAAACATTTAACCAAATGTACCTGTTAACAATGAAACACTTACCAAATGTACCTGTTAACAATAAAACATTTAACCAAATGTACCTGTTAACAATGAAACATTTAACCAAATGTACCTGTTAACAATGAAACATTTAACCAAATGTACCTGTTAACAATAAAACATTTAACCAAATGTACCTGTTAACAATGAAACACTTACCAAATGTACCTGTTAACAATGAAACATTTAACCAAATGTACCTGTTAACAATGAAACATTTAACCAAATGTACCTGTTAACAATAAAACATTTAACCAAATGTACCTGTTAACAATGAAACATTTAACCAAATGTACCTGTTAACAATGAAACATTTAACCAAATGTACCTGTTAACAATGAAACATTTAACCAAATGTACCTGTTAACAATAAAACATTTAACCAAATGTACCTGTTAACAATGAAACATTTAACCAAATGTACCTGTTAACAATAAAACATTTAACCAAATGTACCTGTTAACAATGAAACATTTAACCAAATGTAGCTGTTAACAATTAAACATTTAACCAAATGTACCTGTTAACAATTAAACATTTAACCAAATGTACCTGTTAACAATTAAACATTTAACCAAATGTACCTGTTAACAATGAAACATTTAACCAAATGTACCTGTTAACAATTAAACATTTAACCAAATGTACCTGATGTTTTTGCTTATAAAGCAGCCTGTGGTCCCATACGGAATCGTAGCTCAATGAGTGAAAAAGAAAAGAAACAAGCGTGTAGTGTCTTAGCCAATGACTTTTCGTTTTTTTTACATGTGAGGTAAGAGGAAAGAGATGGTATGTAACCCCTTTACCCTTTTCTAACAACAGCCTGGAACAGCGGTATGTATAATGCCGGGTGTTTTGTTGTTGTTGTTGTTTGTCCGTCTGTTTTTGTTGTTTTGTTTTTTTTGTTTATCTCAGGGGAATGCTCAAGTCTACGACTGCTTTATTCTCTTTATCACCATTAACCTCTCCACGCACAACACAAACACAACACCCACAAACACACACACGCACACACACACACACACACACAACAAACACACACACACACACAACACACCCACACACACACACACACACACACACAACAATCACCATCACACATACACCACACAAACCTACACACACTCACACACACACACACACACACACACACACACACACACACACAACACAACCACACACACACACAACACACAACGCACACACACCACACACACCACACACACACACACACACACACACACACACACACACACCAACACACACAACACACACACACACACACACACACACACACACATTCTACCTGTGCACAAGAGTTGCATGTAACATAAATATTTGAAGCAGATTTCATCAGAAGAATTCTCTCCTTTGGAGTTCTGTCTTTCTGTATTATGTTCGAGATCTTGTTATTTATTCCTGAAATAAGTTAACAATATTATCACTTGACACTTTCAATAAATATTTTAAGAAGTTGTTAAAAGAAAGTCTCCTGATAAATGCATTCAAAAACAAAGAAAGGAAACAGCCAAAAAATAAGAACAAGAGCACACTAACAAACATATACACACATGCACATACAGAAAAAGAGAGGGGGGGGGCAGAGAGAGAAGAGAGGAAAGTGTGTGTGTGAGAGAGAGAGAGAGAGAGAGAGAGAGAGAGAGAGAGAGAGAGAGACACGAACACAAACATGCACAATAACACACACATGCATACACAAATACACACACAGCGAAACATACCCCCCCCCCCACACACACACACGCTAACTCTTAACAAGCCTTTACAAATATACAAGCTCACACACATTCACAAACACATACATTCACATAGACACATATACATATACATGCACTCAGACACTCAAAAACACAAGAACATAAAAGCTGTCATATACGCCTGAGCTCATCCCCCCCCCCCTCCACATCTTTATGCTATTTGTTTGTCTAAATCGCTGAAGTCAGTAAACATTGAATTGGTAATTACCACACACACACACACACTCAAGGCGTGTTTCACCACATCCACACACACACACACACACACACACACACACACACACACACACACATACACACACACACACATATACACACAACACACACACACACACTATACACACAACACACACACATACATATTATATATAATGATATGTATATGTATGTACACACACATGACCATCCCTTTCGCTTCAACACGTCTTTTCTCACACAGACTCACACACATACAAATTTGTTATTGACATCATATCACTGTACACCCAACCAACCACCACCCCGAAATGCACACAGCACACAAAAACATCACTTGTCATCTTTATCATCACCCCTCCTACAAACATAAAGACGCAAAAATCACATATCTATCTAACATCATCTCCATCACGTACACACAAACACACGAAAACACATGTCCTTATACACAACCATACTGTCTCTCTCCTTCTCCTATTTTTCTCCTCCACACACACACACACACACACACGTGTACGCATGCATACACACACACATACATACGGTGTTCACACACACATGCATCCACATAGTGTAAACACTATACACACACACACACACACACACACACACACACACACACACACACACACACACACATAAAAACACACACACAGATAACACACACAGCAAACACACACCCCACGCACACACACACACACACGACTCACACACAGGACACAGATTAACCAAACGGCACCACACACACGCACGCACACACACACGCACACACACATACACACAACACACACACGTGCAATGCAGGAAACGTAATACATTAAATAATTTTGCCATTAACGGACACCCACACAACACACAATCAACCAGTATACCAGTGTTGCACTTACCGTAACATCTGAACTGGCTTGGGCAGATAAGTTCATTGGAGGTATGCCTTAACAAGATCTGTACAGCTCAAAGCAAACACACTCGCAACACAACGCGCGCTGCACACTACAACACACCCCACACACACACACACACACACACACACACACACACACACACACACACACACACACACACACACACAATTTCTTCCTTCTTTCCCACAGATATACGTACTCCTCCCCACCACCCCCATCCCCCCGCACAGAAACACACACACACACACGTAGTCTTGTTATGAACATGACTATTCAAAGTGTTTTGTTTGTCACTTTCAGTAAACGTTAAGCGATGTTTTGGAAACAGTCTGATGTCATAGGGGCATAAAAGTAGAGAAAAACACACACACACACAAACACACACACACACACACACACACACACACACACACACACACACACACACACACACACACACAAACACAAACACACACAAGCACTCACACACACAAATAAACCCAGGCACGCCAAACACGCACAAAAAACACACACAAATTACAGCGACACACCACAAAACACACATACACACACAAGCGCGCGCGCGTGCGACGCACGCACAACGCCTATCCTGCATAATTCAGTTAAATCGCTACGTTAGTCTTCAATTTATGGCAATAAATGAGACAGTGAATGCACAACAGTTATTTTAGGAAGATACTCACATTAGACGTGACAAACCAAGCAGATAATACAGGCTGGAGAACTGTGAGGGAATCTGTGATGAACACTAAGCAGTTCGGAATCATCGTTCTATCTTACTCACGGATGCTTGCAAGAGTTCAAAATGTTCAGCACAAACAGTTAGTTCTAGATTGATGAAACTGTATCTTTTACCTAACCCACATATCAGACTAGCAATGGGAAGCGCTGACATCTGCAAAAAAATGAAAAAAAATCTTTGTTTCGTTTCCATACAAACAATGACCTGAGAACTCGAAGATGTGACGGGCACCAATATTTAAAAAAAAAAGAAAAAGTTCGGAATTTGTTAAAGAGAGATTTTGTGCATCGCGTAAGCGTCCCATTTGAATTTGCTAATGATGAACAGGCAGGCGCCTTGAGCCAGCGCAAAACGCTATGTTCATGCATGGTCGTGGAATGGGGAGGGGAACTTAAGAATAGAAAATGCATATATGTTGAATGTATGTATGTATTCATATGTATGTATTCATGTACGCTTGTATGTGTGTATGTACGTACGGACGTATGATCGTATGTACATATGCATGTGTGTGTTACTGAATGTATGTACAAATGTATATATGTGCGTGTGCGTGGTGATGCATGCATGCAAGTATGTATGTATTTTCATGTATGCATGCATGTATATAATGTATGTATGTATGTACGTGTGTATCTATGTATGCATCTATGTGTACATATCTATGTAATCGTTTACTTACTCATATACTCAAGCCCTTTCTTATTACCTTTTTTTACAAAATACCTTTCTAACTATACAGTAAATACCTAGTCACTGTGTCTTATAACAGACTTTAACCAGAACGAGTAAGTTGCGTTATACATGTACATGCAATAAGTTTTCTACTAATGCTGTATGCAAGAGAAAAAGAAAAGAAATGAAGAAAAAAAAAAGGCTGGCACGGGACGTGGTGCTGCTGTTGCTCTTGTTGCTGCACAATACATTCACGAGATAATTGGCAGAGGAACATTTGCAGGCAGGGGACTGGAATGTTGATATAACTCATGGTGCAAAGCCCCAAATTGTTGGGAAGCCAGGGAAACAACTACAAATCATGTTTCGTAAAAGGTGACAGGCTGTCTTCTCCTATCTGTTTTTGTTTGTGTATTTGTGTAATGCTTTCTCTCTGTATGTCTGTCTGTCAACCTTTCTGGCTTGTTTACCTCCCTTCCCTTTACTCCTTCCATAACTATTCCTTTCAAAGAGAAAGTAAGGTAAGAAATTAATTTTCTCCCGTGGGGATATCGGAAGGTCCTTCAGTATAAATAGTATCCCCACCTTCTGGAAACTCTGTGGTAGAAATTTGCTCTTTTCTGTCACTCTCTTTGTTTCTGCCTTATTCCTTTGTTTTCTGTTATTTCTTCCTATCATTTTCTGCCTTGCTGGTCCATTCATATTTATGTTTTCGATAAAGTCTTACACACGTTCTCTTAGGATTGATATTTGGGTACAGGTATTTAGTGCAATTTTGGCTCTAGGGAAAGAGATATGTGGAGGCAATTGTAGGTAATTAAATCCTTTTTTTACATATTCTTCAATGTCCTTAGTTATGTTTAAATTTATGTTCAGGTATGTTCTTTAACCATCTGTGTGATAAACTAGACGGAGTGGTCATCGCCAGGGGCCTCTCCTTAGATTATATATAATTATGTGCGAATGCGTTTACACGTGTACTTAATTTTCTTGTCCTTTTTTCTGTTTGAAGAATTATGAACGTGTTGAAATGGTTATAGCCCTGATATGGTTCTACTCTGTCGACTGGGCTTTAAACAAAAACAACAATAGCAAATAACAAGAACAAGACATTAATGTACTTTTACCCAGGACACATTTGAGGCCTGATCGTTGTAAAGGTAGAGCACGCGCCTTCCAGTCTGCCTGCATGAGTTTGTATGGACACGAATCATGCCCATGGGACGCTATGCGTGCCTGCAATTTCCAACTGAGGCAACTGAAATGTGGGTTTTAAGAAGAATGTTGAGAGTTTCATGGACAGCAGGGAAAACAAACGAGACAGTCTTGAAGGAGGCAGACTCAAGAAGATCATTAATAAAGAAGATTAGGAAAAGACAAGCAACATTTATAGGCCATTTTATGAGGAAAGGGGAATTAGAACGACTGGTCACAACAGGAAATCTGGAGGGAAAGAGAACACCAGGCAGATCGAGGGAGAAAATACCGGACGGACTTGCAGGGTGGCTGAAGACAGAGAGAGTGTGTGTGAGATGTACTTGCAGCGACAGGGGATAGATTCGTGCGGAGGGCCATGATCGCCAACGCTTTGCGGCAGGGCACATGATGATGATGATCTCCAATCTACCCAGCTGTAAATGAGTACCTGATCTTTTTGGCAGTTATGGAGAGGTAAAGCAGCGAGGGGAGAAAAGACAGGCACCACTATCATAATGCTGGCCGCGAGAAAAGTCGAGGCCTTTATCACCTCACTTCTATAACAATATCAGGGTGAGGGAATAATGTTTTACCCAACCATGACATCATTGTTGACTCTTGTAGCATACTTTGTTACTGTTTTTTCTATCTTTGTTCTTCTCCACTCTGTCCATATCAAC
>JAPXFY010000013.1:30955222-30960222 GCA_030674185.1 Monoplex corrugatus
ACATTCACGCACATGTACATGCACACGCAATGGAGAGAGAGTGTGTGTGATGTGTGCCATAACTTATTAGTGAAGGCCAACTATACTTACAAAAAATAATCATTCTGACACTAGGGGGAATTAAGAGAGCGAGTAAAAAGCAGCAGAAGTATGGAATGAGAGAGAGAGAGAGAAGCAGACAAACAAAGACAGAAATAGACAAAGAGATAGACAAACAGATAAACAGCCATACAGAGATAGAGACGTAAAGACCAAGAGAGAGAGAGAGAGAGGCAGACAGAGACAGACAGAGATACAGAGAGAGAGAGAGACAAACAGATAAACAGCCTTGCAGAGGTAAAGACCACGGCACACAGACATAGTCGCACACTAACTAAAGAGGGACCCCACACCGGAACACCTACTAACACTGCTCAAGACACTTAAGCTGAGTCAATGTCAGTTACACTACGCAAACAAACATTGTATCTTTCACTTGTTAGCTCACACTTGTATTTTACGATTCAACCGGAAGAAACTGTCAGCTCTTGTGTGTTCTGCCGTCTCAGGAAAAAAAAATGTTCTCTGAAAACGTTCCTCCCGTGAGGAAGCCAGGGGTTTGGGGGATATAAATCGTATCCCCATCTTCTGGAAATTCTGTGCTAGAAATTTCATCTTTTACACTCACCCTCTATGTGTCTCCATGCGGTTCGGCTTTCTGTTATCTGTTTCTTTACGATTTTTGTTTTACTTTTTGGATCTTCCCCCGTGGGGATGCCGGGGTTTCTTTTGGTATAGATAGTATCCCCACCTTCTGGACATTCTGTTCTAGACATTTCCTCTTTTCTGTCACTCGCTTTGTTTCGCCTTTTTTAAAATATTATTATTATTCATTTATTTTGTTCGCTTTCTGTCGTTTGTTTTCTGCCTTGCTGGGCCATTCACCTGTTTGTGTTCGACAAAGTCTTACGCACGTTCTGTTAGGATTGATAATTGGGCGCATGTATTAAGTGCATTTTTGGCTCTACGGAAATGAGGTATGCGGAACAATTTCAGATAATTTAGGTCCGTTTTTATATAATGCTTCAATGTCCTTAGTTATGTTTAAATTTTATTCAAGTATGTTTTTTAAATCCCCTGTGTGATAAATTGGACGGAGTGGTCAACGCCAGGGGCATTTCCTTAGATCGTGTGCGCGAATGCTGTGATATGTGTAGTTTTTGTTTGTTTGGTTGGTTTTTATTTTTTGTTGTTGTTTTTCGTTTCTTGTCCTGTTAATATTATGCATATTTTGAAACAGTTATAGCCCTGGTATAGCTCTACATAGTCGGCTTGGCTTTAAACAAAAATAACAATAACAATAACCCCCACATACGTTGTGATATTAGGTCTAATAATTGGGTGCATGCATTACTTGGATTTTGGTTCCAAGTAAATGTGAACTGTTTAGTGGCAATTAGTGTCAGATTTTAATATGCATTTTTTATACACATCTACGTTTATGCATTGAAATAAAGCTTTCTTTTTTAATTTCTCTGGTGAAAAAGCTGGACGAAATGACCAATGCCAGACATATCCTTAGGTTATTTGCGTGAATGCAAATGATATGTTTTTAACTTTTTTTCACAGTTTCTTTTTATCTAGTTTCATCGATATGTTTAGATGTGTGTGTAATATTTGATAAAACTATAGCTTTGATATGGTTCTGGGTGGCGGGCTGAACTTAAAACACTGATAAGAAATTATGGTTATCATTTTGAAAACAAACACCAATTGGTTGAAAAAACAACAACAAAGAATCATCTCAGGTTTTCTAAACGACGTACGCATACGTATACACATGCACAGACACAGACACAGACACACACACACAACACCACACAGACACACACACATACATACACATACAACACACGCACACACACACAGAGTCACATACATACACACACACATGCACACACACACACACACACACACACACACACACACACACACATGCACACGCACGCACACTCAAGTCTAAAAGCACATATGTAAATAGACGTTAAAAGAAATAACATGCACATACACAAGCACACACACACACACACACACACACACACACACACACACACACACACACACACACACACACACACACACACACACACACACACACACATATTAATCGTTTGCGTCTTTTCATTAGGCGGAAACGGATTCTAACGTCAGATAAAAAACGGTTTTAACATTGGTTAAGAATACTGAAAGACAGGAATATCTTTGCTTACATACACACGCAGATACACACACATACACGCACACGCCCGCATACCGTACATGAACTCTCGCACATACATACACATGCACATACACATTCAGATTTATTCATGTCGACAGGGAGCGGTTTTCCCCAAGAAAGGAAGGAAAACCAGGAGAGTGAGGGATAAAGTTCAACAGCACGGGAAGAGCTTTTAACGAAGATTTACTGCGCTGAGAACTCTATTTGCTGCTTCGCTCAGACAGCTCAAGAGCAAGCACGATGGATAGTTCCTCCGTTCAGACACAATATGTATGCCTATATGCGAAGTAACCGATATAAAAGACATACTGTGGGGGTAAATTATTGAACTTTAAGACTTTTTCTCTTCTCCCTGCAGTGGGAAAGTATCGCAGTGGAGATGAATCTGTTGGTCTGCAGCCAGACGGAAAAACCTGGCGTAAGGTGGCGTAATAGATGTGGAAAGGGTCTGCCATTTCATCTCTCCAGCACTGCTGTCGTCCTCTTCCTGGCTCTAAAACCCGAGCATCTGGTGTTGTATGCTCGATAGAGCTGGCTGGGTTGTCTGGCATCGTGGTCAGGTGGCCAACAACGGGTTCCACTGTTGAATGATGTGATGTTGGGTAGGTGTTTTTTTCCAACCGTTTCTAGGATTTCTTCGTGTGTAATCGTGTCTCTTTTGGTTATGCCTGTTGCTCTTCTAAGACATCGCATTTCACGTGTGGTGATCTATCTCTAAAGGATTTTGAATAAAGTTCCGGTCTAGCACTAAGGCAGTGTGGGTATAAAGGTTTTACTAATAAGTTTGGCATTTCTTTTCACAGGGATGATTGTGTGTTTTGCAAGGGTTGAAAGTTGGAAATGCACAGCATTTGCCTTCTGGACTCTGGTCTCGGTTTCTCTGTTCTTTTTCTCAGTCTTCAATAATTGAACTTCCGAAATACCTAAATTTGGTACAGTATCAGGAACACAGAGTTTTATAACATATATGTACATTGCAATATATTTATGTATCTATATGTATGCATGTATTCTGTGACAGAAAATGCCATTGTTTTTAATATTCAAATCATTTTCGTATGGTTTGAAATCCCCTGTGTGATAAATTGGACAGTGTGGTCAAGGCCAGGGGCATCTCTTTAGATTATGTGCGCAAATGCATTGATATTGTGCTTTTTTTTTCTTTCTTTCTGTTAAGGTATTGTGTATCTTTTGAATCGGTTTTAGCCCTGATATGGCTCTACGCAGTCGGCTGGGTTTCAAACAACAATAACAACAACATAACGATCAGATGTAAGTTCGAGAGCCTGATGTTGAGAAATTCTCTTTGACATCAAGGTCTTTCATAGGCCATCCATCCAGCTCTTCGATACTCAAAATCAGCCAAAACATTATATTTGTACTCATCTAGATCTTTGTTGCTCAGTATCAGACAAAATTTGTATTTGTATCCATCTAGGTCTTTGTTACTCAATACAGACAAAATCTTATAGGTGTACTCATCAAGGTCTTCATTACTCAATATCAGACAAAATATCATATTTGTATTTAAGTCTTTGTTACTTTATTATGTATGTATGTATACCTTAGATTTATGTATGTATAGTATGCATGTATACGCTCAGCTTAGATTTATGTATGTAATATGCATGCATTATGTATCATGTATACGCTCATATATGTAGTAGTATGCATGTATACGCTCACGCTTAGATTTGATTTTATCAAGATTTTGCGCTATATAAATAATTATATTATTATTATTATTACTAATAAAGACAAAATATTATATTTGTATCCATCTAGGTCTTTGTATTCATATCAGAAAAAAACACGTTACATTGTTTGGATTTAAATCATTTACATAATGACAGAATAAAATTAACGCCACTGCTCCTTGACTATTACATGTACACTGACTGTGAATCAAAACAACAAAAGTGGTCATGCTTTTACGTGCATTGTATTGTCTTCCGTACCTGGGTGTACTTGTGTAGATAAGTTCAGCAAAAAAGTAATGGTAGACATGCACCAACGTCAAAAGAGGAAGTGGAATGATAATGCTGATCATATTGATGATGATGCTAATGAAGATCATTATGCTGATAACAATGATGACGGTAGTGTTGATGATGGTCATCATCACCATCATCATCAGGTGCCTTGCCGCATGGCGTTGGCGATCATGGACTTCCATCTGTCTCTATCTCTTGTTGCCTCAAGCATCTCTTCCATCCTTATTGTCTTCAGCCACTCTGCAAGTCCGTCTTGTAACTTCTCCCTGAGTCTACCTGATATTGGTAAAGACAGGTAATATCCAATAAAACGACTAAAAGATTAAAAAAAAAAAAGTATAAATATGCATATTTTATTCATTCTACTATCCCTCTCACATATTTGGCTTTATGTGTGTTTATGGACATAACACTGGGATCTCTGAACAATATAATTATCATAACACTAGGTATATCAAATAAGCATCTTATTCAGATTGTCCAGCTCATTCTTAGATCTCATATTTGCCAGACTGTATTCTTCTGTAGTTTTCATCTCTTTGTCTGTCTTTTTTTTAAAATTTCAAATACAATTTGTAAACGGACGTTTCATGAAAATGTCTCTCCTTCTTACGTATGTTTTTTTTTTCATACCTAGTTCAGAGAGTCAGTCATTCACGCAGTCTGTTTTGTTCATCATTTCTATTATTGTGTATCGTTTTCTGATAGCTTCCCTCCTGTGTTTCTTTCCTACGTTTGTGTTCTGT
>JAPXFY010000013.1:30962722-30970222 GCA_030674185.1 Monoplex corrugatus
AAAACTTGAACCAAATCAATCAATCAATGAGAAGTTGAACGTGCTATGGGCTCACTGGGAAGCCTAGGACTACACATTTGAGTCACATCCACTAAACGAATGCGTCATTGAGGGGCGTTTCTAAAACCCAAAACAAGTGTGACTGCCCGCGTGATGTTACGCTTGACAAAGGCCAGTTGGCCGAAAATTTGCACCTGTCTTGTCTGGTTGTATCAAACACCGTATTCATTCTTTTTTGTTTGTTTGTGTTTTTTTCTGTTTCCTGTTTCTCAGATGTCTGTATCTCTCGGGCCTGGCTGACGCCGGAATGGATTAAAAATATAAGCATAGAGTACAAGCCCTGTGGCGCAGTCTCAGTGCTAGATGGAACTACAAACACCGTCATTATCATACCCATTCTCATCATCACAGCACTGAGAAAATTGGTTCCACAGTCTGTAGCCCTTCAGGCGCCACCCTCATTGTGACGTTAGTGTCAGTGTGTTTAGAGGTGAGTTGTAGAACGATGTGCGGTTTCTGTTACTGTTATTTTTGTTTAAAGCCCAGCCGACTGCGTAGAGCTATATCAGGGCTATAACCCGTTTCAGATCATGAACAGTACTTGAACAAGAAAAATAGAAAGAAAAGAAAATGAAGTATACATAGCAATGCATTCGCACACATAATATAAAGAGATGCCCCTGGGACTTAAAAACATACCTGAATACAAATTTAAACGTAACTAAGGACACTTAAACATATAACAAAAACGGGCCTAAATGGACTCGAATTGCTTTCGCATATCTCATTTTTCTTGAGCCAAAACTGCATTTTATACAAGTACCCAATTATCAATCCTAAGAGGAAGTATGTAAGACTTTATGGAACACATACAGGTGTATGGAACAGTCAGGCAGAAAAATGATAAGAGGAAATGACAGAAAGCAAAGGAACAAGGCAGAAACAAAGAGAGTGACAGAAAAGAGGAAATTTCCAGCACAGAATGTCCAGAAGATGGGGATACTGTTTATACTGAAACAGCCCCCTGCATCCCCACGGGGGTGGGCGGGGGTGATGTGAGGGTAGTAACACAGGAGCAGTGCAGAAAACGGAGCAAAAGGAAAAAGAGAGCAAGTTCATCTTTTCTCTGTTGTTCCATTATTCTTACCTTACAGTCTGATTTATTTTCATCTGCAGTTAAGCGTATGGGTGGTCTAACACAGACAGTGTTTGATAAAATAAGAAACAAAATGCACGTTTCTGCTATACTCTTTTATATCATGCGTGCTCTGTGTGTTTCTCTCTCTGTCTCTCTGTCTCTGTCTCTGTCTGTCTCTCTCTCTCCTCTCTCTCTCTCTCTCTCTCTCTCTCTCTCTCTCTTTCTCTCTGTCTCTTTCTCTCTCTCTCTCTCTCTCTCTCTCTCTCTCTCTCTCTCTTCTCTCTCTCTTTTGTGTGTGTGTGTCTGTGTGTGTTTGAGAATGTGACCACGCGTATGTACATGGTTGTGTGAGTGCGTGCATGCGCGCACGCGTGTGTGTGAGCGTGCATGCGTGTGTGTGTATATGTGTGAGTGTGTGTGTGTGTGTGAGTGTGCGTGCGTGCATGTGAACGTGCGTACGTGTGTATATGTGTGTGTGTGTCTATGTGTGTCGTGTGGGGTGTGTGTGTGTGTGTATGTGTGTTGTATATGAGTGAGGGGTATGTATGTGTTTGTGTGAGAGAACGAATGAGTGAGTATGTGTATAGGAATGCCAAAGAACAACACCATGATATTCTGCTAATACAGTTTCCTTTTTTTTTAGGCCAAGACCTACCTTCATCTTTAAAGCTCTTCATGACTCAACCTTAGTTTGTACTGTATACAACTAATCAGATAGATAGAGGAGCACGCCCTTTACCCCATTATTTCCCTTTCATACCCCCCCCCCCCCACCGTTAACCCCCTACTCCCAAGAATCTGCCTTGTTTTCAACCGCAGTGCCGTGGACGGGTGATCTTAGAACATGCCGGAAACAATCAATCACGTGTTCTTCTACTACCCCCCTCCCCCTCTGTTTTTGTTTGTTCCTATAATAACAGGCGATAATGAACTGTCTGTGTGAATGTGTGTGTGTCTGTGTGAATGTGTGTGTGTCTGTGTGAATGTGTGTGTGCGTGCGTGGTGTTGTGTGTGTGAATTGTGTGTGTGTGTGTCTGTGTGTGTGTCTGTGTGAATGTGTGTGTGTGTCTGTGTGTGTGCGTGTTGTGTGTGTGTGTGTGTATGTGTGAGTGTGTGTGTGAGTGTGTGTGTGTGTGTGTGTGTGCGTGCGTGTGTGTGTGTGTGTTTCGTTCGTTCCTTATTTAACGTCTTTTCACTCTGTGTGTGTTGTGTGTGTGTGTGTGTGTGTATGTGTGTGTGTGTGTATAATCATCATCATTATCATCATCATCATTTTAAAGGAAAAAAATAATTCTGATGCAGTTCCCCATAATAGTAATAGTAATGATAAGACTTATAATAATATTAATAACAACAATAATACGAATACTGAAAACATACCGGAAACAATCAAGAACCGCCCTGTTTTTGTTTGTTCCTGTAACAACAGGCCATAATGAACTGTCTGAGCCCTTTTCCCTTACTTTGTTGTGTGCGTGTGTGTGTGTGTGTGTGTGTGTGTGGTGTGTGTGTGTGTGTGTGTGTGTGTGTGTGTGTGTGTGTGTGTGTGTGTGTGTAATCATCATCAGTAGCATCATAATCATCATTGCTATCATCATCTTAAAGGAAAAAAATAAACACTGGTACAACTTCCCATAATACTAATAGTAATGATAATACCTATACTAATATTAACAACAACAATAATACTAAAAACAATAATAACAACAATAATAATATAATGATAATGATGATGATGATAATAATAACAACAACAAAATAACAATAATAATGATAATAATAATAATCATAATGATGATGATGATGATGATGATGATTTAAAAAATAATAACTCATCAGATTGGAGAACCCTATGGCTTCTAAATGCCGCTTAAAAGACTGTACAGTGTAAATGTAAATAAGACAAAAATGCATAACACAGTAAGATAAGTATTGAATAAGAAAGGACGTAAGACAACCACTTTCGTATTGTAGAATTCATGCCCCTTTCCCCCCAATCAGTTGCATTTGTCTCCCCTGCATCCAATTTCCCATACTTCGTATCAGCCAGTTTTCTCCTGCTCATCGACACATATGGGGAAGTCATGCTGGTTGTCTCCCTTATGTTTTGTGTGTTTGTTCTTTGTTGTACTTTGTGTACGCTTGACAAAGAGCGGTTGACTGAAAATGTACACCTGTCTTGATCTGTATATTAAATGTGCGTTCTCGTTCTGTTTTGTGTGTGTGTGTGTGTGTGCGTGTGAATGTGGTGTGGTGTGTGTGTGTGTGTGTGTATGAATGTGTGTATGAATGTGTGTGTGTGTGTCTGTGTGTCTGTGATGCATATTGATTCTCCGTCTCTGTCTGTCTGTCTGTCTGTCTGTTGTCTCTCTCTCTCTCTCTCTCTCTCTCTCATGTATACATATTAATACATGGCACCCATGTCTGTATCTTCATTGTGCAGTAGACCTTGACACGGTCCAGGTTGAAAAGTGTACTGCTGTGGTAAAAGCACATACCTAGGACTCGGAAAAACCGTGGTTTGGATCATGAATTGTTCAGGGATTTTCTGGTCCCCTACAATAGATCTGAAGTGATGGTCCAGGTACTAATATTTAGGGTCAGATCATAAACTGAAGTCCAGTGTGCAGTACGCATTCTACGCACGTTAAAGATCCCACTACTGGTAAAATTCTGCAGCAAAATCCTTTCACAAACAAACACACACACACACACACACACAACACACACACACAACACACACACGCACGCATCACGCATGCATACATACATACACACCACCCCACACATCACGCACACACATACATACATAAATACAGACACAAAACACACACACACTCACACATAATCAATACGCACGCTCACGCACATACTATGTACAGACACACACATACACACACACAGACACATACATACATACATACGTAAATACATACATACATACATACAGACACACACACACACACACACACACACACACACACACACTCACACATATCACATACGCACGCTCACGCACAACATATGTACAGACACACACATACACACACACAGACACATACATACATACATACATACGTAATACATACATGCATACATACAGACACACACAACACACACAACACACACATATGCACGCACACACACACATACATATATACAGACACACACACAACCACACACATACATACATACAGACACACACGCACACACATACATACATTCACACAGACACACACACATACATAAATACATACGCACACACACATACATACATACAGACAGACCGACAGTCACATACACACACACATGCACGCACGCACGCGCACATACACGCTCTTAACACACACACACACACACAATAACACACACAACACACACACACACACACACACACACCACACACACATACACACATATGGAAAACCTAAGAGGCGTTCCATTGTAGCGACGCTTTCTCCCTGGGGAGCCCAGCTACAATTTCACATGGTATAATACATCCATTGCCATCAACAACAAGAACAAAAAGACAGGGCGGGGGTGGGAGGGTTAAATCTGACAAATACAATCCTGTTCTTTTGGATCAGATGATAAAGAAATGTCCCATGAGTAGTGTCTATTTCGCTATATCCTTGCCTTTGACGCAGTTTGACACACGTTGTATTCGTATTTTATGTATCGAAATTCTGTAGTGTTGAGTTTCTTTAAGTCTTTTGAAAACACACCACCGTCCTGCATTTGTTAAGAAAGATGTTCATAACGAAAAGATTTATGTGGAAAAGAAGAAAAGAAAAAGAAGAAGAAGAAAGAATATGATGCTCAACAATCTCTTTATGTACCGAGAAAACAAACACAACCAAAACACAAAAAACAAACAAACAAAAACATAAAACAAGCAACAACAACAACAACAACAAAACCAGAAAATCGAGGTTTTGTATTTCTCATGGGCATTTGACCATCAAGTTCTTAGCTATGGTTAAATACTATGTGATGTCCAGGAGGGACTACACATTTCAAGACAGTAGAAACAGAACAAGTATTTTCAGATAATTGTAACTTAACCCCTGCGCATTTGAAATTCGAATACTCACTTGCTTTGTCTGATGAGGCTCTATGAAGGCAAGTTTACTCCAACACTGGTTCATGTCAAAATGGTTTGCACAACACAGACGCACAGACACACACACACACACACACACACACACACACACACACAACACACACACACACACAGACACACAGACACACACACACACACACACACACACACACAGAGACACAGACACACACACACACACACAGACAGACACAACACCACACACACCACACACACACACACACACACTACACACACACGCACACACACACATACACACACACACACACATGAGCACACACAGTATGAGTTTCTCTTAAATTCACCTTTCCATGCCTACCCCATTAAAAAGAAAGTGAGATAAAGGACAAGTACATAAAACATGTAAACAAATGTTTAGTTTGGGTCTTTTTTTTCTGTCAGCAAACGCCCGTGACATGAAAACATGCCTCTGGGACATGTTTATTTGCTCAATACATCATCCCCTGTAGCTCTGTTTACACACATGTGGCAGCTGAAGCATAGATGTAGTTATCCGAGGTTAAGTTTAGGCGCTGTTCCCCAACTCTGTGTCATGGGTTCCATTAGTTCTGACATAAAATCTGTCATTCTAACTTTGTTTGATGTTTTCGAAAACAAGTCACATTGGCTTTCGTTTATGTGGTATTTGCTTCCTGAGCTACGAGATTCATGATAGTATATTTTGACAGCTTGTTAAGGCACATGATGAACATATTGCAAAATATGTTTTGTTCACCAAATATAAGCTTCCTCGCAGTTTACGACAGAGTGAATGTCTGCTTTCTTTCGGGAAACAAACTGTTTCAGAATTTATTGCTTTAATGAAAATGTATAAAACATCTGTCATAGTGCTGTGCTACTTTATTCAGAATGTTAGAGTTAGTTTTCAATTAAAGCGGCTCACTAAAAAAAATGTGTACATTCTGTGCGTAATTATGTTATTACGTTAAAAAGTGTAAGCACAATTTCTTTTTTATGGACAAAAAAACGAAACTGTTGCTTAAATATGTCAATTTACTGGAGTGGCATGTATATTTCTTTTCTTTTTATTTATTCAGTCAGTTAGTCAGTCAGTCTGTCAGTCAGTCATGTATGTATTTCAATAGTATCAATGCTGATTTGTGTGTGTGTATGTATGTATGTATGTATGTATGTATGTATGTTGTGTGTGTGTGTGTGTGTGTGTGTGTGTGTTGTTTGTCTGTTTGTGTCGTTTTCACTCTGTTGCTGTGGTTCTTAACATCTTATTGTTACTGCTCACATTGTCTGTGGTGGTGCAGCTTTTGCTGCTGCTGTTGTTGCTGTTGTTGATGTTGTTGATGTTGCTGTTATTGTTTCAGATGTTCTGGAATCGCTAATGGCGATAAGCCATCATAGAATACAACTTTCGACATAAACGTTTGTTCCTCCTAACTTACTTTTTAAGCCGTTCAGCATGAATGCCCTCGCCTGTTTGTGCATCTGTCCGTTATTTGTCATGGGTAACTTGGGTGTTAAGAATATGAACCAGAATATGAACAAGAAAATGAATCACAATATGAACCAGAGGATGAGAGTTAAGAGTAAGTGTGGAATTATATATATTCACAGGGTTGTACACGGAAAAGGTTGGCTCCTGACACCCCATATGTGACAGATGGGGGGATTCAAAATGTGTTTGTTCTCTTTAGTTCAAACTGGACGCCATTAAATTAACATCAGCCTGTGTGCTGTGTAAGAAATTCATGTTCAGTAATTCGATAAAGGTCAGCTAATCATTTTCAGTAATTCTGATCATGTCTGTTCATGAATGTTGATTAAACAGAGATCAGTTATTATTAGCACGCACACCACGCAGACAGACACAGACACAGACTTACACACTCTTAACACACACACACACACACACACACACATACCACACAACACACACACACACACACACACACACACACACACACACACACACAACAACACACAAACACAACACAAGACATACACACGTACACACACTCACACACACACTCCATTAATCTTTCTGTCTATCTCCCCTCACACACATGCCCTCTCAAACTAGACAAAAGTGAGAAAAACAAACAAACAAACAAAGACAATACAAAACAAAGGAAAAATGGCAACAAACAAATGATTAGTACAGTCTATTTCTACAAACAAACATCAATGACAGGAAGACATACTTCAGGGACATGTTTATTTGTTCACTACATCATCCTTTCTAACTGTACTTATACACATGATGCCA
>JAPXFY010000013.1:30975222-30982722 GCA_030674185.1 Monoplex corrugatus
GAGACAGGAGAAAGGGTAGGATTGGGGGTGGTGGTGGTGGTGAGCAAGGAAAAATCCTTTCCAACCGGGAATTAAATATCCTGGTTTCTCGTATACACTATAGGCCACACACTCTCGTGGTGTCAGCATAGCGTTTCACATGGCACACTACCCCCCCTCCCCTACCCCCCCCCCCACCTCACGGTAACATTTCAAGAGAGGAAATTGGGCATGAAAAATAATAAACAGGAGCGGAGTGTAGGGTACGGCTTTATGCCACACAGGTTAATGCGCTGAAGGCGGATTCTTTTTATCAGCTTAGTTTATAGAGCTGTGGACTCTATAGTTCTGTTTTAGGATATCTTGATTCAAACCAGCCCAACAATGTAAGACTGGTCTGTTAACTGGCTGTGATCAGAATGGCTTTATATTTCTCTTACTGTGAGTTAACTGGTATATATATAATCTTCAGTGTCGTCTTTCATTCACTTCACCTCCTCATTACAGCAAGAAGTCAAGAAGGGTTCTGAATCGTTACTGGCTCATTTGAGTAGAACGCGGCGTGTTGTCTAAATGCGATACACTTTTCTTTCTTCCCCTTATGTTTTTGAAAGTCCTTCGGTGAAAAAAAAGTATTTCATATTGACTAGGTTGATTACAGATGTTGTACGGATGTGAGGCGTGGACAGTCAACACGCAAAGCCTGAACAAGATTGAGGCAGCCGAGATGTGGTTTCTAAGAAGAATGTTGAGAGTTCCATGGACAGCAAAGAAAACAAACGAGACAGTCTTGATGGAGGCAGACACAAGTAGATCATTCATAAGGAAGATTAGGAAAAGGCAGGCAACATTTATGGGCCATTTTATGAGGAAGGGGGATTTGGAGCACCAGGTCACAACGGGAAAGCTGGAGGGAAAGAGAGCACCAGTAGATCCAGGGAGAAAATGCTAGTGGACTTACAGAGTGGCTGAAGAAGAGGAGGGTGGAGGAGATGCTAGGGGCAACAAGAGACAGAGACAGGTGGAAGTCCATAATCGCCAACGCCATGCGGCAGTGCACCTGATGATGATGATGATGATGATAGGTTGATTATGTATGTACCTGTTTGTATTTATGAGTGCTCTCCCTCTCTCTCTCTCCCTCCCTCTCTCTCTCTCACTCTGTGTGTATATAGACTGTCTGTTTGTATGCCTGTTACCAAAATGTATTAACTGTGAGTCTCGGTTGTTTTTGGATGGATCGTTATATCATGTCCGGTTAGAGTTGTAGAACTTTGAGGAGTCACCGCGAATGCATAAGTCCATGGGAAGCAGTGTCAAGGTCAAGGTCACACGGACCAGACATATGCCTAAAATCGGTGCTTTATGAGGACGATTATGAGCAACGGTTTCTCAGAAACTGTTTTCATTCGTTGAAATCTGTTTCCATTGATGTGACAGTCTATCATTGTCTACAATGCACGACAACAGCTAATGCAACTGGAGACACTTCTGCAAGATCCCTGTGACCTTGAGAGGTAGAAAATATGGATGTGCTGTATTAATTTACATACGGACAGTCAGATCGTTAGAAACGATTGACTGTTGTAATGTCAGTTTTATCTATTTCTCGTTTTCTTTCGTTCATCTGTTTTCATTTACTGATTTACTAATCTATCATTTCTGTATTACTTTGTTTATGGTATGGAGCCACCCACACTTTTCCCATTTTGTTTCCTGTATGTGTGTTTATATTTACTGAAGAAAACTGAATCTTCTACTAGAATTCGACAGGGCCAGCTCTGTTGCTGCCGTCGGATCTTTAACATGCGCAAAGTTCGTACTTTACAAAGAATGTCGGTTTATCGGCTCATCTAAAAGACTCCCACTGAGACCACCACGCCGTGTCTAGTGGAGACAGGAGAAAGTTTGGAAACTGAAGGAGTTTGATCCATAACTAGCTGAGGAGTGTGAATTTGAGTGTGTGTATGTTTGTGTATGTGCGTGTACGTTTGTGTGTGTGCGTTTGTGGTTGTGTGCTTTGTGGTGTGTGTGTGTGTGTGTGTGTGTGTGTGTGTGTGTTTTGGTGTTTATGTTTCCGTGTGTGTGTTTTGGATGTGTATGTTTCCGTGTGTGTGTTTGTGTGTATCTGTGTGATGTGCGTGTGTGTGTGTGTGTGTGTGTGTGTGTACGTTCCCCTTTCCCGTTCCTATCTGTATCTTACTATCTACCCTGCCCGTTGACTTTCGCTATTTGGACCCAGGTCACACGACGAGACTTCAGAGGCGTCTGCGAAAAATCTCACCTCTTACAGCGAAGGCGTTTCGTGTTTGCAGAGTTGGGGTATGGGTCATTTGAAAGGTGTAACAACTCACAGGGACATTACCTTACAGGCGACAGCCACAGCTCTGAGCTACATCTACTTTACAACAACTGGACTCCAGGCAGTGATGCTCCGGGTCCCTTCCACACCCTTGTGGTGTTTCTTGTTAACTTTGGCTTGTGGCTTGGCCGCTGATTTCAGGGAATCATGCCTGATGACCGCAGGGAAAGACCTGCTGGCTGTTCTGAAAGACGGAAAACTTGGGGTCGCTTTCGGGGCATAAGTGTAGCAACGGATATAATTCTCCATTTCCGATTCTGAGATACAGGAACAAGTTGTTCAGATATACTGTATTGAACTGGGTTAAATCATTGATTTCGTTCATCCGGCATTGCCTCTGTCAAGCTTTGAACCTGAGCTATTTAAGTCAACAGCATGTGAATCAAACTAACGGATGTCTTCCTAAATTTAGTATATGTTAATATTTGGCGAAAGATATCCAGGTAACATTTTTTATATTTTGTGTTCGTTCTTTACTTTCACTTTTTTCCTTTCTTTTCTTTCTCTTATTCTTTCTTTCTTTCTTTCTTTTCTTTCTCTCTCTCTCTCTCTCTCTCTCCTCTCTCTCTCTCTCTCTCTCTCTTCTCTCTCTCCCTTTTCCTTCTTTCTTTCTTTTTATCCTACCCTCTTTTCACTGTCTCTTTCACTCGCGTTGTCTTTCCCTATTTTACCCTCTTTCCATCTCAGTCTTGAATAAGTTTGGTGTTTTAAGCTCTTAAGATCTTTCAGTGAAGATCCTTTATGATCGTGGGGTAAATGTCAAAACTGCCACACACCATATTGCTTTCGATACTACCTTCGAAAATAAACACAAGCAATTGTTCTTATCTTAGTCTTCCTGCTCTCCCTTTCCCCCCCCCCCCTCTCTCTCTCTCTCTTTCTCTCCGTCCTTGCTTCCCCTGATGTAGATGTGAATTAGTAGTGGAAGAAATAATCTGAGTCAACCAAGAGTCTGGCCAAGAATCTTTCGCTTCCCTGCCATTCTCACTACTCACCAGACTGCCAGTCCACAAATGAAGATATTGTGTCCATACTGAGAAGGACGAACAGAAAACTAACCGACTTAAATCAATATTAGGAGATCAGCAGACCAGCCCAAAGCCTTTCCTCTAAAACGAGTTCGAGGAAGAAAAAAAAAAGGGGGGGGGGAGGAGGTGAAACGAAGGGAAGAAATGGAAAAACAACACCAAAGAATAAGGGCTGTGTTAGACTTCCATCCGACCTTGATGAGCTGGGTAGGGTACAAAGCAGACAGAGTGTTGCAAAGATGTTGGTGTCGTTCTGTTATCGTCTGTGATGTTCTGGTGGACTTTCGCTGAGGCGTGCACACAAAAACCCGCCCGGCAGACGAGGTGGTGTTTCAGCTCCAGTTTCCGAAAGTGGCGTCTACGTCTCCGCGTTCGGGAGGGAATTCCATATGCGCTGAGGAAACTGATGCCATGTGATGGAGAAGATCCAAAACTGATCATGGCACTAACCGCATCATCATCATCGTCATCATGTGCCCTGCCGCATGGCGTTGGCGATCATGGCCCTCCATATGCATCTATCCCTAGTCACCGCAAACACATCTTCCACCCTCTCTGTCCTCAGCCACCCTGCAAGTCCGTCCAATATTTTCTCCCTGGGTCTGCCTGGTGCTCTCCTTCCCTTCAGCTTACCTGTTGTGACCAGGTGCTCTAATACCCTTTTCCCTCATAAGATGGCCTATAAAAGTTGCCTGTCTTTTCCTAATCTTCTTTATCAATGATATTCTTGTGTCTGCCTCCATCAAGATTGTCTCGTTTGTTTTCTTTGCTGTTCATAGAACTCTAACCGTAAGCCTGCACATAAACCCATGAGCTGGCCAGGTCCTGTGGTTGCCCACATGACGGGAATCCAACGACTTTGGCACTGTAGCAAGATGAATATGACGTCAGACTTCTAATCGGAAGGTCTGGGGTTCGATCCTGCATGCTTACTACCTCTTGATTGGTGGGTAAAAGGTAAAGATTGTTCGCTGATCTCCCAGGTTAGTTTATCAGCAAACCTGTCAGTAGCTAAATCCCCTTCTCACCTGTACGCACGTGTCAGAATGTACGTTAAAGATCCCGATTCTGTCAGTGTCATGTGACATATGGGTTGATCTTTACCAAACTTTGGTCAACTGTGTAGATTGTGATGAATCGGGAACGGGTACGTAATGGCTTCTTGGTCAAAATCACGCGGAAGAAAGCAAGTACCCCAAAATAACACATTTAAAGGAAAGTTTCTGAACAACACTTTCTCATTATTTTCAGGAACTTTGGGCATTTTGTTTTCATGGTTTTCACAGTGTCCTCATTCACGTCCTGTTTTATTTTATTTGATCGTTGTTAAAGGTTATATAGACCGTGACAAGAACAAAATCCGGATTTTCTGTACTATTATTTTGTTTAAAGAGGGAAATCATTAGAATGTTTTGACCGATTTTGTTTTGTGTGTTTGTTCTTCAGCATGTCTGGTTAATATGATTGGGATAGAGGAGTAAAGTAGCTGTCCAGAATCTTGCCATCTGTCTTCTTTCATCTGGGCACTCTCATCTACTAGCATACCATTTCAAAGTAGAACGGTAATGACTTTAAAACTCTATTTTAGTAATAAAAAGGGATGACGGCCAAACAGAAAGCTGAAGGCCAATAGAAAAATGAAGACCCAATAAAGACATGAAGGCCCAGTTCAGAGATGAAGGCCAAGTTTAGAGATGAAGGCCCAGTTCAGAGATGAAGGCCAAGTTCAGAGATGAAGGCCAAGTTCAGAGATGAAGTCCCAGTTCAGAGATGAAGGCCCAGTTCAGATATGAAGGTCTCTAATGGATAGATCAAGACCCAATAAAGAGTTGAAGGCCCAGTTCAGAGATGAAGGCCCCATAGAGAGATGAAGGTCTGTAATGGATAGATGAAGACCCAATAAAGAGATGAAGGCCCAGTTCAGAGATGAAGGCCCGATAGAGAAATGGTCTATAATCGATAGATGAAGACCCAATAAAGAGATGAAGGCACAGTTCAGAGATGAAGGCCCGATAGAGAGATGAAGGTCTCTAATGGATAAAGACCCAAAGTACGGCAGACGAAGGCTCTATTCTTTTCCTTTTCTTTTCTTTTCTTTTTTTTTTTTTTTCGGTAGCTGGGTAGGACCAGGTTGGTGTGTGTTGTGTGGCAATGTCCCGGAGTTTTGGGGTGTGTGTTGTGTGGCAATGTCCCTGAGTTTGAGGTGTGTGTTGTGTGGCAATGTCCCTGAGTTTGGGGTGTGTGTTGTGTGGCAATGTCCCGGAGTTTGAGGTGTGCGTTGTGTGGCAATGTCCCGGAGTTTGGGGTGTGTGTTGTGTGGCAATGTCCCTGAGTTTTGGGGTGTGTGTTTGGTGTGGCAATGTCCCTGAGTTTGGGGTGTGTGTTGTGTGGTAATATCCCTGGGGTTTGGGGTGTGTGTGTGTGGAAATGTCCTGGAGTTTGGGGTGTGCGTGTGCATGTGTGGCAATGTCCCGGAGTTTGGGGTGTGTGTTGTGTGGAAATGTCCCTGAGTTTGGGGTGTGTATTGTGGCAATGTCCCTGAGTTTGGGGTGTGTGTTGTTTGGCGATGTCCCGGAGTTTGGGGTGTGTGTTGTGTGGCAATGTCCCTGAGTTTGGGTGGTGTGTTGTGTGGCAGTGTCCCTGAGTTTGGGGTGTGTGTTGTGTGACAGTGCCCTGGAGTTTGGGGTGTGTGTTGTGTGACAGTGCCCTGGAGTTTGGGGTGTGTGTTGTGTGACAGTGCCCTGGAGTTTGGGGTGTGTGTTGTGTGGCAATGTCCCTGAGTTTGGGGTGTGTGTTGTGTGGCAATGTCCCTGAGTTTGGGGTGTGTGTTGTGTGGCAATGTCCCTGAGTTTGGGGTGTGTGTTGTGTGGCAATGTCCCTGAGTTTGGGGTGTGTGTTGTGTGGCAATGTCCCGGAGTTTGGGGTGTGTGCTGTGTGGCAATGTCCCTGAGTTTGGGGTGTGTGTGTGTGGCAGTGTCCCTGAGTTTGGGGTGTGTGTTGTGTGGACAGTGCCCTGGAGTTTGGGGTGTGTGCTGTGTGGCAATGTCCCTGAGTTTGGGGTGTGTGTTGTGTGGCAATGTCCCTGAGTTTGGGGTGTGCGTTGTGTGGCAATGTCCCTGAGTTTGGGGTGTGTGTTGTGTGGCAATGTCCTTGAGTTTGGGGTGTGTGTTGTGAGGCAATGTCCTTGAGTTTGGGGTGTGTGTTGTGAGGCAATGTCCTTGAGTTTGGGGTGTGTGTTGTGTGGCAATGTCCCGGAGTTTGGGGGGGTGTGTGTTGTGAGGCAATGTCCTTGAGTTTGGGGTGTGTGTTGTGTGGCAATGTCCCGGAGTTTGGGGTGTGTGTTGTATGGCAATGTCCCAGAGTTTGGAGTGTGCGTTGTGTGGCAATGTCCCAGAGTTTGGAGTGTGTGTTGTGTGACAATGTCCCTGAGTTTGGGGTGTGCGTTGTGTGGCAATGTCCCAGAGTTTGGGGTGTGCATTGTGTGGCAATGTCCCAGAGTTTGGAGTGTGTGTTGTGTGACAATGTCCCTGAGTTTGGAGTGTGTGTTGTGTGGCAATGTCCCTGAGTTTGGAGTGTGTGTTGTGTGACAATGTCCCTGAGTTTGGGGTGTGCGTTGTGTGGCAATGTCCCAGAGTTTGGAGTGTGTGTTGTGTGACAATGTCCCTGAGTTTGGGGTGTGCGTTGTGTGGCAATGTCCTTGAGTTTGTCATATCCCCTGGTCTCAATGGGTCATGCAGCTCCTGGGCAGCACCCACCCCACCCCACCCCACCCCACTCCACTACTTTTGCTTGACGAAATGGCTACCGTGTGGCTTCGAGAGCTAGGAAGTGATTGTATGGCTGGCGGTGAGGCATCGTTGCTCTGGGTCCCATCAGCAGCCTCAGGTGTTTCGTTTTAACTACTAATAAAGATCTGATCTCCGTGCCAACAAGACAGGAACTGTGGTACCATGATCTTTATGACGAGATAAGCAGATCACTCAAAATGGAATTAGGAGAAGTGAGAGGCCAAGGGAAACCAATGGAAAGACAACAGATACGTTTAGGAACCGTTAGATTTCGTTCAGACACCAAGGAAAAAGAACCAGACCACCTGAGATGTCGAGATGTTTTTGCGAATTTGTTGGTGTC
>JAPXFY010000013.1:30990222-30992722 GCA_030674185.1 Monoplex corrugatus
AAGAGTGGGTTTCTGTCAGTGGAGGTAGACTGCAAGAGTGGGTTTCTTGTCAGTGGAGGTCGACTGCAAGAGTGGGTTTCTGTCAATGGAAGTAAACTGCAAAGAGTGGGTTTCTGTCAGTGGAGGTCGACTGCAAGAGTGGGTTTCTTTTCAGTGGAGTTAGACTATAAGAGTGGTTTTCTGTCAGTGGAGGTAGGCTGCAAGAGTGGTTTTCTGTCAATGGAAGTAGACTGCAAGAGTGGGTTTCTGTCAGTGGAGGTAGGCTGTAAGAGTGGGTTTCTGTCAGTGGAGGTAGGCTGCAAGAGTGGGTTTCTGTCAGTGGAGGTAGGCTGCAAGAGTGGTTTTCTGTCAATGGAAGTAGACTGCAAGAGTGGGTTTCTGTCAGTGGAGGTAGGCTGTAAGAGTGGGTTTCTGTCAGTGGAGGTAGGCTGCAAGAGTGGTTTTCTGTCAATGGAAGTAGACTGCAAGAGTGGGTTTCTGTCAGTGGAGGTAGACTGCAAGAGTGGGTTTCTGTAAGTGGAGGTAGACTGCAAAGAGTGGGTTTCTGTCAGTGGAGGTAGACTGCAAAGAGTGGGTTTCTGTCAGTGGAGGTAGACTGCAAGAGTGGGTTTCTGTCAGTGGAGGTAGACTGTAAGAGTGGGTTTCTGTAAGTGGAGGTAGACTGCAAAGAGTGGGTTTCTGTCAGTGGAGGTAGACTGCAAAGAGTGGGTTTCTGTCAGTGGAGGTAGACTGCAAGAGTGGGTTTCTGTCAGTGGAGGTACACTACAAAGTATGATCGTATAATTCTCCTCTCTTCTATCGTTGTGGCGTCTGAAGGTTTGAAAGTTCTGATTGGTTACCCGATGTGTAAATCAACGTTTTTCAGTTTCTTTTTTTTAACCCTTTGCCTCCTGCACCCTATCCACCAACTGCAAAGGCGTAACCCTTTGACTTCCTCACCCTCCATCCACCAGATTCCTACTTAACCCTTTAACTCTCACTCTGTCCAACTGCTTCCTGCAGAAAGTTGATGGATAGGATGAAGGAGTCAAAAGTGTTAAATTTCTGTTTTGCACACATGGTTGACAGTGCTGAATGCTGGTGGACAGGGTGCGGGATTCAAACGTGTACGTGTTAACGGATAAAATTATGAAGCATGTTCTCCAGACATGCCCCCTCTATGAACCAGCGGTACAAGATGTGTGGCCACTGGGCTCTCATGACAACCAAGATCCATGGCAGCTACCACGACCTGGAGAAGACGGTCCTAGTCATCTCCCCAACAGGACTGATTGTCTAGCCTGCAAAAGACAACGACAACAACAGCAGCAACAACAACAACAACGAATAGGAAATGGCTTCTACTCTGAGAAGCATAATTTCAAGAGATCGTTCATGGTATCCGATTTTCTAATTAAGATGTACCCGTTGTCAGCGAATCTGTCATCATCATCATCATTATCATCATCATCATGTGTGTGTCGCATGACGTTGGCGATCCTGGCTCTCCACACGAATCTATCCCTTGTCGCTGCAAATACCCTGTCTGTCCTCAGCCACTCTACAAGTCCGTCCAGTATTTTCTCCCTGGGTCTAAGCCAATCTATATGTCGGTTGCATATTCAGATTTAAATGAAGATGAGAACAGGTGGGCTTCATCGTGCAAGACTTATCGTCTTGGTTAGATATATTCACAACTCGTAAAACGTTGAAACAGAAACGGAGGACACAGCGAGATGGTCCGGGGAAACTTCTTCACAGAGAACACATCCTCAGCCTCAACAAAACCATAAACACCACAAACAATCATGAACGCTATCACCGATATAAAACAAGAATAATAAAAAAAATATCTTCGTTTGTTTTCGTGTTTGTGCCACTTTGATCTTTAATAGCTGCTGTCAATAGTGAGGCCGAATATCAAAGCGGGGTTTTATGTGGAAAGGATCGCTTGTGTTCGTTTTTAACTCTTACATTAATCGGCCTTAATCGCTGTTTGCTGTCGTTACCTTAGTTTATTGTCTGTGCTTCGGATGACACAAAGGACATAACTCTGGCTGCAGTTCTGTTGGAAAATGAAGCGTGTTTTATAGAGTGGAGTTCGTTGTGTGTTATTTAACTGAATACTTGGATGAAGTAGAAAGATCATATACTACCGAAATGATAACTGTTCCTTGTTGTTTCATATTAACAAACTGTTGGGTGTGATTTTGTCAGAAAACCTAGTGTAAGGGTCGCTATCAGGAATTGTTTCTTCTACTGTATTAGCTGTTCTACAAGGTCATCCTTCTCTTCGTTTTTTTTTGTTGGCTTGTATCAATGTACTATCTAGATGAACAAGAATATGTAAAATATGTTTGGCTACCCAGAATCCAATGTGAATACTATATGAAACATTCGGTACTAAACATGTGACTTTTGTCAATTCATGATCTAGGAGATAAATGACTAATCTAGTTACATCTTATCACATACGTCACACCACACACATCACATCACATGACAGGATATAGCACATCAT
>JAPXFY010000013.1:30995222-31002722 GCA_030674185.1 Monoplex corrugatus
TTCCGTTTCACTTGTTTCACTACAACAAAGACAGAAAGAGGTAGCTCAAATGCAGAAAATGTCCAAGGACGTGGTCTTTCTTACTGAAAGCCACATACACACAGATTCTGAAATGAATTGAACTTTTTTTTTTTTTAACAGTATAGATATCAAACACAGCTTATATATCTACTGTTGCTAATTTCCTTATAACAAAACAACAGCTAAGAAGAAAGAAATGCACACGGACAGCAGATTTCTCCACAGTTGGCTGTCATGCATTTGGAGATAACTGAGAAAAAAACAACAATAACAGCAAATATATCCTCTCCCAATGAACTTTATCATGATTACAGAACAAAACTGCTCTTGATCAGTAACACACACATACACACACACATAGCGCGCGCGCACGCGCACACACACCACACACACACATGCTCACATACATACATAACATACATACATACTACATACACACATACATAAATACACGCACACGCATGCACTCTCTCTTTTTTTCTCTGTCTCATACATCACACACCACACACACACACACACACACACACACACACACACACACACACACATACACACATACACACCACCACACACACACACATCACACAACAACAACATACACATGCAACAACATAAATAACACCACACACACACACTCACCTTACTCATCTCAATACATCAACAACACATGCACATACACTAAATACACCACACACACACTCTCCTTCCACAAACATTCACACACACACACACACACACACAATACGCTCACACACGCACGCACGACACAAACACATACACACACCACACACACACACTCACACACACACACCACACACACACACACGCACTACACACACACACATCCACACATCACCACACACACCCCACATCCACACACACACGCACGACACCACGCACCACACACCACGCACCACACACACACCAACACACCACGCACGCACGCACACACACACACACACACACCACACACAAACAAACAAACAAACAAAGCACAGGCATCATAACCACGAAACGTGAAAGGCAAGGTTTTGCATAGCAGATAACCAATCAGTATTTCAAACTTCGTGGCGCCAGGAGGAAACCAACAAGACAGGCTGTAGGTGCATCTGTCCATGCAGGCCTTCCCCGTTTGGCAGAATCCAACATTTCTTTTCCAGTCTGAACTTCTCCTCCCCCCTCGCCTCCCCTCCCCGACATGTCCCTCTCGTCCATGTTGATAATGGACGTAAGAAGCGAATGATGTAAAATAGCTTCAAACTGGTTGTACTGGGTGACGTGAGACAGCACATTACATCACACACACTGGTGATGCTTTTGATTGGTTGGTTGGTTGGTGGGTCGGTTGGTTGGTTGGTCGGTTGGTGGGTCGGTTGGTTTTTCGGGTACATTCAAGTGAGTGTTAAATGTTGTCTGGGAAACAAGTTCACGATGACGCCAGATGTACTTTATCATGTTTTTTTTCTGAACACATACGCGCACGCGCGCGCGCACACACACACATACACACACACACACACACACACACGCACGCCCTCATACACATACACACGCGCGCACACACACACACACACACACACACACACACGCGCGCGCGCACGCCCTCACACACATACACACGCGCGCACACACACACACACACACACACACACACACGCCCTCACACACATACACACGCGCGCGCCCACACACACACACACACACACACACACACACACACACACACACACACACACACACACACACACGGAAATTGTTTTTTATCAGACGGAAGGAGGTGTGTGCATGTCTCTGTGTCCATCTGTGACAAAATGTGTGGACAAGATTTTGTCAGATCATAGTGAGAAAATCTTCAGCACAGTTCGGTCAGCACTGTGGGCTGTTGGTGAATCACAAAAGCGTAAATGTTGAAAGTAAAGCACCATGGTGAAGGTCACGTAGACTACTTAAAACGTCTTAAATCACTATTAGCATAGTATGGTGGTGTTTGAACAGCAAGTTCTCAAAAATTTCTGACAATAATGAAACCTGTTTTCACTGTGAGGACGACGTACCGTTGACCTCGGTACACGTCAAGTTTCATTTCATTTAGCTGGTGGAGTTGCACACTGGTCAGATGACTAGAGCACATAGGTCAGATGACTAGAGCACATAGGTCAGATGACTAGAGCACATAGGTCAGATGACTAGACCACTTTGTTTTCTGCTGATGAACATGATGGTGGACTGGTTTTGTTCCCATCGTTTCGATCTTCTTCGTGTTTTTGATCTTGTCAAGTGTTGTGTTTTCTTAAACAACACATTTCACAGGTGGTGCGAGTAATTTCGTGCTGCAAGGGTTTGGTCATGGTAGAATTCTGGCACTGGTATGGCTTAAGCAGTTTAATGGACCAAACAGTGACAGACATTGCGTCGTCAGTGGTGCCTATACCACATGCCTGTTAATAACAAACATCTGACTGAATCTTCACTTTTCCCGTGATGGGCGACCTCACCTAGCTAAGTGGGGCACACATATTATGCATGTTTCTGAAAGGAACCTGCTTGTGAGCATGCAGCATATGTAACCATCTCTTCTTTTTTCCTCGTGTGTGTTTAACTAGAACACTGGCTCTGGCCATCTGACCGATTCTTGAAATCTACTGCTGTGATTTGTTCTTGACGGATTGTGACCTGCAACAGAACGGGTCGCCTGTTACCTCAGTCTTTTGCCGCTAAATGCCGAGGTAAGAGGGAGGGGCATCTCCATTTTAGGATTCTGATTAACATTGATATTATAATTCTTCCACCACATACTATGATCGATGATTTTTTAACAGAGGTTTTGATTCTTTCTTTATTGAATATTATTTTGAAAACGCTTACCTACACGTCTACTATCGATTCGTAAGAGATGTGTGTAGATAGATCTCACCTCACCTGTCTCACCTGTCGGCGTCACCGGATTCAGTGTTAGCCGCTGCAGTCTTTGACACTACCACTTCCCTCTATGCCGGTGTGTCTTGATTTTTGTGGACAACTTCTTAAATTTTGAAGAACAAGGTCTCCCAACAGTATAAAAATCGCTACTCACAGTTCCGTAGCTTTCGATGGCGTTCTCGCCATCTTCGTCAGCGCTCTAATGCTGTCTGCGTGAATCTCTACTCAGATCTCGCGAACATGGGATGAACCCAGTTCACGAGATCGAATCAGAGAATGGTACACCGGGGGCAGGGTGTAACGGCCCCGGTCCCTGTTGAGCGGGGGGTTGGTGGCTGCGATGTAGATGGCCTCCTTGACTCCTCGCTGGAACCACTTATTTTCTCTGTCCAGGATGTTGACATTGTCCGCACTGAATTGATGTTTTTCGGCGTGTAGGTGAGCTCCTACTGGAGACGAGTCCCTCTTGTGTTCTGTTAGTCTCTTCTGAAGGGGGCGTTCAGTTTCACCGACATAATGTTGGTTACAGTCCTGGCAGTCTATTCTGTATATAATGCCAGCTTTGTCGAGTTTGCTGGTTTTGTCCTTGGGGGTGACCAGCTGGCTGCGTATGGTGTTGGAAGGTTTGGAATGTACAGCCACCCCCAGTTTTCTGATCTTTCTGGACAGAGCGTCACTCACACCTCCTACGTATGGGATGGTGATGTGTCCCTTGCGCTGGTGTTGTTTCACTGGCTGTTGGGATGCGGTGTTGGATTTCCTGCCTCCCGGGCTGTTCCAGGCCCACTTTTTGTAGCCCGAGATGGTGAGCACTTTTTTCAGGTGGTTTGTCTCCTTGTCTTTTGCCTCTTGGGTACTGCATATGGTGTTAGCTCTGTGGGTAAGGGTTCGAATCACTCCCAGTTTGTGTTCAAGGGGCTGGTGGCTGTCGAACTGTAAATATTGGTCCGTATGAGTTGGTTTACGGTAGACCGAGAAGGATAGAATGCCATCAGTTCTGGTGATGAGGGTGTCCAGCATGGCTATGGAGTTGTTCTGTTCCACTTCCCTCGTGAATTTGATGGCTGGGTGTTGGTTGTTCAGATGTTCTGTGAACTGTTCGACCAGTTGCTGGGGGAGGATAGTCATGGTGTCGTCTACGTAGCGCCCCCAGTATCGTGGTGGGGAGTGGAAAGAAGCCAATGCTTTCTCTTCAAAATCCTCCATGAACAGGTTGGCTACTATTGGGCTTACTGGGGAGCCCATGGCTGCTCCTTCTTTTTGTTGGTAGAATTCACCTTGGAAGGTGAAGTAGGTGGTGGTGAGGCAGCAGGACAAGAGTTCACATACGTCGTCCACTGTGAGAGATGTACGTTGGTGGAGGGTTTGGTCGTTTTGTAACCTTCGGCGTATGATCTCTATGCTTTCTTTCACTGGTACGCTGGTAAATAGGGCAGAGACATCATATGACACAAGGAGTTCATCATGAGCGAGGTGTAGTTACTCAGTTTTTCCACTAGGTCAGCACTGTTGTGGATGTGATGATCTGTGTGTCCTACGAGAGGTGATAGGATGTCCGCCACAAATCTAGCCGTCTCATACATGATGGAACCTCTGGATGCGACTATGGGACGGAGGGGGACTTCTTTCTTGTGGACTTTGGGTAGACCATAGAACTTGGGGACGTCGGACACAGTTGGGTATAATTTCCTGTACTGTTCTAATGACAGGCGGTCCGTCTCTTTCAGGCGTTTCAGTGTGTCTTTCAGTTTGTTGGAAAACTTGGAAGTAGGATCTTTCTTGAGGCGTTCATATGTTGTAGTATCTTCCAGAAGTTTGCTTGCCTTCTCATAGTACATGGGTCTAGGCATGATGACTGTGGCACGACCTTTGTCAGCTGGTAGGATCATCGTGGCGTGTTCGTTCTTTAAATCCGCCAGAGCCCGTCTTTGGTCCGGTGTTAAGTTGGATTTCGGTAGTTTGGCCTGTTTCATGATTCTGACACAGTCTGATCTTAAGTGTGTGGCTTCTTCTGAATTAGGGCCAATATACCTGCAAGCTGTTTCAATGCTTGTGATGAGGTCTACCACTGGAAGCTTGTTAGGGGCTACGGCGAAATTTAGTCCTTTCTCTAGTACTTCCTGTTCAGGTTTAGTGAGTTGGCGATCTGATAGATTGATCACCCACCTCTCTTTGGTCTTTCTTTTAGTTTCTTCCGGTACAGGTGTAATCTCGCTTTTGTCATTCTGTTGTCTCCTGTTGTTTTTTGGTGCTAGAAGTTCGAATTTCTTTCGATGGCGTTGGCGTACTTTGTCCCATTCTATTCGTCGTGTGTTGTTTAGCCACTCTTTGATTTCGGAGAGCATAGCATCTGGTAGTGTGCTAGAGCTCAGTCTTTCCTCGAGGTCTTGGATTTTCCCTTCCAGACAAGTGATGCGGGTGTTGATTTGCTTGATGCGTTCGTTCATGAGTGCTCGTTGTGCCTGATTGATGATATTATTTGCTGCTGTTCCTTTCATCGGAGTTTTGATTTTTAGGCTGGTGGGAAAGACGCCGTGATGTTTGCAGTGCAGTGTGAAGTGTAGATGGTTCCTGAACTTCGCTAGGGAGCGGTGTAATTTCTCTGATTCACGAAAGGTAGTGATGATCGTCCGATCGTAATCGCGAATGAGACGTAGGGGAAGTTTCAACAGTTGGGGGTAGACATAATGCTACCAATTTTGAAGAACAGTTTAGGCACTGATGTTGATTATGTTCATGATTTATGGAGGTCTGCCCTTCTTTCTTTTTGCCACTGTTCATCCTTGAAAAATGGTTGCCATGAGATCCGTGTTCTTGCTACGTGACACATGTATTTTAGTCTTCTTTAGTGTATAGACAGATAGATATAAAAAGAGAAAGAAAGAGACAGAGACAGAGAGAGCCAGCCAACCAGCTAGCCAGGCAGAGACACACACACATACACTCGCACTATCTCTTCACTCACGTTCATCCATACACATATTCATTGATCCATCTGTATAAAAATACACGAAGACCTATGCACTCAACTCATTCACACACATACGCACTCGCACACACACACACACACACACACACACACACACACACACACACACACACACACTCAAACACACACACACACACTCAAACACACACACACTCAAACACACACACACATACGCACTCAAACACACACACACACACGCGCACAAACATACTTTAATACACGAAGACCTATGCACTCAACTCATTCACACACATACGCACTCGCACACACACACAAACACACACACACACACACACACACACACACACACACACACACACACACACACACGCAACTGAAACACACACACACACACTCAAACACACACACACATACGCACTCAAACAGACACAGACACACACGCGCACAAACACACTAACACACACACACACACACACACACACACACACCCACTCACACACACACACACACACACACACACACACACACACACACACACACATACTCACACACACACGCACACACACACATACTCACACACACACACGCACAAATACAGACACACACACACACACACACACACACGCACACACACACACGTGTATACACACATAAACACTCCCCCCCCCCCCACCACACACTTGTTTTTACAGAAGTGCCCACTCTTATACAGCTAACACCATACCAGACACAGGGTTTACTGTCCATGGCGTTGGTTATGACCGACGTGGTACAGCTACACATGTCTATGCAGTGTGAAAACACACAGCTGCCATGGAATACATCAATACGCTAACTTCCCACATGTCCAGGCTTTGACCGCATAGATATTAGCCAAGTCCCTTTCAAAACGGCATTCAGTCTGCTTTTGTCAGAGACTTACTGGGTGTTGGGTGTCTGCTTTGGGACTATGTGTATATGCCATTGTGTTTCCGATCAATGATGTTGTAAGCGTTGCATGATGTCTTTTATGTTTCAAAGTTACGCATCAATGCTCGTGCACATGCATACATACATGTGTGCTGTTACCTTCTCTCCTCCAATCTGATTTCTCTGTCTGTCTGCCTGTATGTGTCTGTCTGTTTGCCCTCTCTCTCTCTCTCTCTCTTCTCTCTCTCTCTCTCTCTCTCTCTCTCTCTCTCTCTCTCTCTGTCTGTCTGTCAGCACATTTAACACGTTCAGTTATGAACACAAACTTACACACAGACAAAAACACACAGACTAATACACACGCATACACACATTCACTACTAACACATGCACAGACAGACACACAAACACACACACAAACACACACACACACACACACACACACACACACCACACACACACACACACACTAATGCGCATGCATACACACATTGACTACTGACACGCACAGGCACACACACACTCACATACACACACACTCACACACACACACACACACACACGCACACACACACACATACACACACATGGACACCACAAGAACACACGTGCATATGCACTCTCAAACATACACATGGGCATAATATCCATGAAATACATCAAACACGTGATATGGCTATAATTGTCTTGAGCCATGTCAG
>JAPXFY010000013.1:31007722-31010222 GCA_030674185.1 Monoplex corrugatus
TTGTTCGTCCCCAGGTATATTTAGGATTTGGTCTCTTACGTTTTCACTCTTGTCCAATGAAGGGCACCCCGGGTAACGTTATCCCGCTGTCTGTCTCTCTGAGTGATGTGTCCAACCCCCTCTCTGCCATCTGCTCATGACAGCTGTGTCCATACTCTCTTGATTGCATCAAGCGAGTAGATGTTGGCTGGAAATGATGCTGGGCCAGAAGATCTGCGAGATTGTTCTGAGGTTTGTTGTGTGAAATTGTTCTGAGGTTTGTTGTGTGAAATTGTTCTGAGATTTGTTGTGTGGAATTGTTCGGAGGTTTGTTGTATGGAATTGTTCTGAGGTTTGTTGTGTGGAATTGTTCGGAGGTTTGTTGTGTGGAATTGTTCGGAGGTTTGTTGTGTGAAATTGTTCTGAGGTTTGTTGTGTGGAATTGTTCGGAGGTTTGTTGTGTGGAATTGTTCGGAGGTTTGTTGTGTGGAAGGTTATTAGTTTGGTGAGGTTACATGTACTGTCTGTCATACTCCAGCATTCTGAGTCATAAAGCAGAGTGGGAAAGACAGAGCTCTAATACAATCTCTGCTTAGAGTTGGTGATGTACTGGGAAGCATCAACGTATTGTTAAACATTCTGAAGGTGTCATCTGGCTTTGCTTACATGGCTTTTGTTGTCACTGCTTGCTCTTCCATCATGTCTGACTGTGCTGCTTCCACCCGTTGGGTATGCTGGGGGCTCTCTCAGTATAAGTAGTATCCCCACCTTCTGGAAATTCTGTGCTAGAAATTTCCTCTTTTCTGTCACTCTCTTTGTTTCTGCCTTGTTACCTTGCTTTCTGTCATTTCTACTTTATTTTCTGCCTTACTGGTCCATTCACCTGTATTTTTTCGATAAAGTCTAACGTACGTTTTCATCGGATTGATAATTGGGTACATGTATTAAGTGCATTTTTGGCTCTAAGGAGTTGAGATATGCGGAAGCAATTTTAGGTAATTTATGCCTGTTTTTATACATGTTTTGGTGTCCTTATGTGTGCTTATATTTGTATTCAGGTGTGTTTTTTAAATTTCCCCTGTGCGATAAATCGGACGGAATGGTCCTACCCCGGGGGCATGTCCTTGGATTGTGTGCGCGAATGCATTGATATGTGTACTTGGTTTTCTTTTCTTTTTTTTCCCTGTTGAAGTTTTGTGTGTTTTGAAGTGGTTATAGCCCTGATATGGCTCTGCGCAGTCGGCTGGGCTTTAAACAACAATAAAAAAAAAATTAAAAAAAGAATGTGCTGCTTCAAGTAGGTGAACACTTCAACAGCTGATAGGCATGTTCCATCTATTTGGATTGGTGACGTCTTTGATATCTTTGGTGTCACCATCCCTGTTTTCTTCTCTCTAATCTTTAGACCTACTCGTTGTGCGAAAATGTTCAGATGGGATATTTTCCTTTGAAAGTGTGGGTAAATGTGGGAGACGAGCGAGCTCCAGATTGTCTGTAAAGTCAAGATAAATTGTTACTTAACCTACTCCCGCATCCTATCCACCAACTGCATTAACTTAATCTATTGACTCCACACCCTACCCACCAGCTTCCTGCAGGAAGCTGGTGGATGAGTTGAGAGAGTCAACGGGTTACGTTTTTGCTTTGCTAACACAGTCGACAATGGAGGATGCTGTTGGACGGGGTGCGGGAGTCAAAGGGTTAAAATAGATTGTATCTGATGCCTCATGGCTGGTTTTAGTCGTTCTTCTCATCAAAACCCTTGTCGTTATCCTGTCTTTACTTCAAAATTGATTCATCGTTTCCCATTTTACAGATAAAGTCGTCATAAAAGTTATGATGAGAAGGAGGATCGTCTATGGGATCCAATATGCTCGGAGTATAAACCATACAATGTCTGTTTATGCAGGAACACACAAAAGAAATTCAGCACGCATCCATTGCAATGACTCCGCTGGCAGAATACTGTAAAACCTTTCGCATTTTAGATTCCAAGGTTTTCTAAGGTATATAACTCAGTATAAAAATCAGAGCTAACCGCTGTCCCTCTGAACATAATACACATTACAGTACATTTATTCCTCTTGTTTAGTAATGTAAACAAGTGAAGCACGGGCACCATGATCAGAAAAGCTAAAAGATCTGCATATAAGTTTATCAAACAGCACGAAATCCGAAACAGGAATGACTGCCCGCGGTCAAGCAAACAGGAACCAGGAGAAGAAAAAACACGCAAAAAGAATAAGAACGCGCACTTAATACAACCAGACAAGACAGGTGCAAATTTTCGGCCAACTAGCCTTTGTCAAGCGTAAGATCACAAACAAGCAAACACCAAATACAATTTTTGTTTGTCTGTGATCTAACGCTTTACAAAGGCCAACTGGCCGAAAATTTGCGCCTGTCTTGTCTGGTTGTATTAAATGTAGTTTCTTATTCTTTTTGCGTGTTTTTTTCTGATTCCTGTTTGCTTGAACGCGGGCAGTCATTCCTGTTTCGGATTTCGTGCTGTTTGATAACC
>JAPXFY010000013.1:31012722-31027722 GCA_030674185.1 Monoplex corrugatus
TACAGTTAGCAAATCTCTTCCAAACGGAATTAAAATCCCGGTAGGCGTATACAAAACATCCCGTGTCCGCGAGTCTCATATTTATTTGCAACCCTTTAAAGTCCGTTCATCGCATCTCTCCAATATTTTCTCGAATGACTCGAGACAGGAAACACAAGAGCGCTTCAGTTCTGGTAGCACAGTAGCTATCTTTACCTTCTTGTCCTTCAATAATATAAAAGTTACATTGCTCGTAATTGCGATAATAAATCGGCAGCAACTTTTCGAATCGAAGCAAATTTGAATGGTAGTCATCATCATCACCATCAAGTGCCCTGCCTCATGGCATTGGCGATCATGGCCCTCCTTGTGTATCTATCCCTTGTTGCCGCGAGCACATCTTCCACCCTGTCTGTCCTCAGCCACCCTGCAAGTCCGTCCAGTATTTTCTCCCTGGGTCTACCTGGTGCTCTCTTTCCCTCCAGCTTTCCTGTTGTCACCAGGTGCTCTAATTCCCCTTTCCTCATAACATGGCCTATAAATGTTGCCTGTCTTTTCCTAACCTGCCCTATGAATGATCTTCTTGTGTCTGCCTCCATCAAGACTGTCTCGTTTGTTTGTTTGTTTTTTGCTGTCCATGGAACTCTCAACATTTTTCTTAGAAACCACATGCCGGCTGCCTCAATCTTGTTCTGGCTTTGCTTGTTGACTGTCCACGCCTCATAAACATTATCGGTTTTATATAACATTCAAAAACCCTCTTCCTGATGTTAATTGATAGGCATTTGTTGGTTACCTTCTAGTCCCTCAATAATAAAATCATAGTTACATTGCTCGTAACTACGATAATAAATCGACAGCAACTTTTGGAATCGAAGCAAATTTGAATGGTAGTGGGTGGAGTTATTTCTGTGACGTCAAGTACCTTGTGTGAGGTGATGGCAAAATCGTCTCTGCCCACCCACTATACCAAAAGCAATATCGTTTGTGAGGCATTTAACCCTCTGAATCCTGCACCCTGTCCATCAGCATCCTGCATTGTCAATTATGTTTGCAAAGCAAACACATAACCCTTCCTGCAGGAAGCTGGTGGATAGGGTGAGGAAGTCACAGGGTTAATGTTTTTGCAGTTGGTGGATAAGGTGCTGGAGTCAAAGGGTTAAACCTGATTTACTGACTAACAGACATATACACCACGTGAAATGTTTATCTGGTGCTTGGTATGTTTGTAATTCCATATGGCTCTGTGATGCTTACACGTTGCAAATTCTCTCTTTAATTTATCGTAATCTACAGGACGACAATTTTTAGCATCATGGCAGTAATTTCTGCGGCTTGACGTGTATGTAAGGCTGTGTGATGCAGTGATATGGCACTGTGTAATCATGTTCTGGTTTTTCTTTTAATTCAGTGATACATATAGGCGAGTTGAGTGATGTGAGCATTATTTCTGGGATTTGTTATGTATTGGATTCCACCTGGATCAGGCACGTTTCCTGTTATGGGTTACATTAACCCTATCTGACATTTAGCCTGCATTGTTGATTAACAGCCGTGGTGAAAATGTTTGTAGTGTATTATTTCTCTTTGTCTCTCTCTCTCTCTCTCGCTCTCCCTTTCTCTCTTTCTCTTTTTCTCCTGCTCTCTCTCCTTCCCTCCCCCTCTCTCTCTGTTTCTCTCTCCCTCCCTCCCTCTCTGTGTCTGTCTGTCCCTCTTTCTCGCTCTCCTCTCTCCCTCTTTCCCTCTCCTCCTCTCTTTGTCTCTCTCTGTCCCTCCCCCCTTCTCTCTGTCTGCTTCTGTCTCTCTCCATCCCTCTCTGTTTCTCTGTCTGTGTCTGTCTGTCAGTCTGTCTGTCTGTTTGTCTGTCTCTCTATGTATGTATGTATGTATGTATGTATGTATGTAACTATCAATCTATATCTTTGTAATACTGTCTCCTTCCCTCCCTCCCTCCCTCCCCCCCTCTCTCTCTCGTTCTCTCTCTGTGTCTTCTTGCTATGGCCCAGTTTGAACTCATAAATATATCTAGATTATTTTAATATCTCGTCCAAATGTGTGGGTGCTATTTTAAGGCAAAACATAAACCATGCACTGATATTTGTTTACGAAGGTGTTCGTCTTATCGGTGATAATTTGACCGAAATACAACTGTTACAAAAGGACATCTTTAACATGGAAAACGTATTTTTTTATGATTAAACAAAATGCCTAATTTCAGAAAGTGTTTAGAAAGACAAAATAGATGTGTGCTTTGTGCCCTGGAGTCTTGGTCGTTGTTGGATGATTACTTTGGTAAATGATGAGAATACGCGCTTTGGTTTGATCTAATTCTTTTATCAAGATTTGGCATCTTATTAATGTCATTATTATTGCTGTTGTTATCATCATCATCATCATCATCATCATCATTCTTGTTGTTGTTGTTCTCATCGTCATCATTATCATCATCACTATCATCATTATTATTATCATTACTATCATTAATATTACCACTACTACTACTATCACTACTACTACTACTACTACTACTACTACATACGGCTTTTACGGCTTTTCTTGCGCTAGAAAGTACCACCCTTAATAGAACAATTAAACCACCTCCATAGCCGAATGTATTGTGTGAGAAAGTGACGGAAAGCTATAAGAGGTTGCGGAGAGGAGAGAGAGAGAGAGAGAGAGAGAGAGAGAGAGAGACAGACAGACAGAGAGACAGACAGACTACAGAAAGAGAGGGAGAGAGGCAGGCAGACAGACAGACAGAGACAGTCATTTCTATCATTGTGAATTCGAGATGCATAGATTAACTTAACTGTTTAATCAAATGCATTCAAAACTGATCATGATCTTAAAAGATACTGATGAGAGAAAAAAACAACATATCACTGGCCCCATAACGTTAACACCACCTGCATTAAATACATAGTGTTCTTTTTTTCTTCTCTCGTTTGTTTGGATTTTGGAGTCATTTTTTCCTCTAAGAAGATGTACATTACGAACATCATCGTTTTTACAGTATCAGAAGTACACCCAAGTACTAAAAACCACATGGGCAGTATAAAAGATATCTTGCGTCCCATTAATTCTCTTCAATCTTCTCGCACTCAGCCTTGAACTTTTGTTACGCTATCATCATCATTATTTATGTCTTTGTTTGTCTAGTCCTTTTCATGACAGTCGATACTGTTCATATAGTTTCCCCCCTAAGCTAAAAATTGCTTTTATTAGAGTTGGTGCTTTCTGTGTGTTTTTTTAAAAGAACGTGACTATAAAAGAGAAAGAAATATAGATTGCCTGCTTTATAAAGTGTGTGTGTGTGTGTGTGTGTCTGTGTGTGTGTGTGTGTGTGTGTCTGTCTATTTGTCTGTCTGTTTTCTCTCTCTCTCTCTCTCTCTCTCTCTCTCTCTCTCTCTCTCTGTGCAAAGGTCATCATCATCATCATCAGGTGCCCTGCCGCATGGCGTTGGCGACCATGGACTTCCAACCATCTCTATCTCTCGTTGCCCCTAGCATCTCCCCCACCCTCCTCATCCTCAGCCACTCTACAAGTCTGTCCAGCATTCTCTCCCTGGGTCTACCTGGTGCTCTCTTTCCCTTCAGCTTTCCCGTTGTGACCAGGTGCTCCAAATCCCCCTTCCTCATAAATGGCCTATAAATGTTACTTGTCTTTTCCTAAACTTCCTTATGAGTGATCTACTTGTGTCTGCCTCCATCAAGACTGTCTCGTTTGTTTTCTTTGCTGTCCATGGTACTCTCAACATTCTTCTGAGAAACCACATCTCGGCTGCCTCGATCCTGCTCTGGCTTTGCTTGCTGACTGTCCACGCCTCGCATCCGTACAACAGTATTGGTTCTATATAACATTCAAGGACTCTCTTTCTGATGTTAATTGATAGGCATTTGTTGGTAAGAATGCTTGTCATCTTCTTGAATGCTGTTTTGGCTTGGCCGATTCTGCCAGCTATTTCCGATGTGCATCTGCCGTCTGATGAAATGACCGTTCCCAGGTATTTGAACTTATTAACCTGTGTCAAGGTTGTGCCATTTGCTGTTATTTTGCAGGAGGGGATTTCATGTTTTTTACTGATCACCATGACTTCAGTCTTCCTGCTGTTTAGTTCCAACCCCTTACTTTTGCTTTCTGTTTCTAGTATATTCACAAGGTTTTGTAGGTCCCTTTCATTTTCTGCAATTAGCAGGGTGTCATCTGCGTACCGAATGTTGTTTATCATTTTCCCTCCAACCTTTATTCCAGGGTCTTCTTCTAGGTTTCTCATGATGTTTTCGCTATATAGTGAAAACAGATCTGGTGACAAAACACAACCCTGTCTGACTCCTCTTTTGATATTTTGGAAAGAGCTTATATTGTTTTCTATTCTCATTGCAGCTGTTTGTTCCCAGTACATATTCCTGATTATTCGTAGATCTTTTCCATCAACATTGAATCTCTCCAGTTGGTAAGGGCTTGGAACTAAACAGCAGGAAGACTGAAATCATTGTGATCAGTAAAAAACATGAAATCCCTTTAAGCAAAATAACAGCAAATGGCACAACCTTGACACAGGTTGATAAGTATAAATACCAAGAAACGATCATAACATCAGACGGCAGATGCACATCAGAAATAGCCAGCAGAATCGGCCAAACCAAAACAACATCCAAGAAGATGGAAAGCATTCTTACCAACAAATGCTTATCAATTAACATCAGGAAGAGAGTTCTTGAATGTTATATAGAACCAATACTGTTGTACGGTTGTTAGGCGTGGACAGTCAACAAACAAAGCCAGAAAAAAATTGAGGCAGCCGATATGTGGTTTCTAAGAAGAATGTTGAGAGTTCCATGAACAGCAAAGAAAACAAACGAGACAGTCTTGATGGAGGCAGACACAAGTAGATCATTCATAAGGAAGATTAGGAAAAGACAGGCAACATTTATAGGCCACTTTATGAGGAAAGGGGATTTGGAGCACCTGGTCACAACGGGAAAGCTGAAGGGAAAGAGAGCACCAGGTAGACCCAGGGAGAAAATACTAGACGGACTTGCAGAATGGCTGAAGGCGAGGAGGGTGGAGGAGATGCTTGAGACAACAAGAGATAGAGATAGATGGAAGTCCATGATCGCCAACGCCATGTGGCAGGGCACCTGATGATGATGAAGGTTATAAAATTATGCTAACGTATGTTGATTTGGTTTAGTCTTGTTAATTCTGCTATCGGGATCTTGTGATAATGATTTAGTTCGTTTTCCCGTAACGTGACCTTTTTCAGTAGCGCCAGTAACAGTGACAAGGACGGCGCTGTTGACCTTGGCGGTGGTGGAGATGTTAGAAGTAGGAGGAGGAGCGATAGAGTGAAATTAGTAGTGGTACTGATGGTGGTGATGGGAGCAACAGTGGTCATAGTGGTAGTGTTGGTGATATTAATTTTATTATTTTTATTAATTTTTATTATCCAAACGATTTATCTGTTTCTTTGTGTTGTTTTTGTTTTCAGTTTATTTACATTTTTGTTTTGTTTATTATTATTTTTCTCTCTCACCCCCTCTCTCTTTCTCTCTCTCTGTCTCTCTCTCTCTGTCTCAGTCTCTCTCTTATACTCTGTCTCTGTCTCCGTCTCTCCCCCCCCCCCCCCTGTTTCTCTCTGTCTGTCTGCCTCTACCCCGTCTCTCTCTCTCTCTTTCTCTTTGTACATATGTCTAAAATTACGTTTTTTGAATGAACCTAAGGGGGATGTTTACTAAATTAAAACCAGAATCAAATAAAACAAGATTACCTGACCTGACGATGGGGAGAACGGTACAGACGCTCTTTAGTGGGCAAACGATGTGTGAATTTTGTTATTTGAAAGTAAAGTTTTAGTTTATTGCAAGAATGAAAACAGTCTCACATTTGGATGAAATAAAGTGTGCACTTGTGCTGAAATAAAAGAAAGAAAAACAAACAAACAAACAAACGTTACCACATCTGCAGAACAAGAGACGTTAATCAGTGGCCGTGGGCAAGGCAAGACATGTCTGTGTTTGTGACAAGACAGGTAGCTGCCCAGGTCATCAGTCACACAAATGACAGTGATTAAATCCTGTTGCTGACATGTGCTTTGTCATCGTCACTCTTTGTGCCTCTGTGTTCACGCTTCTTCCTGTTTCGTTTTGTTGCTAATGGATGTTGTGTGTGTCTGCGTATGTGCGCATGTCTGTGTGTAAATGAGTTTGTGTGTGTGTATATATATATATGTGTGTGTGTGTGGGTTTTTTTTTTGTGTGTGTGTGTGTGTGTGGTGTGTGTGTGTGTGTGTGTGTGTGTGTGTGTGTGTGTGTTGTGTGAAAGAGAGACAGACAGACAGACAGACAGAGACAGACAGACAGACAGAAGGAAAGAGAGAATAGAGGCAGACAGAAAAACAGAGTGAGAGAGAGAGAAGTTTGCCAAGATATGAGCGTATATGGATGGCAATGCCCGTCTCACTGTCAGCCTACTGTAGAATGGTTCACGGTGCCAAAAGATGCAAAGTGCTGACTTGTCACCTAACAAGCAAAATATTGTCTTTTGTTTTCTTGTTGTAGTGTCTGTGTTTCGTCTAAGTGTGGTGCCGAACGAGAAAAGGTTTGGAGAGTACATGCATCTCTTCCCCATTCAGAGTAGAGTCAGGCAGGGCTGCGTTCTTGTCTCCACGTTCTTTGGGATCTTTACCCTCGTACTGTTGTTATAAACTTTCATATCATCTCATGACGGAGTGTGCTTACGCATCAGGTCTTCAACCTTGCACGCCTCAGAGCGAAGACCGTATGGGGTCAGGTCATGATTCAGAAGATACTGTTCGCTGATGATGATGCCTCCACGTCTCACGCTTAGTCGGATCTGCAGAAGTTAGTTAGCTCTCTGGTACATGCTTGCCATGGCTTTGGCCTCATCATCAGTCTGAAGAAGACAGGGATCATAGGGCAAAACGTCAATGAAGACCCCAGCACCATCACTGGTGATCACATCCTGCAAATGGTAGATACATTCACCTACAGATGATGGACAGTATTCAGTAATCTGTCTCTCAACCCAGAGCTCAACAGGCGGATAGAGAAATCCGCGACTGTCACGTCCAAACTTTCCAAGAGAGTGTGGGGAAAATAACAATCCCACCACAGCCACCAGAATGAGAGCGTGCAGAGACTGCATACTGAGTACTCTTCTCCGAGACAGCGAGAGCTGGGCAACCTTCATGCGCCAAGAACATGGCCTTAATAAAAGTGTCCAACCATGATGCTCGCGCCTAATCCTGGACATTTCCTGGAGAAACCGCGTTCCAAACAAGGAAGACCTGGACCAGGCCAGTATGCCAAGTATGCGTGCTCTCTTCGGACAGTGATGGCTGTACTGACTTGGTCACACCAATTGTCTGCAGGATACCGCATCCCACTCTTTGTGGGCTGCTCGCAGCAGGATCATGGCCCACTGTTACGATACGATACGAGGACGTATAACAAAATAACAACAAGATAACAAGATTTTATTTTAGCCCAATGCACAGGAACAAGGAAATTTTTTTGGCTATGCATACAATCGCACTCACACCTCACAGCAATAACAATATTCAACATCATAAAAGATATATTCGTCGATCATCCAAGTATGTCTGCAAACGTGACATTAATCCGCGAATATTAGTGTGGACACTTCACTTCAGCTTGTTTTGGATCCGTTGTTGGACATAAGCCTTCCTCATCGCACGCCACTGTTGCCGGTTAACTGCTGTTCTGGTCCATTGTCGAACTTTTCTAGATCGTCTCGCCGTCTGGTTCTCTGGCGACCTCTGTTCCTTTTTTGGCTTCGAGGGATCCAGTGTGTCACTTTGGTGGTCCATCTGTTGTCAGATCTCCTAATGACATGACCAGCCCAGTTCCACTTTCGTTCACAAACTGTCTACAATGTCTTGGACCTTCGTTTTTCCTCTTGTCCATGCCGCCGTTTTTCGATCCTTCCAGGTGATTCCCATCATGATCCGTTCGTGAGCCCTTTGCATGGTTCGCAGTTTTATGCGAAAGTGTGGACACAGGATGTACATGTACGTACATGTATCGCCGCCACTGCAGAGGAAAAATGAACTTAGTTATGGTCAGACAGAAGAGAGAGAGAGAAGGAAAGTGGTAGCAGCGAACACTTAGCTGTAGCCATCAGTCTTCCGTGTGCGGCAGCGGTGCCAAGGACTGCCACTCAAGAATCGACTTGTTCACTTGCAGCCGATGCTGATCCACATCAACTGAGTCATTAACCGGGCGCATCCATTGTCTAATCACATCACAAATACAGGCGCGAGTCCTCAGCCTCACGAGAGGAAATGTAGGATTGTCTCACTTGCAGCGGTTGAAATCACACAGGAAACGCACAACCAAGCAAGCCCAGAGAATGTTGGAATAACACAAACAGAACGGAAATCTTTGAGGAAGACACTATACGGGGAATCATGATGGTTGTGTGCCTGCCTTTGTGTGTGCATCAGCAAAAGACAAAGGTTTTGCATGTGCCCTCTCTCTCTCTCTCTCTCTCTCTCTCTCTCTCTCTCTCTCTCTCTCTCTCTCTCTCTCTCTCTCTCTCTCTCTCTCTCTTTCTCTGTGTCTGTTTCTCTCTCTCTTTCTTTCTGTCTTTCTGTCTGTCTGTCTCTCTTTCTCTCTCTCTTTCTCTCTCTGTCTCTCTATATATATATATATCTCTCCCTCCTTCGCTCTCTCTGTATCTCTCTCTCTCTGTATCTCTCTCTCTCTATCTATCTATCTATCGTTCTGTCTGTGTCTCTATCTATCTATCTATCTATCTATCTATGTCTATCTGTCTGTCTGTCTCTGTCTCTCTCTCTCATCTATGAAAACATTATCTTTATCACATATATTCCTGGAGTCAGATTCAGAATTAAATAAAAGGTCGACGTTGTTCAGTTTCTAGGTTTTAATCATCTGTTAAATGTCAAAAGTGTGCCTCGTGTCTCGACTGTGATGGATGTTCAATAACAAAACGTGGTTTATGTTTAGGATCTTCAAAAAAAATAAAAGAAAAAAAAGGATGTCCTTGAGTTTGTCAGTTGATCTCATCCAGGTTTGGGTTGACCCGATCATTCAAAATGTAGACAGGAACAGATTGGATTAAAATGGCAAGTCTCATTGCCATAGTTAAAATGTGCTAAAAAATTGAGGGAAATGATTCGGAAATGGAAATCTGGCTACTGCACGAATCAGGTCTGCATTTGTGACAGGAGAGAGAGAGAGAGAGGGGTGGGTGGGAGGGGGGTGGGGATGCACAAGTTCATGTCACTCAAATGACAGTGATGAGACGCTGTAGGTGGCAAACTTTGTCACCATCACTTTCTCATGTCTGTCTGTTTTTGTCTTCTCTCTCTGTCTCTGTCTCTCTTCTCTCCTCCCTCCCTCTCTCTCTCTCTCTCTCTCCTCCCTCTCTCTCTCTCTCTCTGTTTTGGGTGTGTTTGTGTGTGTGTCTGTGTTTCTGTGTGTGCGTGTCTGTGTTTGTGTTCCTAACTTAACGATACATGGTTTATAATGATAGCAGCACGTGCATTCCTGAGCGTGTGTGCATGTACGACTGTGTATACACAATTCCATAAAATATCAGTGGAATCGGCCGTTTCATGGGGACTGTGAATCATGACAACAGGGCATCGTTATTTGTTGAAACAACTATAAATCATAGAAACGTTCCAGATATATACCAAGGACAACATCGCCTCTGAACGTTTTTTTCCAGCGATGAAAATATAGAAAAGACAGCGAAAGAAGAACCGTCGATCTAAACCTGCCTGGCCACTTGGTAAAACACAGCCAAGTGCCATTGAAAAGGTAGTCACCGTTTCTGCTTAAACATACAAGCTGCTGTTCAGTGTCTTGAAAAGATAGTCACCGTTTTCTGCTTAAACATAACAAGGCTGCTGGTTCAGTGTCTTTGAAAAGGTAGTCACCGTTTTCTGCTTAAACATAACAAGGCTGCTGGTTCAGTGTCATTGAAAAGATAGTCACCGTTTTCTGCTTAAACATAACAAGGCTGCTGGTTCAGTGTCTTTGAAAAGGTAGTCACCGTTTTCTGCTTAAACATAACAAGGCTGCTGGTTCAGTGTCTTTGAAAAGGTAGTCACCGTTTTCTGCTTAAACATAACAAGGCTGCTGGTTCGGTGTCTTTGAAAAGGTAGTCACCGTTTTCTGCTTAAACATAACAAGGCTGCTGGTTCAGTGTCTTTGAAAAGGTAGTCACCGTTTTCTGCTTAAACATAACAAGGCTGCTGGTTCGGTGTCTTTGAAAAGTAGTCACCGTTTTTGCTAAACATAACAAGGCTGTGGTTTAGTGTCTTTGAAAGGAGTCACCGTTTTCTGCTTAAACATAACAAGGCTGCTGGTTCAGTGTCTTTGAAAAGGTAGTCACCGTTTTCTGCTTAAACATAACAAGGCTGCTGGTTCAGTGTCTTTGAAAAGGTAGTCACCGTTTTCTGCTTAAACATAACAAGGCTGCTGGTTCAGTGTCTTTGAAAAGGTAGTCACCGTTTTCTGCTTAAACATAACAAGGCTGCTGGTTCAGTGTCTTTGAAAGGTAGTCACGTTTTCTGCTTAAACATAACAAGCTGCTGGTTCAGTGTCTTTGAAAAGGTAGTCACCGTTTTCTGCTTAAACATAACAAGCTGCTGGTTCAGTGTCTTTGAAAAGGTAGTCACCGTTTTCTGCTTAAACATAACAAGGCTGCTGGTTCAGTGTCTTTGAAAAGGTAGTCACCGTTTTCTGCTTAAACATAACAAGCTGCTGGTTCAGTGTCTTTGAAAAGGTAGTCACCGTTTTCTGCTTAAACATAACAAGGCTGCTGGTTCAGTGTCTTTGAAAAGGTAGTCACCGTTTTCTGCTTAAACATAACAAAGCTGCTGGTTCAGTGTCTTTGAAAAGGTAGTCACCGTTTTCTGCTTAAACATAACAAGGCTGCTGGTTCAGTGTCTTTGAAAAGGTAGTCACCGTTTTCTGCTTAAACATAACAAAGCTGCTGGTTCAGTGTCTTTGAAAAGGTAGTCACCGTTTTCTGCTTAAACATAACAAGGCTGCTGGTTCAGTGTCTTTGAAAAGGAGTCACGTTTTCTGCTTAACATAACAAAGCTCTGGTTCAGTGTCTTTGAAAGGTAGTCACCGTTTTCTGCTTAAACATAACAAAGCTGCCAGTCAAGGGCCATTGAAAAGATAGTCACCGGTTTTTATTTCAGTTTCAATTTCTCAAGATGTCGTCACCGCGCTCAATATAAATTCCATATGCACTAACACCACAGGTGCCGTGTGACATAGGAAATCCTGACTGATCACGGCACAAGCCTTAAGCCCGCACAAAAACTCACGAGCAGGTCTGGTCCTGAGGTCCTACCTAGTTAGTTCTGTAAGTCTGGGATCGTTGGGAAGTGAGGTGGCACAGACCTCAACTTTCCCGGGGCCAGCACCACGAAGGCGGCGCCTATCCCCTCTTCCTCGCTTCAAATTCATATTCGTATCTCAATTTTTTTTAACCAAAACTTCAGAAAGGCAAGAAGAGGCTATTTGGTTTTCAAGGTGTGGGCCCTGGGAAGTCAACCTATCTCTCCAATGTTTTTCCAAGGCAGCCGGGCGATGCCGTCTCTTCACGATTTTCAACTGCCGTGGGATCTTTAACGTGCGCAGCCTGTAGGCACACGGGTCCGACTTGTTTTTCGTCCCCTTCCGAATGACTGAACGTTCAGTTCGGTTTTCTGGTCAAAATGAGAAGAAAAGTCGAGGCCTCTACGGGGAGTGAACCCTGGAGCCTCGGGTTTAGTTATTGGCAGGCGAACGTCTGGACCATTTTACCACTCTTCACTGGTTTCTACTAAAACATTACAAGGCTGCACCTCAGTTTTCCCTCTACCACGTGTATGTTAATGTCACACAGCCTGTTGAATTCTTCATTTCTTCTGCACCTGACTGGAGACTCGCCCACCCCACCCTAGCCCAGCTAAACGTTTATACCTAACACGCCTGTTGCACCTGCTTTTCCGAAAGGAAATCTTATTGTGAGAATGCACCATATTATGTCTACGGCTCTTTCCATTTCCGTGTGTATATTTAACCATCTGCGTTGGATCCTGCTGTCTGAATATCTACGGAATGTACTCCTTTGATTCATTTTTGCAAGTCTGCATTGTTTGTTAAACATGACTGCCCCAGCAAGACCTGGTTATGCGCTTATTAGTGTGTGACAGAAACCAAAAGAACATATTTCAATGAGAAATATAGCAGGAAAGAATACTGACTGACATCCCTGGTTTTATGCAGTAGGGATTACTTGTTTTTCTTTCTTTCTTTCTTTTATTTCTACTTTTAGAGTATAGCCCTTTTATTTCGAAAGAGGCAAGCAACAAACAAACAAACAAACAAACAAATCAAAAACAAAAAAAAAAACAAACAAAAACAAAAAATACAAAAAACAACAACAAAACAAAAAACAAAAACCAACCCCCCCCCCCCCCAAAAAAAAAAAAAAAAAAAAAAAAACATCAATGAAGAAATTTAGGAAAAGACAAACAACATTTATATGACATTTTATAAGGCAAGAGAACTTAAAGACCTAGTCCCAACAGGAAAGCTGGAGGGAAAAAGAGCACCAGATAGACACAGGGAGAAAATATTGAACGGATTTGCGGAGGGACGAAGACAAGAGAGGGTGGAAGATATTCTTGCAGCGACAAAGTTAAAGGTAGATTCGTGTGGCGGGCCATGATCGCCAACGCCATGCGGCAGGGCACATGTTGACAGACTATTTTATCGATTTACAGATTCTTGACAAAAGGGTTTTGGTAGTCCCTTTTTAGATGATTCATCAAAACCATTGTTGACATTTTGAGATCATCTGTTCCCTGTGTTATTTTAAGCTGATCAGTTTCAGTTGCATGCATGGAGACACACACACACACACACACACACACACACACACACACACACACACAATATATATAAAATAATACATACACATATACATACATACTACACAACATACGCAGACATACATACATACAGACAGACAGACAGACATCTGGTTAATTTCTGTAGACAGTATATATCTGCATTAAATGATAAAAGAAAAAAGACCCTTGTCCTTGTCTCTGTCAGAATTTCCCTTTTTTTGATATTTTGGAAAATGTTTTCTTTTGAAATATGCTATGCTTGCACAACTTATCAAATAATACATAATAAGAGCTTCGAAATTATGTTGGTTTTCGCAAATAGGCACGTGTGTTTAGAATATTTTTTCAAGCGTATTCACTGAAGCAATTTTAATCATCTTTACAATCTTCGAAGCAAAGACAACCATAACTAACAGAGAGAGAGAGGAGAGAGAGATGTACATAGAGACAGGGGGGAGAGGGGTGGTGAGAGTGGCAGAGAGGAGGGACAGAAAGTGAGAGAGGGAGAGACACACACACACACACACATATATATATATATATATATATATATATATATATATATATACATATATATACATATATATGTATATGCAACATTTATAGGCCATTTTATGAGGAAGGGGCATTGGAGCACCTGGTCAGAACAGGAAAACTGGAGGGAAAGAGAGCACCAGGTAGACCCAGGGAGAAAATGCTGGACGGACTTGCAGGGTGGCTGGGGACGAGGAGGGTGGGGAGATGCTTGGGGCAACGAGAGACAGAGACAGATGGAAGTCCATGATCGCCAACGCCATGAGGCAGGGTACCTGATGATGATGATATGTATATCTATATATATATAGAGAGAGAGATAGAGACACATAGAAAGAGAGACCGGGGGGGGGGGGAGAGAAAGAGGTGGTGAGAGTGGTAGAGAAGAGGGACAGAGAGAGCGCTCTAGAAGCACAACTTCACACCAGATAAAAACATTATACAGGAAGCCTTCTCACACACACAAGCCCCGGCCCTACTCATGAGATGTAATGGTCTGTAGACCCCAAACGTGACATGCCTACATACGTCTAATGCACTGCAGTAAAACACCTCTGTCATGGAATACATGAATGTGGCACGGTAGCTTCACACATTCTGGACTCGCCCGTTTTTGTTTTTTTCCAAACGGCACTTAGCCTGCTTTATACAGGGATGTATGCCACGTGAAATATGTGTGTCTGGCATATGTGCGTCTGGCATTTGGTATTATGCAATTCTATGCGGATAGGCGACGATTATGCACTACGTGATTCTCTCCTTTTATTCGGCAGAAGTGATAAACAGGTTTTATTATCATAAAACTGATTTATACTATTAGGAATCTACTGGGCGGAAGTCACAGGTATCAGACTTGCGGGTGCTTTTTAACGAAACATTGTACTATGCTTCAGTTTCAGTTTCTCAAGATGACGTCTCCGCGCTGGGAATGAATTCCATATGCACTAACGTCGCAAGGTGCCATGTGATGGAAAAGAGCCAGAATGATCACGGCATAAGCCTTCAGCTTGCACATAAATCCACGACCTGGCCGGGCCCTGAGGTCCTACTTAGATAGTGCCATAACCCTGGTATAGGGGAGTGAAGTTGCAGAGACCTCAACTTTTCCCGGGGCCAGCTCCACGAGGGTGGCGCCTGTCCCCTCTCCCTCGCTTCAACTGAAAGTGGTCCGCCTGAAGGTTGAACCCACAATCTCTGCGTTCTGAACGTTGTGCTCTAACAACTGAGCTAATTGGCGACTTGGCCTGCTTCATGTACTATGCAATGTAACACAAGTGTCTATACTGTCCACAATGTCGAATTCGTTTGTTTGTTTTATTGAGTTTAAATTATTAAAGTCCTACAACGTTGAGTATGAGGACTAGCACTGCAAGACACCGGTACCAATGCTATTGTCGGATTCTCTGGATGGATAATAGCGGTCCTATTGATTCAACCTGCCCCTGCGGTCATCCGTGACAGCCGCCAGGACAGGGGAAAAAACTCCCACATTCACCGCTGGATGTGAATTGAACATGTAGCCGAGAAAGAAAAAATAAAGAAAAAGAAATGACGA
>JAPXFY010000013.1:31030222-31067722 GCA_030674185.1 Monoplex corrugatus
ACATTTGCAGTCACATCATAACTGTCATTCATAGTGAAAAGACGTTAAATCAAAGAACGAACGAACATACACACACACTCACACACACACACACACACACACACACACACACACACACACACACACACACACACACACACACACACTCACACACACACACACTCACACTCACACACACACACACACACACACACACACACACACACACCACATGCACACACACACTGGTGGATACAGCGCTGTGACGTATCACCACGCAAGTGCATATCATACAACCCAATTCACACATACAACGCTTTCTATGAATGACAGTTATGATGTGACTGCCAATGTCTATGTAATGTGATGCCATCCATGCAGCTGCCACAGATTACACCAACATGTTAGCTTTTCACGTTTTCCCCGTGGGGATACCAGGGGCTCTTTCTGTATAAACTGTACCCCCACCTTCTGGAAAGTCTGTGCTAGAAATGTGCTCTTTTCTGTTACTCTTTGTTTTTTTCTTCCTCCTCTGCTTTCTGTCGTTTCTTCCTGTCATTTTCCACCTTGCTGGTCCATTCACCTGTATGTGTTGGATAAAGTCTTACGTACTTTCTCTTAGGATTGATAATTGTGTACATGTATTCAAGTGCAATTTTGGGTCTAGGGATGCTTGACTTACTTAAAAATGTAATGAATTTCTCTGACTGTGTATGTATGAAATCCGAAACAAGTGTGACTGCCCGATTTCAAGCAAACAGGAACCAGAAAAAAACACGAAAGAAGAATATGAACGCGTATTTAATAGAACAAAACAAGACAGGCGCAAATTTTCGGCCAACTGACCTTTGTCAAGCGTAAGATTACAGACAAACAAACACTAGATACAAAAAAATTGAGAAAAAGACTGAAACTTCCCTGCTGCTGTCTTCAGTGTGAGAGTCAGTTTGTTCCTTTTTTTCTCATATTGAAGACAGCAACAGGGAAGTTTCAGTCCTTTTCTCAAATTTTTTGTATCTAGTGTTTGTTTGTCTGCAATCTTACGCTTGACAAAGACCTGGAAATTTGCGCCTGTCTTGTTTTATTGTGTTAAATACGCGTTCATATTCTTCTTTCGTGTTTTTTTCTGGTTTGTGTATGTATGTGTGTCTATGGTTCCATTCAAGGGGTGGAGACTGAAAGACACAGACTGAAGTGATAGGACAAAAATGTCGTCCTCTGACCTCCTTCCTGCCATTAGTCACAACACTCAGTACTCCCACTGACCACTGGCCACAGGCTCGATGCCACAAAACCATAAACAGGTAATTTGACCCCCCCCCCCCCCTTCTCGACGGGATGCACAAATTCCCCCACTGCTCTCTTCTGCATCCCTTCAGGTCTCAATTTGTTTTCATTTCATTTTTTTTTTCATTACGGGTCTGTCCTCTCCTATTGATCAACGGCGAAAAGTTTGTGTCACTCCCTGAATAAGGTAGAATGTAGTTCACTCACGTTTTTGTCAAGGGTTGGATTGGCATTGCATAAAGGTCAGGATATTATGTTTTGCTGAAGTTGTGCATATGGTTTAGTTTGCCTGCTTTTATCCAAATCGGCCATAATTGTAAGTGATCTGTGCTCCCTGTGTAAGCGATGTGTGCTCTGTCTCTCTCTGTCTCTCTCTATTTCTGTTTCTCTGTCTTTCTCTGTCGCTGTCTCTCTCTCTCTCTCTCTCTCTCTCTCTCTCTCTCTGTCTGTCTCCGTTTCTGTCTCTTTCTCTGTGTGTCTGTCTCTCTCTTAATTGTCAACTCCTCATTTCATCCCGACCATTACCTGATATTGTGACAGGAGTTGTTGGCTGAAAGGCACGCGCACACATACACACACACACACACACGCACACATACACACACACACACACACACACACACACACACACACACACACACACACACACACACACACACACACACACACACACACACACACACACACCCGAAGAGTCAACGTACAGAAGCAAGCCATTACTATACTACCTTGTTCCCCAAACAGCTAGACACCCTGCTAAAATAACGATGTAACTAAAATACACTTCACGACCATTGCAGTGACAAGAGAAGCAGCCAACACTATGTTATGTATTGCGTTGTTTCACAACATTCTGTACTTTGTGCTTATTTATAATTATTTCTGTTTAGTTACTTTTGTTTCCTTTTGTCACAATGGGTGTACTGTACGAGTCTCATTTTCAGTGTCTGAAGATAACGTTTCTGAGGTCGGAATGAATTGCATATGAACTGACACCACTCATGTCTTGTGATGGAGAAGATACAAAATACTATGTGAAAATTGGGCTGCTGTCCACAGAGAAAGCGTGTTGACGCAACGTAGTGCCAAACCATTCTTTTTTCTTTTTTGTCTCTATAAGAGTATGTCTGTTGTTGTAGTGCATAAATGGATTTTCTTACATAATATTATCAAGGACATCTTCTATGTTATCGTGGGATTATTGATTATTGCGAGTGTGTGTGTGTGTGTGTGTGTGTGTTTGTGTGTGTGTGTGTGTGTTTGTGTGTGTATGTATGTGTGTGGGTCCTTTGCGTGTGTGTGTGTGTGTGTGTGTGTGTGTGTGTGTGTGTGTGTGTTTGTGTGTGTGTATGTATGTGTGTGTTTGTGTGTGTGTATGTATGTGTGTGTGTGCTTTTGCGTGTGTGTGAGTGTATGTGTGTGTGTGCGTGCGTGCGTGCGAGTGTGTATGTGTGTGTGTGTGTGAGTGTGTGTATGTGAAGCGTTCTGCATACAGGAGAAGGTTCATCGCTTCGTCCGAAAGACCAATACATAAATCACTATACCAAAGATCTAGTTATGGAGTTTGGAAGGGAAGAGAGAAACGGGGGGAACGAGGGAGCAAAACCCCATGTCCGATCCGAGATTCGAACACGGGTTTCTTCCATCCATCCCATGCAGGTTCTGTAACCACCTGGCTACAAACTTCAACTGCTATCCTGAAATTGGTTTTAAACATTTTGGTTCTTATGTATAATTGGACAGTGGCTTGTGAGATGGATCGGGCTGGGGCTGGGCTCTGTTAGTAAGGACGGGTATTAATGGCTAATGCACGTAAACCCTGTCTCGCTTGCATCCTGGCGCAAAGCCCATCTAATTACTGATTGGTTACCTGATATCCAAACCGTGGACTTTCATTTTCTGAGCATAATGTTTTGTGTCTTGTTGGTGTGTTTAAGAAAAGTTATATGATGCGATCGATTGTGTTTAGGAATAAAGTAACAATATTTGCAATAGATCAAAATTTAATGACTAACCTTGAAATCCAAACAAGCAGAGTCAAAAATCAGTTTCTTGATGTAACGTCTGATGTATCTGCTCACAATCCAACTTTTTTTACTTATACAACCAGTATCGGTCATGTCAGTGATTCGTTGCAACCAAGCCTGACTTTTCCTATTGATACTTAGTGAATACTTAATCATAAGATCCTGAAATTTTCTTTAAGTATTGTACTTAATGAAAGCACCAACATAAACAACTTTGTGATTCTTGAGTTCTGTGTCTCTGAACATGTTTTAGAATATCGGTATACTGGTATTATAATTTACAGCCCCCTTAACTGCTCAGTATAATAGCACTTTCGAATAACTGCTTGCCAGGGTAAAATTTAGCTTTTTAGGGTAGGTTCAATAAAATGGTTACTGCTTATTTATTTCTTGACAGATCTCTCAGATTTTTTGCATGTTTTGTTGTTATGCATTGGTCTACAATGTCCTGTCAAAATAACTTGATTATGTTGATAATTAGTATAGCAGAAACTGACATAACTACAAAAAATTACCAAAAAATAACAGCTTTCGAGTATACACAAATACACTGTGCCACACAAAATGAGTCAGAACATTGGAAAAGTGGTTTTACTATTTATTCAACATCAGCACTAACACATGACAGTCATATAAATCCCAAGGAATGTTGCTCTTGATCATAATCTGCTCATAATTGGGAGTACTATTTTTTAGGAAAAAAGGGGCATAATCATGCTTTTTGCAGTATGTTCACTAACATGTACATTACTCATCCACTTATTGAGTTATTTGTTAGATTTTTTGTGGACTTCTTCCTTATACCCTTGTTTACAATTTCACATCATTCTAATTTGATTTTGTTGGTAATGATGATGGTTCACACTAATAACATGTGATAAATCAGTTTTTGTTTTGTTTTCAATTTGAGAGTTTTAGAACAATTCAGCACATAAAAGCCCACTGAACAAAGCAAAATACCTTTTGGTGTTTGCTCAGCAATATTACAAACACCTGGGATTCAAACTGATGTCAATAAATGTCCCTCTGTGTAACAATCTGTATGTTACTGGGGGTACCCCAATTCTACTGGAAAGGGGCATAATTTTACTATTTGGGGTAGGTTCAGTACCGCAATCACTGCTTATTCATTTGTTGACATATGACTTAGATTTTATGGCTTCTCTTTCATTTTACCCCAAGTTATAATGCTATATAACAATAGTGTAATTTTGTTAGCCATTGGGAAGATGGCCAGGGATATAACGGATGGTGGTTTTACAGAAAATAAAAGTTTCTAAAAACATACACATGTTACAACACATAAAACCTGTAAAACACTGACAAAAACTTCTGTTAGTGTTTACTCAACATCACTGTAAGTACACAGTATGGTCCAAATTGTTATAGTATAATATTATACATATTGGTAAATGTTCAAAATGACAACTATGGGAAAAAAAAGTCTGAAGAAAAAAATAAACAATTGTCTGTTCAAAAAGAAAGACCTCCCCCCACATACACACACACTTGGTATCCATTTGTTATCACATAAAACACTGTGGGAACTGTGTTAGTGTTTCTGAACATATTGTACTCACATTACTGCCATACTGTTCTATAGGAATCCAGCACTTGCGCTTGGACATAATCCTCAGGTTGTCTACATTCGTTACTTCATAACTTTGGGGGATGGTGTTCATTTTTTTGTCTGTCCAAATTGTGGTTCAAAGAAACACACAAGGGGATTCATTCTATACTCCACTTGGTCTTCTTTCACTGATGGCACTCAGTCTTGTCACAGCGTTCACAAAACGGTGAACACACACACAGGTGAGGAAAAAAAATGCACTGTAGAATGGAAAACTAAGAACACAAAAACAAAAGCACAAAAAAGCAGAAGAAAATGAAATATATATAACTGAGGGGAAAAAAAAAACTAACACAGAACACCCTACTGCCAATACACAAACTTGGTGTGGTAGTCCTTGAAACATTGGCCTAAGCACAATCCAGGCTTGGATGGGCAGGAGGGGCAGTAGTAGCGGGATTCCTTCCGCACTTTTATTTTCTTCGTGCAGACCCGACACGGCTTGGTGGGGTTAGACTTGTTTGGTGTCGGTGGCAGTGGAAATAAAAAGTGGTGTGCACCCACCCTCACCTCGTCATCTGTTTTTCCCTCTTCCACAGCTGGCACCTGATCTGGCCAAATCCAAGAGGTGATGACACTCTCCAAAAAACTTAGGAAAGTGTTACAGGAGTCATCACCTCTTGACTTTTGCAAGATGAATGCATTGCAGGCTGCAACCTGCAGAAAATGGAAAAACCGGGCACGTTTCAACGGTATGTATTGACGAAATATCAGTCTACCCTTCCAAAGAAGTAGACTTTCATCAACACATACCGCTTGCCGGGGCTCATACACCTCCTGGAACCTCTCATGCAGATGATCCAGAATAGGACGGATCTTGTAGAGCCGGTCGTACGCTGGATCACCTGGCACTGGCATGGCTGCATTGTTGTTGAAGTGCAGAAACTGAAGAAGAATCTGAAATACAGAGTAAACTTTCAAGATAAGTAAGCAGACCCACAACTGGGCACACACACACACACACACACACACACACACACACACACACACACACACACACACAGCCTACACACACACACACACACACACATACACACACACACACACACAGCCTACACACACACAGCCTACACACACACCCACTACACAAGCACACACTGACAGTATCACACACACTTGAATATATAAAAACACCACACTGGTATAAAAAAGTGCTTTTGTCTTTTACAAAATGAATAAACTTGCATGGAAAACTTACACACAGAAAATAAATAATGCTTATGCACACACACGCGCGCGCACACACACACACACACACACACACACACACACACACACACACACACACACACACACACACACACACATACACACACACACACATTCACACAAGCACACACTGACAGTATCACACACACATGAATATAAAAACACCACACTGGTGTACCAAAAAAGTGCTTTTGTGTTTTACAAAATCAGCAAACTTGTATGGAAAACTTGCAAACAGAAATAAATAATGCGTATGTACACATGTGCACTCACACACACACACACGCACATGCACACACACACACACACACACACACACACACACACACACACGCACACACACACACAGCCTACACATACACACACACACACACACACACACACACACATTTACACAAGCACACACTGACAGTATCACACACACTTGAATATATAAAACCACACACACACACACACACACACACACACACACACACACACACACACACACACACACACACACAAAATGAATAGTGGAGGGATGAAGAATCAAGTAGTGAAAAAAAGAAAAGAAAAAAAAATAGAGCTACTTGCCTGGAACCGGTTTCTTGTCATGATGGAGCTGAAGACTGGAATTCTGTACAGCACCTTCTTAGACCAGTACAGTTCAATTGAAGGTAGCCGCACAATGCCCATCAGCAGAACCAGGCCCAGAAACTTCCTCATTTCTGCACAGTCGACTTTCTCCCACTTGTTGGCCCTGGAAAACTGTGGAAGATTGGGGTGTGCCTCGAGAAACTGGTCAGCATACAGGTTTGTCTGAATGACGAGATGGTTGACTAGGTCAGAAAAAAATAATTCCAAATAGTCAACCGGCCTAAAATTAGCACAGCTGACCTTCAACCCCGGATTTCCAGTGAAAACTACACCAGGGTTGGGGTGCTGTGCATCAGCTTCTCGCCATTCTCTCACTAGCTGTTGCTGACCACGCCTCACGCCACGCCCCCTGCCGCTTCCACGGGGCCCTCGCCGTCGTCCAGACCCCCTACCACGTCCACGACCCCGTCCCCTCCTGACAGGAGGGGGTGCAGTGCTTGTTGATGGTAGAGGATCCCCCATTTCCTCTTCTTCACCCTCGCTAGCACTGGTTTCCCCACTGCTTTCACTGGGAGCGAACGAAGGATCCACGTCATCACCAGCACCTATCTCCGATAAAAGTGGATGGTGCTGGTTCCCATCCGTCTCCTCCTCATCACTGATGTCAGGATCCGATCCTCCCATGTCTTCTTCTCCACTGTCTTGATCGTTGAATATCTCGTCCAACACATCAAGCGCAGTGTACCGCTTGAAAACAGGTCGAGCCGACGACGTACTAGGTCTCGCTGCCATCTTGAATTCGCTAATCACTGTAACCTCTCAACTCGCGATTTGCATATCCTGTGGTCAGTTACTGGTGACGTGAAGGATATGGGGCTCTTCGCTGATATCAGCAACAGAGTTGGAAACATTTTGCGCAGTCATTTCTTGTGTAGATTTGCTCGCTTTCCGTGACGAGTTTACTACGAGTGGCACTCGTATACGGGCGTGGTGAATTTCGATTTTACTACGAGCGTTACTCGTACCAAGCAGAGAAGAGGTTAAATTAACAAATTGAGAACCTGACATGAAGTATCTCTTTAGTTTCACTGCCCAAAATATAGTTATAGCATTTATATCACTTGCGGTACGTCACCAGTCCCAGCACTGGCTATAAAGCGTGTAGTCATAGATGAAATTATAGTGATAAGAAAGCATACATGGTTTGGGCATCTTGTTCGGAAAACACATGTGCTTATAAGAAATGAAAAACAACCCACCAACAACCACTACCAACCTCCCCCGTCCCCCGTGGGGCTCTTTCAGTATAAATAGTATTCCCCACCTTCTGGGCATTCTGTGCTAGAAATGTCCTCTTTTCTGTCACTCTCTTCGTTTCTCCCTTATTCCTTTGCTTTCTGTCATTTCTTCCTACCATAGTCTGCCTTGCTGGTCCATTCACCTGTGTGTGTTTGATAAAGTCGTATGTAATTTTCTCTTAGGATGATAATTGGTTACATGTATTAAGTGCGTTCTTGTCCTAGGGAAATGAGATATGTGGAAACAATATTAGGTAATTCAGGCCTGTTTCTATATGTTTTAGTGTCGTTAGTGATGTTTAGATTTGTATTCAGGTATGTTTTTTTTTAAATCCCCTATGTGATAAAGTGGACGAAGTGGTTAACGCCAGGGGCATGTCCTTAAATTATATGCGCGAAAGCGTTGATATGCGCACTTAATTTTCTTTTCCTTTCCTCTTTTTTTTTTTTTTTTTCATCTCTTGAAGTATTGTATATGTCTGGAAATGGTTATAGCCCTTATATGGCTCTATGCAGTCGGCTGGGAGTTAAACAAAAATAACAATAGATAACAGTAACCACTATCACCACAACCACCACCACAAAACATGTTTATTTTGTCTTCTTTTCCTTTCATGCTCATGCCATTTTCTGAGAAGATAAAACACGTCAAACCCTGCGTCCGTTTACAGCTGTTATCAAAAGTCAGGCCGGGTATCAAGGAAGACATCGCTGAAAAAAAATATAATTTGCTTTCCTGTACACGACGCAGCAGCCAGCCATGATGCTTGTTGTGCTGTAGTTGTTTACGGCTTTGAGCGTGTATCGGTTTGCACAAAGGGCCATACTGCCGCAACAATGCTCCTTGAAAATGCGGAGCATTATGGAAGACTGCCGTTTACTGCGTTTTTTTTTTTTTTTCTTTCAAGGACGTAATGATTCAAAGAGAAGGATTGATTGAATTCGGAGTCTGTTTGGAGTTCGTTCAAGAGTGATTCATGGCACTCAGTCAATTCCATACGCGCTCCGCCCAAATCTGCCAGCAATTATCAGGCGGATGTTTTGAGCCTGCGTAAAAACTCTTATTTGCTGGTATGGTCCTGAAATGGGGAGATGCTTAGAACCATTGAAATAATAGCACAACCAGAATGGTAGTGACATGAAGGTGGGCAAGTGAACAAGGCACAATTTATGTTAAGGGGTGAAATGGAATTCGAGACATGATATATTTGAGTCTTCAGCTCTGTAAAAAGAGCCAGCCACTCCGCAAAAAGAAGAAAAAATTGAAGAGGAGGTACCTGCATGATATTTACTTGACACTGTAGTTTTCCCCTCTGCGTATGCTGACGATGTTATGGGAAGATGAAGCTGACGGTCTGGAGCTAAACGGGAATCGTGGCACAGAATCACGTTGAACATAAGGACTGTGTTTGCAGCTTCATCCATCCAGCGCTTCCAGAGTCTTTCTTTGGCTCTGAAGCCATGCATCCAGAACTGAAGGCTCCAAAGACTGTCAGGGTAACTGTCATCTTGGTCAGGTGCTTAACTCACTTAACTCTTTAGCTCCGGCACTCTATCCACCAACATCCTGCATTGTCAATCATGGTAGCAAAGCACAAACTTAACCCTTTGACTCCTTCACCCTATCCAACAGTTTCCTGCAAACTTAACCCTTTGACTCCCTCACCCTATCTACCAGTTTCCTGCAGGAAGGTGGTGAATGGGGTGAGGGAGTCAAAGGATTCATCATTTTTACCAGTTGGTGGATAGGGTGCGCTGTTACGTGATGTTATGGCCGACAAGTGTTGTTGTGTTTTTCCAAACCACCTTCAGATCTCTTCGTTTCTAAGAATCTCCTTTTAGTCTTACCCGTAGTGCTTTCCTGAGAAGCCTCATCTCAGAAGTCGTGATGTCTCTCTCAAGGTTTTGCTGAAAATCCAGGTCTAGCACTGGTTAATCACTTTGGGTAGAAAGATTGTGCTGACACACCTGGCTTTTGTTTCTATAGGGATGCCTGGGTATTTTAGAAGAAATGAACATCGATAGCTGACACCATTTGACTTCATGATTCTGTTCTGTCTTTTGCATGATAAGTTTTCTTTATTCACTGGTTTGTATAAATAAACTATTGACGCTATTATCTGTGAGCAGAATACGTATGCGCAAAACAAATATGCCTTTTGTTGTTGTTGTTTTTTCAAGAAGTTATGCTCATGTATCCACTGCGTGCATTTCAATATGCTTTTAAATATTTTGAATGATGGATTTGAAAATTATGAAAAACACATTGAAAACACAAGAAAAAACAGAAATCCATTTTGGCAAATATTTGTCCATAACCAGGGCAGTTCAGAAAATGTTGCCAGAACATTTTAGTTATGCTTGTTATGCACGTACATATATATATTTATGTATATATATGTATATGTGTATATATATATATGTATATATATATATACATATACTGATATAATAATAATAATAATATATTTTATTTATATAGCGCAAAATCTTGATAAAATCAAATCTAAGCGCTGAGCGTATACATGCATACATACCTACATACATATGAGCGTATACATGCATACATACATGCTTACATACTTACATACATAAATCTAAGCTGAGCGTATACATGCATACATACATACATACATAAATCTAAGCGTATACATACATACATACATACGTACGCACATGCATACATAATAACCACAATATTTACTTAGCGCAAATCTCGACAAAATCAAATCCAAGCGCCGAAAAGACACACACGCACACACGCACGCACGCACACACACGCACACACACACACACACACACACACACACACACACACACACACACACACACACACACACACACACACACACGCATGGCCACAAATGGGGAGAAAAGAATAAAAGCAATAAAAGCAAGAATAAAACCAATGGAAAACCACAGAGAGCACATCATATACAATTATATATTAAAACAAAGTGATTCCCCTCCGAGCGGAGACAGGCTGCAGAGGGGGGTTGAGTGAGGTTAGGATTTTATGCAGAGGAGAAAAGGTGGGTTTTGAGAGCGGACTTGAAGGAGGCAAAAGTAGGTTGCTGACGGACTGAGAGAGGAAGTTTGTTCCAGGAGAGTGGACCAGAAACAGAGAAGGCTCGTGGACCATAGGTATTGAGCTTAGTGCGTGGAAAGCGAAAAGTCAGAGGATCGGAGGCAGAGCGGAGGGTACGTGAGGGAAGATAGATCTCAAGTAGGCTTGACAGGTAATCGGGGGCTGCGTTATTGAGGCTTTTGTAGCACATGGTGTCTAGTTTGTACTGTATGCGCTTTGATACAGGGAGCCAGTGAAGTTGTGCCAGGAGAGGAGATATGTGGTCAGCTTTTTTCTTTTTGAGTACAAGGCGTACAGCATTGTTTTGAATGCGCTGTAGGATGTGAATGGTGGAGGCAGGAAGACCAGACAGGAGTGAATTGCAATAGTCAATGCGAGACATTATGAAGGAGAGAACGAGTTTTGCAGTTGTTTCGACAGAGAGATACTTCCTGATCAGGCTTATACGATGGAGATGATAGTAGCAAGATCTGGCAGTTTGAGAAACAAAGTTGTTCATGGACAGGGTAGAGTCAATGCAGACACCAAGGTTTTTAGCTGAATCAGAAATTGGGACTGATGTGTTACATAATGGGAGAGAAAGAGGAGGCAGCTGGGAAAGTTTCTGACGGGTGCCAATGAGGATAGCTTCTGTCTTGTCGTCATTAAGCTGAAGTCTATTGTGTGTCATCCAGTTCTTAATGTCCGAGTAACACTCAGTGGTGCGAGTCAACAGGCGCTGTATATTATCAGGTGAGTCACTGTCTTGAAGTTGGGTGTCATCTGCATAGAAGTGGTGTTTTATAGAGTGGGAGTTGATGATGGTGGACAGGGGGGAGGTATAAAGAGTGAAAAGAACAGGGCCAAGGACAGATCTTTGTGGAACACCACAGGTCAGGTATGCAGGTTGAGAGTAAGTGCCATTGATGAGAACAGTTTGTTTTCTGTTTGATAAATACGAAGTGAAAAAGGAGAGAGCAATGTCAGAGATGCCAAAAGTATGATGAAGTCTAGAAAGGAGAATACCATGGTCAATGGTATCGAAGGCTGCAGACAGATCAAGAGTGTGAGGAGAGAGACTTTGCCAGTATCAGTTGCAAGGAGGAGATTGTTGAGAATGTGTAGTAGGGCAGTTTCAGTGCTATGGCACTGGCGGTAGGCTGACTGGAAAGGATTGAGGAGATTGTTGGCAGACAGGTGAGAGTTCAGCTGGTTGAGGACGACCTTTTCAAGGAGTTTTGACAAGAAAGAGAGATTAGAGATAGGCCTGTAATTTTTCAGTTCATTTGGGTTATATGCATATGTGTATATATATATATATATATATATATATATATATATATATATATATATATATATATATATATGTGTGTGTGTGTGTGTGTGTGTGTGTGTGTGTGTGTGTGTGTGTGTGTGTGTGTGTGGTGTTATACACACTGACAGACAAACTCGTCTTCCTGGTCAATGTTTTACCATCTCCCTCTTCTTTGAAACAAAAAGCTGAAAAAAATATCTAGGCTTTCAATGTGAAGAGCAACAGCCCTTCATTAGCCTGAAACTCAGACGTGTGTTTGTCACAAGGTATGTGCCTGTAAAACCCGGGAACCCATCAGTCACACAAATAATGCTAGTGATCAGATTCTGTGGTTGACAGGTTGAATGGTCATCAACATCACTCTGCTTGGCTCTGTGTTCACATTTCTTGCTGTCTTCTTTACTGTGTTCGTGTGTGTGTTTGTGTGGTGTGTGTGTGTGTGTGTGTGTGTGTGTGTGTGTGTGTGTGTGTGTGTGTGTGTGTGTGTGTGTGTGTGTGTGTGTGGTGTAAGAGAGAGAGGGAGAGAACGCTTGTTTTCGCGTTGCTGTACGGACAATGGCTGTTGGCTTTTAAAGCATGAAGGACTTGTGATATGTCTGCTACTGTTAATCAGTGTCTGGACATGGTGTACAGGTGAACGCAACGTTGTCCGGGACGTGTGTGTGTGTGCGTGTGTGTGTGCGAATGTATGTGTGTGTTTGTGTGTGTGTGTGTGTGTGTGTGTGTGTGTGTGTGTGTGTGTGTGTGTGTGTGTGTGTGTGTGTGTGTGTGTGTGTGTGTGTTGTAGTGCGGATATCGCACAGATGTGTGTATACGTGTTTTCTGTTGTGGATTGGTGTGTGTGCGTGTGTGTGTGTTCCCGCGCGCGTGTGTGTGCGTGTGTATGTATGCGTGTGCATGTGGGTCTATGTAATATTCAACACACAAAGTTTTCAGCTTCAAAAAAGATGCAGACAAAATTCTCATGGACAAGCCAAAGAAATCGCTATTTCCTGATCTCAAAGACAATCAGAACAAAGTCCTTGACAAAAAAAACAAAACAAAAACAACAACAACAACAATAAACAAAACAAATCAAAACAAAAAAACTACCGTATTCCATGATAATAGACTAAGCAGCAAGATGTACCACTGACACCTCAACCAATATCCAGGCTGGCTAGCTTAGTTGACAAAGCCATAAATTCAACATCCGAGATCTCCAGTATCTGCCCCAGTCTGTAACAACAATGAAAACCAAAAACAAACAAACACTTTGAAAAGGACAGTGTGCAAGTTCTCGACAAAGAAGCAAGATGGTTCCAGAGGGGAGTAAAGGAGGCAGTTTACATCGCCGCAAGGAACCCCACCCTCAACCGTGACCGGGTCCGACACAACCTGCCATCGGTGTACTCCTCACTTATTCAGTCGCACTGTCGTGAGTTCGCTCACGGCGGTGCGCACTGAAGCCAGTTCTCAACCCAGCAGTTGCGCTGAAGAAGTCGGCCGGATCGCTGATGAAAGCTACGCAGTAAGTAGCTTTTTTGTCACTGAGAGACAGGTTCAGCCAGGTAGCCATTAAACAAAAACCTGACCTGTTCGCTGCCCATGACATTGCTACAATCATATCTGATGATGTCAAATTGTTTCATCGAGTCTACGCACTCCACCTTCCATTTCAAAACCTGTCCAGTGCATGGGGTTTTGCGTAGGCTGAAGGAGTCTGCCAGATTTCAGATGGCAGATTGTTTGAAGCGCGTATGGAATTGTCCGAGTGTGATGAATTACTCTTAACCCTTTGTCTCCTGCACCCTATCCACCAACTGCAAATCTTAACCCATTGACTTTCTTATCGTCTCCATTGGCTTCCTGCAGGAAGCTGGTGGTGAGGGTAAAGTTTTTGCTTTGCTAGCATGGTTAACAATGCAGGATGCTGGTGAACAGGGTTGAGGAGCCAAAGGGTTAAATAAGCCCCAGGATTTCTGATCTGTATACTATAAACAGAAATCCTAGATTTTTGGCATGCAGAATGTTTAAGACAGTTATTCCTAGGGAATCTACATTTCTGTGAAACCGGAATAGATTCATTACTCAGGCTCTTGACATTAATTTTATACATGTGGTATTTCAGATATTACAGTGCATAACGCACTTCATAAAAGCCATCGTATAAAAAATTAAATCGTCGTTTATGTCAGACATCGACTGAAGATGGAAGTACATGCTATTTTATAATACCCCAGTACAAACGAGTTTCGTAATAACTTGGGTCTATTTATCTATCCAAATCTGAGTCTGTCCCAGTTTCCGTTGCTTTTCTGATCCAGTAATGAAGATGACATCAAGACATTTGTGATATTTTACATCAATGGTAAATGAGACGTACTTTATTACGAAGATGCATTCGTCTAAACATTTATGTTAAATATTGTTCACATCTTTTCACGAGGAGCTGTGATCTGTTTAGACAAAACCGTCACTGTCTCGTGTCTGAAGCTGTATCTTTGTCTCTGTCTCTCTCTGTCTCTGTCTCTCTCTGTCTCTGTCTCTGTCTCTCTCTGTCTCTGTCTCTTGTTTCTGTTCTGTCTGTCCTTGTCTGTCTCTGTCAGCCTGTCTGTGTCTGAAGCTGTGTCTTTGTCTCTCTCTGTCTCTGTCTCTGTTTCTGTTCTGTCTATATTTTTCTGTCTCTGTCGCCTGTCTGTCTGTCTCTCTCTGTGTCTTTCTCTCTCTCGTTCTGTCTGTCTGTCTGTCTGTCTCTCTTCCTTCCTCCTCGTCCCTCTCTTTTCACTGCCTGCCTGTCCGTCTGTCCGTCCGTCTGTCTGTCTGTCTGTCTGTCTCTCCTCTCTCTCTCTCTCTCTCTCTCTCTCGCTCTCTCTCTTCTCTCCCTGTCTCCCTCTCCCCCTCTCTCTCTCTTCTCTCGTTCTCTCTCTCTTCTCCTCTCTCTCATCTCCCTCTCTCTCTCTTCTCTTCCTCTCTCTTCTCCGTCTCTCCTATCCTCTCTCTTTCTCTCTTCTGTTCTTCTTCTCTCTCTATCTCTCTCTCTTGACTATAGGTGACATCAGACAGTGTACTCAGATGTCCGTGCAGGTATGTATGAAGACATGTAGGTATGTAACAAAGCGTGTAGCTATCTATGTTTACACAGGGCATGAGTCGATGGCTTTTGTAAGGGGAAAATATCAGTTTCGATGTCAGTATCAGTGACTCGTTTTTCATCAGGCAGCATCTTTAACACGATCATATCACAGCATGAGAAGGAACAGATGATCTTTAAAATGTCATACGGATCTTAAGGGAAGCTGCTCATGAGACACAACTAAACTTGCGCTGTAAATAAAACCCTGACAGTAGATAACATAGATAGTATTATACACAAAATACATAATTAAAAAAAAGAAAAAAAAGAAGAAAGAAGAGAAGAGAGAGACAGGGAGAAAGAGAGAGACAGAGAAAAAGAGAGAGAAGAGAGAGAGAGAAGACAGAGAGAGAAAGACAGAGAGAAAGACACAGAGAGAGAGAGAGAAGGCTGGGTGTATCCTCCCAATTAAGTAATCCAAAGAATACTTGGTTCTCTTGGTTTAGAGTCTAAGAATTGAATCACCACCCGCGGTAAATGTCGCAGTTCCGTTACCAGCTAACAGTTTGACAAGAACAGATCACAGCAGTCCATTTCATAGGCATTTGGACAGCCACAGCCTTAGTACGTACAGTCTGTTATAAAGAAGTAAATCAGAAGAGCAGGAGACACAAGACATAGCATTTCCACACAACTGGTACCTGTGTAAGCAAAGCGCAAACAGCAATGGTGTCATGTACGAGCACTTAGCTTGTTGGAGTTGCTGCCAGGGAAAACAAAGGGTTCCATTGTCTTTTATTTAATTTTAATATGTTCGAGAAACGGTCGTCACCCACCCATCCCTGCCCTCTCAAATTTGCCAGTGATGATCTGGCAAACTTCCTGGGCCTGCGCAAAACCCTATGTACTGGGTTGGCAAGGTCTGAAACAACAACAACAACTTTAGCCTGCCTTAGTGTCAAAGTCATGACCCCTGCACTGTCAGCATGGCACTCTAACTAAAAGAGCTAACATGCCACTTCAAAAACAAAAACAAAAAACAAACAAAACTTTAAAAAAAACACCACCACCACCAACAACAACAAAAGTTTCCCGCAAGATTTAAACCTGCGATTTCTAGATTAGAAGTCCAGTGCGTTATCTACTACGCCACCGTTGAAATTCAAGTGGTCGACATAAAGTCATACCGTAGGCCCTCCACAGTACGGAGATATTATAATCTACTACAACTCCCCCACCCCCACAAGGTAGCTCTCAGAAATGATCGAACACACGATCTCTGCGTCATCATAACGGCAATGTTTAAAGCAACTGAACTATCAAAACTTAGTTGGCTGTGTGGTATTAACAGGCACGCTGTAGAGGCATCGCAGAGGAAGCGACATCCATCCTTGTTAGCAGAAAGCGTGGACTATCTTTCCAGAAGCACAGGCCAGAGTGTGACTGATAGACTGGTATGACGGCAGAAGAGTTCCATTCCAGCAGCCATTACTTAGTCTTCATGTTTGGCACACCTGACCATACTTACTTACAAACTTATGAACTTACTCACTTCCTCACTTACATACCTACCTATGAATGATTGAAAAAATATTGTCTTCACCTAGTTGATAGACAGCTGAGCATTTGTGCAATGACTGGGGGTAGGGGTGGAGGTATGTCCTAAGAGACGAGTTTATACAGAATAGCTATTTGTGGTGTGATTCAGACCTTTATTTATTTATTTTACATATGTTTCCTTTTTTGAAAGTAAGATACACAGATGCACAGGTCATTTACATGTAACCAAATGACTATTCCTGTGACAGGCTCATACAGTACCAGTATAAAATACAGACTAGGTAAACCATAGTCTAGGTAGGGCCTCAGGACCTAGTCAGCTCATGGGTTTATTACGGCTTGTGCCATGATCACCATACATATGGTACCTGTGACGTTAGTGCATATAGAATTCGTGCTGAGCGCGGAGACGTCATCTTGAGAAACAGATATACTGAAACTTTGGCACAGCTGATGGAGAGCTTATGAATGTCTCCACGACAATATCCCCGCTAATGGTTTGAGTGTGCATGCTATCACTGACTAGATCAAGTAAACAACAGCAGCACAAAACCCTTTAATGAAATGTCACATGGATGGATCAATAATAAGGATAACAGAAATGATAATGGTAATAGTCAGGATAGTATGATGTTGATAATAATAGTAACAATAATAATTTAATAATAATAACGTTGATGATGATGATGAGAATAATACAGATGATTAATAATACAGGGGGGTGCAAAAGTAGGTATACAGTAAGTATCACATCATTATTATAATGCTTAATTCCGCTCTCGATAAGAGGAGTGTGTGAATACCGAAGGCAAGCAGTTTGAGTATCTGAAGGATTAAGGCTGTGCTTGTTATTACATGTATATGTAATATTCATTTGTTTCTATAATAAATGCAGTGAGTATTGTACATGTTTTCTTTTTTCATAACTATATACCTACTTTTGCACCCCCCCCCCCCCTGTATTAATAACAATGATAACAGTGATGATGATGATGATGATGATGATGATGACGAGGCCGAAGATGACATATTAACAATAATAGTTTCATATACTAAAAAATGTCGATATGAGCAGAAGTGTATAGATGTTATGATAGTCAGTCTTTAAACTCACCGACTTCAACAATCACAAAGTTACCATGAACAGACATCGTTAGTTTGTGATAAAAAGAAATCTCATGGCCGTCAGAATTCGTGAAGATCTAAACGAATGTTGTCTCCAAAGCTTTTGAGATTAATGCTTTCTGTATATTATGAACTGAATGATGGAAGTGTTTAATCGATAGCAGCATCTTAAAGTCAACCATGCTGCGTGTGTGCATGTGTGTGTGTGTGTGTGTGTGTGTGTGTGTGTGTGTGTGTGTGTGTGTGTGTGTGTGTGTGTGTGTGTGTGTGTGTGTGTGTTGCGTGTGTGTGTGTGTATGTGTGTGTGTGTGTCTGTGTGCTTGTATGTGTGTCCATGAGAGAGAGAGACAGAAAGAGAGAAAGAGACAGACAGACAGACAGAGAGAGAGACAGACAGACAGAGAGAGACAGACAGACAGAGAGAGACAGACAGACAGAGAGAGACAGACAGACAGGCAGAGAGAGACAGACAGACAGACAGACAGAAGAGACAGACAGACAGACAGAGAGAGAGAAGGTAGTAAGCTGTGCATCAAGAAAAGAGACGATCAGAGAGGCAGACACGTATGCATGTGTGTGTGTCTCTGCGTGTGTGTGTCTATGTGAGCGTGTATATGTGTGTTTATGTGTGTGTGTGTGTGTGTGTGTGTGCTTTTGCATGTCTGTCCGTGTGTGAGAGAGAGACGTGTTTGTGTGTTTTTTGCATGTGCGTCCGTGAGAGAGAGAGAGAGAGAGACAGACAGACAGACAGAGAGAGAGAGAGGAGAGAGAGAGAAGGTAGAGAGCAGTGAAAGACAAAAACAGAAACGGACAGACAGGCAGACGAGCAAACGGACATTGCAATATCAGGAACGGATACAGCGAATACAGAACTTGATGCATCATTACTCTGTTGACACAGCGATGCTAGAAACAGACCTAAGCTTTAGATGTGCGGCGTGTGTAACACTGGATGCCATGGCCTCCCCTCCATTAGCCAAATTACAAGCGGGCAGGCTTAATTACACCGACACATTCAGCTGAATAAATAATAGAAAAAATAATCAAAACAAACAATGCGAAACTATTCGAACAATCTCTAATTGCATGCAAACATTACTGCAGATCCAGATTTTGTATTTCTCAAGGTCACTGTGACCTTGCAAAAGCATTAAAAATTTGACGTAATGTGACGACAACGGTAAACTGTTACAAACGTGGAAACAGAATAAATATTGTCAGAGATTTCTGGAAAAAAAAAAAAAAAATGCTGTGCCCAAGTCTTTCTCAAAAAGTGCTTATTTTCAGCGATTCTACATTCAAGTGACCTTCTTGACCTTAATACTTTGTTCTCCAAACTTATGCATATCGAACTTCCCGAACTCTCTACATGCGACTCAGATTTAGTAAAGATCCCACCCAGAAACAGCTGAGAGAATCTTGCTAACACTTTTGACACCCACATTATACAAACACATTCACAGAAGACACACACAGACACACACACTTACCCCAACTCGGTATGAAACGATCTATTTTTCAAACAGAACAAAGGAGTTTGGAGAGCGGGAGGGGGGAGGAACTAAAAGAAAAAGAAGGAAAAAAAATGATGGGTGGTGGGGAAAACTGGCTGGGTTGGGCCAAGAGGTAGTGTGCAAATAGGCGCGTTGGCGTGTATTAAAAAAGAAGCAAGCGTGCACGTGAGGCTGTAGGCGTGCAAACAAAACCGTATACGCCACTTGTGTGTGCACGGCCGCATGCAGGAATACATTCATTTCCCCATGTGCACGAGGAGAGAAAAAAACATCCATTTTTGCATGCAAACATGTGCAAATTCATATATGTTTCTTATGCAAAAACACAAAGAAACATACACGTAATACATACACCCACGCGCACACACACACCCACACACACACACACCCACACCCACACACACGATAGATAGACATTATACACTTACACACTGATACACAAACTTACACACACACATACACATACACACACGCGCATGCACACATGGTACAAAGAGAGAGAGAGCGACGTATAGATTGTAATGAAGGCCACTGACTCTAACATAAAAAATTGTCTGCATGTTATATATACTCCATCAACTTGAGAGAGAGAGAGAGAGAGAGAGAGAGAGAGAGAGAGATTTACACACACACACACACACACACACACACACACACACACACACACACACACACAAAGAGAGAAAGAAACAGAGAGACGGACATAGAGATAGACATAGACAGACAGAAAGAGAGAGAAAGGGAAAGAGAGTGGGAGGGAAGACAGACATCAAAAATGGATCACATGGAGCACAAAATGCTTTTCACCTCAGTGGAGTTCAATCAGATGGAATTTCCTGAGGACTTTGATTAAAATACCACTACATTTTTTTTTCATCTGGATTTTACTTTTTCTTACTCTTCGTTTTTGTTTTTTTTTCCATTTTATTCCATTGTTGTTTTTTGTCTTTTTATGCCCGCCCGCGCGCACGTGTGTGTGTGTGTGTGTGTCCGCCTCTTTCTCTCTCTGTATGTATGTGTGCCTGCATGTGTGTGTGTGTGTGTGTGTGTGTGAATGTGTGTGTGTGAATGTGTGAATGTGTGTGTGTGTGTGCAGTCAGTGTCATTCTTTCTGTCTCTCCTTCTTTCTGTTCACTTCTCTTTTCTTTTTCCTCTGTTTGTTTAAACTTTTGCTTTTTTGTTAATCCCTCTTATAACTATTTTGTTCTCATTCATTTGTTTATTTATCTATTTATTTATCTATCTATCTATTTATTTATTTAGTCATCTGCTTCTTCTTTTGTTTATTTGTTTATTATTCTTTTCCTTTATCAAATACATTCCATATCATCTTATTCTATTTTGTTATTTTATTTGTCTTTACTTTATTTTATTTGCTTTTTTGTTGTTGTCTTTTTTACTTTTCCTTCCAGTCTGTTTTTAGCAGGAAAAAGTAGGCAATCATCGATGTATGTACGGACTGGTAACGGGTGTTGGTCAGTGGTATATTGATGACCAGACAGGAAATCACACATGTTTGATGCCTGCTGGAGGTAACAGTGCGTTCATCGGCACGTAATCACCAGACACACTGTGGCAGCAAGACTTTCTCCTGGTTACAAGGCTGATGTCCGTACAGCGATATAAAAGCATTCGGGTGTGGGGGTGGGCGTGGGGGTGTTGTGTGAACTGGATGACCGCCGTGTTCCTATGTACTATATGTACAGCAGAAGGGCATCCAGGAGTCATGACCTGGATGTGGCCCGGCCCCCCGAGAGTGTAAGGAATTCAGGGCCGAAACACTTGTCTAAAGGGGTTACTTCTCTGAAGACCTTCTGTTGTCTAGCTCTCCCTAGAGTTTCTTTCTACCTATCTCTGTGTCATATATATATATATATATATATATATATATATATGTATTTTTATATATATATATATACACACACATATGTATATACATATGTATGTATATATATACACATATATATGTGTATGTAATTATATCCCCCCCTCTCTCTCTCTCTTTCTGTGCCTATCTACCTACCTACCTACCTACCTACCTACCTATTGATCTATGTAATTGTCTGTCTGGCTGGCTGTCTGTGTATCTTTCTATTTATTTGTCATTCTATTTGTCTGTCTATGTATCTTTCTCACACACTACCACGCGCCTTTGCCCGCATATACACTTACACTCGCACATTCACACACGCATATATGCACACATATACCCAACGATAAATTAAAACACATGAACACGCAAAAAAAGACATACATACCCTACACGCATACCTGACCACTCAGGTCATCTCGTACATATCAACACCCCCACCGTTGTGCTTATTCTGGTTTTGCTGTGCGGACAATGGCTGTTGGCTTTTGAAGCATGAAGGACCTGTTATATGTCTGCAACTGTTAATCAGTGTCTGGACATGGTGTACAGGTGAACGCACCGCTACCTTGGACATGAAGATCAAACTGGACTGATTGCCTGTCAGTCTGTCTGTCTGTAAATTGATGCTGGTTTTTATGTCTGGTTGTCTGTGTGTATGTCTGTCTGTCTGTCTGTCTCTCTCTTATTTTCTTATGTATTCTCTGTGTTTTCTCTTGTTTGTTCTGTCTTTCTCTTCTCTTTTCTCTCTGCTCTCTTCTCTTCTTTTCTCTCATCTCTCTCTCTTCTCTCTCTGTCTCTCGTCTATCTTCTCTCTCTCTCTCTCTATCTACTCTCTATCTATCTATCTATTCTATCTATCTGTCTATCTACATACCGATCTCCTCTTCTCTATCTTCTCTTCTATCTACTTCTATCTATCTACTACTCTATCTATCTATCTATCTATCTATCATCTATCTATTCTATCTATCTATCCTATCTATTCTATCTATCTATCTATCTATCTGTCTATCGATCTTTTCTGTCTATCTCTTTCTCTCTCTCATTCTCTCTCTGTCTCTCCCTCCCTCTCTATCTGTCTATCTATCTATCTATCTACTATCTATCTATCTATCTGTCTGTCTGTCTATCTATCTATATCTATCTATCTATCTATCTGTCTGTCTATCTATCTATCTGTCTATCTCTCTCTCTCTCTCTCCTTCTCTCTTAATATGTTACATTATTTATTTTTTGTTGTTGTTGTTTAACTTCATGACTTAGTGAGGACTGACACCAAAACATAGTCGTGAAAAGGCTTATCAGCTTCAGCAGCATGGACAAGAAAATGGAACTAGATAAGCGACCAAGCTTTAAACTTTGTGATGTAACAGAGACAAAGAGACAAACACACAAGAAATAGAGAGAAAGACACACGCATACAGAGGGAGGGTAGAGAGATACACAACACACACACACACACACACACACACACACACACACACACACACACACACACACACACACACACACACGTGTGTGTGTGTAGATAGATAGATAGACAGACAGACAGATAGATAGATACGCTTTGCTATCTCTCTCTCTCATTCTCTCTCACCCTCCTTTTCTCTCTCTCTCTCTCTCTCTCTCTCTCTCTCTCTCTCTCTCTCTCTCTCATAATGTGTTGTATTCTTTCTTTCTTTCTTTGATTCATACGAAAATGCCTTCCTGCATTCATGTGTATATGAACAGCGTGTGTGTGTGTGTGTGTGTGTGTGTGTGTTATGTGTGCATGTGTACATGTACATGCGTGTGTAGCTTGTCTTAGCGTGTGTAAGAATGTTAGTACACACGCGGACGTTGCATGTGTGCGTGTACGTGAGAGAGATAGAATCAGGAGAGAGAGAGAGAGACAGACAGAGAGACAGAGAGAGAGACAGAGAAACAGAGGTTAAGTAGCAACAAAAAAAAAAAGAACAGGAGAGAGAGAGAGAGACTGAGGAGAGAGAGAGAGAGATGACGGGAAAAAGATACAATGAGAAAGTGGCAGTGGAGAGAGAGAGAGAGAGAGAGAGAGAGAGAGAGAGAGAGAGAGAGAGAGAGAGAGAGAGAGAGAGAGAGAAGACGAGAGAGAAACTAAGACACAGAGACAAAAGAGGAGAGACATGACAGACAGGCAGAGAGAAAACCCAGTATATTAATTTACAGACAGACAGACAGACAGACAGAGAGACAACAGACACAACACAGACAAACCAGAACATAAAAAAAAAAAACCAGTATTAATTTACAGACAGACAAGACAGGTAATCATCAGTCCAGTTTGATCTTCATGTCCAAGGTAACGTGCGTTCACCTGTACAACATGTCCAGACACTGATTAACAGTAGCAGACATATCACAGGTCCTTCATGCTTCAAAAGCCAACAGCCATTGTCCGTACAACAAAAGCCAAAACAAGCACAACGGTGGGTGTTGATATGTACGAGATGACCTGAGTGGTCAGGTATGCGTGTATATAATTATGTCTCTTTTTCTCTTTTTGCATGTTCACCTTGTCCATTTTATCGTTGGGTGTCTGTGTACATATATGCGTGTGCGAACGTGCGAGCGCAAGTGTATTTGTGTGTGAATTGGCGTAGGAGTGTGTGAGATAGATAGATAGATGATAGATAGATAGATAGATAGATAGATAGAGATTATGTATTTGTGTGTGAATTGGCGTAGGAGTGTGTGAGATAGATAGAATAGATAGACAGAAAGATAGATAGATAGATAATAGATGGGTAGATAGATAGATTGTGATGAGATAGATAGATAGACAGATAGATAGATAGATGGATGGATAGATAGATAGATATAGATAGAATAGATATATAGATAGTAGGTAAATAGATATATTGACAGAATAAACAGACATACAGGAAGACAGACAGACAGATAGATAAACAGACAGATGAATGTATGATGATGGATGGATGGATGAATGGATGGATGGATATTTAGATAGATACAAAGATAGACATGTAGGTAGGTAGGTAGAAGATAGATAGACACAGAAAGAGAGAGGGGGGGGAGAGAGAAAGAGAAATAAACACAGAAAGAGAGACGAGACAGACAGATGGACAGACTGACAGAGAGGGAAGGAGAGAGAGAGAGAGAGAGAGAGAGAGAGAGAGAGAGAGAGAGAGAGAGAGAGAGAGAGAGAAATACGCTAGCTGTGAAGATCACTAACCTATGCCCGACATCAGACAATGACACAGACATCATCATCATCATGTCGAGCTTGCTTGGCTATCCATGACACGTTTCTTCCATCCTTCTCTGTCAGACATTGTAGTAACTAGTTCATCATACTGACAGCCCGTATCATCCATCAGTTGGTCGATGAAGGTCTTCTTTGGACGTCCTGGTCTTCGTTTGCCATGGCTGGGTCTCCATAGTAGAACATCCCCATCAGTTCTTCTTTGCTACGCCAGCATTGTCCCGCAAAGCGCAGTCTTTGTTGACGTATTGATTTAGTGATTGGTGGTATCTTACCATATAACTGTTTATTAGTTGGATTTTCTCTCCAGGATTTGTTCAGGGCTGCACGCAGCATTCTTGTATATGCTCCATCAATCTTCTTCTCCAATGGCACAGACAATAACACTATATTTCCAACAACGGAAATTATTAGCTGAAAATGATTTTCTTTCAAACTAGCTAGTGCTAATGTACACATCTGCTCAGAACTAAAAGTAGTGAAAAATAATTACATCAATAAGTAAACAATATAAGGCATAAAACACTAGGAAATCAAAGAGTTACAGCAGAGAGAGAAAGAGAGAGAGAGAGGCACACATACATACATACAGACAGACAGACAGACAGAGAGAGCGTGAGAGAGATCGAATGCAAAAAGAGAGGAGAGACTGACAGATAGACAGACAGACAGACAGACAGAGAGAAATATGACTGGCCTTTTAAGCTTAAAAGCCATTGTCCATACAACAATGCTAAAACCATGGTAAGTAGCAGGTCTTTATTGTGTGCACTAAATGACCTTTGTGCTCAAGTATGAGTAGGTCCGTGCATTCTAAAAACTTGTTATTGTGTTCTTTTGTTATCTCTGTATTATTTGTTTTCTTAGTTTTGGAGGTGAGAATTTGCGAATATTATGTGCACGTGTGTCAATACGCATGGGGGTATATGTGTATAAACGTGTGTGTGTGTGTGTGTGTGTGTGTGTGTGTGTGTGTGTGTGTGTGTGTGTGTGTGCATGCGTGTGTGCGTCTTACATATGCGCTTGCTTGCATGTATGCAAGAAACACACAGCGATAGAGAAAGAGTAACACAGAGGAAAAGACGTGAGCGAGGGAGACAGACAGAGAGGGAAAGAGATAGAGAGAGAAGAAGACAGAGAAGGAGACAGAGTAGAAAACACACACACAAAGGAAGCGAGTAAGAAAATAACAGTGAAAGAGCGAGATGGAGGGGGGGGGGGAGACAGACAGAGAGAGAAAGAGAGAGAGGGGGGGGCAGGCAGACAGACAGACAGATGCCGCATTAATGTATAGACAAGACAGGTCATCAGTCCTCTTTGATCGTCGTATCTTAGGTAAAAGTGCGTTCGCTCGTACACAATATCCAGACACTGATTAAATTAACAATAGCAGACATATCACAGTCTTTCAAGCTCAAAAGCCAAAAGCCAATGTCCGTACAGCAATGCTAAATTGTGCGACATGGTGGGTGTTTGTATGCGTACATATCGGTCTCTTTCTTTGTATGTTATGTTAGCTTTGAAGATAGAGGTGTGTGTGTGTGTGTGTGTGTGTGTGTGTGTGTGTGTGTGTGTGTGTGTGTGTGCTTGCTTGAGAGGGAGAGATGGGGTGGGGAAGCGAGGGACTGATGTTTATACATGTGTATATGTACGTGACCTGTTCTCACGAATGGGGTCACAACTTAATTTTGGGGGGTATAGAGATATTTATATCACCGGAAAGCAGAAAAAATGCTCTTTCCAATGATGTATAATTCAACTGTCTAACTGGAAAATCAAGCGAGTTACAGTAATTTAAAGGGAGTGGGTGATGGGACGGCCATTTTGAGAAAAGCAGAGTTAAAGAAGGAAAACAAAATTCTCTGCTTTTTCCTTAGCAACCAGTATTCTATCTTCTTCAAACTTAGTGAAGTGATAGATAAAGTGGTTCTGCACTACATAGTAGCTATTTCGCAAGCTGATTCCAACGGTATGCGATATGCTGAGGCCTGTACGGTTTCATGGCCTAAATTATAGCTCAAACACCGCATTTTCACGGAAAAAATCTGCACATTCTCGATGGGTTATCACTTTAAAATGTTATTTTAACACTCTTTCAGCCCAAATTTCACTTTAATCTTTGCCATAATTGATAGATTAATGGTCAGACAATGTGTAGGAACAAAAATCTCAAATCACCCAGATCGACCCTCACCACCTTTTCAGGCCCGTATCTCAGTTCACACGTTGCGACTTGTGACCCCGTTCGCAAGAACCAGTCACATATATGTATATATGTATGCATGTATGTATGTATACATGTGTGTGTGTGTGTGTACAGAGAGAGAAAGAGAGGGTAGGATATATATGTATGTATATATATATATATATATAGAGAGAGAGAGAGTAGGATATATATTTCATATATATATATATAGATATATATATATATATATATATATATATATGTGTGTGTGTGTGTGTGTGTGTGTGTGTGTGTGTGTGTTGTGTGTGTGTATAGGAAGAGAGAGACAGGGAGGAAGAATAACAGTGAAACGTTACTTTCCATATAAACACGTGGTACCAGAAAACCTCACAGTGATGTACTCTGTACTTGCTATCATAATTAAGTATATCCTGGCATCAACCAGACATGAGAGATAAAGAGACATATGCAGTAATGGGCAGGAAATCTAAGCACCACTCTGGACGTCGCATGGGTAAAGTGGGTGAGACTTAGCAGTGTGGTGCCAGTTTTGCCCCCAATCAACCCTTGACACGCTCAACTCTGGATAGGAGCTGGCCGGAGCTGAAAAATCCCAAATAAAATTACTTTCTTCAGATTGATGGGGATTTGAACCCACGACTCCATCACAGTCAGCAATACCATTACGCCAACCACTTTTATCACGTCGCCTGGTACTGTCATCAGGCATGTACTTTGCTACAAACCATGTTAGCTTGTTTGTTTTTTAAAGAACAAAAGTGCGTGTCTTGTGGAAAAAAAAATCTACGAGAAACCCCAACTCGAAACATGGATTGGACAACGATTTTTTCTTCCCGTCCTTCACTAGACTTTCAGAAAAGATGATAAATCGAGGTGGCATATGCAGCATGTTTCAACACTCGTAAAAGATCCCAAGGCAACAAGGGATTTGCCCCCGTGGCAAAATTTCTTGGGGAAAATCCACTTGTATAGGAAAATAGATTATGACGGACATATGTAAAGGTGCTGCACTGTGGCAATGAGTTTTCTCTCTCTGGGTAGAGCACGCTGAATTTGACATGACAAATTCGTTGTGACAAAAACAAAGAAACATATAAAAATGAAATAAATAAATCAATAGATGAGCACGTAAAAGAAGGTAAACAGATAAAACGAATGAGTAGATTAATTAAATAATTGGCCTTTATGTATTTTTCTTTACTTATTTAAACAAACAAATAAATGAATGAGTGAATGAATGAACGAACGAACTACCAAACGAACGAATGAATAAACGAATGGATGAATGAATAGACAAGCTTCGGTTCGTTCAAGAAAAATTATCATAGTTTAACAATGCCATATGTGCTCCACCGAAATCTGCCAGCAGTGATGTGACAGACTCTTCAAGTCTACACAAAACCCTATGCATTGACAATGTCTGGAAATAGGAAAAGGGAGAGAAGGAATTATGAATTATTAGGCTGACAACGGTATTAAGAAGAGCGGCGAACAAATCTAGTTTGAATATTGTGGGCTGGGATTGAATACGAATTAACAAATCTTGATGCCCACACTTCTGTCAAAGACAACCCCCCCCCCACACACACACAAGAGAAACAGAGAGAGATAGAGAAGCAGGGATAATACTGCAGTCCACATAAGAATCGAACCCTCGACACCTGCATTATCAGCGACACGCTCAAACCAATTGAGTAGCTGGGCCATTGGAAAAAGCTCGTGGACTGCCCTGAATTTGATTGATTGGTTGATTTGGTTCAGTTTTTACGTCGACACCTACCTCTGGTGATATGGCCGACGGGGATAACCATCCCAGGGAAAGGTGGGGTGGGGGGGGGGGAAGGGGGACCTATTTAATCCTCTACCGATACCACCAGAACAACAATGATGTTAAGACGGGACAGTGAGAAGGCCAGTTTTAACGTAGCGCACACCAGGGATTCGAGCTCGCTACCATTTCCGTGTGAATCCGACGCTCAAACCAACTGAGCTTTTGGGGCCCGCAACCTGCCCGAAGACTGAACTCACATAAGTATATAAAAATAATAAATAACTCTAGCCGTCGTTATCGCGTCACCTCTGTAATATGTTTGCTGCGAGTAGAAACCTTTCGAGTCAACACCCTCATTCATGCAGCTTATGTCAACAGTATGCTCCTAAAGAACCGAAGTGTAACGTGTAACTCTGGGATTAACTTCATGACTTCTGTAAGGATTAAAACCAAAACAGAAACCTTAATAAAGAAAAAGCTTATCAGCTTCAACTGTGTGGGTAGAAAATGGACTAGAACAAGGTTTAAACTTGGGGTGTAACAGAGACGGGGGAGAGAGAGAGAAAAAAAATAAAAGAGAGAGAGAGATACGTACACACACGCGCGCGTGCGCGCGCACGCACACACACGTACATACAGGCACACACACATACACACACATACATGCTCGTGTTGATAGATATAGATAGATAATGAGATAGATAGATAGATATAGATAGACAGATAGATACATACATACATACACACATACATTCATACATACACACATACACACAAACATACATACATACATACGTACACACATACATACATACATACATACATACACACACACATACATACATACATACATCACACATAGACTCAAACACACAAACATACATACATACATACATACATACATACATACAACAACATACATACATACATACAACAACAACAACAACATACACTACATACATACAGACAGTACATACACACATACAACATACATACAAACATACATACACACATACATACATACATACATACATACATACATACTACATACACACATACACACAAACATACATACATACATACACACATACATACAAACATACATACACACATACAATACATACATACATACATACAACTACATACATACATACACACATACACACAAACAAACATACATACATACATACACACAAACAAACATACATACATACATACACACAAACAAACATACATACATACATACACTACATACATACATACATACATACATACATACATACATACATATATAATACATGTGCGTGTGGAAGGAGATTCACCACCAAACGCGGCATGAAGATCCACAGGACAAAAATGGGCTGTTTGAAGACACACACGAACCAGCAGCAGCGCACTGCGATAGCAGGTGAGACGTTGGATGACCAAGGCCAGGAATTAAACCATAGTGCCAAGGACTTCCACGCTGACGGTTCTGATGCGGATTTTGCACAAGCTCTTAACGCCAAACGTGGAAAACTCAATTTGCCGCCTGCCGGTGCAAAAGAACAATGGGAGAAATTAGATGAGGAACTTGTCCTTAAGCTGAATGCGCTAATAGGGAACAGTACGCTGGAACACAAACTTGACACATACGGAGACATCATATACTCTATCTGCAGGGACACTTATGGAGTGAAGCAGCCAAAGACAAAAAACGCCTCCCCAGAAATCCAGAAGACAGCAACAGATGGAGAGCATCCGGAGGGAGAAAAGGAAGCTTAAAAAGCGAATGAAAACTGCCTCAGAATTCGAGAAGCAAGGGCTCCTGGAACTCTGGAAAGATCTGAAGGCCAAACACAATGCTCTCAGCAAAGTGGAATCAGCAAGGCGAAGAAAGAGCAAAAAGAAGAAGACTCAAGATCGTTTCTTCAAAGATCCCTTTGACTTTTCAAGAAAGCTGTTTGAACAACCCAAATCAGGGACTCTCACAGTGGGCAAGGAAACCCTAGAGCAGCATCTCAGGGAAACATATTCCGATTCTCAGCGCGAGGCACCACTTGAAATCCAGAATCTGGTTTGGCCTGCAGCGCCAGAAGGAAAATTCAATAACAAACCACCAACACTGGATGAAGTGAAGAACGTAGTAAAGAAAGCCAGAGCCAAGTCAGCACCTGGACCAAACGGAATACCATACCTGCTCTACAAGAAATGCCCAAAAGTGCTCGAGTGGCTCCACAAGATGATTTGATCAGCATGGAGGAACCAGAAGATCAGCGATCAATGGATGAGAGCTGAAGGAGTGTACATTCCGAAGGAGCAGAACTCCAGCAGCATCAATCAGTTCAGGCCAATATCACTTCTGAACGTCGAGGGGAAAATCTTCTTCTCTGTTATGGCAGCAAGATTGACAAAATACCTGACTGAAAACAAGTATCTGGATATGTCAGTCCAAAAGGGAGGCATACCAGGAATGCCTGGATGCTTGGAACATGCCACGTTGATTTGGGATGCCATCCAAAAAGCAAGAACAGAGAAGAGAGACATTGACGTAGTTTGGCTTGATCTGGCGAATGCATATGGATCAGTTCCACACGATATGATCCAGCTGGCTCTTGAAATGTATCACATCCCAGAAAACATCCGAACAATGCTGAGGAAGTATTTCCAAGGGTTCTCAATGCGGTTCTCTACCAAAGAATACACCACGGACTGGATAGACCTAGAGGTGGGCATTGCAATGGGCTGTGCAATCTCTCCCATACTGTTCGTGTTGGCAATGGAAGTCATCTTGAAAGCTGCAATGAAGAGTTCAGGTCCAGTGAATCTGGGAGATGGATACCAGATGCCTCCTCTGAAAGCTTTCATGGATGACACAACAGTCTTGTCCACGGATGAGGAAAAGACACACCAAATCTTAAAGCAGCTGGATGAGCTGGTGGCCTCTTCAAGAATGAGGTTCAAACCTAAGAAATCCCGAAGTCTCTCACTGCGAAAAGGAAAAGTGGCAGATTCAGTCAAATTCATGGTAGCCAACCAAGCCATCCCCACTGTCACAGAAGAGCCAGTAAAAAGTCTCGGAAGATGGTATGATGACTCCCTGAAAGACACACAAAGGGGATGTGAAACCAAGCAAACAGCAGAAGAAGGCCTGAAGAAAATAGATAACTGCGGACTGCCAGGCAAATACAAAGTCTGGTGTCTACAGTTCATGCTGATACCAAAGCTGCTGTGGCCACTGCTAATCTATGACATTTGCACCAGCACAGTCGAAGCAATGGAAGCCAAAATCAACAAATACACAAGAAAATGGCTCGGTGTCCCACCTGGTCTCACTGATGTTGCATTCTACTGTCGTCAAGCAATGCTGAAGCTACCTCTCAAATCCATAGTGGAGGAATACAAAGTTGGAAAAGCAAGACTGTTGAGCATGCTGGAGGAATCGGAAGACAATATCGTGAGATCACTTCATCCAAAGCTGAGAACTGGCAGAAAGTGGAAAGTCCAAGAGGCTGTAAACAATGCCAAGAGAAACCTCAGCATCAAAGAAATAATTGGACACACGCAAACCAACAGACAGGGACTGGGAGCAACAAAAATGCAGTGGTGGTCCAAAGCCAAAGGGAAGGAAAAAAGAGACATGATCATACAGGAGTTGAAGGAAGAAGAAGATGTCAAAAGAGTGCAGAAGGCAGTCCAGCAAGGTCAACAGGGGCAATGGACAACATGGGACAGTGCACTCCAAAGAAGTCTCAGCTGGAACGATATGTGGCACATGGCTCCTCTAAGGATAAGCTTCCTCCTCAGATCTGTATATGACCTGCTCCCCTCGAATGCAAACTTAGTGAAATGGGGGAAAGCAGACGACCCAGCATGTCCGCTCTGTCAGAAGAAACAAACAGTGGAACATGTCCTAAGCTCTTGCAAAGTAGCGCTAGCCCAAGGAAGGTATACATGGAGGCACAACCAAGTTCTGAAAGTGATCACAGATGTGGTTAGCGAAAAAACCATGACCCCAAACGCACCAATTGCTATGACAACGTTCTACAAAGCAGGAGGGAAACAGGTCTGGCCCGAAAGTGCTATGACAACCAGCACATTGCCAAAGGGTCTTCTGGATGGAGCAGTCGACTGGGAGTGTACAGCAGACCTCCCAGAGTGGAGAAATTACCCAGATGTCATCAGAAAGACAGGCATGAGACCAGACATCGCTCTCCACTCTGACTCCTCGAAACAAGTGATTCTGATAGAACTCACTGTGCCATACGAAAGCAGAATGGAAGAAGCACATATCTACAAGACCGAAAAATACGCCGGTCTTGCCAGCACCCTGAAGAAAGCAGGTCTGCGGGTCAAAATCTTCGCCATAGAGGTCGGGGCAAGAGGGTTTGTGGGCACCTCCGCTTATGATCTCATGAAACAACTCGCCATTTCTGGGAAGAAGAGGACTAGAGCCCTTAAAGCGATGGCAGAGGCAGCAGAAAGGAGCTCAAGCTGGATCTGGGCAAGGAGGAACCAAAAAAGTGAACTTCATAAGGATTAAATTCCCTACAGATGATGTGTGCCCCGTTAGCACATTGGTAAAACCGCGTACCGCAGTTCTGAAGCGCAGAATCGCCCAGGTTCGATCCCCGGCGTGGGAAAAAAAAAAAAAAAAAAAGACAACAGCAGAAGGGCATCCAGGAGTCATGACCTGGATGTGGCCCGGCCCCCCGAGAGTGTAAGGAATTCAGGGCCGAAACACTTGTCTAAAGGGGGTTACTTCTCTGAAGACCTTCTGTTGTCTAGCTCTCCCTAGAGTTTCTTTCTACCCATAAGCCTTGCTGGTAAACCACGAGCTACCCAAACACTGAAAATGTTAAATCCCGAAGTTTAAAGCTTGATCGCTTACTGGTTCCTTTTCCCCCCACACTGTTGACACTGATAAACTGTTTTTAATGCTATGTTTTGATGTTAATCCTCACTTAAGTCAATGAAGTTAATCCCAGGGTTGATCATGTTTCAGTCTGGATCTTTAGAGCATACTGTTGACACAAGCTGCAGTCATGCACGCATACACGTACGCACGGTAGCGCATACACGTACGCACGGTAGCGCTCACACACCGCTTACACGCAGAGACAGAGAGAGAGAGAGAGAGGCACGCATACACGTACGCACGGTAGCGCTCACACACACCGCTTACACGCAGAGACAGAGAGACAGAGAGAGAGAGAGAGAGAGAGAGACAGCGAGAGAGAGAGAAAAGAAAGAAATACACAAATTGTACACACGTACATACAGGCACACATACACACAAACACGCACGCATGCACACACAAATACGCACGCACACACACACACACACAGGTATGCACACACACACACACACCCGTCTAATATCACTTATAGTGAAAAGACGTTAAATTAAAGAACGAACGAACACACACACACATATAATAGAGTAGATAGATAGATAGATAATAATAGATAGATACATAGACAGACAGATAGATAGACAAACGGACAGATATATAAATAGACAGATAAATAGATAGATAGATAGATAGATAGATAGATATGTAGATAGATAGATAGATGATAGACAGACAGACGGACAGATACATAAATAGATAGATAAATAAATAAATAGATAGATAGATAGATATGTAGATAGATAGATACAGATAGATAGATAGATAGATAGATACAACGATAGAACAATCAATAATATTAGACTCATTCGATAATTCAAATCTTTCATATACAATCGATTATTGTCCTTTACGTGAAATCTGTTGTATCATCCGAATTGTTGAGAACTGTATCCCTAATATAAAACAAACTGGATGACAGAGAATAAACGTAACCCTTTGACTCCCTCACCCTGTCCACAACCATCCTGCACTGTCCAACCATGTTAGCAAATCAGAAACTTAACCCTTTGACTCCATCATCCTATCCACCAGCTTCCCGCAGTAAGCTGGTGGATAGGGTGAGTGAGTCAAAGGGTTACGTTTTTTTTTTCCTTTTTTTTTTTTTTTTTGCAACTGATAATAGGGTTCGGGAGTCAAAGAATTAAACTGAGTGAAGACAATACGGAAGCCCTACTCATCAAGTCAAAAAGAACATCTTTTGTATATGCACATACAACTTCCATGCCTGTTGACAGTACCACCATTTTATTCACAGCATCACCTACAGAATTGCTTGTCACGGTCTGTGATGATATGCCCCTCGAGTCTCATGTTTCCAACATGTGTCGCTCAGCCTATCAAGAAATTCGCCACATTAGTGCCATCCGCCCATATATCCGACCACACACGCAGCAAACCCACTGGTCTGTGCTTTTGTCTTATCCAAATTAGATTACATGTATTGCAGTTCTCTCTTTTCTGGCTGTCTGAAGCATGTTCTCGACACAGTAGAAAAGGTGGAAAATTCTGCTGGAAGACTACATGTGAAGGCTCGCAAATATGACCATGTTCAGCCCTATCTTTACAAAATTCACTGGCTCCCAGTCCTGGTCTGAATAGTCCAAATAGACTTCAGACCCTTACCTTTCTGGTATGGTTCGTTCAGGAATCGCGAATGTGTAAGTTCTGGAAGTCAAGATGTAAACAAAAAACCCAGGGTCTTAAGTAAAATAGTTCCCTAAAATCAGCAATTATTTTTAGGAAGGACTGTGAGCAACATTTTCTCAGGAACTTCAAACAATGTTGTACATCTACTTACATTGTTGTTACACTTTACCATCGTTCTCGATGCGCTTTAGTTTTCATTTCATATGGAACCCATTGAAGGTCAAATTAAGAGATTTTCCAAGTTACCTGCATCTTTGTGATTACACTACAGGAAACAAGAAATGTCGAAAATTAAATGAGTCACTTTTCCAAGTAGGCTTTAGTACGGACGTTGCTATTTGTAATCAAATTTCGCTTGAATATCTTTTCCTGTATGTATATATATAAATGTGCGACCCTTTGGAGTCAGCTGCAAAGAGGACATGTACCACACTATAACAAACAATCCCTCTTTGTAGAAATTAAACAAATCCTGCAAAAGCTGATATTGATAGACAGACATTGAAAGGAAACAAAACTTGGGTGATATTGTCTATTAAACGGCTTTTAATCTAATATATGCATTGAAAAATGCTTTCATCAGTTGAAAAATTAATTTATTGTATGCCCCAGAAAAACTTCATTTTCCCCTCTCCCATACTTTTTTTTCTCTCCCCTCTCTCTCTCTCTCTCTTTATTTTTCTTTTTTTTCTTTTTTAAGCCCTTTCAAGGTAAACTGTACGTGCGCGTTCTTACATGTAGGTCAATCACGAAAATGTCACGTCCTTTCAACTACAACATACGTGTGTGTGCGAGAGAGAGAGAGAGAGAGAGAGAGAGCAGACAGGAGAGACAGACAGGCAGACAAACCACACAGCAGACACACACACGCACGCACACACACACACACACACACACACAGAGGGAGAGAAGACAGACGTGCAGACAGATGGACAGAGAGACAGACACACAGACAGACAGAGAGAGAGAGAGGGTATAAAAACCTAAATGCGAACATGTTTAAAGCAAGATTAAAACTTCATCACTGCCACCATGAAATAATAGGTGTCAATTTCTATGCATGCGCGTGCACATCCATCACAGATGAAAAAGCGATCCACCATCATCATTATGTCATTAAATCTCAATAACACTCTTTCTCCCTCCCTCCCTCCCTCCTGTCTTCTCTCTCTCTTGTCTCTGTCCCTTTCTCTCTCTCTCTCTCCTTCTCTCTGTCCGCCTCCTTCTCTCTCTCTCTCTCCCTCTCTCTCTCTCTCTCCTTCTCTCTCTCTCCCACCTCTCTCTCCCCGTCCTTCTCTCTCTCTCTCTCTTTCTCTCTTTTTTTCTCTCTCTCTGTATCTCTTTTTCTCTCTCAACAATATAACTGTCAGTGAAAATCTTTCAGTTGATAATAACACATTCTTGTAATATCTAAGTAAGCGTGATGTCAGTAGTAGCTGTGTGAGGAAAAAGTACCTGAGAAGTAGAAAATGCAGTTGGTAGTTTGTTCTTCCAGTTTCAGTGTTGGTTGAAAACGTAAACGAAAATATTTATGGCAGCAGATCATGTGGTTTGAGAAAGGTCTCAAGATGAGACTAAAATTGTAAAGGAAAATGAGGTGCTTTTTCTTTTGTCCCATTTCCTATAAGGTCACAGAATCTGGGATATTTTCTCATAATGCCATGGCATTGATGCCCAAAGATAATTATGATGCTATTGAGTTGCATTCTGGATTGAGACTGCGCGAAAGAAGTTGCGTTCTTCACTTTCCCCACACTCGAGAGATTAGACACCTGCCGTGTTGGTCAGAAACGTTCAACAAAAAACTCAACCTGCTTCTGTTTATCAACTATGGCTAAAGCAGGTACCATTCTGCATTTGCAAAGATTTTTTTTTTTCAGTTTCTGGCCTTGTGGTGCAAGGAAATGTCTTAGAACGAAAAATACAAGCTAAAAACAAAAACAGTATTCTTGAAACAGCGTCTTAGGGAATATCACGCGACATGATGTGTGTATACGCATGCTTAACATCGAATATGCACGTTAAAGATCCTGATGTCATGTCAATAGCTCACAGGAAAACACCGAGTACAAAAGATGCCCAGCATTGATGCAGAGTCAGTGTTCAACAACATTGTGAAATGTGGTCAGCTCGCTTAACAGCTCAAGTTCTCTGTGTTCCATTACACATCTGATTTATGTGTAACGCACAGTGATACTAGACAGATTTGGAAAATAGCGTTA
>JAPXFY010000013.1:31072722-31082722 GCA_030674185.1 Monoplex corrugatus
TCAGAAGCGTTTTTCACACTGTGTTATAAGGGGTTGTGACCTATTTGAATAGAACATCCAATGTCAATGTCTAAAAATGCCTCTCCGTCTCATAGTCGGAGGCATGATTTATGTGTAATGTAGATCAAGTCTGTGTGAGAGACGACTGGATGTAACATTACTTACATCTACATTGCTTATGTAATACTTACTTGCTTATTTACGTAGGTACTTACTTACCTACTTACTTATTTACTTACTTGCTTACTTATTTTCTACCATCCTTCTTTACTTTCTTGCTTGTTTGCTTGCTTGCTAGCTTGCTTATTTGCTTATTCATTTACTACTTACTTACTTACTTATTTACTTGCGTGCTTGCTTGCTTGCTTGCTTGTTTACTTCCTTGCTCACTCAGTCACTCACTCATTCACTCACACACTCACTTACTTATTTACTTACTTACTTATTTACTTACTTACTTGTTTGTTTGCTTACTTCCTGGCTCAGTCACTCACTTACTCACTCACTCACTCACCCACTCACGTACTTACATACGTACTTACTTACTTACTTACTTGCTTGCTTGCTTCCTTGCTTCCTTGCTCACTCACTAACTCACCCACTCACGCACTCACTCACTTACTTAATTACGTGCTTGCTTACTTACTTGCTTGCTTACTTACTTGCTTGCTTGTTTGCTTACTTCCTGGCTCACTCACTTACTCACTCACTCACTCACTCACCCACTCACGTACTTACTTCTTTGTTTGCTTACTTCCTGGCTCACTCACTCACTTACTCACTCACTCACTCACCCACTCACGTACTTACGTACGTACTTACTTACTTGCTTGCTTGCTTACTTCCTTGCTCACTTCCTTGCTCACTCACTAACTCACCCACTCATGCACTCACTCACTTACTTACTTACGTGCTTACTTACTTACTTACTTACTTGCGCGCTTACTTTTTCTATCCTCCTGTGCCGTTAAACGTCGAAGGGAGATGCAGCTTAGGGACGTGGACCAGATGGGTAGCGTCTGCCATAGTTGGGTTGATTCTTTAAGTTGTTTCTTTCACACCTTTTATCCATCTTTTTCCTTTAGATCCATGCCTTTTTTTCATGTTATAAGCTTTGTATGCTGGCTGTTCGTGTGGAAGCCATATTAATACCCTTGTACATCCAATTAGTATGGGGGGGGGGGGTTCTTGTTGATTCTCTCTCTCACTCTCCCTCCCACCCTATCTCTCTCTCCCACCCTCTTTGTCTCTCTCTTTCTCTCCCTATCTCTGTCTCTCTCTCTCTCTTCCTCTCTCTCTCTTCTCTCTCTCTCTCTCTCACTCTCTCTCTCTCTCCCTCCCTCCCACCCTATCTCTCTCTCCCACCCTCTTTGTCTCTCTCTCCTTCTCTCTCCCAATCTCTCCTTCTCTCACTTCCTCTCTCTCTCTCTCCTCCTCTCTCTCTCTCTTCCTCTCTCTCTCTCTCACTCCTCTCTCTCTCTCTCTCTCTCTCTCTCTCTCCCCTCACCGTGTTTTGATTGCTTTTTTTCCTTACTGTTTTGACTGCTTTTTTTTTTTTTTTTTTTTACCTTTTCTTTAACTTTGTTTCCTTATTGGCAGCAACTGAGACTGATTTATGAGCACTATCGACGCTAGCACATAAATCACAAGATGCACTGTTGAAAATCTTTGTTTCCTGCTTGTCTTTCTAGGACACTGTAAGCTTGCTAATCGACCAGTTCATTCATGTCTAGATTTATTGATTTCAAACGGAATCAGCACGTGTATGTACAAGGACGCTCACACACATACGCACACGCGTGAACAGACTGGCATACACACACGCACGCACGCACAGAGAACACATACACACAAACACGTACACGCGCACTTACACATAGTACGCACACACAAACACAGTCACAAACATAGACACACACACACACACACACACACACACACACACACACACGCACGCGCACACACACACACATACACGCACACACACATTCACACACACACACACGCACGCACACACACACACATACACACACACATTCACTCACACACACACGCACACACATACACGCACACACACATTCACACACACATACACACACACACACACACACACACACACACATACACACACGCACACACACATTCACTCACACACACACACGCACGCACACACACACACACATATTCTGATGAAATCCGTTTTATGTGTTGTCATTACCTGTTTAATGTCCGTCTCAGCTTACAAACAACCCATGCCGTATAGCCCTATCATGGGTTCCTGTGACAAATAAATGAGTTCTGAGTTCTACACAGACACATACGCGCGCGCAAACGCGGGAGCACACACACACACACACACACACACACGCACGCACGCACACACATACACATACACACACACACCACACACACACACACACACACACACATTCACACACACATATATATATGAATATATATGTGTATGTATGTATATGTACATGTGTATATATATGTATATATATATACATATATATGTACACACATATATATGTACACACACACACACACTGCTGTCAGGTCGGATAGATGTATCCGCTACTGGTAACCTGGAACCCAGTACTACCTGTCACAGGGTCGAATTGCTGGGGACTAAACCAGCACCCCCACCAGTCCTCTCAGGAGGATGGTGAGGAGGGTGGCTAGAAACCCTGGTGGAAATAAATTAGATCCATCAAAGGGCGCCAGCTCTGGAGAGCTACCCGCGGCCATCTAGCTAAGAGAGTAAACCCTGACAGTAAATCCGGTGTGGGGCCCCTAAGGTGGTTGGATGGCAAACTTTGTCACTTTCCAGCAGCTCCTGCGGCCGCGTTGGCACCAAAACGTAACAGCCCTGCTGTTCCTTTGGATCTGTCAGCGAGGTGGAGAGGGGGGACAAGTTGCATGGGCAACAGCCTGTCTTCCATATTACACTGCCCAGGCTTACATCCGTCCATTCATCCACAAACACTCTGCACCTACGACTTGGAGAGGACACTCCAGCCTCGCTACTAACACTAGTGTCGGCACAACACGGGAAGCAACAGATACCGGTGATAAGTCATTGCTCAACTGGCGTAGAGCTGACGCCAGGGGTTGCTTTTGACGGTGGGAGAGACCGTGTCTTACATGTACTGGACAGCAACCCCCGCCTAAGCTGGGCAGCCCCCAGCCAGTTAGGTGCTGTCCCGCCACGATCTGCCTTCTTCATTGGGTGCATGAAGATTAGGAGAAAATCTGACAAGCAGGTCGTTAATTACCGCACCAGGCAAAAAGAAAAATTCAAATTCAATAAACGGATCAGGAAAAGGATCAGCAGTGAAACTGGGCTGTTGGAATGTCCGAACAATGATGCCTGGGCTCTCCCAGGATCTGCAAGACATCAGTGACGCCAGAAAAACCGCCGTCATAAACAGCGAACTAAAGAGGCTCAATGTGGACATTGCCACTCTGCAGGAAACACGGCTGGCTGACTCAGGAACACTAAAGGAAAGGGACTACACCTTCTTCTGGCAAAGAAAGAGTTCTGATGCCCCAAGAGAGTACGGAGTAGGCTTTGCAGTAAGGAACAGCCTGCTGAACATGATTGAACCAGGCGGCGACGGTTCAGAGGGACAGTTGACTCTCCGCCTCAACACCACCGAAGGCTATGTCACTCTCATCAGCGTTTATGCCCCAACTCTGTCCGCCTCTCCAGACGCCAAGGATGAGTTCTACGAAAATCTTGCATCAACCACAAGGAACATCCCCAGGACAGAACAACTTGTTCTCCTGGGCGACTTCAACGCCAGAGTGGGTGCAGACAATGGCTCATGGCCCTCCTGCCTCGGTTCCTTTGGAGTGGGGAAAATGAATGAGAATGGACAGCGACTGCTTGAGTTTTGCGCCTGCCATGAACTGTGCATCGCCAACTCCTTCTTCAAGACGAAGCCTCAGCACAAAGTCTCCTGGATGCATCCCCGCTCAAAACATTGGCACCAACTGGATTTGATCCTAGTAAGACGTGCCGCTATCAAAAACGTTCTCCACACTCGCTCTTATCACAGCGCAGACTGCGACACAGACCACTCTCTGGTATGTTGCAAGATCAGGCTACAACCAAAGAAGTTCCACTGCTCAAAGAAACAAGGGAACCCTCGCATTGACGTCAGCAAGATGTCTCAGCCAGATCTTGTAGAACAGTTCGCAGAGGCCTTTCAGAGAGAATACGATGCATTGCAGCCCAGAGACTCTGCCACAGAGAGATGGAAAACGCTACGAGACACCATGCGCCGCATTGCTATGGCCACCTTTGGGAAGAAAACTGTGAAGTCCCACGACTGGTTTGAGGCCAGATCATCAGAGATGACTCCCACTGTTGAGGCCAAGCGCGCCGCACTCACCAAGTATAAGCGGTCACCCAGTGAGAAGAACCTGCAAATCCTCAGGGCTGCCAGAAGTAAGGTTCAGCTGAACGCCAGGCGCTGCGCAAACGAGTACTGGACAGAGCTCAGCGAAGAGATACAGAGTGCTGCTGAAAGAGGCAACATCCGAGGAATGTATGATGGCATCAAGAAGGCACTAGGACCAACACAGAGCAAGATCGCCCCCCTCAAATCCTCCACTGGGGAAGTAATCAGCAATCCTAGCCAACAGATGGAAAGATGGGTGGAACACTACTCCGACCTCTACTCCACACAGAACATGGTGTCCCCCTCAGCCCTCGATGCCATCAAGTGCATGCCGGTAATGGAAGAACTTGACGCAGAGCCAACTGCGGACGAACTCAGCAAGGCCATTGATAGCCTGGCATCAGGGAAGGCACCTGGCAACGACGGAATTCCCCCAGACCTCATCAAGCACTGCAAGACTTCTCTTCTGCACCCTTTGCACGCAGTTCTCTGTCAGTGTTGGAATGAGGGAGCTGTACCACAGGACATGAGTGACGTCAAGATCGTCACCCTGTACAAAAACAAGGGCGAAAGGAGCGACTGCAACAACTACAGAGGTATCTCGCTCCTCAGCATTATTGGCAAAGTCTATGCTCGGGTCCTCCTAATCCGCCTGCAGAAACTGGCTGAACGCGTCTACCCGGAATCACAGTGTGGTTTTCGAGCAGAGATCCACGGTAGACATGGTCTTCTCCCTTCGCCAAATCCAGGAGAAGTGCAGAGAGCAGCGGATGCCCCTGTATGTGGCATTCATTGACCTCACCAAGGCCTTTGACCTAGTCAGCAGAGATGGCCTTTTCAGGGCTCTCCGAAAAATCGGCTGCCCCCCCAAACTGCACAGCTTAATTGAGTCCTTCCACTCCAACATGAAAGGGACGGTGCAGTTCAACGGAAACCTCTCCAAGCCCTTCAGGAGGAGAGCGAAGAAGATTCCAAAGAGGGTTGGGGCCAGGACGCAGCGGATTGGTGAGGACAAACTGTCAGCTGCTGCAGCAGAAAAGCGAGTTCGCAGAAAAGGGATGACAGCCAACAGACCAGCATCAGCATACAGATGCGACCGCTGCGACAGAGACTGCCTCTCTCGCATTGGTCTGTACAGTCACAGGCGACGCTGCTTGGACCAAGCAGACAGCCCATCTAGACATTAGAACGGATGTACTTTGTCCATGGTCAGTCATGACCGAGGGAGACCTACTATGCACACACACACACACACACACACACACACACACACACACACACACACACACACACATATATATATATATATATATATATATATATGTATATGTATATATACATGTATGTATATATATATATATACATAATATATATATAGAGAGAGAGAGAAAGAGAGAGAGAGATGTATGTGTAAATAGATGGATAGATAGATAGATAGATAGATGTATACAGTGAGAGACACATTGTATACAGAGAGGGAGGGAGAGAGAGAGAGAGAGAGAGAGAGAGAGAGAGAGAGAGAGAGAGAGAGAGAGAGAGATGTATTTGTCAACTCGTTCGGCGTGTGCGCTTTAACTGTTTTGGGGGACGCGTGCGCGCTGTCTGTGCGTGCGTGCGTGCATGCGTGCGTGTGTGTGTGTGTATGTGTGTACGTGTGAATGTGTAACTAATACCTAAACGAAGAATCATTTAACGAATAGTTCTTTGCAGACAGTCAAAGTGTAGCACATTAAGAAGAAGAAAAACCACAGAAACACACATCACAACTGAAAGTCACTTGTAAAATCTACACCACTGACAACAATATCAGCAAAACCGAGACGATGTAAATCAGCAAGGCATCAACATCAGTGGCAAAAAAATTAAACAAGCGAATGAATTTAAATTTCAGTTTGTGCCCCCAGTAACATTTTCAAATCAGATGAGAGAATTAACACAGAGACTGAAATCAGAATCCAGAAAACGAACAACTTGCTCCACTCTTGAAACACCCCTACCATTCTTACTGAAACAAAAGTCAAGCTATATAGTTCCATTTTTATCTCTACCCTAGCATCCCACGTGCCAGACTTAGGAAGTGAGCGAACCTCTGGTTAAGAAAATAGCCACCTGTGAGACGCGTTTTCTGAGAAGAGCTGTCAAGAACCAGACTAAACACGATCACTAACACCAAGATTAGGAATACATGTATGTTGACAACAAATCGGTCTACCTTGTCAGAAAATTTAGCGGTTTGGCTGTTTGACCAAAATTCAATCCCATCAGCAGGTTTTATGAAACAAACAAATAACAGAATGATTTAACCAACGCAGGGATCTTTCATCAATCTTAATATTGACATCAATGGCAATGAACTTAAAAGAGTGAGTGAATTTAAATTTTAGTTTGTACCCCAATAACATTTTCAAAGCAGATGGGAGAATCAACATTGAGACTTAAACCAGAATCCAGAAAACAAACAACTCGCCCCACTCTTGAAACGTCATTACCATTCTTACTGAAACAAAAGTCAAGCTATACAGTTCCATTTTTATCTCTGCCCTAGCATCCCCGTGCCAGACCTTTGAAGTGAGCAATCCTCCGGGTAAGAAAATTACCATCTGTGAGACGCCTTGTTTGAGAAGAGCTGTCAACGAGACCAGACTAAACATAATCAAAAACACCAAGATCAGAAACATGTTGGCTACAAATCGGTCTACCATTATATTCATCAACAGAAAATTTAGAGGTTTGGCTGTTTGACCAAAATTCAACCCCATCAGCAGGTTTTATGAAACAAACAAATAACGGAATGATTTAAAGCAGGCGCAGAACAAATAAGACGGCGTGAGAGATCTTGACATCACATGGCATTTTTTCATGTCAGGATTTCTAGTTCCTAGCTGGTGTGGAAGCCATGATGGTTCAAGCGGACGCATGAACGAAGGCAAAAGGGGCGCAGACGTCAAACACGATCACGTAAATCAAGACGCAAATATTGACAAAAATTAATGAATTTAATATCTAGAATAAGTTGTGTTGTGTAGGTTTTTATACTTGACAAACACTATTTGTCAAAACACCTAGCCTATTTTATTTTTGTTGGTAATTTGTTCATTTATTTATCCATTCATTCGTTTGTTTATTTGTGTATTTATTTGTTTATTTATGTGTTCATTCATATATTTATTCATTTATTTGCTTGTTTATATATTTACTTGTCTATCATTTATTGAATAAACATTAATATTCTAACTCCCATTAAAGTATCCCTGCTAGAGCACCGTGCTGAAAATACAGAGATCATGGTTTTTGATCCTAGAGGGGCTCCATTTTTCTTTGGGTTTTTTTTCTAATCTTGTTGGGTTTTGTTTTTGTTTGAGTTTGTGTTTTTTGTTTGTTTGTTTAAGGGTACGGCGGGCTGACTGACTCATGTAATATAGCCTTGGATTCAAGATCTGATGATTTTAGTTCAATTTAAACCCACAGCTGATCATTTGAATTACCTACTGCTCATCCTGCCATTAATATAGCCTTGGATTCAAGATCTTATGTTTTGAGTTCAATCTAAGCTCACAAGACAGACACTGGCCTGTTGGCTGCTCATCTGAATTACTAACTGCTTATCATGCCATTGGCAGGAGGAACAACAAAGAATGTTCTCCACCCTGTCTGTTCTGGGCTGGCCTCTCTATATGGTACCCCAGGTATGTTTCGGGATCCATGAGGTCTCCTCCTGTTGATCGTCACCAGGTGTTCTCAGGTTTCCTCCCTTGCGTCTTTCCTCTGGTGTCCAATGAAGAGGAGTCCAACGTCTTCCCTCTGGTGTCCAGTGAAGGGCAGTCAGACGTCTTCCCTCTGGTGTCCTTTTTCTCTCTTCGGACGATGTGCCCAATCTGTCTCCAGCCTCGTTTCATGATGATAGTTCCCATGTTGTCTTGATTGCTTTTAAATTGTTGGAGAAGGTGCTCTCCCCTCTTATTTGTATTGACGCTTTACAACGATGTTGACCCGTTCTGTTAATGAAAGATTTAACAAAATTAATTTTGAACATTGTCATCCATATAATACAAACCAGAAGAACAAGAAAACCAATGTAAGCGCGTATCCAACGAGACAAAACAAAACAAGCGCAAATTTTCGGCCAACAAGCGCGAACGCACGGTCACAGACAGATCACAGACACCAAACAATGGATAATAAAAACGGGACTAAAAACTTCCCTGCCGCCTCGTCCAGTGGGTAAGAAATGGAAGTTTTTAGTCCCGTTTTTATTATCCATTGTTTGGTGTCTGTGATCTGTCTGTGACTGTGCGTTCGCGCTTGACAAAGGCTAGTTGGCCGAAAATTTGCGCTTGTTTTGTTTTGTCTCGTTGGATACGCGCTTGCATTGGTTTTCTTGTTCTTCTGGTTTGTGTTTGCTTGGGCGCGGGCAGTCAAACTTGTTTTGGATCCATATAATAGATACGTTTCAGCGTTAGATCGCAAAGTAACTTCACTCCTCAACCTGCTCTCTGTCCCTCTCTCGCTCTCTCTCCCCTCTCTCCCTCTCTCTCTCTCTCTCTCTCTCTCTCTCTCTCTGGTCAATGCTCATGACAAGCAGATCGAGGAATAGAATGATGTTTTTACATTAATTAGTTGAAGCTGTAATGCACTGATTAAGCTTGTTGATAGTCAAGTACTGATTACAATGTTTCTTCATTAAATGTTAGATCGGGTCAGAAAAAAAGAAGGATCTGCTTTCTGTTTACATTCATGAAGTATAAACTGAGGAAATGATTGAAAGTTACAATTTTCGATGATGTAAATACAGGCATTGTAGAATTTGTATAAATCACAAAATGCCATACTTCCCTCCCTGCCCGATTGCCTATTGTATTGTGGCCTAAGGCCGATGCACATTACAAGTTCTGAGTTCTCTCTCTCTCTGTTACATTTTTTTCTTTTTCTTTTCTTTTTTTTTTTTTGTTCGTTAACAAATGACACTTATTTCGGGGCGAAATGCAACTCGTCAGAGTGCTGGGAATCAAACCCGTCTTGGCATGAAGATTAAAGCGTCTTTGGTGTGTTTCCCATACGTCGGACAGGGATTATTCCCCCTTGATGGGTTGCCGTTATATTGGCTGTGAACTATTTAAAGCACGATAGTGCAGTGCAGCACGCGGCGGAGAGCGCCGTCAGTGTTGTATCAAAACAAAACAAAATCTCATATATTGGACAAAACATGTAGATCTACGCTTCATTTATAGTTTTTGCGATTCCCAATGTTTCATTTTGAATTACGTAACATCTGCATTAACTAGAGCACAAGCAGAAATTTCGATTCTGTTTTTTTTTTTTTTTGGTTTTTTTTTTTTCCTTTTCTTTTTTTTTCTCTCGAGTGACTGTAATATCACAAGCTATGGTATTGAAAGAAATATCATAATGCAGCTATGTGCTCTCAATGGTCAGCTGTATGGTCCCAGACTTCACAACGAGCCTATATGCACGCTTTATTCTGCGTTGCTCTAAGAAATGTCTCTTTGACTAATTGTGTTTTATGCTTGTTATGTGTTTGTTATAGATATATAGAATGGATAACTTTAACCTCCTGACGTAGCAGCCGCAGTTCT
>JAPXFY010000013.1:31087722-31107722 GCA_030674185.1 Monoplex corrugatus
GTGCTCCAAATCCCCCTTCCTCATAACATGGCCTATAAATGTTGCCTGTCTTTTCCTAATCTTCCTTATGAATGATCTACTTGTGTCTGCCTCCATCAAGACTGTCTCGTTTGTTTTCTTTGCTGTCCATGGAACTCTCAACATTCTTCTGAGAAACCACATCTCGGCTGCCTCAGTCTTGTTCTGGCTTTGCTTGTTGACTGTCCACGCCTCAAATCCGTACAACAGTATTGGTTCTATATAACTTTCAAGAACTCTCTTCCTGATGTTAATTGATAACTTTTCCAAGCCTCTAAAACAAAAGTATCCACCCTCATTGCATCAGCAAAAACAAGCTATTTCCAAACCAAAATCCTGAATGCCTCTTCTTCAAAAGAACTCTTTACAACCATGAATCATCTCCTTGGCACACGAAAAGATTTACCTCTCCCAACAAAACATACAAATGAAGAACTCCCATCTGTATTCTCCAAGTATTTCACCAGCAAAATACAAACTCTTCGTGACAGGCTTGACAGGACACCCTGTCAACCATGCCCACCTGACCCTTCCTTCTCTGGCACACCTCTTACTACTTTTACCCCAGTCTCACAAGAAGAAATTTTCAACACAATCAGATCCATGTCGTTCAAAACCTGCGAACTGGATCCTCTTCCAGGTTCTCTCTACTCCGACTGTCTCCCTACTCTCCTCCCATATTCATCACTGACATCATCAACACTTCTCTTCAAACTGGAACTGTCCCAGATTCTTTCAAGTCTGCTATTGTTCACCCTCTCCTCAAGAAACACAATTTAGACCCAAATGAACTGAAAAATTACCGGCCTATCTCTAATCTCTCTTTCTTGCCAAAACTCATTGAAAAGTCGTCCTCAACCAGCTGAACTCTCACCTGTCTGCCAACAATCTCCTCAATCCTTTCCAGTCAGCCTACCGCCAGTGCCATAGCACTGAAACTGCCCTACTACACATTCTCAACAATCTCCTCCTTGCAACTGATACTGGCAAAGTCTGTCTCCTCACACTCCTTGATCTGTCTGCAGCCTTCGATACCATTGACCATGGTATTCTCCTTTCTAGACTTCATCATACTTTTGGCATCTCTGACATTGCTCTCTCCTTTTTCACTTCGTATTTATCAAACAGAAAACAAACTGTTCTCATCAATGGCACCTACTCTCAACCTGCATACCTGACCTGTGGTGTTCCACAAGGATCTGTCCTTGGCCCTGTTCTTTTCACTCTTTACACCTCCCCCCTGTCCACCATCATCAACTCCCACTCTATAAAACACCACTTCTATGCTGATGACACCCAACTTCAAGACAGTGACTCACCTGATAATATACAGCACCTGTTGACTCGCACCACTGAGTGTTACTCGGACATTAAGAACTGGATGACGTTCAACAAACTTCAGCTTAATGACGACAAGACAGAAGCTATCCTCATTGGCACCCGTCAGAAACTTTCTCAGCTGCCTCCTCTTTCTCTCCCATTATGTAACACATCAGTCCCAATTTCTGATTCAGCTAAAAACCTTGGTGTCTGCATTGACTCTACCCTCTCCATGAACAACTTTGTTTCTCAAACTGCCAGATCTTGCTACTATCATCTCCATCGTATAAGGCTGATCAGGAAGTATCTCTCTGTCGAAACAACTGCAAAACTCGTTCTCTCCTTCGTAATGTCTCGCATTGACTATTGCAATTCACTCCTGTCTGGCTTCCTGCCTCCACCATTCACATCCTACAGCGCATTCAAAACAATGCTGTACGCCTTGTACTCAAAAAGAAAAAAACTGACCACATATCACCTCTCCTGGCACAACTTCACTGGCTCCCTGTATCAAAGCGCATACAGTACAAACTAGACACCATGTGCTACAAAAGCCTCAATAACGCAGCCCCCGATTACCTGTCAAGCCTACTTGAGATCTATGTTCCCTCACGTACCCTCCGCTCTGCCTCCGATCCTCTGACTTTTCGCTTTCCACGCACTAAGCTCAATACCTATGGTCCACGAGCCTTCTCTGTTTCTGGCCACTCTCCTGGAACAAACTTCCTCTCTCAGTCCGTCAGCAACCTACTTTTGTCTCCTTCAAGTCCGCTCTCAAAATCACCTTTTCTCCTCCGCATAAAATCCTAACCTCACTCAACCCCCCCCCCCCCTCTGCAGCCTGTCTCCGCTCGGAGGGGAACCACATGGTTCTAATATATAATTGTATATGCTATGCTCTCTATAATTTTCCATTGCTTTATTCTTGCTTTTATTGCTTTTATTCTTTCTCCCCATTTATAGCCATGCGGCGCGCGCGTGTGTGTGTGTGTGTGTGTGTGTGTGTGTGTGCGTGCGTGTGTGTGTGTGTGCGTGCGTGCGTGCGTGTGTGTCTGCTTCAGCGCTTAGATTTGATTTTATCAAGATTTTGCGCTATATAAATATTGTAATTATTATTATTATTATTATTATTATAGGCATTTGTTGGTAAGAATGCTTGTTACCTTCTTTAATGCTGTCTTGGCTTGGCCGATTCTGCCGGTTATTTTTGATGTGTATCTGCCGTCTGATGAAATGATCGTTCCCATGTATTATTTAAATTTATCAACCTGTGTCAAAGTTGTGCATTTGCTGTTATTTTGCATGAGGGGATTTCATGTTTTTTACTGATCACCATGACTTCAGTCTTCCTGCTGTTTAGTTCCAACCCCTTACCTTTGCTTTCTTTTTCTAGTATACTCACAAGGTTTTGTAGATCCCTTTCATTTTCTGCAATTAGCACGGTGTCATCTGCGTATCGAATGTTGTTTATCATTTTCCTGAGCTGTGGACACAAGATATGATTTCTAGAGAACAGCCTCAGCCCACAACATAAACAAACTGGGATATTTGATACCAGTCTTTATGTTCCGATTATTCTGGTGATTTCAGCTTTGTATTTCTTCAATAATACTAATAATAATCGTAGTATTTATAAGGCGCCACATCTTGATGCAAGAAGCAAACGCAGACTATGGACACAGTGGCTCCGTTTTTTGCTGGATAGAAAAACGGACCGGACGCGGACCGAACGCGGAATGGCAGCAAAACGTGTGCCAACCATTTTGCTTCAGACCCGCTTAGTCCCGCTGCCATCACGACACCTTGCGTGGCCGATCAGACAGGCAAAATGGCTGACCCACTGCAGCTGATGTTAATGCTGTGGTGGAGGAGGAAACGCTCGAGAGCATCCAGACGTTTGTTTGGTGAACCCGATATTCCAACGAAGAAAGAGTTTTGGGGAATATATCATCACCTTATGGAAGAAATTCTCGATGACGAAAACAAGTGTGTTGCTTACATTCGAATGAAGCCAGCAACTTTTCGCGTTTGTTGGCCCTCATTGGACCACATGTGGAGAAGAGAAAAACAAATTTTCGAGAGCCACTATCATCTAAAGAGCGTCTTGTCATTACACTAGGTGAGTTTTTTTTCTTTAACATTTGAATAGTTTAGATTTATATTGTTAACTTTTATTGACAGGCATATTGTAGTAATAATTTCCCTTACAGTTTCACACAAATCACGTTTTAAGCATTCTCAATTGAAGCACAAAAATCACAAAGATGTAATCTGCCTACCTAATTATAGAACTGAACTTTCCGTCACAAAGGCAGCTGTATATCAATTTCAGGAGACTTGAAAAAAGTTAGGTACAGAATGGACAGGACAGATAGAAATATGAAAAAAAAAAATTTTTTACACAGTTACATAACACAAACACACACAACACAACACACACACACACACACACACACACACACACACACACACACACACACACACACACACACACACACACACACACACACACACACACACACACACACACACACACACACTACCAAACAATTGACTTTTTAATGAAAGAAGCAAATTTTTATTTCAATCAATACACAATTATAATATATCAGATTGATAGCATAATGTGTATAAGTATTGGTAATTATTATTCATCATTTTCAAGAAAGTCGTGGAACAAAGAAAACAGCTAATTAAGCATATATGTGCATTTCTTGCACTATTATTATACTAATTACCAATATAAATTTTCACAATTATCCATTTCTTGAATAAAGAAGCAACTGATTGTGCATACATGTACATTTTTTGTACTATTACTAGTATTGATGATCATCTTTGATTTTCATAATATGCAGTTCTGTTACAAAGAACATTAGGGAAATAATAATAATAATAAATTACAATATTTATATAGCCAAAATCTTGATAAAATCAAATCTAAGCGCTGAAGCAGACACACACGCACGCACGCACGCACGCACGCACGCACACACACCCCGCACAAACCACACACACACACACACACACACAACACACAACACACACCACACACGCATGGCTATAAATGGGGAGAAAGAATAAAAGCAATAAAAGCAAGAATAAAAGCAATGGAAAATTATAGGAGCATAGCATATACAATTATATATTATAACCATGTGATTCCCCTCCGAGCGGAGACAGGCTGCAGAGGGGGGGGGGGGGGTGAGTGAGGTTAGGATTTTATGCGGAGGAGAAAAGGTGAGTTTTGAGAGCGGACTTGAAGGAGACAAAAGTAGGTTGCTGACGGACTGAGAGAGGAAGTTTGTTCCAGGAGAGTGGACCAGAAACAGAGAAGGCTCGTGGACCTATATGGTTAGTTGAGCGAAAAGTCAGAGGATCGGAGGCAGAGCGGAGGGTACGTGAGGGAAGATAGATCTCAAGTAGGCTTGACAGGTAATCGGGGGCTGCGTTATTGAGGCTTTTGTAGCACATGGTGTCTAGTTGTACTGTATGCGCTTTGATACAGGGAGCCAGTGAAGTTGTGCCAGGAGAGGAGATATGTGGTCAGCTTTTTTCTTTTTGAGTACAAGGCGTACAGCATTGTTTTGAATGCGCTGTAGGATGTTTGATTATTTGAATAGTATGTTTGATTATTTTCTTTGTTATGCATTTCCAGGAAACTTATTACACATGTAATTTTTGGTACTATTGTCATGTTAAATCGTTATCATTCATTTCAATAATTAGTCTATGCATTTATTGAACAAAGAAGCAACTAATTGTACATGTGCGATGACGCACCCAAAGTTTTCTTTTCTCTTTTTTTCCCTGGGGGAGGGGGTGGTGGGGGGTGGGGGGGTGTGTCTGGATTTATTGCTGTGGGTACTCCTGATAATTGGTGTATGCAGAAGTGTTCTCAGTCTAAGTGTACGACTGTGTGGGTAAATCCATGTATTGTTCTTGCTCCTTGTCACGTGAGTACATGTACTGTTCCTTTGCTGGGCGTGTCGGTTGTGGGTGCGCAGCACGACGCAAATATCTCAGCACCAACATGTGTATTTCTGCCTGACATTCCATCTTTGTCAAAGGATCTAACATTTTCAGTTTGGGAACAAGACTTCGAAAAAAGAGTTCATCCTCATCCTCCTTTGTTTCAGTGCGTCGCCCACCCATGTCTTTTATAGCCTGAAGAATGTCCCTATCCAACGAATCTGTTTCTGCCCATCCTGTGGGAATTTTGCTCTTCTCTTCTTTATGCTTGACGCTTGTCCTGTTGTTTTGCCCTGAGATTGAGTGTCTGCAACAGCTGGTGATTGTTCACTCAGTTTCCTGAGACAGAGAGTCCTGTGACTGAATGTCTGTATCTTGAGAAAATGAAAAGCTTTCCACTGGGGCTTGCAAGCTCGCATCAGAGGCACGTGACATGCTGCCGTCGTCAACATCAGAGTCATCAGAGAGATTTGAACAAGTTTTTCTGTCCATGATATAAGGTAGTAAGAAAGCATGCTGTCATACAAGTACCATTTCTTTTTCTTAGAAGCACTGCCCCAGACTTGGCTGTCAGTCATCTGCTTGTGCTGTTTCACAAAATAATCACGCAGGGTGCACCACTTCTTTCTGGCAGTGTGCTCTGTAACACACAAACACACACAACAAAAATAAATAATAAAACAATAATATAATCTGAAAGCCAATTTATTTTCTTTTTCAGATATCTGGCTTCAGGAGAAACTCATTCATCTCTATCCTTCCATTTCCGGACTGGCATCTCAACAGTGAGGGCGATCACAACGGAAACCTGTTCGGTCCTTTGGGAGGTCCTACAACCAGAAGTGATGCCCAAACCAGATGAGGAACACTGGCTGAAAATAGCTCTGAATTTTACTTCAAATTTGACTTCCCTTTGTGTTTGGGAGCCCTTGATGGAAAGCACATTCGGATAAAGAAACCAAAGAGATCAGGATCAAAATATTTCAACTACAAACACTATTTTTCTATTGTGCTTCTTGCTGTTACAGACGCAAATGGGAAATTTGTAGTGGTGGATGTTGGATCTGGATCATGTGGAGGAAACAGTGACGGAGGAGTGTTCAGTCGTTCAGCTCTGTGAAAAAGACTTTTCGTCAAACAAGTTATCTGTTCCTCAAAAAGGTTTTTTGCCAGGTACAGACATTGAGACACCCTACGTGTTTGTTGCAGACGACGCTTTCCCTTTGACAGAAAACCTGATGAAACCTTTTCCACACCGTCAGCTTGAAAAAGAAAACCAGATTTTTAATTATAGACTGTCACGTGCAAGAAACTGTGTTGAGTGCTCATTTGGAAGGCTTTCTCAGATGTGGCGGATTCTTTACCGTCAGATTGAGGAACAACCGGCAGGTGTTACAAATATTGTGAAAGCTATCACTGTTCTACACAATTTTGTAATCATTCATGAGCCTCATAGGCTCACTGTGAATGCCATGGAATTACCTGAACCACAGCTACCAGAGCATCGAGGACCGTTGACCTATGACAGGATTCTGAACCATAGACACCGATCTACAAAGAATGCCTTGAACATCAGAGAAAAACTAAAGAACTACTTCACACATGAGGGAGCCGTATCTTGGCAGAACGATTATTCGTAAACTGACAGGATTATCCAGTGAAGTGACTGTCCCATCAAAAATAAACCCTGACTGGAGAAGAAAGGGAGAGGTTGATTGCATGCGTGTGTGTGTGTGTGTGTGTGTGTGTGTGGTGCGTGCGGTGCGTGCGTGCGTGCGTGCGTGCGTGCGTGCTCAGGAGAAGAAAGCTTGAATATAATCCATTTTCATCAAGTTGCTTTGAAGAAAGATGATGTAAAAAAATGTTTCAAAGACATGACAAGCTCAATAACAAGAAATTGATACAAGTTAATTTATTCATCATTCTTTGTTTACAGTACATGTTGGTACCCTTTAACCTGTCCAGCTATTCATTTGATGTTATCGATGATGCTTTAAATTGTATTTTCATCAATCTTGAGCTTTGACTGTTGAGAATTGTTTGCCCTTCTTCTTTGTTTACAAAATATGTTGTAAACATCCTGAACAACCCATGTATTCATTTAATGATATCTGTATGTAAACATCCTGAACAACCCATGTATTCATTTAATGATATCTGTATGTAAACATCCCTGAACAACCCATGTATTCTATTATTAAATGATATCTGTATGTGTACAATGTTATAAATTACAGTATGAAAGGCACAATGTTTGTGGTTTTTATAATGAAACAGAAAGAAAGAAAGAAACAAGCAAACCAAAAAAAAAAGGAGACTGAAGATGTGGGTCTAGGAGAGACCCACAAAAAGGGAGACAGAAAAACAGACCAAGAGAGAGAGAAAAAGATCAAATGGGGGAAAACAGAGAGAAAGAGAATGAGCGGCAGGCAGACAGAAGGAAGAAAAGGAGAGAAACAGATCTATACACGGAGAGAGACAGACAGACAGACAGACAGAGACACAGACACAGAGAGAGAGGAGAGGGAGGGAGAAAAGAGAGAGAGACAGACAGATAGACGCAGGCAGGCAGGCAGGCAGGCAGATAGACACACAGACAGAGGCAGAAACAGTGACAGAGGCGAAGACGCAGAAACGGGACACAGAAGAGAAGGAAGCGAAAAAACTCACCGTCAATGCCAATTTCATCTGCAATTTCCTTCCATTGTTTGCAAATGTAAACCCTGTTTGAGTAGTTGTCCTCCGTTTTGTCATACAACGCTTTTTCTTTTCTCCACAGCTGCGATCAAAGCTTCAGTATTCGACTCCCATGTTGGCGGAAATGGACAGCAAGCAGGCAACCTATTTCATTGACACACGAGGAGTGGCGACTTGTCGGGAAGGAAAACGGGAGGAATTTTTAGTGCTGCAGTAAAATGCATCCGTCCGTTTTTTTTTGCCGGGGGCAGGAAGGTAGCGGGACTGAAGCGGACAGGACCCATTGCGTTGGCGAGAATGGAAATGAGTGCGTTTTTGGTCCCCCGTCTTCCTCCCGCCAAGTCAATGCACTGAAAAGAGCGGAAGCGGACCTGAAGCGGGGCGGGAACGGAGCCACTGTGCAGTCACCATAAGGCGTGCAGGCACCTCTCATCATTCACCAAAGCAACCACCAACGATGACCGAACCACCAGGGCACAAAGCACGCGCAGACGGGGAGGGAGTAGAGCGTGTGACCCCTGGCCAAAGACGCCATCATCTTTCTGTCTGTCTGTCTATCTGTCTGTCTGTCTGTTTGTCTCTCTCTCTCTCAAACACCACAACACACACACACACACACACACACACACACACACACACACATATCATTTATAGTGAAAAGACGTTAAATCAAGGAACGAACGAACACACACACACACACACACACACACACACACACACACACACACACACACACACACACACACACACACACACACACACAGACACGGAGAGGATGCTGAGCTAGGGTACATTCAAGCTTGTTCGATGAATAACCCTTGACCCAAGTTGTCATTTCTCTGACAAACATGTGTTCTGTCTTTTTTCTTTTCATTTCTTCTTTTTATTTTTTCTTTCTTTGTTTTATCAAGCCTTCAGAAAGGCAAGAAGGCTATTGGGCTTCGAGGAAAGGGAACTGTGAAAATGACCCTATCTCTCCAATAGTTCCTTTTTATTTCTTGAGAGTCCTCACCTACATTAGCCAGCACATTTCAGGACCGTGCTAGCTTAAAGAGTGCTGAGCATGCTCAGTCAGCCAGATAACAGCTGGTAGATTTGGGTAGACCGCATAATGGAATTTACTGGGTGTAATAAATTCGTCTTGAACACATTCCAAACTCCACGTTCATCTGAAACAAGTGACATACTATGACAGCAAATACTACAACTCACATACACACGAACCGACGAAATTAAGACCCATATTATGTTGTTAGACTTAGGAAATTTGTGGAAACAATGCGGTACAAAGTTGAACATATTGCATCTCTGGTACTGTTGCACGGTACTGCGCCAAATGCAGGTAATGCTGTCAGCTGTCCCCAACACGCATGGATTAAACGTAGAACACTTCCTCTGCTGTTGTTGTTGCTATACAGTTTTTGTTGTTGTTTTTATTATTATTTTTTCATTTTCTTTTTGTTTTGGTTGTTTTGGTTTGGTATTTGGTTTGGCTTGGTTTGGTTTGTTTGTTTGGTTTGTTTGGTTTGGTGTGTGTTTGTTGGTTTGGTTTGGTTGGTTTGGTTGTTGGTCTGGTTTGGTTGGTTTGGTGTGGTTTGGGTTTGGTCTAGTCTGATCTGGTTTGGGTTTGGTCTGGTCTGGTTTCGTTCGGTTGGGTTTGGTTTGGTGTGGTGTTTGGTTTTTGGTTGTGTTTGGTTTGGTCTGGTCTGGTCTGGTCTGGTTTGGTGTGGTTTGGATTTGGTCTAGTCTGGTCTGGTTTGGGTTTGGTTGGGTTTGGTCTGGTCTGGTTTCGTTTGGTTGGGTTGGGTTTGATCTGGTTTGGTTTGGTTTGATTTGGTTTGGTTTGGATTTGGTTTGGTTGGCTTTGGTTTGGTCTGGTCTGGTCTGGTTGGGTTGGTTAGTTTGGGTTTGGTTTGGTCTGGTTTGGTTTGGATTTGGTTGGGCTGGGTGGGTTAGTTTGGGTTTGGTTTGATTTGGTTTGGGTTTCGTTTCGTTTCGTTTCGTTTAAATTTGGTTTGGTTTGGTGTGATATGGTTTGGTTTGGTTTGGTGTGATATGGTTTGGTTTGATTTGGTCTTTTGTTTGGTTTGCAGTCAGTTTTGGGTGAAGCGCATATGGACCTGTTCAAATGCAGTGAATTCCTCTTGAACAAACTCCCAAGTTCTATTGGTTTCCTTCCATTTGGTATGGTTTAGTTGGAATGGTTTGTGTTGAGTTGGTTTGTTTTATTTCCCCTGCATTGTCTGCCTTGCCACTGTTTTGTCTCCGGTGATGACAATAATATTGTTGAGGACACGACCAACACAATGTACAATGCGGTGATGAAGATGTACCCTATAAAATGTCACAATACTGAACAGCTGTAACAACAAAAGGCTGCAGTCGGCAGCTGCTTCTAAACTGCAAACATTTGCGCATCAGTAATGGGGCGAGTGGGAAGCAGTGTTCCAGTCTTTGGTTGTTAAAGCGTCGTGGCAAAACTGCTGCCATTTGTTTGTACAGAGAGAGGGTGTTGGGACGTGATCATCTCTCTCTTGTCTTCTTCTTCTTTGTGTGTGTGTGTTATGTGTTAGCACTGTGTGTGTGTGGTGTGTGTGTGTGTGTTTACGTGTTAGCACGTGCGTATGTGTGTGCGTGCACGTGCATGTGTATGCGTATGTGTGTGTGCAGGTGCATGCGTGTGTGATTGTGGGGAGGGGGTAGTGTTTGTATATTGTGTGTGTGCTAAAATAAGAGAAAGGGGGGTAGAGCTTGTGTCTCCAAGGAAAGAGGGAGAAAAAGAGAAAGGAAAAAGTAAGAGAGACAAAGAAAGAGAGCGAGACACACACACACACACACACACACACACACACACACACACAAACAAAAGAGGAACAAACAAGGAAAAATGGACAATGAGACAAAGAATAAGGGTCAGCCAAGGAGAGTGTGTGTATGCGTCTGTATATGCACGTGCATCCTCGCACATGCTTGCTAAGAAAAAAAAATGAAGAAATTATCCCTCTCCCCATAAAGGAAAAAATAAGAGAATCGAAAACACCGAGAGAACATAGAGAAACTTTCAGGAAAGATGTCAAACAAAAAGTTGCCTCTCCAGCCCAAGCAGTGAGTGTGAAAATGGCCATATTGTTTGGTCTGCGGGCTCGTTACGGTGAAGCGCGAGTTCAGTCATCATCGTCTCTGGTTACCGCGAGGATGGCGGCTCCTTTGTCATCACCCGTTATGTTTGTGTGGTAGAGCAGAACTTTGGTACTTGTAGCTGGCAGCTGCTGTCTTTCTGATAGGCCCTACTGGGAGGGGTTGTGGTACTGCTCTGTCAAGAACTGTGCTGTTCTTGTTTTGGTTTCATGGTGGCGGTTGAAGTGGGTGGTAGTGGGAATGTTGTTGTTGTTGTTGTTGCTTTTGTTGTTGGCTTTATTGAATTGTTGTTGTTGCTTTTACCCATGCCGCTGCTACAACTACTGCTGCCGTTAGTACTTCTACAAGCACTTTACTATTTATATATATATATATATATATATATATATATATATATATATATATTTAACGCTCAGCAAATTAGAGCGAACCAATCAATTGTGAAAATTGGATGCTGTTCATGTTCATGACAATTGCTGGGGAAACGCCGAGGAGGTCAAGATCATTCGTAACATCAGCCTTCAGAGTCAGGGTTCTACCTTGTCCACGTCGAAGGTTGACACGGTCGCTGAGGCTGGCAGACAATATGTCACCCAGGGGAGTGGGACACCTTGTCTGCATTCGAAGGCTGTGCCCGATCAGTCTCAGTCGGCGTCTTCGAAGCGTCTTGCTCAAGGGTGAGAGCTTAGTCCGAGAGTAGAGGCCTTGGTGATTTTCTCTGGCCAGTAGATGTTGAGTGCCGAGCGGATCATACGCCGATGAGAAGAGTCGATCAACTTCGAGAGAGTTTCGGTCAGAGATATGGACTCGAGACCGTAGCATACGATGTTTCTCTACTGCTGCCTTGAAAAGTCTAATCTTGATTTGGTCATCGGCCTTCGAGCTGAAAATCGGCTTCAATTTGTTCATCGCTGCCCATGCTTTGGAGAATCGTTCGTCTACCACTGAACTTTTACTTCTACTACTACTACTACTACTACAACTACTGCTACTACAGCTGCTGCTACTACTACTACTACTACTGCTACTACTACTACTGGTGCTACTGCTGCTGCTACTATACTACTGCTGCTGCTGCTACTACTACTACTATTGCTGTCACTGCTGTTGGTTCTACTGCAACTACTACTGTTGCTGCTGCCACTACTACTACTGCTGCCAGTGCTGTTGGTACCACTGCTATTACTGCTGCTGCTACTACTACTACGACTACTACTACTACTACTGAGTACATCTCGATACCTATCGAACATGGGACTATCGAACCTGAAACCGTCGAACCTGGGACGTATCGAGATGTCCCCCTACTACAACTACTGCTACTACTATGGCTGCTGCTGTTCTGCAGCTACTACAACTACTGCTACTACTATGACTGCTGCTGCTTCTGCAGCTACTACAACTACTGCCACTACTATGACTGCTGATGCTTCTGCAGCTACTACAACTACTATCTAAATACACAGTGGATTTGCTACAGGCATGGTAGAAACTGTTTTTGCACCGTTTGTTAGAATGTTTACAATATCTTTAACTTGATTATATCAAAACTACTACTATTGGCAATGGGTGCATTTAAAAACGCAAGTCAAACGTTAACTAGATGAAAATAAAATGAATACAATCAAAGCAAACAAAACCCTTGGCCTACCCTCCATCCATCCACCACCAAATCGCCTCCCTCTTCCAACCCCCCCCCCCCCACCACACACACACACACAAAATGAAACAAAATATACTCCACTGTGTCAACTGTTCTTAAAACTATACTCTCCACCTTTAAAAAAAGAAACAACAAATCAGCAAACGCATACAATAAGGTAACAAAAATTAAACAGAAAAAAAAGGAATACAAACACTGATTCGCTCTGTATATTGCAAATGGTTCCTGACAGTCCAAAACACGATGAAACGAAAGCAAACGTTGTGGATTTTGCCAAAAGTAAACCTCACCTGAGGAACCAGTCTATATCCTTGCCTCTGGGTGTGTAATACAACACTGTGGAGGGGATGTAACAGTGGGGAAAGAAGGGATAGGAATGGGTACATATAATATAATAATAATAATAATAATAATAAGGCACATTTGTACAGCGCTATTCTCCCACACATAGGTAAGGACTCACTGTGCTTTACATTAATTAGTTCATACACACACATACACACACACACACATACACAGACACACACATACACAAAGATACAAACAAACAAAGTCTATTCACTATAATTTTTTCCATTAGTTTTGAAACATGGGATGTAAGCGAGATAGGTCTGTAACTACCTGGATCTGAAAGGGGTTTATTAGGTTTTGGTATTGGTAACACAATCGAAGTCTTCCAAATGTCAGGTAAGCGACCACTTTCCCAGTATTTTAGTATGATATTGTGTAAGTATTCAATCCATTTCTCTGGTAAATGATTTAAAAGGGTATATGAAACGCCATCCAGTCCTACAGCCGATTTTTTGTTGTTCAACGATAGAAGGGCATCTTTAAGTTCTTTTAATGTAATTTTTGAATTTATGTACATATGACTATCAGGGGCAGGATCTGAGTATGCGACGGACTCTTCAATTTTCCGTCTTTCCTCCCTTAATGGAGTAGACAAGCTACTGGAATTACTTGTTTTTGAAAAGAACTGTACAAATTCTTCAGCTTTCTCAGATGACGAAGGAAAGTCTTAATCTTTAATCTTAATAGGAAACTGTGGTAAATTAAAACCATTTTTCATTTCTTTGACCTTATTCCAAATTTTAGGAAGATCTTTAGGCCCGGAAATTTGTTCACAGCAAAAATCTGACCAATAGCGCTTTTTGGCTTGGGCTATAACTTTGTTTGAGTGAATCTTAGCCATTTTCTTATTGTAATGGTCTTCTGGAGATTTAGTTTTTAAATAGAGTTTATACATTTTTTTTTTTATTCTTTGCTTCTTCACATAATTGATTCCACCAACAATTTCCAACATGAGTACCTTTGTTTACATTTTTCCTTTTTGGAATGGAATTGTTTGCTGCCTCATGTAGCGCGTTGGTGAAATGGGAATACATATCATTAATATTGACGCATTCATTAAACGTGCAATCTTTTCCCATTAAAATCTTCCGGTATTTTACCCAGTTAGCACGTTTGTACATATATCGAGGTATAACGTCGTCTTGTTCTGGTGTGTTATCAAACGGTTCATTTATAACTGTAACAATTGGCAGGTGATCACTTCCGAGGGAGTCAGATGTAACATCCCACATGCTATTAATGACAAGGTCAGGTGATAACAAAGTTAGGTCAATGGCAGAAACCTTATGTTGAGGATTATCCGGAATTCTAGTTGTTCTACCGTCATTTAACAAGACTAATCCGGAGTCAATGACATTTTCTACAAAACGATTGTTAGATACATAGTGACAGTCCTTATCCCAAAATGGAGAATGGGCATTAAAATCCCCCGTGATCAACCATTTCGCATTGTTGTGAGAAAAATAATATAATACCTATCAATCAATCTGGGTTTAGAAAAGGTAGATCAACATCAGACCATTTAGTTAAGTTAACAAATCAAATAAAAAATCAGTTTGCTAAAAGGAAAAATGTCTTAGCTACCTTCTTTGATCTTAAAAAAGCATACGATCAAGTCTGGCATGCGAGACTTTAGTTGAAATTTAAACATATTGGTCTCAACGGTAATCTTTATAATTTTATCAAAACATTTATAAGTGACCGAAGTATAGTCGCTAAAATAGGTAATACATACTCTGAAAAACGATCTGTAAACATGGGAATTCCTCAGGGTTCCGTAATATCTCCTCTATTATTTAATATTTTGATCTATGACCTACCAACTCAAGTCTCAAACAATGTAAACGTTGCTCAGTACGCTGATGATATAGCGATCTGGATGAATGTTTCGTTAAAAAGGAAGACTTCCTTGAGAGAAATAAAATACATTAAAAAGGTCTATCAACATGAAATTAATAATATTTCCACTTACTTGACAGTTAACGGTCTGGAAATATCCAATGAAAAAACACACATGATGCTTTTTAATAATGGTCTCAGTCCGAAAGAAGTACCGTTGTTTAAAATTGGTGATGAGGAAGTGAAATATACTACTCACGTGAAATTTCTGGGAGTACAATTGACTTCTAGTTTACAGTGGAAAGAACATATTGATGTCTTGTTATGTAAAGCTATGAAAAGCTATAATTTAATACGAATTATTAGTAAACAGTCCTGGGGACAGGACACTAAAACGTTGTTACATCTTGTCACAGCTTTAGTCAGATCTAAGTTGGCTTATGGTCAAGAGGTCTATTTTTCAGCTCCAAAATGCTATTTGAAAAAACTTCAAAGCTTAGATAGTAAAGCTATTAAATGTGCTCTTGGGGTACCGGTGTATACAAAAACACAAGAAGTATATAAAACAGCCGGCATCCTTCCCTTGGAAGATTGGAGGAAGTTATCAACTGCTAAATATATAGTTAGACCAAATGCAGTAGCTAATTATGCCAGTACGGAACTTAAACTGACATCCATTTCCCCAAGAGAGCAAGAACAATAAAGTCACAAGAAAACAATATCCACTTACACAAATGAGCTCTTCAAACTTTCTCACGTATTACCTAACAAAGTTTCACTTAAAATGATATGTTGTCCTCTACCCCCCTGGGAACTGTCCAATGCTATTTTTGATATCAACTACACTGATACTGACCTGACAAAAGATATTAATCCACACTTGTTAGCAATTGATGTTCTGTCACATCTACACAAAAAATATTCACATTACTTAAAAAAATCTTCACAGATGGCTCTGTTCTAGATGATGGTAAAGCAGGCGCTGGCTTTCTAATTCCTAAATTTAAAGTAGAAAAGGCTTACTCTTTAGGACAGGGACATTCAATCTTTACTTCTGAATTAGTTGCCATCCTAATGGCACTGAAATATATAGTAGATCTACCCATAACTTTGTTTAGTATCCTATTATGTGTAGATTCGAAATCTGCATTACAATCCTTAAAATGTTGCGAATATAAAGTAAACAGTTCGTTAATATTTGAGATAAAATTTCTAATTCATTGTTTAATAACAAATAATACACAGGTTACTTTTTGTTGGATCCCATCACACTGTGGTATCCTTTTTAACGATCGGGTCGACAGAATAGCAAAAAATGCAGCAATGAATAGGGCTGGCAGTACTAAACTTGATTTACCACTCTCTGAACATGAAATGAATGCTATATTAGAAAACAAAGTAAAAGCGCAATGTGACCTTCGCCCCTTCTCGGTAAATTACCAGGGTTTTACAAGACAAAAGATAACTTTAGCTTACAGATTAACTCTCAATTCACTTCGAACTAAATTTAGTAAAACCATCAAATGTATCTGTGGTGATTTTATAACAGTTGATCACCTTTTGTGTTGTCAGCGAATGCGACCTTATTTCCCTGCGTCATTTGCAAACTTAAAATAGAAACATACTGATTTCACTCTGTATTTACACATTGCTAGACGTTTACTGCACAGTCCTGTAGGTCGTTTCCTTTGATTCAGCCCAATTGTTTTATATCTGTAACTCCCACACAGCCCCGAGAAATCCGATGAAGCCTGACTGATATAATGTTCTGATTGTTTTTCTTTTGTTCGTTAATTTGTTTGATGTTACATTAATTGTTACCTTAATTGATACAATGCCTTCATGATTACATAGATTCATTCATTCCTTACGCACTTTTTTTTCCCCGTCTAAAAGCACATATGTGAATAGACGTTAAAAGAAATAACGAACGAACAAACAAACAAACACACCACGCCACACACACACGCATACACACAAAGATGCTGAGGTAGGGTACACTCAAGCCTGTTAGGCGAGAGACCCTTGACCCAAGTTGTCATCCACAAGAATATCAATAATATCATCAAAATACATGCATGTCATAGATCATCATAAAATTCACATATATTTCATGTACGTGGAACGTATTTATTCATAGAAGGGATAGAAATGGGTACATGGAACGTATTTATTCATGGCAGGGATAGGAAAGGGTACATGGAACGTATTTATTCATAGAAGGGATAGAAATGGGTACATGGAACGTATTTATTCATAGAAGGGAAAGAAATGGGTACACGGAACGTATTTATTCATAGAAGGGATAGGAAAGGGTACACGGAACGTATTTATTCATAGAAGGGATAGGAAAGGGTACATGGAACGTATTTATTCATAGAAGGGATAGAAATGGGTACATGGAACGTATTTATTCATAGAAGGGAAAGAAATGGGTACACGGAACGTATTTATTCATAGAAGGGATAGGAAAGGGTACATGGAACGTATTTATTCATAGAAGGGATAGGGATGGGTACGTAGAACGTATTTATTCAAAGAATGGATAGGGATGGGTACGTGGAACGTATTTATTCATAGAAGGGATAGGAATGGGTACCTGGAACGTATTTATTCATAGAAGGGATAAGGATGGGTATATGGGTACGTGGAACGTATATACTCATTGCATGTATTGTAAGTACTCTCTCTCTCTGTCTGTCTGTCTATCTCTCTCTTCCCCCTCTCTCTTTGTCCCTCTCTCTCTTATCTGTCTCTCTCTCTTCCTCTCTCTATCCCTCTCTCTCTCTCATCTGTCTCTCTTCCACCCTCTCACTCTCTTCCTCTCTCCCTATTTCTTTCTCTCTCTCTTTCTCTCTCTGTATTATAATGCTCTTGACAATTTGACAAAGAAGTGCACGGTAATCAGGTGGGTGGGTAACCTCAGTTCACCAATCAGAAGGTCCTGGGTTTGATTCACCTCAATGACTCAGCCTGGTGGGTAATAGGTGGAGCTTTGTCCAATCTTCCTGGTCAACGTGTGCAGATCTGCCATTACCTAACCGCCCCCCCCCCCCTCCTTGTGTGTATAAGCATACAAAATATCAAATATGCACGTTAAAGTTCATGTAAGTCATGTCAGTGTTTGCTGGCATATGGAAACATGAAAACACCCAGCATGCACTCAAATTGAAGATTGATCATCTTCATGATCATCATCATCAGGTGCCTTGCCGCATGGCATTGGCGATTATGGACTTCCATCTGTCTCTATCTCTTGTTGCCTCAAGCATCTCTTCCACCTTCCCTGTCTTCAGCCACTCTGCAAGTCCGTCTAGTATCTTCTCCCTGGGTCTACCCAGTGCTCTCCTTCCCTCCAGCTTTCCTGTTGTGACCAGGTGTTCCAATTCCCCTTTCCTCACAAAATGTCCTGTGAATGTTGCCTGCCTTTTCCTAATCTTCCTTATGAATGATCTACTTGTGTCTGCCTCCATCAAGACTGTCTCGTTTGTTTTCTTTGCTGTCCTAGGACTCTCAACATCCTTCTTAGAAACCACATTTCGGCTGCCTCAATCTTGTTCTGGCTTTGCTTGTTGACTGTCCACGCCTCACATCCGTACAACAGTAGTAGTTCTATATAACATTCAAGAACTCTCTTCCTGATGTTAATTGATAGGCATTTGTTGGTAAGAATGCTTTCCATCTTCTTGAAGATTGATATCGTGCACAACGTAATAGAGTGTGGTCAGCTCGCCTGACAGGATCTCGTTCTCCTTGCTCTATTAGAAATTCTGATTATGTAGAATGTGCGGTGATTCTTGATGACTTTGGAGAATAGTGTTAGATACAAAACTGATTCATCATGATAATCATACTTTTGGTCATGGTCAAAAATTCAGTTAAGGAGAGCAGAAACACTATTAATATGAATAATAAAAACAGAATGCCAAGGACTGACCTCTGTTTCTCTTAGTATCTATCTGTCTATATCTGTCTCAGTATTTATTGATTTCAGTATCTGTCCATCTCACTATCAATCATCTATCTACCTATCTATCTATCTATCTATCTTTCTATCTATCTATCTATCTATCTATCTATCTATCTGTCTGTCTATCTTATCTATCAGGCTATTTATCTCCTCTATCTATCTGTCTATCTATCTATCTATCTTATCTATCCTATCTATTTAGCCATCTATCCAATGTATCTATCTGTATGTATTTATCTATGTATCTATCTATGTATCTATCTATCTGTCTATATATGTATGTATGTATGTATGTATCTGTCGATCTATCTATCTATCTACCCATTTGTCTGTTTCCTTTTTTGGGTCTGTTTTGTCTTTTTTGACTTTTTGTTTCTGTTTGCTTTCACCTTTATTCACCTTTGTGGAGGAAACACTGCTCTTTTCATCTCTTGGGCCTATGACAACGTATCTACATTTGCATTCCTGTTCACATAAGATAATGTCTCAAGGGAAATATTTTGCTCCGTCATTTTGATCTGTCTGGCATTATTGCTTACAACAGCGGCTAGCGTGTTGGCAAGCTTCACACCTGTCGAGAAGCGAAACAGGTGTTGCTGAGCGCACATGCAAAATAAAACAATATGCGGGTGGGGAGAGAGAGAGAGAGAGAGAGAGAGAGAGCCAAAATTACTTGGCTAAGGGTAAAGTGTGGGCAATATTGGGATACAGCTTGTTTAGTGATGTTTGGATCTATCTACATGTGTATGTGTCCCTGTGTCTGTCTGCCTGTCAACATAAAGTTTAGTGATGTCTGTCTGTCTGTTTGTCTGTCTGTCTGTGTATCTGTCAATCAAAACCTATTCACTGTGTCTATTTGTCAGAGTGTTTCCAGTATCTATCTATCTATCTATCTATCTATCTATCTATCTATCTATCTGTCTGTCTGTCTGTCTATCTATCTATCTGTCTATCTATCTATCTATCTGTCTATCTATCTATCTATCGCTCTCTGTCTCTGTCTCTGCCTCTGTCTCTCTCTCTCCTCTCTGT
>JAPXFY010000013.1:31115222-31132722 GCA_030674185.1 Monoplex corrugatus
AAACAGCCCGAACAGGAGGGAAGCGTGTCAAGTACAACCTTGACACCAGAACAAGATCCGGCAGTCTCACCTTCACCCTCTCAGTCGGTCCGTCTGGAGCTTAGCGCTTAGAGTTTTATCCTGGAGGGATTAATCGAAACTCTGACAATTCCGTATGTGCTCCACTCAAATCTGCCAGCAATTATCTCGCAGACTCCCTTAGCCTGCGTAAACCCATACGCGCTGGCAAGGCCTTAAAAAATGCAGAAGGAAGGGAGACAACTGTGAAACAATCACATGATAATCACCAGAGTGATGGAAACATTGATGTTTCCGGATGGGATTGAACTCGAGATAGCAAAATTTTGAGTCCACGGCTCTACCATATAAAATAAGTAACGAGCCCGTGATTTATTTGGTCGTTGGTAGTCATTTTTGCCAGCCATTTAGTCAAATATCACGCTTACCAAAGAGACTGCTGACATTTTCTCTTCTCTCCCTTGCCAAGCGTTCACGGGTATTCGTAACTCTCTCTCTCTCTCTCTCTCTCTCTCTCTCTCTCTCTCTCTCTTTCTCTCTCTCTCTGTCTGTCTTTCTCTCATTCTCTCTTTCTCTCTCTCTCTGTCTCTGTCTCTCTCTATCTCTCTCTCTCCTTTGTCTCTCATTATTTTTTCTTTCTCTCTGTCTCTCTTTCCGTCCCCTCCTTCCCCCCTGTCTCTCATTTTCTCTCTGTCTCTGTCTCTATCTCTCTGTCTCTCTCTCTGTCTGTCTCTGTCTGTCTGTCTGTCTATCTGTCTCTCTCTCTCTCTGTCTGTCTGTCTCTGTCTCTATCTCTCTGTCTCTCTCTCTGTCTGTCTCTGTCTGTCTGTCTGTCTCTCTCTCTCTCTCTCCTCTCTCTCTCTCTCTCTCTCTCTCTCGTTGTTTTGTCTTGGCACTGCTTTTTTCCTGCAAGTGAGTTCGACAACACCTGCTTCTCTTCTCGACAGGTGTTAAGCTTACCAACACGCCCACCGCGTCGCGTAACAAATAAGGTTGGAAAGAAATGGTGCTGTGACTGAAAATTATATATATATAATATATGTGTGTGTGTGTGTGTGCATGTATGTATGTGTGTATACATATCTATTTACATATATATGTATTATACATAGAAATATAGATTAGATAGTATTATATAGTTAGATATATGGATGAATAGACAGACCGATAGATAGGTAGGTAGGTAGGTAGAGAGAGTGACAGACAGACAGACAGACAGACAGAGAGAGAGAGAGAGCGTTTCATATACATTCATACACAGTAATACATGTTTGCGGCAATAATGTGCTTGAACCACAGCTTGATAGTGTTTTGTTTGAAAAGAATTCATTTGTAAAGTTATTGTTCGACATGCTCATTAATTCTACATGTATCTCAGTGTCAAACACTCTCTGGATGAATTTTGTCTTCGGTACATCACCTATGTATTTGCATTTATAAACGTAGAAGTTGGCATGGAGTATGACGAAAATCGATCTTACTATTCTGATCTAAAATTAATATTAATATTTATTGAGCAAAACAACTGTCTGCACAAAATGGATAGATATAAAGTTATGATAAACGTCATTCGAATCCCCAGAATATAATACGCAGACCGTCCTGTTCATTTTCACAAAACGAACTCGCTTTATGAGTTCAACGCCTGTTTTCTTCAGAAAAACATTTGTTGCTAAAATTGAGTGGTTTTATCTGATCTGAAAGCACGCATGTTTTATCGCTTTTATCTTCCTCATTTACTTCAACATTTTATTCCATTCCAACCATTGCTTTGTTAAGTTTTGTCTTCTATTTATAACAATATTTAAGTCTATTTTTATCACCAGTTTATGTTTTGTCATATGATTTATCTCCATTGTTTACAGAGCAAATCTGTCTCGGTATTCATTAATCATTTATGGATGCATCTTTTTTTTTCGAATCGTAAGCATGGTTTTAGTAAATAACAAACCATTGTTTGCTTGGTTGTTTCGTTAGTTCAACGTAGGCCAGACAATTACTTTTGTCGCAGATGTAGTATGTTTTGCTAATTTGTGTCAGACAAAAGCAGAAAACCATGTTTATTGTCCTATTCCTGTGGGGGTTAAACTTTCAAATCCCCTATGTATGTGTGTGTTCAGAACAACAAAAACAAAACAAAAAACCCACCTGTATTATTGCTACATATGGAGCTCCATAAAATGATATTAACATACGAACAAGGATTGTATGTATAACATGTGCGAGTATTGATGTGTGTATGTTAAAATACCGATAGAAATCTTTCTCTGTCTCTGTCTGTATCTGTCTGTCTCTCTCTTTGACTCTCCATGTCACTCTGTCTGACTGTCTCTGTCTCTCTCTGTCTCTGTCTCTCTCTCTCTCTCTCTCTCTCTCTGTCTATCTCTCTCTCTCCTCGACCTGTATTGTTTTCTCTTGCCAGGAATACTTGGCTAAGACCAAACTATGGACGATATTTGGATAAGGCTCATGTGGTGTTGTTGGCTGGATCTATCTATATTTCTGTGTATGTCTGCCAGTCAATATAAAGTCTAGTTAGTGATGTCTGTCCATCTGTCAAATAAGGTTATTTATTGTGTCTGTCTGTACTGTTGGTGTGCTTGGCAATATCTATCTGTTTATCTGTCTACCTATTTATTTATTCATCAATTTAATTTTTTGTTACATTGGAAGAAGAAAGAAAATCGTGTGGAATATGGGTCTGCTTTAATGTGTGTGTGTGTGTGTGTGTGTGTGTGTGTGTGTGTGTGTGTGTGTGTGTGTGTGTGTGTGTGTGTGTGTGTGTGTGCGTGTGTTTGTGTGTGTGTGTGTGTAAGTGTGTGTGTGTGTGTAAGTGTGTGTGTGTGTGTGCGTGTGTGTGTGTGTATGTGTGTGTGTGTGTGTGTGTGTGTTGCTCCTAAGAAATCTGAATCGAAGTGACTGCCAGTTGACAAGCGTCTTTCCTCAGATTAAAACATTAACAATATATGGCATGACCACCTTCATGTTTTAGGATACCATTGTCTCCCCTCTTTCTTAGTTAACAGTGTACACATCTGCCATTTTCTCTTGCTGAACGCCATGGTCGGGGGAGCTGTCTACTGTTTTTTGTTTGTTTGTTTGTTTTATTTGCTTGCTTGTTTATGTTCCTTTTTATGCTAAGCATCGTGCATTTATTCTTTATTATTTGCTGTATACGCTTGACAAAAGCCAGTTGGACAGAAAATTGCGCCTGTCTTGTTTTGTTATATTAATCACACGTTCTAATTCTACTTTCGTGTTTTTTCTGGTTCATTGTTTTTTGTATGTTTTTCGTTGTTCTGCTTTCCTTTCCTGCCCATGTTTCTTCTGTTTCGGTTTTGTTTATTTTAACCTATTTATACATTGTTTTTTGGAGGGGGAGGGGCAGAGGGAAGGGGGTGACAGTCTCTGGTTTTGTGATGTTTTGATCGAGAACGTAGATGGGAGAGGTCATCCGGAGATAGACTTTCGTATGTTTGTGAGGTCGTTGGGTGCAGAAGAGGTCAGGCCATAGGATTGGGTGAGCGGCGGGATGGTTGACATGAAAGGTATGTATGTATTGGTGTTCGTCATGTTGAGACATATACAAGCGAATGTTTGACAGGGAGTCGGTAGGATTGGGCCTAACATTGCTGGATCTTGTTCTTGTGTTCGTGGTTGGTCTTGATACGTCTTGTGTCTGTTTCAGGCTGGTTTTGTTTTTTTCTTTCTTTCTTTCTTTCCATGGCGAAAGGGGATATAGTCAAGTACCTGACATTTTGGATACTGTTGCTGGTGTTGTTGTTTGTTTTTTCTTCCACTGTGTGTGTGTGTGTGTGTGTGTGTGTGTGTGTGTGTGTGTGTGTGTGTGTGTGTGTGTGTGTGTGTGTGTGTGTGTGTGTGTGTTTTCGTGTATGTGTGTGTGTTGTATTTCTGTGTCTGTCTGTCTCTCTCTCTCTATTTCTCTCTCTCTCTCTCCCTCTCTCTCTCTCTCTCGTATACATACGCATCCCTGTCTCTGTCTGTGTCTTTGTCTCTCAGTTTCTGTCTCTCTGTCTCTGTCTCTTATACACCTCTCTCTCTCTCTCAATATACATACATATATATATATATATATAATATATATATATATATATATATATACATATATATATAAACATTTATAAACACGCATTTCTCTGTTTCTCTGTCTCTCTGTCTCTCTGTCTGTCTGTCTCTTTCTTTCTCCCTCCCTCTCTCTCTTATACACACGCGTCTCTTTTGTCTCTCTCTGTCCTGGCTCTGCTCTGTCTGTCTGTCTCTGTCACTCTCTCTCTCTCTCTCTCTCTCTCTCTCTCTCTCTTATACACGCGCATCTCTTTGTCTCTCTCTCTCTGTCTCTGTGTCTCTCTCGCTCTCTCTCTTATACACATGCATCTCTTTGTCTCTCTCTCTGTCTGTCTGTATCTATGTGTGTGTGTGTGTCTCTCTCTTGCTCTCTCTCTCTTATACACACGCATCTCTTTGTCTTCCTCTTTGTCTCTGTCTCTCTTGCTCTTTCTTATACACACGCAGCTCTTTGTCTGTCTGTCACTCTGTCTGTCACTCTGTCTGTCTCTCTCTGTGTTATGCAAACGCTTCTCTGTGTGTATCTCTCTCTGTGTTTCTCTCTCGCTCCCTCTCTCTCTCCCTCGCTCTCTCTCTCTCTCTCTCTCACACACACACACACACACAACACACACACACACACACACACAAAGGAACACACACAGACCACTACAACACGAAGGGTACTGTTTAAATTAAAGGGAAGACAGAACAGCAGTACCAACAGTATTCAAAATGTCACGTAAGCTTGCTTGACTGTTTCTTCTTCCGCAGGAAGGGACAAAAACAAGAAGAGGCTGAGATCACACACGCTCACACACACACACACACATGTGCACGCGCTCTCGCCAACACAAAGGGTGATCCTATAAAAAGAAAAATGAGAGAGTCAAGTCATTCCAATAATCTCCCTTTTTATAAAAAATGATTGTCGAAAATCCAAACGTCGAACTTCTCAAAGTCGTTGTCATTTTGAGTAAGGCATGAGATAAAATACAACTTGATAAGAAACGAGAAAAACAGTGAACTGTTACAACAGTGAAAGTGGAATGTGACTATTGTTAGAGATTCCAGAAGAATTGTTCATACACCTACCTTCCTCACATTGCGCTTGTTTCAGGTAAGATTTATTGTTTTGGCCCATGTGACCTTGACGTTGGTGACTTTTAAACTTATGCATTTGCAGCCCCTCACTGGTCTACGGTGTGTTTGTTTGTTTGCATCTTTGTGTATGTGTGTGTGTGTGTGTGTATATGAACTAATTAATGTAAAGCGCAGTGAGTCCTTACCTATGTGTGGGAGAATAGCGCTACATAAATGTGATTTATTATTATTATCATTATTATTATTATTATTATTATTATCATTATTATTATTATCATTATTATTATTATTATTATTATTATTATTATTATCATTATTATTATTATTATTATTATTATTATTACACCTTTGACCTAAATCTAGTAATTCGCCATCCACAAACAACTGAGAAAATGTTTTTGACAATTGTGTGTTTGTGTGTGTGTGTGTGTGTGTGTTTGTGTGTGCGCTTGTGTGTGTGTGTTTGTGTGCGTGCGCGCATGCGTGTATGTGTGAGTGCGTGCGCGCACGTGTGTGTGTGTGCGTGCGTGCGTGCGCACATGCGTGTGTGTGTGTGTGTGCGTGCGTGCGCACATGCGTGTGTGTGTGTGTGCGTGCGCGCGCGCATGCGTGTGTGTTATGTGTGTGAAAGGCAAACAAACCAACTTACGGACACACATCTCTCTCCAGTCGCTATAAAACATCTCTTCCCACCCCCTCTTCCGTTCTGTCCTTTTTTTTTTTTTTTTCAACCAAAACGTACTTCACTGTTTCTTTTTCCGCGTGAAAGAAAACAGCCCGAACAGGAGGGAAGCGTGTCAAGTACAACCTTGACACCAGAACAAGATCCGGCAATCTCACCTTCACCTTCTCAGTCGGTCCGTCTGGAGCTTAGCGCTTGGAGTTTTATCCTGGAGGGATTCATCGAAACTCTGACAATTCCGTATGCGCTCCACTCAGATCTGCCAGCAATTATCTCGCAGACTCCCTTAGCCTGCGTAAACCCATACGCGCTGGCAAGGCCTTAAAAAATGCAGAAGGAAGGGAGACAACTGTGAAACAATCACATGATAATCACCAGAGTGATGGAAACGCTGGTGTTTCCGGATGGGATTGAACTCGAGATAGCAAAATTTTGAGTCCATGGCTCTACCATATAAAATAAGTAACGAGCCCGTGATTTAGTTGGTCGTTGGTAGTCATTTTTGCCAGCCATTTAGTCAAATATCACGCTTACCAAAGAGACTGCTGACATTTTCTCTTCTCTCCCTTGCCAAGCGTTCACCGGGTATTCGTAACTCTCTCTCTCTCTCTCTCTCTCTCTCTCTCTCTCTTTCTCTCTCTCTCTGTCTGTCTTTCTCTCATTCTCTCTTTCTCTCTCTCTCTGTCTCTGTCTCTCTCTATCTCTCTCTCTCCTTTGTCTCTCATTATTTTTTCTTTCTCTCTGTCTCTCTTTCCGTCCCCTCCTTCCCCCCTGTCTCTCATTTTCTCTCTGTCTCTGTCTCTATCTCTCTGTCTCTCTCTCTGTCTGTCTCTGTCTGTCTGTCTGTCTATCTGTCTCTCTCTCCTCTCTGTCTGTCTGTCTCTGTCTCTATCTCTCTGTCTCTCTCTCTGTCTGTCTCTGTCTGTCTGTCTGTCTCTCTCTCTCTCTCTCTCGTTGTTTTGTCTTGGCACTGCTTTTTTCCTGCAAGTGAGTTCGACAACACCTGCTTCGCTTCTCGACAGGTGTTAAGCTTACCAACACGCCCACCGCGTCGCGTAACAAATAAGGTTGGAAAGAAATGGTGCTGTGACTGAAAATTATATATATATAATATATGTGTGTGTGTGTGCATGTATGTATGTGTGTATACATATATATTTACATATATATGTATTATACATAGAAATATAGATTAGATAGTATTATATAGTTAGATATATGGATGAATAGACAGACCGATAGATAGGTAGGTAGGTAGGTAGAGAGAGTGACAGACAGACAGACAAAGAGAGAGAGAGAGAGCGTTTCATATACATTCATACACAGTAATACATGTTTGCGGCAATAATGTGCTAGAACCACAGTTGATAGTGTTTTGTTTGAAAAGAATTCATTTGTAAAGTTATTGTTCGACATGCTCATTAATTCTACATGTATCTCAGTGTCAAACACTCTCTGGATGAATTTTGTCTTCGGTACATCACCTATGTATTTGCATTTATAAACGTAGAAGTTGGCATGGAGTATAACGAAAATCGAACTTACTATTCTGATCTAAAATTAATATTAATATTTATTGAGCAAAACAACTGTCTGCACAAAATGTATAGATATAAAGTTATGATAAACGTCATTCGAATCCCCAGAATATAATACGCAGACCGTCCTGTTCATTTTCACAAAACGAACTCGCTTTATGAGTTCAACGCCTGTTTTCTTCAGAAAAAAAACATTTGTTGCTAAAATGGGTGGTGTTATCTAATCTGAAAGCACGCATGTTTTATCGCTTTTATCTTCCTCATTTACTTCAACATTTTATTCCATTCCAACCATTGCTTTTTTAAGTTTTGTCTTCTATTTATAACAACATTTAAGTCTATTTTTATCACCAGTTTATGTTTTGTCATATGATTTATCACCATTGTTTACAGAGCAATTCTGTGTTTTTTCGAATCGTAAGCATGGTTTTAATAAATAACAAATCATTGTTTGCTTGGTTGTTTCGTTAGTTCAACGTAGGCCAGACAATTACTTTTGTCGCAGATGTAGTATGTTTTGCTAATTTGTGTCAGACAAAAGCAGAAAACCATGTTTATTGTCCTATTCCTGTGGGGGTTAAACTTTCAAATCCCCTATGTATGTGTGTGTTCAGAACAACAAAAACAAAACAAAAAACCCACCTGTATTATTGCTACATATGGAGCTCCATAAAATGTTATAAAATACGAACAAGGATTGTATGTATAACATGTGCGAGTATTGATGTGTGTATGTTAAAATACCGATAGAAATCTTTTGAAAAATTGAAAAGTTTGTCTTTAGAAGTCTCTTAAAACAATTTGAAAAAAATTGTCCAGTCCCAAATCCTCGTATTACCTGTACATAAAAAGTAATGGATCGTCTGATGGCGGTTTTCTTTTTGAAATGTTAACATCACAATGTTATTTTACAAGTGATTGCATCAGTTTTGCCTACATTCTTCCCACTCACATACCAAACAACAGCTAAGACGGAAAAAAAAAAGAAAAGAAACAAACACAGGAAAATGAAAATGAAATTCAAAAGCAAATACAGTGATAAAAATGCAAGTTTAACTGATTTGGAACAATCCATTTTTATGCATCAATCTACTTGCTAGTATTCATGTTTCTTCGGAGACGTATAACATTATTATCTGTGAATATTCTGCCACTGGGACTTAATTTCCGAGGTGAACATAATTCTACAACACCGACAATTTGATGGGTGAACACTTACACTCCCCGCTCCCTTCCTACTCTCCCCTTTCCTTCCGTTGCATCCCCCGCCTGATTTTTGTTATATCCAGAGGAATGGAGGTAGAATGATTTCTTTGATAAAGTGCACTGCATATGCAAGGAGGATAAGGTTTAGCGGCGTTTTATCGTGTTTTGTGATATCAGCAGTTGTTTGTGGTATATGGATTAACTCAGAGTATCTATCTGTCTGTCTGCCTATCTATCAATCAATCAATCAATCAATCAATCAATCAATCTATCTATCTATCTATCTATCTATCTGTCTATCTATATATATCTATCTATCTGTAACTATCTATCTATCTATCTATCGATCGATCTATCTATCTATATATCTATCTATCTATCTGTCTGTCTATCTATTTATATCTATCTATCTGTATCTATCTATCTATCTACCTATTTATTCATCTATCTATAGATCTATCTATCTATTTGCATGTTTGCCTATAAATCCATCTATCTGTCTGTCTATCTATCTATATCTATCTATCTGTATCTATCTACCGATCTATCTGCATGTCTGTCTCTCAATCTGTCTATCTTTCTATCTGTCAGTCTATCTATCCATCTGTCTGTCTGTCTATCTGTCTATCTACCTATCTTCTATCTAGCCATTTATCTATCTAGAAGTCATTCCTTTATTCATCTAAGGAATGTATAAGAGTTCTGTTTTGTTCTGTTTTTGTTATACTTCTTTCTTTCTTTCTTTTTTTTCTCTTTCTTTCTTTTCTTTCTTCTTCGGCTTCTTCTTCATTTTCTTCTCCTTTTGCGTCCTATTTCTCTTCTTCCTCCTGCTCCCCATCTTCTTCTTCTTCTTCTTCTGTTTCTTCTTCTTCTTCTTCATCATCTTTTCTTCTTCTTCTTTATCTTCTTCTTTTCTTCTTCTTCTTTTCCTCCTCCTCCTCCTTCTTTAAAAGGAATATCTGGATGTGTTTTCAGATTGGAGAAGATGGTGTCTGGCCGAAGACGTAAGAAAAGCTTTTCAAGTTGCCTGTGGATCAGCGATGCAGTGGACGTCTGTAGGCTTTGTGCGGTACATGTTTAAACACGTAGTAATGGAACTGTGCTGTGCTATTAAATCAATACTCTTTCACCTTTGTTGTTGTTGTTGTTGTTGTTGTTGTTGTTGTTGTCGTCGTCGTCGTCGTCGTCGTCGTCGTCGTCGTTTGAAATTCAAAACACTGGATAAAGCAGCAGGGAAGTTTTTGTCTTTACTCGTAATTTTTGTAATGGTTGTTTGTTTATTTGTGAACTTATGTTTACACTTGACAAAGACCAGTTGGCCGAAAATTTGCTCCTGTCTTGTCTGGTTTTTTGTTTTGTTTGTTTTTGTTTTGTTTTCATAGTTACACATTTGTTTGTTTGGCGATACATACATACATACATATATATATATATATAATACTACATACATACATACTTACATATACATACATACATACATACATGCATACATACATACATACATACATACACATACAACATACATACATACATACATACATATATACATGCACATATACATACATACATACGTACCTACATACATACATACATACATACATACATACATACATACATACATACATACGCTTTATACCTACTAGGAATGGTGGGGTGTGGTGGAGGTTGTACTGGTCATAGGACTCGTGAGTGTTTAAATCGCCGTATGTATACACACGCAGAACATCAAGTATGCACGTTAAACATCTTGTAATTCATGCCAGTGGCTGGCTTACATCATCATCATCATCATCAGGTGCCCTGCCGCATGGCGTTGGCGATCATGGACTTCCATCTGTCTCTATCTCTCGTTGCCCCTAGCATCTCTCCCACCCCCCTCGTCCCCAGCCACTCTGCAAGTCCGTCCAGCATTTTCTCCCTGGGTCTACCCGGTGCTCTCTTTCCCTCCAGCTTTCCCGTTGTGACCAGGTGCTCCAAATCCCCCTTCCTCATAAAATGACCTATAAATGTTGCCTGTCTTTTCGTAATCTTCCTTATGAGTGATCTACTTGTGTGTGCCTCCATCAAGACTGTCTCGTTTGTTTTCTTTGCTGTCCACGGAACTCTCAACATTCTTCTTAGAAACCACATCTCGGCTGCCTCAATCTTGTTTAGGTTTTGTTTGTTGACTGTCCACGCCTCACATCCGTACAACAGTATTGGTTCTATATAACATTTAAGAACTCTCTTCTTGATGTTAATTGATAGGCATTTGTTGGTAAGAATGCCTGTCATCTTCCCGAATGCTGTTTTGGCTTGGCCGATTCTGCCGGCTATTTCTGATGTGCATCTGCCGTCTGATGAATGATGTTCCCAGGTATTTGAATTTATCAACCTGTGTCAACATTGTACCATTTGCTGTTATTTTGCTTACAGAAACATGAAAACACTCAACATGCCCACCCACCAAGGATGGAGCAAGCAGACTGTGCAGCAAGATACTGCCTGCACAGCGTGGGCAAAACAATGTGCATACAATCATCCGAGGAAAATGGGAAAGCTAAAAAAAAAACAACCAACCAAAGAGAAAAACAACAAAAAAACAAACAAACAAACAAACAAACAAGCAAACAAATAAACAAATCTATGGGGCATGGCGACCCTGCATATCCAGCCAGTTGTAATTAGATTGTCATGGTAATGGTTAATGATGAAGTCGTCCTGGTGGAATGGCTGAGAGGTTTGCATGGACGGCATAGAATGAAACATACAGACAATGAGTCAGTCTCCAGGGACAGCACAATGATCCCGTTCAGAAACTGACGTATTTGCAGTGCATCGAGAGTAAAGGCTGTGGATGTTACTGCACTAATGACAGTCTTTTGTTTGATCCCATATTCAAATATTTAGATATTATGTTTCAGTGCATACGTGTTCATTATCAGTGCATAATGGATTAACTCTAAAAATCAATTTTTGTGATAAATCATGGAGATACCGGTATTTAGCTATCTTATAAATGTATTGCAGGGGATGAAATAAAAGGGAATTTCATTTTCCAGTGGTTCTGATATAAGCACACAAGGCTGACTTAAATACGCATCATTGCCAGTCTACGTATATTAAAACAAAAGGAAATATGAACAAAATTGGATAACAATAAAAACTAAAGAAAAACTTGAAATGAGACATTTCATCACAAATAAATAAAAGTGAATACACATAGAAAGAGAGGTGGTAGATGGACATAAACACACACACACACACACACACACACACACACACACACACACACACACACACACACACACGCACACGCACAGAGTGAGAGAGAGAGAGAGAGACACACACACACACACACACACACACCACTCACTCACTCACTCACACACTCACTCACTCACACAAACAAAAACACACACACACGTACAAACAAACACACGCAAAAACGAACACACACATGCACAAACATACATGCACAAAGATGTTTCAGTTCAGTCAGTTTCAGTTTGCTTTAGATGGCAACATAACAATCATTAAACAAAAAATCATAGGCACCGAACTGCAAATGCCATGTAACGGAATCCAGAACGATCATGGTAAATGTAATAACATTACACTTAGAACTGTGTGCTGGGGAGAAATGGAGACGGCAGAAAAAGAAAGAGGTTGAAGAAAAAGAGACAGAGAATGAGAAGAAAGTGGAGGAAAATGACAACAACAACAACAAGAAAAAAAGGAGTCAAAAGACTGAGTCTTAGATGGATGTTTAATTTCAGTTTTTATTCTGTTTCAGTTTTATCAAGATGGCATCTCCACGCTCAGAATGAATTCCATACGCACTGACACCACAGATGCCGGGTGATAGAAAAGATCCAACAGTTATCATTATTCTTAATTGAGAATTAGGTGCATCAAGGATCTTGTATTGTAAGAAACTATTATTGGGAGTATTATAATTTATAACACAGATGGCACATACTAACCAAGTGACCTTCCTCTCAGATTTAATCTCTCTTCAAACCCCGCAGAATGACAGGCTTTCTTACTTTCAGTGGATCCCTACTTACTGCCGGATCCCAGGAAACAAGATGGCAAATTAGCTGGCAAAACGATTATCTACGAGCTCAGCAAGACCAACGAGACAAACAACGTCAGCTATAACAAGCAGCTTAGCACCATCAGATCACTCCTTAAAGAATGAAAGGGACAGACACCATCTTCCCACAAGAGAGTGACAAGTGATCCTCACGAGGCTCCGCAATACCACAACTGGCCTAATGTCCATATGAAACGCAAATGTTCATGGATACCTTTACCAGTCTGTCCCTGAGGAACAGACAGCCGCGCATAATATGTTGTAGCGATGTTGCTTCTGTCACATGAAGCGACAGGAGACATGGCCGACTACATCTCCTCTGACCACCAGGCTCCATGGCAACCAGTAGGAACTGGCCACAAGACCTGGTCACATTCATCTCCAGATATGGTCTAACCATGACTAAAACAAAAACTTGACTGCAAGGCATAGCAAAGGTTTTTGTTTCATTGTGTAATGATACTGTAATAAAGGAAATATCGGTAAGAACGTTATTATTATCATCACCATCATCATCATTATCTTCGTCGTCGTCGTCGTCATCATCATTATCATCATCATCGTCATCATCATCATGTGCCCTTCCACATGGCGTTGGCGGTCATGGCCCTTCATTGGAATCTATCCTTTGTCACTGCAAGTACATTTCCTACACGCTCTGTCTACATTCACTACACTAGTCCATCCAATATTTTCTCCCTGGGTCTACCTGGTGCTTTTTTTTTCTCTCTCCAGCTTTCCTGTTGTGACTAAGTGGTCTAATTTCTCTTGCAGTAAGAACAACAATGCATACTTTGTAATTGTCAGCTTTACAGAAGAGTCCTACTCATGTGTTACTTTTTTCCTTTCATGCTTTCCATTTGTAATTCTGTTTCATAAAAGAGTATGACATATGATAAATTTATAGATACGGTGTATGTTTATAAATAATGTGCAATTCCTCACTATTACTGCAATTACGCTTTGCCATTTCTCTCTCTCTCTCTCTCTCTCTCTCTCTCTCTCTCTCTCTCTCTCTCTCTCTCTCTCTCTCTCTCTTCTCTTCTCTCTCTGTCTCGCTCTGTGTGTGTGTGTGTATGTGTGTGTGTGTGTGTGTGTGTGTGTGTGTGGCGCGCCTGCTTTATTGAACAATTACTATATCACCATCAGCTACAACCAAACTAAAGATTGCCACCACCACCACTACTCCTATCAACAAAGACAACCAATTTCCACACAAAAAACCACAATGCCTAACCCAGTAACAAAGCTCCAGGATCGAGAAATACTGCAGTTCAAGATGTGACAACGGTACCGCTACAAAAGTTTTCTGCTCCACCACACAAACCTATTGGGTGACGACAAAGGAGCCACCATCCCCACAGTAACCTGACACGATGATGATAGAACTCACGCTTCGCCATCACGAGTCTGCTGACCAAACAACAGGGCCAATTTTCATACTACTTGGTCGGACTAGACCAGCAGATGTTATTGTCTTTCGTGGAGGCTTCTGTTCACTCTGTTTTCCTTCGGTTCCTTCTGTTAAGGTTATACTGACAAGCGCGTGTGTGATGGACAGCTGGTACCACCTAGACGTGGCATGCATCATGCGCCCGCGCGGATCTTAGCGTGCACAAACACAGGTGTGATATAGACACACACGTTCTCTGTGTCTTTCCTTGTACATGTCTGTCACACATACAAACTCACACACACGCGCGCGTGCACACACACGTGCACAACCGCACCCGCGCGCACGCACCACACACTCACACACTCACACACACACATGCACACACTCATACATACACACATGTCTGCGTGCACACACATTGTGAGACAAACACAAACATACACATTATACATGCACACACACTTTTTTTTAGGATTGTTGATTGGGCATATGTATCAAAAGCATTCTTTGCTCTAAAGTAATTTTAGGTAATTTAGGCCAGTTTTCATAATTATACTAGTGTACATAATTATGTTTATATATTTATATTTAGATTTATTTTAACCCCCACCCCCTGGTGATAAATTGGACAGAGGGTTCAATACCAGGAGCACATCCTCAGATTATGTGCGCAAATGTATTATTATATGTATCAACTTTTCTGTTCCAGGTTTTCTCTCTTTCAGGTTCAAAGTAGTGGTGAGATGGCTATAGCCCTGATATGAATTTGTGCAGTCGGCTGGGCTGTAAAGAATAATAACAATAATAATAATAATAATAATATAATAATAATAATAATAATAATAATAATAATAATGATAATGATCTGATCTGGTTTTCTCCTAAATCTTTTTAGTTTGTTTCTGTGTTGTTTTTTTGTTGTCATTATCATTATTAGTGTTTTGTAAGTTTGACAAATGCCAACTGGTTCAAACTGTGAAAGTTTGACACAAAAAGTGAATTGGCTAAAACCTTTGTGTATGTGTCTTGTTTCTTCAGTCAGATTCGCGTTTTCATTCTAATTTTTATGTATTTCAGGCTTTTTGTTTGCTTGAGCTCTCTGGTCACATTGTTTCAGATTACTTATTAGATTTTAGTGAACGAAAGAAGGGACATGTAATCTGTCAACCAAACTGTGTTTAAATGTCAGCAGTCTGACAAATGTAGTATTATACCTTTATTGCTTTTTCAGACATACTGCAGCGATGTCGCTACTACCTGCATTAGTGACAGGAGACCTGGTCAGCTCCAAGTCCTCTGAATACCAAGCTGTATGTCAGCCGGCAGGAACTGGAAACGAAACGACATCTTTCATCTATAGATATTACCTAACTATGCAGATGACGAACTAAAGAAAAGAGAAGAAGAGGAGGAGGTCGAAGAAGAACAAGCACAAGAATAAAACGGAAAGGAAAATAAAAAGAAGAAAAAAGATTAATAAAGAAGAAAAAAATCATCATCATCATCATCATTGTTATTATCATTATGATCATCATCATCATTGTCGTCATCGTCATCATCATCATCATCGTCGTCGTCATCATCATCGTCATCATCATCATCATCATCTGATACAGCGTGCTATTTCCATAAGATCTAAACTCAATGTTCGTAGTTTGTTTTAGGATGGCTTCATCGCACTTGGGCTGTTCCATTATTATGCACTCTGCCCTAGTTTGATAGTGGCAGACTGTTTAAACCAACACAAATCCCTACTGGCCCTAAAGAAGGTTTCAAATGGGGACAGGAGGGAGGTGTTAGAATGGGATCCAAATAACTGTAATCTATAGAATGGGATCCAAGGAACACTAATATATAGAATGGGATCCAAGGAACACTAATCTATAGAATGAGATCCTACAAACACTAATCTATAGAATGGGATCCTACAAACACTAATCTATAGAATGGGATCCTACAAACACTAATCTATAGAATGAGATCCTACAAACACTAATCTATAGAATGGGATCCTACAAACACTAATCTATAGAATGAGATCCTACAAACACTAATCTATAGAATGGGATCCTACAAACACTAATCTATAGAATGGGATCCAAGGAACACTCATCTATAGAATGAGATCCTACAAACACTAATCTATAGAATGGGATCCTACAAACACTAATCTATAGAATGAGATCCTACAAACACTAATCTATAGAATGGGATCCTACAAACACTAATCTATAGAATGAGATCCTACAAACACTAATCTATAGAATGAGATCCTACAAACACTAATCTATAGAATGAGATCCTACAAACACTAATCTATAGAATGGGATCCTACAAACACTAATCTATAGAATGGGATACAAGGAACACTAATCTATAGAATGAGATCCTACAAACACTTATCTATAGAATGGGATCCTACAAACACTAATCTATAGAATGGGATCCAAGGAACACTAATCTATAGAATGGGATCCTACAAACACTAATCTATAGAATGAGATCCTACAAACACTAATCTATAGAATGGGATACAAGGAACACTTATCTATAGAATGAGATCCTACAAACTCTAATCTATAGAATGAGATCCTACAAACACTAATCTATAGAATGGGATACAAGGAACACTTATCTATAGAATGAGATCCTACAAACACTAATCTATAGAATGAGATCCTACAAACACTAATCTATAGAATGAGATCCTACAAACACTAATCTATAGAATGAGATACAAGGAACACTTATCTATAGAATGGGATACAAGGAACACTTATCTATAGAATGAGATCCTACAAACACTAATCTATAGAATGGGATCCTGCAAACACTAATCTATAGAATGGGATCCTACAAACACTAATCTATAGAATGGGATCCTACAAACACTAATCTATAGAATGGGATCCTACAAACACTAATCTATAGAATGGGATACAAGGAACACTTATCTATAGAATGGGATACAAGGAACACTTATCTATAGAATGAGATCCTACAAACACTAATCTATAGAATGGGATCCTACAAACACTAATCTATAGAATGGGATCCTACAAACACTTATCTATAGAATGAGATCCTACAAACACTAAACTATAGAATGAGATCCTACAAACACTAATCTATAGAATGGGATCCTACAAACACTAATCTATAGAATGGGATACAAGGAACACTAATCTATAGAATGGGATCCTACAAACACTAATCTATAGAATGGGATCCTACAAACACTAATCTATAGAATGGGATCCTACAAACACTAATCTATAGAATGAGATCCTACAAACACTAATCTATAGAATGAGATCCTACAAACACTAATCTATAGAATGAGATCCTACAAACACTAATCTATAGAATGGGATCCTACAAACACTAATCTATAGAATGGGATACAAGGAACA
>JAPXFY010000013.1:31137722-31195222 GCA_030674185.1 Monoplex corrugatus
TGTTTTTGTTTTTTATTTCCTTTCTACACTGATTCATCGTTCGATACATTTGAACTCACAAGTTTCAACACAATAGTTGGTTGTTTTTTTACGCTGATATAAATCACATTCATTTTTCTTACCTGGCGAATTCTTTGTGTGGCTAAGTTCTTAGACGCTGGTTCTGGAAATAAAATAACAAATACTCATGGAATCGAATTTTCAAGAAAACTTGTTTATGACCATTCAGTTAGTTTTTTTCCCTTAAATAGCATACATTATTGTCGATATTTTACTTGCATGGCCTGTTTAAAAATTAAGTGAAAGAATCGGAGGCCTCCAAAAAGTGTAGGAAAGTTATTTTCTGTTTTTCATCGTATTCAAAACTTTCGTGATTTTACGGCGATACTTGACTGCTCGGTTTGGAAACGCAAATCAACGTCAACATTGATTGTTAGCTAAATCAGCAAACCATATGTAATGATATCATTATTGCAAAAATAAACAGGTAACAAAAGTGACGCCATGTTCGATATTTGAATTCAGTGATGGACAATCTTTTAAAATTCGCTTGTTTATGCATTATACCGGTGTCTGAAATCAACTGACTTGATATTGTTAAAAATCAGCTGGAAAATGTCCGAAGTTTCTGTATAATAAGATTTTGTAATCTTCTTAGTGTCATTCATTTTGAATCAACCATCAATGGGGAATATAAAATGACACACCTTATTGTTTATTGTTACTACTGTTTCTGTTTAAAGCCCAGGCGACTGCGTACAGCCATATCAGGGCTATAACCGTTTAAAAACAAACACAATCCTTCGACAGGAAAAGGAAACTAAGTACACATATCAATGCATCCGTGCATATAACCTAAGGAGATGCCCATGACGTTCACCTCTCCATCCAATTGTGACCTCCCACCACGAAATCAGTCTTAACTCGCAGTCAGTTGAACAGCACTAAGAGCTGAAAAGGTGACTGAGGTCTATCTGGGGTGTTTTGACTTTTTCTCAAAGTTGATTTCTGTAGACTATGATCTATCCCCCAAAGAAAATGTTTTCTTGAAAAAATATTATTAATCAATTTAAACCGGTATTTTAATGCTCTGATTGCGGCAGAAAGAACGCAATTTTCTACTAAAAGTACCTATTTTTGTCTCTTATTATGAACCGTAATCTGTACAGTACCCGCACATATAATATACTGATGGAAAGCTCTTTGGTACACCTTTCAAATAATGACAGCGAAAATTAGAAACAAACTAGGTCAAAGCCACCAAATAAAGAAATTTACGGAAAACGTGTAGGAGAGCACACAAAAACTTTAGAGGCCGTTTTCTCAAAATGGCCGTCATACAACTTAATGACTTTAAACATACATAACTTCTACATTTTTTTAAGTACTAGCTTTATTCAAGTACCAAAATAATCATCAGAATGTACACTTTCCAGTAATATGTATATCTCAAAATACCCAAAATACTAGTTAAGACTGATTTCGTGGTGGGAGGTCACAATTTATCACACACACACACACACACACACACACACACACACACACACACACACACACACACACACACACACACCACTTACTCACTTACTCACCACAAATCTTTCTTTTGGTTGATTAAAAACAGACTTCCCGCTTTAGACGGGAAGAGATGGGGTGACGGGAGAAGAAGTGTGGTAAAACTGTTTACACGCACGCTTCCATTTCCAGGACAAAAAGTGTGTGTCACATTCGAAACCACCGTTGGCAGTTCCCCCCCCCCCCCCCCCCCCCCGAACTACGCTCGCTTATAAGTGCCTACAGCACCGTGTTGGGTTTCATCAGAGACAGCGTAAGGTTATGTGAGATGCTGAACCACTTTGCTCACGCACGTTAACCCTTTGCCTCCCGCACTCTATCCACCAACTGCAAAAAACTTAACCCTTTGTCTCCCTCACCCTATCCACCAGCTTCCTGAGACAAAGGGTTAAGTTTTTGCTTTGTTAGCATGGTAGATAATGCAGGATGCTGAGTCAAAGGGGTTAAGTTAAAATCAGGTATCCAATTCTTGACAAGGCGCGGAAGTCAAGCGGGGAAGATGTCAGACTTTCAAATCGGAATGTCTACGGATCGATCCTGCCCGGGTATCTCCCGCCTGGAAGATCTAGGTCAGGGGTAGGATATTTTTTTCCCAGAACACGTATAGCAGACCTTCAAGTATACACACGCAAGCCAATCACCAGTATGTCCTTTGGTATTCACATCGTATCCAATGGCTTACGACACATGAAGACTCAGCATGCACACTCGCTCAAGAAGGAGTGTCAAGTCTGTGCTAAGCGACATACCACATGCGCGTGTGGGCAAAAAGAGCGTACATATTTTGCATCCGGAAAAAAATTAGAACAATTGAAAAATATCTACTGTAACGTTTGCCCGACTCGACTGAGAAAATCGAGTCTGTACAAAATCTGAATGAAATGATTGATGTAGCTTTTACAGCGAACAGAAACCAGATTCACACCAAAACAACAAAGTTATCTTCTTCAGGTCAACGGAACAGTGAATACATCGATCTGGATTTTTTATCCTTAACCTCGTGATGTTGGATGTGTGTTCTTTGTTGTTGTTCATTGTTTTGTTGTTTGTCTGCGTTCCCATTGGCCAGTTGGCGGAAAATGTTATGCCTGTCTTGTTTCGTCATAAAAAAACTTGCTCGTTCTATTTCAAACACATGTGACATTCTCTCTCTCTCTCGTCTATCTGTCTCTCTCTTCTCTCTCTCTCTTTCTTCTCTCTTCTCTTTCTCTCTTCTCTTCTCTATTCTCTCTTCTCTTCTCTCTCTTCTTTCTCTCTCGCTCTCTCTCTCCTCCCCCCCCCCCCCCTCTCTCTCCCCTCTCTCTGCTGATCATCGTTTATAATCTTGTTCTTGTTCTGCCTCTGTATTTCTGTTTTCTGTCTCTTTGTTATCTGTCTGTCTGTCTGTCTGTCCTCTCTCTCTCTCTTTCTCCCTCACTGTCTGTCAGTCAGTTTCTATATCTGTCTCTCTCTCTACCCCCTTCCATCTCTCTCTCTCTCTCTCTCTCTCTCTCTCTCTCTCTCTCTCTCTCTCTCACTCTCACTGTTACTTTCTCCACCTGACGTTCTATAAAAAAAAAATTTAAAAAGTACACGTTATCAAAGAAACGAGATCGCCTGTTGTACTTTTACACAAGTCACACAAGCTTATCTGACAAACATGTGGGTTTGAAAAGAACTAGAATCCGTTTCTGCTGACAAGGTGAGAGCTCTTCCCGCCTTTCCTGTCATTAGTGGGTGGGCTAGTCTATCTGTCTCGTGGAAGAGCTGTTGGCTGACGTGAGACAGACTCCTAAAGACTGGTGTTTATCTTTTCAAGCATTTACTTTTTGGGTGGTTTTTACGTGATTGAAATAACGCTAATGGAACGGATGGGTTGTGTTTAATATACGTTATAGTAACGAGCATACCTTGTTATTGGTTATTTTCGTTTAAAGCCCAGCCAAATGCGTAGAACCATATCGGGGCTATAACTGTTTCAAAACATTATACAATGCTTCAACAGGTGAAAAAGGAAAAGAAAATCAAGTACACAGATCAATGCATTCCCGCACATAATCCAAGGAGACGCCCCTGGCGTTGACCATTCCGTCCAATTCATCGCACTGGGGATTAAATAAAAACCACACCTGAATACAAATTTAAACACAACTATGGACACCAAAGCGTACATAAAAGCGGACCCGAATCACTAAAAATTGCTTCCGCATAACTCACATCCCTAGAACCGAAAATGCACCCAATACATGCATCCAGTTACCAACCCTAACAGAACGTACATACGACTTTATAGAACACATACAGGTGAATGAACCAGCAAGGCAGAAAATGATAGGAAGAAATGACAGAAAGCAAAAGAGGAAGGAAGAAACAAAGAGAGTAAAAGAAAAGGAAATTCTAGCACAGAATTTCCAGAAGGTGGGGATACTATATACTGTAAGAGCCCCCGGCATCCCCACGGGGGTGAACGAGTAGGGTCTACCTATTACTGCTAGTAAAGCAACATGCTGATTAGACAAAGGTCGTGGGTTCAAACCTCGATTAGGCCACAGTTTTCTTGTACCAGACTCGCTGGCTCTGCTGACAGAGAGCCAAAGACTGAGGATCTGGCGTTTCGAGTTCAATTCCAGCGTGCAACACAGAAACAGTCGATCCAAAAACCATGGGTGGCGCTGCACTATGGCTACGGACTCTCAACGGGGACAGCAGCCCGAGTTTTTCACATGGTAAATCCATTATGACAAAAGGAAATGAATATGAGTAATATGAATATGAAAACTGGCTTGTTTCGTTCGCTGCCTGTCTGAATACCTCAATCATTCTGGTGGTGTCACCTTGACTGTTTCAAAGGACCCCCATTCTCTCATCACCTTCTACCCTATTTCAAAATAATAATAAGATAGAAAGGGAGGGAGAGACAGAGAGGGACAGAGTGAGTGAGATAGAGAGAAAGTGAGTGAGAAAGAGAATGAATGAATGAGAAAGATAGAGAGAGATGAACAGATAGACAGTCTGACCTACAACTGATGTGCCTAAATACATCTTAAGACATTCTCTACACGATTTTCAGCCCTTGTTCCCTGCTGTTTCATGAGTGACTGTTCTCCCTGCTTTTAAATCTGTCTCTCAATACTACTGTGATTTTGATGTTTTCTATTATAACATCATTTTAATTTCATTGACATAGATTCTTTATGAACGTACTATTATACTTGTTTTCGAGTAGACCATCTACGGAGTATCTATTATCTATCATCGTTTTCTTGTTCGTATGTGTTCTTTGTCCCTTTGTAACTCGGTATACTTTGATTAGGAAAAGAGGACAGTCGTTGGTCGGAGTTACACAAGTTAATTAAAAAGCTTATCTGGCAAACACGTCAGTTTGAAAAGAGTTATCGTCCATTACCGCTGGGATGATATGATAAGCTTGTGGTTTTAAATGGGCTTGTCACTGGTGGGTGTCTGTCTGTTTTGTTTCGTGTTTCGAGAGCTGTCTGAAGACAGTCTGATGTGTGTCCCACGCTTCAAATCTGATGTTTTTTTCTGTCCAACAAAATCGCTTGGAATGTCTTTTCTCCATCCCAAAATGGCCCTGGTCCATGAGGATGGATAAGCTGTAATCAATGTAATGTGTACTAATTCAAGACTCAAATCCTGTATCCTCAGCTGTTTATAGTCTTGAGCTTTGCCTAGTCAGCTAACCAGTTCAATATAATAAAATGAGCAAGCAAGTAAGTAAGCAAGCGCGCATACACACGCACACACACGCACGTGTGCACACACACACACACACACACACACACACACACACACACACACACACACACACACACACACACACACACACAACATACATACATACATACAGAGAGAGAGAGACGCAGACAGGAAGGAAGAAAATTTCTCTTTTTTCTTTTACTCGTCGATAAAAACGCTGGTATATTTGCCTTTAGTTTTCTTCAGATAAAAGTGCATGTGACATGAAAACGTCACTGCAGGCATAGTCTGTCATGCCGTCTAACATGATACTCAAGGAAACTGTCTGGTTTTAATATACATCCAAACATCTTCGTGAGATTCTACATCAGTTCTCTCACATATCCTAAAAACTCTTCAACAAAAAAAGTCCCACTTCTTCCCCATTACAGGGAACAAAATGAAAGAGAGAGACATAGGGAGAGAAACGGACAGACAGACAGATGCACAAAGACAGAGCAAAGAGATAGAGAAAGATACACAGAGACAGACACAAAGTCAACTATAAATCAGTTATTTTTGTTGTTGTTGTATATTGGTATTTGTTTTGATTATTCTAACTGAGGAGGCCTCTGACTCATTATGATAGATGTGAAGAACAAGAAAAATAAACTCAAAACAATCAAGAACAAAAATTCATCCTTGGCTATGAGAACAGGTTTTTCTTGCATTTCACACTTTATAAACGAATAGTGAACGTTTATTTGTTGATGTTTCGTTCCTACGTGTCACTGATAATGACAGTCTAAACACAAATTGGAATTAACGGGTATTGATTCAGCTCTCAGAAATTTTAATCTTGGTCATCAGACCAAGACGAAATGAAACTCAGCTTCGATTGTATGTTCACAAGGTGGACAGTTATGATTTGTCTCATCACTACTTGCTGTTTTGTATTATGGAAAGTGAAAATACAAAGATAGAGACACAAAAACAGGTAAAAAAAGAAGAAAAAAACATGGAATGGTTAGCGTACGTCATATGTTTTCTACATAAACTCATCGATCATCCTTCCCACTGTCTTGCCGCGATTGTATCCTCTCTGTCTGTCATGTCTGCCTCTCTCTCTCTCTCTCTCTTCTCTCTCTCTCTCTCTCTCTGTCTGTCTGTCTGTCTTCTCCGTTTCTCTCTCTGTCTCTGTCTCTCTGACAGCAGTAAGCTGGTGGATAGGGTGAAGAAATTAAAAGGTTAAGTTTTCGATTTGTTGTCACGGCTGACAACGCAGGACGTTACGAGATGGGGTGAGGGAGTGTAAAGGTTAATCGTTTTGGCACCAACGAAGTCAAAGAGCGTAGAGCCATAATTGATAGATGATATATGAGTGTGCAAAAACAGTGTTCTGACATTGTCATCTAAGAAGTGTTTGATTTTGCATAACAGGTTACTTTCCTGCCAATAATTTATGTGAACTACCAGAGAAGAGAGAGAGAGAGAGAGGAGGTGAAAGAGAAAGACAGACAGAGGGAGAGAAACACAGAAACTCTGTGGTGAGGGATAAACAGAAAAAGAGACGCACAGAGAGACAGACCAGAGAGAGATGGTCGGAGAGAAAAAGGAAATGACAAATATTCATCAACATTTCCTACAATTCCTACAAAAGCTGGTCAATCCTTCCCCACTATTTGCTTCGACTGTTTCTCGCTTCTGCGTCTCTTTCTCTGTGTCTCTTCTGTCTGTCTCTGTCTCTGTCTCTGTCTGTATCTCTCTCTCTTCTCTTCTCTCTCTCTCTCTCTCTCTCTCTCTCTCTCTCTCTCTCTCTCTCTCTCTTGTCAGAAAGCATGTATCTTGCTAATGACATTAAAATATTTGCCTTGCCTTACCTTGCCTCTCTCTCTTTTGTTTTTGCTCTCTGTCTGTCTGTCTGTCTGTCTCTTTCTCTCTCTGTCCTCTTGTGTGTGTGTGTGTGTATCTCTCTCTCTCTCTCTCCCTCCCTATCTCTCTCTGTCCATCTCACTCACTCCCTCTCCCCCTCTCTCTCTCTGTCGCCCTTTCTTTCTTTTCCGTGACTGACCCGCTTCAAATATGAAAACACCACCTGTGAAAACAGCACGTCTGTTGTAGTTTAACAAGTTACAGGCTTATCTGACAAACATGTCAGCTTGAGAAGGAATCTGTGCCCGTTCTTAGTGGGGTAACATGACAAGGTGAGAGCTCTTCCTGCCTGTCATTTGTGGGTGGCTATCTGGTTCGTCTCGCTTTTCAAGAGCTGCTTGAGACAGTCTGATGATGAGTCACACGCTTCATTTTGAATACCGATGCCCGGCTCTGCCCTACAGTATACGGGCGTATTTTGTAATAAGTGTATTTTTAACTTCTCTGTATTTTGGGCCTTTAGAAATTTGCTACTTTATCTTCCTATGTCTTCTTCTTCTTCTTCCTTACCTCCTCAAAGAGTCTTTGATTGTAATAATGGTGGTTTTTTTTTACCTTTTTTATATTGGAGCATTTAGAGGTTTGCCAGTTTATCTTCATCTGTCTTCTTCTTTTCCCTTAACTATTCAAAGAGTCTTTAGGGTACTGTGCTGTTAAACAACTCTTCAACAGATTCTTCTAGCTCTTTGGGATGTGTGCCGAAACCTCTGTCTCTGTTAATGGTTTGTCTGTCCATTCCACAGTGTTGTCAATCCATCGGTTTTTCTCTTTTGTTCCTTTCTTTCTTTCTGTCTTCCTGTCTCAACAGTTCCATGGAGGATGGTAGGGCAAGGCCATTGGATCTTGTTGCATGGGCCTACCAACGCATAGTTTTGTTTGTTTTCTTCTTCTTTTTTAATTAACTGAAAAAAGACAGAGAGACAGATAGGGAAAGACAGAGGGAGAGAGCGTGGGGTGAGGGCGAAAGAGAGAGACAGACAGATAGACCAGAATGAGCGAGAAAGAAAGAGAGAGAGAGAGAGAGAGAGAGAGAGAGAGAGAGACAGACAGAGGGGGGGGGGGGGGGCTAAACCAGAGAGAAAAACAACCAAAAGGGAATTGCAAATATGTGACCCGTTTTCACGAAATGAGTCCTAACTCGCAGGCAGCGAAAAGCGTAGAGGCCCGGAAAAGGTGTGATGGGTCGATTTTCTCAATTTTTACTTTTCGTCAAAAATGGAATATTTAATCTTTAAATTACATGTACATGCACTCAGCACTTTATAATTCAGTCGGAAAATGTATTTAAAATGCGTTTTAACCAGATAACGGCATGGTTTTTGTGTCAGAAAAAGGGATATATAAACTTAAATAACAAGACAATTACAGTAGATTTTCACACCATGTTTTGTGCGCTATTGTGCCATGATGTGTTTTACCATGGTACAAAATTTGGTAAAGATTGGTGAAGTAGAAATACCTGTTGCTAGGGTAAAACTTCACTGAAGTGGTGAAAAATTTAAAACATGATTTTCTCAAAATGGCTGTTTGCTATGTTACACACTTCAAACACCCACAACTTCCTTATTTTTAGGAGTAAAATAATAAATTTCATAAGAAAAGAAAGTTAATAATCTGGACATTTTGAAAGTCATAATATCCTAAAATCTTATTTTCACCTTAGGACTCATTTTGTTAAAACGGGTCACATATATGGTCTCTATCTATACGGTCCACTGTGCTGCTTGATTGCTGGGTGCACATTTTTTAAAAGTTAACTGGTGATATGATCAGTGTATCTGGTATCTAGTAATATGCGATAACTCCTCTGTTTCCGTGGCTTGGGCTCCTTCTTTCTAAATCTGCTGTTGGGATCTATGCCATGCCTACATACAGGAAGGTGACACACACTGGTACACGTAAAAGCCTGATCTTGTGTTTCGTGGAGATGTTCTTGTCCTTTCAATAAGGTGCCAGCCTGGATAGTGCTAGGACATAATCAATGTCAAACAATCAGCCAGCGTGGTGAACAGGTTGGACTACTCACTGCGATATTGTGTGTTCAAACCTCCATCTCTCTCTCTGTGTGTTTTTTTGTCTCTGTCTGTCTGTCTGTCTCTTTCTCTCTGACTCTCTGTCTCTGTCTGTCTGTCTGTATTTCTCTCTCTCTCTCTCTCTCTCTCTCTCTCTCTCTCTCTCTCTCACACACACACACACACACACTCTCTCTCTGTTTCTGTCTGTCTGTCTGTCTCTTTCTCTCTGTCTCTGTCTCTGTCTGTATGTGTATATCTATATGTGCATATATATATCTCACACAATATATATACATGTATACATATATATGTATGTATATATGTATATGTATATATGTACATAGATCTGTTTGCTGTTTGTGCGTGCTCGCACGCACGCTCACGTGGGAAAGAGAGGGACAGAGAGGGAAAGAAAGAGAGAGAGCAACTTGCGAGCAAAAAGAACAACATATCAACAAAAGTTTTACCCAATTTTTCGGCTGTATGGCCGCCTTCCTCACGGAAAGTTTTAATACTGACAAAGATAGACTGATATGCATGAACGACATAAAAAAGAACTATCAACAACTTTAGTACATGCACAGACACGCATAAACGTGTGTTTGCATGTGTTCGGGCCTGCGTGTGTGTAAATGTGTGTGTGTGTGTTTGTTTGTGTGTGTGTGTGGGGGGGAGGGGGGGGCACATGCGTTAGATAACGTAATTTGTGTTCATCTGGATGATAACCAAAATAGATTGATTCTGAAAAACCCTTGTGATGTTTATCACAAGACGATAATCATTTCAAGAATAATTCCCTAGCATCGAATTTGTTTGTTTGTTTGTTTGCTTTTGTTTTTTTTAAAATATGAAATACGTCTTGACCGTTTAAACGCTGGAAGTAAAGACTGAATATTTGTATAGTTGACCATTTGTTTTTGGCACGGGAAAAACTGATTACACGTGCAACTGAAGAAATCCGTGGCGCAATTACGTCTAGTGAACTCATAATTATTTGAGTAATGGCCAGCTGGACTGAGATGTGTTTGATGAAATTATGTCCAGAATATACTGTCAGTTATTTGTATATACATGAAATATGAGGAAGAAAAGACAAAAGAAGAAGCTGCAGAAGAAAAGAAAGAACATGAGAAGAACAAGAGACGAGAAGTGTTATAATTTCAGTGTTTAAAATGTGCACCATCTTCAGCAAAACATTAATACCATTGATTTCCGTAGCTGCAGTCTTACGATTGTAGCTGCTTGTCCGAATTTCAACTATCTCAGCTCGGCAATAGAAATATCACCACCAGCGTTTTATTAACAAACCTTTCAACGAACAGTTTTTTTCTTCTTCACAGTTCAACCATGGACGTAGGTTACGACCACTGTTCTGCAACCCCAACGGCACGATTACAGTTTTACGACCAAAGTTTTGAGGCTATGATTTAAAGCGCAGAAGTGGCAAAACTTCTAATCCCAGAATTCAATAATACTGTTTAAGGGAGTACGTTTCGTCTGTGAAGTCCTGAAGCACTTTCATAAATTTTTGGACGTTTTCAATTTGCATTTTTGCAACAAGTCGGTGTTATAGCTTGATTTGCATTTCCATTGACTGTGTGCTGTAGGGCACTGGGACTTTTTGTGAAAAGTTTAAAACTTCCACGAGGGACTCCTTTAATACGAAGCCCAGACGTGGATTCTCCTTATACAGCTCATATCTGGTAAGTTTATGGTTTTAGTTTTGCATTCAGATGCATTTGGTTGGTTGGGTATGGGTCGTTGGTGATGGATGTTTGGATCGATCGGCTGGCTGGTTGGTTAGTTGGTTGGTTGGTTGGTTATTGATTGATTGGCTATTGGTTGGTTGGTTGGTTGTTGGTTGGTTGGTTGGTTGATTGGATATTGGTTGGTTGGTAATTGGTTGGCTGGTTGGTTGTTGGTTGGTTGGTTGGTTGATTGATTGGTTGGTTGGTTGGTTGATTGGTTATTGGTTGGTTGATTGGTTGGTTGGTTAGTTGGTTGATTGGTTGGTTGGTTGGTTAGTTGGTCGGTTATTGGTTGGTTGGTTATTGGTTGGCTGGTTGTTTGTTGGTTGGCTGGTTAGTTGTTGGTTGTTTGTCATGATGTTGGTGGGTTTGCATCAGATGTTGGTGGGTCCGTTGTTTGACTATGATAATGTTGATGGGTCTGTTGTTCGACTATGATAATGTTGGTGGGTCGGTTGTGTGACTCAGATATGTTGGTGGGTCGGTTGTACGACTATAATGTTGGTCGGTCGGCTGTTTGACTCAGATAATATTGGTCGGTCGGCTGTTTGACTCAGATAATGTTGGTGGGTCGGTTGTTTGACTCATATAATGTTGGTGGGTCGGTTGTTTGACTCAGATAATGTTGGTGGGTCGGTTGTTTGATTCAGATAATGTTGGTGGGTCGGTTGTTTGACTCAGATAATGTTGATGGGTCAGCTGTTTGATTATGATAATGTTGGTGGGTCAACTGTTCGGATATGATAATGTTGATGGGTCAGTTGTTTGACTCAGATAATGTTGGTGGGTCCGTTGTTTGACTCAGATAATGTTGGTGGGTCAGCTGTTCGGATATGATAATGTTGATGGGTCGGCTGTTTGACTCAGATAATGTTGGTGGGTCGGTTGTTTGACTCAGATAATGTTGATGGGTCGGTTGTTTGACTCAGATAATGTTGATGGGTCGGTTGTTTGACTCAGATAATGTTGGTGGGTCGGTTGTTTGACTCAGATAATGTTGGTGGGTCGGTTGTTTGACTCAATGTTGTGGGTCGGTTGTTTCGACTATGATAATGTTGATGGGTCGGTTGTTTGACTCAGATAAATGTTGGTGGGTCGGTTGTTTGACTCAGATAATGTTGGTGGGTCGATTGTTTGACTCATATAATGTTGGTGGGTCGATTGTTTGACGCAGATAATGTTGGTGGGTCGGTTGTTTGACTCAGATAATAATGTTGATGGGTCGGTTGTTTGACTCAGATAATGTTGGTGGGTCGGTTGTTTGACTCATATAATGTTGGTGGTTCGATTGTTCGACTCAGATAATGTTGGTGGGTCAGTTGTTTGACTCAGATAATGTTGGTGGGTCGATTGTTTGACTCACATAATGTTGGTGAGTCGGTTGTTTGACTCAGGTAGTGTTGGTGGGTCGGTTGTTTGACTCAGATAATGTTGGTGGGTCGATTGTTCGACTCAGATAATGTTGGTGGGTCGGTTGTTTGACTCAGATAATAATGTTGATGGGTCGTTGTTTGACTCAGATAATGTTGGTGAGTCGGTTGATTGACTCATATAATGTTGGTGGGTCGGTTGTTTGACTCAGATAATGTTGGTGGGTCGATTGTTCGACTCAGATAATGTTGGTGGGTCGGTTGTTTGACTCAGATAATGTTGGTGGGTCGATTGTTCGACTCAGATAATGTTGGTGGGTCGGTTGTTTGACTCAGATAATAATGTTGATGGGTCATTGTTTGACTCAGATAAAGTTGGTGGATCGGTTGTTTGACTCAGATAATGTTGGTGGGTCGGTTGTTTGACTCAGATAATAATGTTGATGGGTCGGTTGTTTGACTCAGATAATGTTGGTGGGTCGATTGTTTGACTCAGATAATGTTGGTGGGTTGGTTGTTTGACTCAGATAATAATGTTGATGGGTCGGTTGTTTGACTCAGATAATGTTGGTGAGTCGGTTGATTGACTCAGATAATGTTGGTGGGTCGGTTGTTTGACTCAGATAATGTTGGTGGGTCGATTGTTCGACTCAGATAATGTTGGTGGGTCGGTTGTTTGACTCAGATAATAATGTTGATGGGTCGGTTGTTTGACTCAGATAATGTTGGTGAGTCGGTTGATTGACTCATATAATGTTGGTGGGTCGGTTGTTTGACTCAGATAATGTTGGTGGGTCGATTGTTCGACTCAGATAATGTTGGTGGGTCGGTTGTTTGACTCAGATAATAATGTTGATGGGTCGGTTGTTTGACTCAGATAATGTTGTGAGTCGGTTGTTTGACTCATATAATGTTGGTGAGTCGGTTGTTCGACTCAGATAATGTTGGTGGGTCGGTTGTTTGACTCAGATAATGTTGGTGGGTCGGTTGTTTAACTCGGATACTGTTGATGGATCGGTTGTTTCTCTATAATAATGTTGATGAGTAGGTTGTTTAACTATAATAATGTTGATGGGTCAGTTGTTCGACCATGAAAATGTTGGTTGGTCGGTTGTTTGACTCGGACAGTGTTGGTGGGTCGGTTGTTTGTCTCGAACAATGTTGTTGGGTCGGTTGTTTGACTCGGATATGTTGGTGGGTCGGTTGTTTGTCTCGGACAATGTTGGTGGGTCGGTTGTTTGTCTCGAACAATGTTGTTGGGTCGGTTGTTTGACTCGGATATGTTGGTGGGTCGGTTGTTTGTCTCGGACAATGTTGGTGGGTCGGTTGTTTGTCTCGGACAGTGTTGGTGGGTCGGTTGTATAGTCGTGATAAATGTTGGTGGGTCGGTTGTTTGGCTGTGGTAATGTTGGTGGTCGGTTGTATAGTTGTGATAAATGTTGGTGGGTCGATTGTTTGACTGTGGTAATGTTGGTGGGTCAGTTGTTTGGCTGTGGTAATGTTGGTGGGTCGGTTGTATGGGTGTGATAATCCTAAGTGGGACGGTTGTTTGTTGTAAAGTTGACTGACTGTGATCATGTTGATGACTGGGTTGTTTGGTTGTGACTAAGCTGGTGAAACGGTTGGTTTTGTGGATGGTATGGATCGGTGGCAATAAGTCGATATCATGACATGACATATCATGACATCTTTCTCTCTCTCTCTCTCCCCTTCTCTCTCTCTCCTCTCATCTCTCTTCTGTCTCTCTGCTCTACTCTCGTCTGTCTCTCTCTCTCTTGTCTCCCTCTCCCCCCCCCCCCTCTCTCTCCGCCCGTTCATCTCTCTCAAATACTCACACACATGCGCTCGCATGCTTTCTGTCTTCTCTTTCTCTATATGATATACGTATTTCACACACACACACACACACACACACACACACACACACACACACACACACACACACACACACACACACACACACACACACACACACACTCTCTCTCTCTCTCTCACACACACAAACACACATACATACATACATACATACATACACACACATGTATATAATATATATATATGTATATATATATATATATGTGTGTGTATATATATATACATAATATATATATATATATATATATGTGTGTGTGTGTGTGTGTGTGTGTGTGTGAGAGAGAGAGAGAGAGAGAGAGAGAGAGAGAGAGAGAGAGAGAGAGAGAGAGAGAGAGAATATACCAGGTTTCTAAAAACAATACTCGTATGCATTTAGAAATACTCCTAGAGCAAATTCAGGGCGCATAGATCCGCTTATGGGAACATTCACACAACCAGCACGTACACCCGCTGAATATGAAATATGCAGACTGCACAGCAAGATATTACCTGTACAATGTGTGCAAAACAACGTGCATACAACACCCGAGAAAATCCGGAACGCTAAACAAAAAAGGAAAAAAAAAAAAAAAAGAAAAGAAAGAAAAAAAACAACTAAATCAAAAACAATAAAATAAAAAAGGAAACAAAACAAAACACTAAACAAAACAGAACACAAAAACGAAACACAAAACAAAGAAGATAGCTACAAAATCCCATTGCTTTCTAGTTGCTGTTTTACTGCGCTAACCACTAAGCCACGCCGACTGGGTCCTATCACAAATATGAACAATTCATAGACTTGCAAAGCACCAAACAGCGTAACCGAAAACCATTGATTGTGTATAATAGAATCAGACAGGGATCTCGTTTTTAGGAACTATAACTCTTATTAATGAATGCCAGCAGCTTAGGTGTGAACACACAACGCTCTGTTTGCTGGTTCTGTCTGGCAGGGCCGGTTTTCTATTTCAAATTCCAGAGAACGAATGTGCGGTGAATTAATTTATTGTGTTCGATAGTAGCTGGCTTGTTCAGCACATTGGCTTTGATGCCCGAGTATTTCTGTATTCAGTGATTCACACTGCCTCTTCTTTTTCTCGTTGTTATTCTTTGGGATTACGAAATAAATGAGATTTAAAGAGTCGATGCAATTGTTGTGTATGTGTGTGTGAGAGAGAGAGAAAGAGAGAGAGAGAGAGAGAGAGAGAGAGAGAGAGAGAGAGAGAATGAATGCGAGAGAGAGAGAGAGAGAGGTAGAGAGATTTCAACTGTTATTGTTTTGATCATGAAGGCTATCAACCCATATACGTTGTTAAGCCATATGGTATGGTTTCATAAACACATGTATTTCAACATATTTACATACACATATACATACAATCACACTTACAATCATATATGCATATGTATGCATGCTTACATGCAAATCACATACAGTGATACTACATACACGCTTAAAAGATACGTGCCTACACTTACTCGCACACACACACTCGCACACACACACACACACACACACACACACACACACACACACACACACACACACAACACACACACACACACACACACACACAACACACACACACACACACACACACACACACACAAGTACGTGCGTACATACATACGTAAAAACGTAATACTTACATGCATACATACATACATACATACATACATACATACATACATACATACATACATCATACATACATGCATACATACATGCATACATACATACATACATACATACATACATCATACATACCTGCATACATACATACATACATGCCTACCTACCAACATACATACCTGCATACATACATACATACATGCCTACCTACCATACATACATACTGCATACTACATACATCATGCACTACCATACATTACATCATAAACACATACATACATCATACATACATATGCTACGTTCATACAAGAGTATAAATGTGTGAGAGAGAGTGGAGAGAGGGGTGGAGAGAGAGGGAGGGAGGGAGGAAGAGAAGGAGAGATAACAGAGAGGGGAGGAGAGGGAAAGAGTCTCTCTCTCCTCTCTCTCTCTCTCTCTCTCTCTCTCTCTCTCTCTCTCTCGTGTCTGTCTGTCTGTGTATGTGTGTTGTGTGTGTGTGTGTGCTTTTAAAATTTTGTCAACAGAGATTCTTCAGCTGCTCATGTTTTCCGATTTAGATGAGACCATCTGAAATGCGTGTATACTGACATCACTTGTACGAAATTGCAACCAATAAACAAATGAACAAATAAACACATCAGAAACAAAATCGACGACATTTTAGCTCACATCTGTCAGTTTCTTCTAAACACATTTCTATACAATTTGGATAAAATAAATCATTGACCCACCTTAGTATTACAAATCCAAAAATGAGAAACAAACGGTCAATCCAACTTTCCTGGGTCAAAACTGCTTGGTGATAAAAAAAAGTATCTGCAAGTGACACGTGAGGGGACATTGTTAATACCGTTTATGTCGGTGTTTATTTTCGCTGGTGTTTGTGAACTTCTGCCACGCAATGAATCACTTGTTACCTCATTGAGTTTGCCTCCTCTAACAGTCCAAAAAACAGAAGATAGGGGGTATCGAGCTTCCATTTGGGGGTTCTGAGTTTAACTGATTCTGTTAAAACGTTTGTCCAGTAAATAGGCTGAACATGACTGTTGCGCTTAGTGTAGCTCTAGTATGCCCAGGAACATGACTGTTGCGCGTTGTGTAGCTATATTATGCCCAAGAATATGACTTGCGCGTTGTGTGGCTATATTATGCCCAAGAATATGACTGTAGCGCAGTGTGTGGCTATATTATGCCCGAGAGTATGACTGTTGCGCGTTGTGTGGCTATATTATGCCCAAGAATATGACTATTGCGCGTTGTGTGGCTATATTATGCCCAAGAATATGACTGTAGCGCAGTGTGTGGCTATATTATGCCCAAGAATATGACTTGCGCGTTGTGTGGCTATACTATGCCCAGGAACATGACTGTAGCGCAGTGTGTGGCTATATTATGCCCGAGAGTATGACTGTTGCGCGTTGTGTGGCTATATTATGCCCAAGAATATGACTATTGCGCGTTGTGTGGCTATACTATGCCCAAGAATATGACTTGCGCGTTGTGTGGCTATACTATGCCCAGGAACATGACTGTAGCGCAGTGTGTGTGGCTATATTATGCCCGAGAGTATGACTGTTGCGCGTTGTGTGGCTATATTATGCCCAAGAATATGACTATTGCGCGTTGTGTGGCTATACTATGCCCAGGAACATGACTGTAGCGCAGTGTGTGGCTATATTATGCCCGAGAGTATGACTGTTGCGCGTTGTGTGGCTATATTATGCCCAAGAATATGACTATTGCGCGTTGTGTGGCTATATTATGCCCGGGAACATGACTGTTGTGTGGCTATACTATTCCCAGGAATATGACTGTTGCGTGTTGTGTGGCTATATTATGCCCAGGAATATGACTGTTGCGTGTTGTGTGGCTATATTATGCCCAGGAATATGACTGTTGCGCGTTGTGTGGCTATACTATTTACAGGAATATGACTGTTGCGTGTTGTGTGGCTATATTATGCCCAGGAATATGACTGTTGCGCGTTGTGTGGCTATATTATGCCCAGGAATATGACTGTTGCGCGTTGTGTGGCTATACTATTCCCAGGAATATGACTGTTGTGCGTTGTGTGGCTATATTATGCCCAGGAATATGACTGTTGTGCGTTGTGTGGCTATATTATGCCCAGGAATATGACTGTTGCGCGTTGTGTGGCTATATTATGCGCAGGAAAATATGACTGTTGCGCGTTGTGTGGCCATATTATGCTCAGGAATATGACTGTTGAGCGTTGTGTGGCTATACTATTCCCAGGAATATGACTGTTGAGCGTTGTGTGGCTATATTATGCCAAGGAAAATATGACTGTTGCGCGTTGTGTGGCTATATTATGCCCAGGAATATGACTGTTGAGCGTTGTGTGGCTATATTATGCCCAGGAAAATATGACTGTTGCGCGTTGTGTGACCATATTATGCTCAGGAATATGACTGTTGCGCGTTTTGTGGCTATACAATGCCTAGGAACATGACTGTTGCGCGGTGTGTGGATATATGATGCCCAGGAATTTGACTGTTGCGTGGTGTCTGGATATATGATACCCAGGAACATGACTGTTGCACGGTGTGTGGATATATCATACCCAGGAACACGACTGTTGCGCGGTGTGTGGATATACTATGCCCAGGAATATGACTGTTGTATGGTGTCTGAATATATCATACCCAGGAACATGACTGTTGCACGCTGTGTGGATATATCATACCCAGGAACATGACTGTTGCCCGCTGTGTGGATATATCATACCCAGGAACATGACTGTTGCCCTCTGTGCGGATATATCATACCCAGGAACATGACTGTTGTGCGGTGTGTGGATTTATCATATCCAGGAACATGACTGTTGCACGCTGTGTGGATATATCATACCCAGGAACATGACTGTTGCGCGCAGTGTGGATATATCATACCCAGGAACATGACTGTTGTGCGGTGTGTGGATATATCATACCCAGGAACATGACTGTTGCGCGGTGTGTGGATATATGATATGTGTGGATATATCATACCCAGGAACATGACTGTTGTGCGGTGTGTGGATATATCATATCCAGGAACATGACTGTTGCACGGTGTGTGGATATATCATACCCAGGAACATGACTGTTGCGCGCAGTGTGGATATATCATACCCAGGAACATGACTGTTGCGCGGTGTGTGTGGATATATCATACCCAGGAACATGACTGTTGCGCGGTGTATGGATATATGATACCCAGGAACATGACTGTTGCGCTATGTGTGGATATATGATTTGTGTGGATATATTATACCCAGGAACATGACTGTTGTGCGATGTGTGGAAATATCATACCCAGGAACATGACTGTTGCGCTATGTGTGGATATATGATTTGTGTGGATATATCATACCCAGGAACATGACTGTTGTGCGATGTGTGGATATATCATACCCAGGAACATGACTGTTGCGTTATGTGTGGATATATGATTTGTAATAATAATAATAATAATTACAATATTTATATAGCGCAAAATCTCGATAAAAATCAAATCTAAGCGCTGAACATACACTTACGCACGCGCGCACACACACGCACACACACACTTACATATGGCTATAAATGGGGAAAAAGAATAAAAGCAATGGAAAATTATAGAGAGCATATTATATACAAATATATATTACAATGTGATTCCCCTCCGAGTGGAGACAGGCTACAGAGGGGGATGAGTGAGGTCAGGATTTTTTGCAGAGGAGAAAAGGTGAGTTTTGAGAGCGGACTTGAAGGAGACAAAAGTAGGTTGCTGACGGACAGAGAGAGGAAGTTTGTTCCAGGAAAGTGGACCAGAAACAGAGAAGGCTCGTGGACCATAGGTATTAAGCTTGGTGCGTGGAAAGCGAAAAGTCAGAGGATCGGAGGCAGAGCGGAGGGTACGTGAGGGAACATAGATATCAAGTAGGCTTGTGTGGATATATCATACCCAGGAACATGACTGTTGCACGGTGTGTGTGGATATATCATACCCAGGAACATGACTGTTGTGCGGTGTGTGGATACATCATACCCAGGAACATGACTGTTGTGCGATGTGTGGATATATCATACCCAGGAACATGACTGTTGTGCGGTGTGTGGATTTATCATATCCAGGAACATGTCTGTTGTGCGTTGTGTGGATTTATCATATCCAGGAATATGACTGTTGTGCGTTGTGTGGATTTATCATATCCAGGAACATGACTGTTGCACGCTGTGTGGATATATCATACCCAGGAACATGACCGTTGCGCGCAGTGTGGATATATCATACCCAGGAACATGACTGTAGTGCGGTGTGTGGATATATCATACCCAGGAACATGACTGTTGTGCGATGTGTGGATATATCATACCCAGGAACATGACTGTTGTGCGGTGTGTGGATATATCATACCCAGGAACATGACTGTTGTGCAATGTGTGGATATATCATACCAGGAACATGACTGTTGAGCGGTGTGTGGATATATCATACCCAGGAACATGACTGTTGTGCGGTGTGTGGATATATCATACCCAGGAACATGACGTTGTGCGCTGTGTGGATATATCATACCCAGGAACATGACTGTTGCACGGTGTGTGGCTGTCTTATGCCCAGGAATTATCTCACCACCTTGCCTTTTCGGCTTGTGAACAAGGTAACAGTGGACTGGGTCATGCAGCGCAGGGACAGCTTCCTCCCCCCCCCCCCCACACACACACACCTTTGCTTGGCGAGAAGGATTGCGTGTGACGTTCGGAGATGAGAGGTGACTATTTAGCTTGCGGTGAGACATTGTTGTTCTGGGTCCCACCCAACACTCTCGGGTTTTTCTTGTTAATCGCACTTGTTACTGACTGTATATTCTTAGTGTTATGATTCTTTCTTTTCTAAAGCGTTATTTGAGAAAACACCTACTTGACAGTTCTTCAGCTTTAAAAAAAAAAGGAAAAAAAAAGAAAGATAAAAAAAGAAAGAAAAAAGAAAGAAAAGAGAAAAAAGCTTAAACATGTTTATTGATAACAACTGGTCAGTCGACTAGTTCCTGTCATACACCCGTCAAACCGTTTTCGTACATGATTGACAAGAGTGCAAAATTGAGTTTTCACTGGAAAAAAAATTGTTAATGCTGAAATAGGAATTCAAAATTCTTTGTTTTTTCTTACAGTAGCGAATCAGAATGGTAACATCCTCCGAAGACCTATCTCAGAAACTAAGCATCTAATTTAACCCTTTCATTTCCAAAACTGTTGCGCCTCCAGCCAAAATACCAAGCGCGCACAACGGTGAAAAACACTAACAACTCATTCAGTCCTCATATTTGCCAGAAAACACATTTTTTTAAGGAAAACAGTTGCAGACCTATATTACACTCTTAACAAGATCAGCAGCAGCAGATGACCCTTGAGTGACGACAATAGCTAGGGTTTGGAATGATTTTTTTTTTTCATCGTTAGAAAGAGTGTAAAGTTGGGATATATATTCTTGAATATAGTAAATCTGATCTTCTGGCGACGTGCGACTCATTCCTTGGTGGAGGGTCACTTTTTCTTTAACCATGCGGTTGTTGACTGGTGTGATATAACTCTCTGCGTGTCTGACGAAAGACAGTGTTTTTATTGTGTGTGGTGTTCGATTTGCTTTTATTTCTCTTTGCCCTGTATGTCACTCTTAATTCATCGGATAATGGTATCTGAAGTGTATGTGTACCGTGTGTGTGTGTGTGTGTGTGTGTGTGTGTGTGTGTGTGTGTGTGTGTGTGTGTGTGTGTGTGTGTGTGAGTGTTGTGTGTAGAGTGTTGTGTGTGTGTGTGTGTGTGTGGTGTAGAGTGTGTGTGTGTATGTGTGTAGTGTGTGTGTGTGTGTGTGTGTGTGTTGTGTGTGTGTGTGCAGGCGTGAGTGTGCATATGTATAATATATATATAATAATAATAATAATAATAAATTTTATTTAATAGCGCAAAATCTTGATAAAATCAAATCTAAACGTGATATGAATATATATATACTATATATATGTGTGTGTGTGTGTGTGTGTGTGTGTGTGTGTTGTGTGTGTGTGTGTTTTGTTTTTGTGTGTGTGTGTGTGTGTGTGTGTGGTGTGTGTGTGTGTGTGTGGTGTGGTGTGTGTGTGTGGTGTGTGTGTGTGGTGTTTACGTAAGGTGATACGGGATCGCGTGCGGTATGGTATATTGTGGTAAGTATTCACGCCAGCGCGTCCTTGACGTGCGTAGATTGCTATTGTAGTACTCTTTCTGACTGTGAAGTATGTCTGTATGTTTCACTATTGCTGTCTGCTATATGCTCTTTGTCTGTCTGTCTTTTGTGTCTGTTGGTCTCTCTCCCTCCTCCTCCCCTCTCTCTCACACTCACGCTTTTCTGTCTCTACACACGCTCTCTCTCTCTCTCACGCTCTCTCTCTCTCTTTCTCTCTCTCTTTCTCTCTCTCTCTGTATCTCTCTCTCTCACTCTCACTCAGGCTCTCTCTCTCTCTCTCTCCTCTCTCCGTCTCTCTCTACTCACGCCCCCCTCCTTTCTCTCACGCTCTCTCTCTCTCTCTCTCTCTCTCTCTCTCTCTCTCTCTCTCTCTCTCTCTCGCTCCCTCCCTGTTGTCAAAAAAATAAACGTCGGACTTCCAGTCTGTAGATCCTGGGTTCGATCCTGCCTAGACATTTTCCGCCTGTTGGGTAAAGGGTGGGGATTTTTCCCCGACTCCCAATCAACATAAATACAGGCCTGCCAATGCCTAACGCCTCTTCCTGTGTGTTTGCATGCAGAATGTCAACTATGCACGTTAAATATCCGGTAAGTCATGCCTGTGGCTGGCTTGTGGAAACGTGAAAACGCCCAGTAGTGTAAGCAAATGCATGTTTGAAAAAATGGCTTTCAAATAATAACTTCCGTCTTACAGAATCATTCATCATCATCAAGTGCCTTGCCACATGGCGTTGGCGATCATGGCCCTCCATATGTACACGTATCTATCCCTTGTTGCGGCAAGCACATCTTCCACTTTCTCTGTCTTCAGCCACTCTGCAAGTCCGTCCAATATTTTTCCCTGGGTGTACCTGGTGCTCTCTTTCCCTCCAGCTTTCCTGTTGTGACCAGGTGCTCCAATTACCCTTTCCTCATAAAATGGCCTATAAATGTTGCCTGTCTTTTCCTAATCTTACTTATGAATGATCTTCTTGTGTCTGCCTCCATCAAGACTGTCTCGTTCGTTTTCTTTGCTGTCCATGGAACTTTCAACATTCTTTTCAGAAACCTCATTAACATTATCATTATCATTTGCTGTCCCCACGAAAACGCCCAGCAATGTAACCAACGGCATGTTTGACACAAATGGCTTCCACCTTATAAATTCATTAGCATTATCATTATCATTGCTGTTTATATCATTAGCATTAGCATTGTAATTGCTGTCCCCAATCCCCCCCTCACCCCGCCCGTAGATATGTTGGGGGCTCTTTCAGTATAAATAGTATCCCCTCCTGGAAATTTTGTGCTAGAAACATCCTCTTTTCTGTCACTCTCTTTGTTTCTTTCTTCCTCCTTTGCTTTCTGTCATTTCTTCTTATCATTTTCTGCCTTGATGGTCCATTCATCTGTATGTGTTCGATAATTCGATAAATTCGTAGTACTTTCTCTTAAGATTGATAATTGGATACATGTATTAAGTGCATTTTTGGCTCTAGGGAAAAAAAATATGCAGAAGCAATTTTACGTAATTAAGACCGGTTTTTATATATTTTAGTGTCCTTAGTTATGCTAAATTTTGTATTCAGATATGTTTTTTTAAAATCCCCTGTGCGATAAATTGGACTGAGTGGTTAACGCCAGGGGCACCTCCTTAGATTATGTGCGCGAATACATTTCCTTTTCTTTTTCTGTTGAAGCACCGTGTGTGTATTGAAATGTTTATAGCCCTGATATAGCTATACACATGTCAGTTGGGCTTTAAGCAATAATAAGAATAATGCTGTCCCCATCAGCTCATTTATGTAGGTTAGGAACAGAAGTAGCAGGCGGTAAAACTAATCATATAAACTAGGATCACATGGGCTTCAGTGTAACGCTGTTTTATCTCAGTGTAGACCATGTTTGAATATAGGCAAATGGTGATATCACTTCTTGAGACACCCCCCCCAAACAAACATAACAAAAACAAATCAAACAGATGCAAAACTCAGTACGTCTGAAATTCGAAAACTGTTGCCCATTTGGTATTAGAGATAGTGATATCACAACTATGGGAAGCCCCTCATGCTGGTCAAACAACTACTGAAATACTTGAAGATGGCGTGTGGCTGCCGAAGAGGTACTTCGTTTAAACTTATTTTCAATTATTTAGCTTTGCAGTTTCACGTACCTTATTATTTAGTTTTGCGTTTAAGACATTTTGGCATGTAATACACTTAACAAAAACCACGAGCCGATAAGTAACAGCTTGCGTGTTTTTCCGACATTTTCATGACTGAAAATGTCCCAGTGAAACACCCATAATAGTGTAAGAGAGTATACATGTATGAAATGCTTTGATACGATTGTTCATGCAGTTTATCGTCCATTGGAAGACACCTGTAGCCGTGGGATGTGCAGGTATTCATATGGCATGGGGATGCTGGCGGTTCTTTCAGTATAAATTGTATCCCCACCTTCTGCAAATTTTGTGATAGAAGTTTCCTCTTTTCTGTCACTGTCTTTGTTTCTGTCTTGTTCCTTTGCTTTCCGTCATTTCTTCCTCTAATTTTCTGCCTTGCTGGTCCATTCACCTGTATATTGTTCAATGAAGTCTTACGTACTTTCTCTTAGGATTGGTAATTGGGTACATGTATGGACTGCATTTTTGGCTTTAGGCAAATGAGATATGCGGAAGCAATTTTAGGTAATTTAGGTCTGTTTTTATATATGCTTTAGTGTCCTTAGTTATGTTTAATTTGTCTTGAGGTATGTTTTTAAATCCCCTGTGCGATAAATTCTTAGGGCGAGGGGTTTTATTACTTTAATTTGAGGATTTTTTGTCGTATTCTGTACAATTTGTCACGTTCAGATTTTACGAAGGGCACGCGTATATGAAATTCAATGGCAGCTGTCTTCTTCTGTGTAAAAAATCCGGCATATGGAAGAGCAAAATGTTTGGAGGAACAATGTTAGGAGTGTAGGCCTGGAAGTCGAGAATGAACACTGAAACCTTGAATTCAAACTGCTGAAAGAAATAAAGGAAGTATATATTGTGTAAAAACAGAGTACTCCACAGCCTGTCTCAAGTCCATTTAAATATACATATATATAAAAGGGGGGGTGGGGGTGAGGAAGAAGAAGAAATGGAGACCACACACTAAAAATATTAAAACCCGTTTCATGTTGACAGTCCCGCGGCCATCTTCTTTTCACTTTAATATCTCCCATCTTGAAGAGCTCTTCAATGGAGACTGAAGTAGGTGCCAGTGTTTTGGCCTGAGGGGATAAGGATAAGGAGGTGAACAACTCCAGTTTAAAATGTTGTGGTCGGTTTGTCTGTCTGCCTGCAGTCGAAACGGTAGACGAAAATCAAATGGACATATTCCTTTGTTTTCTCCCCTGTGAAAAAAAAGTCTGTAGCGCTTTTTGACAGATGACAGGGAGTTACGTCCTTTTGAATCGTTGTATAATCCTGAACAACTCTGAAGTTTTGAGTTTAAAGTTTGCTCAAAAGTGATTCCTCGTACTCGGACAATTCGTACGCTGCACATTTGAATTTGTCAATAATTATCTCCTAGACACCTTAAGCCTGAATAAAGTCCAGTGCCCTGATAAGATCTTGGAATAGGAAGGGGCATGAGAACAGGATCTACGAAGCAGCAATCTGACACCTCCAGAATGACTGGCACTTTCCAGTGGAGTAGCAAACAGGCCAGCCTTTTTTCCTCTTATTGCAGGCTGATATTTTTCCTGTCTCGCCACTGCTCCTTTCTCTTCTCTACACCAAACCCATCATTTTGCGTGTGCTTTGTGCCCTGGAGCTTTCGTCGTTGGTTATTGCTTTGGTGACTGATGAGTGTGCTCTCCTTGAGATGATTCTTGAATCCAGATTTGGTGCCTTATAAATGTCATTGTTCTCATGTTTATTATGATTGTTTTCGTCCACTTCTTTATCAGCAGAACAAGCATACACTGCTAGGTCGTTGTGTTCTTAAAGACTGAGGTGACGTACACCTCATAAATCTCATAACACCTTTAAGGATAGGCTCCACTCCTTCCTCTTTTTCTCTCCTTTTTTCGTTGTCTTTTGTTTAAATCTCCTTGTTAGTGGTTCTTTTCTGTTAAAATACATTAAATGACACATCATCACAAATACATTTACCATCCTGAAAAAGCAGCACAGGTCACAAGCAAAAGTGCAACATAATCAAGATCCTTTGATAGAGTTTGACAACAGTTTCACAATAATTCGATTATACAAACTAGGCTCAAACTCGTACTATCAAGTTAAAATGCACTATCATTGTGTCATCCAATTCCTCACTTACAAGGAAGTATCGCTCATTAAAGCAGAAACGAAAGCATCAAAAGTAGTAATAGTTTAAAAAAAATCACCTGGGATACATTTTTAATCAATTGAGTAATATATTTTAGCAGCAGCTGATGATCATATTGCTGTTGCTGCTGCTGCTGTTGGTCTTACTTTGTTGTTTGTGTTTTGTGTTTCAGTTTCTTCCTGGCCTATATTTTTCATCCTCACACTTGTTTTAAAAGAGTACACACACACACACACACACACACACACACACACACACAAACACACACACAACACACACAACATATATATATATATATATATATATCTGATCTTTTCTTAAAAAGACCCCAAACGAGCTACTGAATGCAGCAGACATCATGGATATAGCGTGACAGCAATCAGAAACCAAGATAAAGCATATGATTGTTTTTAATGATGTCTGGTAGAAACCTGTCCAATTGTGCATGATGCTATACCTAGCGTTCGATACACATATTCATTCCCACAGTTTTTACCTCTTAGGACACACATACACACACACACACACACACACACACACACATACACAACACACACACACACACACACACACACACACACACACACACACACACACACACACACACACACACACACACACACACGAAGGCTTGGAAGAATGGATGAGTGTTTGAAAGTGGGGGCTACTTCAAGACAGCGCACCCCCAGACATTGGGTGTGTGGTTTAATATTGACGATCCTGACGACATCGTCTTCACAGTGTAATATCTCCCGTGTTGAAGAGCTCTTCAAAGGGAGTGAAGTAAGTGCTGGCACTTTGGTCTGGGGGGGGGGGGGGGGTAGGAGTATGGGGTAGGATTGGACAACTCGATTTCTACTTGTTGCGTTCGGTGTGCCTGTCTGCCTGCGGGAGAGAGTCGTGGAAAGGAAATTTTGCGTTTTGAGAACAATAATGGTGAAAACAAACAAGCAAACAATAAAGGACTCAGTGCTTCCATTACCATGAAAATGTGATTCAGGAACCCTCCTCTCCCTCTATACGTAATTTCTAGAGAATTGTAAAGTCGTAACTTAAGCATTTATGTTGAACAGATCAGGTATCTCTGTTACAGCTTGATAAACCGGAGACTGCATGCTCAAGGCTCTGCTAGCAAGGCTCAAACTCACGTTGTTGCGTTGAAAGACGAACTTTTTAGATCGTCCGGCATGACACAAGCAAGTGAGTGCTGGTCATTGAGCTTGTATTTGTGTCTTGCCCAAGAAGGATTTATCATGTCTGGAAAATTTCATATGCGCTTTACCCAAATCCGCCAGCTATTATGTGACAGACTCCTTGAGCCTGCACAAACCTGATGCGTTGTCGAGAACGTTTCAGTGAAAGGGGAGAGAACAAAGGGGAGGGGTGCATGTTCGTGCTTTTGTGTTTGTGTGAGCCACAGCTCATTGACATGTTTTACTAGATTTTTGTCAGTTCGTTTCTGATGGTCTGTGGGCGTATACACGAGCAGAGAGGTCAAGTGGCTGGTAGGTGTGCATATGATGTTGACTTGAGTCAGAAAAAGATCCCTATCCCTTACCCACAGGGTTATTGTGGGGAAAAGTCAATCTGAGATCTGAGTAGAAATCTGATATCCCAACTCACTTGGCTGAAGCGCCTATCTTCATTAAAACAGAAAGTAAATATAAATAAATTTAATTTTAATTTAATTTAATTACAATATTTATATAGCGCAAAATCTTGATAAAATCAAATCTAAGCGCTGAAACACACACACACGCACGCACGCACGCACGCACGCACGCACGCACGCGCGCGCACACACACACACACACACACACACACACACACACACACACACACACACACACACACCACACACACGGCTATAAATGGGGAGAAAGAATAAAAACAATGGAAAATTATAGAGAGCATATTATATACAATTATATATTGCAATGTGATTCCCTCCGAGTGGAGACAGGCTGCAGAGGGGATTGAGTGAGGTCAGGATTTTATGCAGAGGAGAAAAGGTGAGTTTTGAGAGCGGACTTGAAGGAGACAAAAGTAGGTTGCTGACGGATTGAGAGAGGAAGTTTGTTCCAGGAGAGCGGACCAGAAACAGAGAAGGCTCGTGGACCATAGGTATTAAGCTTAGTGCGTGGAAAGCGAAAAGTCAGAGGATCGGAGGCAGAGCGGAGGGTACGTGAGGGAAGATAGATCTCAAGTAGGCTTGACAGGTAATCGGGGGCTGCGTTATTGAGGCTTTTGTAGCACATGGTGTCTAGTTTGTACTGTATGCGCTTTGATACAGGGAGCCAGTGAAGTTGTGCCAGGAGAGGAGATATGTGATTAGCTTTTTTCTTTTTGAGTACAAGGCGTGCAGCATTGTTTTGAATGCGCTGTAGGATGTGAGTGGTGGAGGCAGGAAGACCAGACAGGAGTGAATTGCAATAGTCAATGCGAGACATTATGAAGAGAGAACGAGTTTTGCAATTGTTTCCACAGAGAGATACTTCCTGATCAGGCTTATATGATGGAGGTGATAGTAACAAGATCTGGCAGTTTGAGAAACAAAGTTGTTCATGGAGAGGGTAGAGTCAATGCAGACACCAAGGTTTTTAGCTGAATCAGAAATTGGGACTGATGTGTTACATAATGGGGAGAGAAAGAGGAGGCAAATGAATAGATAAATAAATATATGAATAATAACGATAATAACATTACTAAAAACAACAACAATAATAATAACAATGATAATAATGACAATTCTAAGAATAATAATGATACAATAGTGATAATTCTAATAACGATAATAATAATCATGTATAAAAATAATGATGATGAAGGTGATGTTAAAAATTGATATAATAAGAAGAATATATTACTAATGATATTATTGTTATTATTATTAAAGAACATGATAAATGAATGCTATGATAAGTTGAATAAATCTTTTTTCTGATGTGCTTTTTGTCCTTGAAATATTTTATGCAGAGCATGCCACATCTTCACTTCCTTTTTCCTCGAACATAGACCAAGTAGAAAAAATAGCATTGGATTATTTCATACCTGATTTGAAACGAGATATTTGATGCAAAAGTTTTATATTATTGCCTGTCGGTACACGAAAACCAGGACACAACATACAGCTGTTTTACTGTTTTAATGGTACTGGTAGAATGCTCTCCTATTTGTGCTCAATGATTTGTCCTAGGGTTAGGGTACACAGTATTCAGTCCCGGTGAGCTCCTTCTCTCCTTAAGAAATGAAAGGGATAAAATATTGCATTGGGGGTGGTATGAGTGTGTATATGGGTGGGTGAAGTTTCCCTGGGGCTTGAAAAACATGGAGGGGGCTATTTCGAGATGGCAACCCCACACATTTGCCGGCTGGTTTCATGTTTACAATCCTGCCGACATCTCTTCACAGTTTAATATCTCTTGCGTTGAAGAGCTCTTCAGGGGGACTGAAGTAGGTGCTGACATTTTGGTCCAAGACGTGGGGGAGCAGCAGCATAGTTGAACTTTTACATGTCGTGGTTGGTTTGTCTGTCAGAATACGAGCGGGAGCCATAGAGATCAGATTTCTTACGTAGAGAATGCATGAAAGAGAAAAGGAACGTCTTTGCCTCAACTTTGATGAGACCCTCATCAAAGTATACTTTGATGACGGATGGAGAGCTACTTGCGACGCTGTCTACAGTGGACAAAAATGGAAGAAGAATGAATGTCAAAGATTCACTTGATGAATCTACATTTTCCTCTTTCTTTTCTTCATTGTCTGTCTTTTTGGTTTTTATTTTCATGTTATATCTTTTCAGTTTGATTATTGCATTATTCTTACACATTTTTTTCTCCAGAAAAGGGCTGAAAGGGAAACATGTTGTAAAGCAATTACAGATCTATTTTTTTCGTGTGCGTTCCTGTTTTGGTATCGAAAACACACTGTGCACATATGTAGTTCTTTGATGAAGATGTAGATGTCCTTAATGTATGTTGAATTTGAAGTCGTATATGAAGCTGAATTGTTTTGTTAATGTTTTTTAAAGTTCTGCTAAAGATGAAAAAAGTTCAGTATAAGATACCAAAAAATGTATTGAGCAATAACTGTTTGTATTGGTCATTGGCTCTCTGAAATGATATTACAAGCAGTCCGTTTAAACTGTTCCTGTTAGAGAGCTGTCCTGTTTTGTGTACAATGTCGTGTACATGAAGAGTAGTGACACCACTATTTCTGCGTTATAATGTCTGGGCTTCAGAATGGACAGTGTTTAAAGACCCCATAACCTTTAAAAGCTTCTTACTTGGTTTCATATTGAAAATACACTGACGCCATCTTCACGATTCAGAATGTCTCCTGTAAAGAGATTTTCAAGAAGGACTGAAGTAGATTGCAGTACTGTAACCTATGGGTAAAACAACTCTAGTTTTATATATTGTGGTTGGTTTGTCTGCCACTGGTGAGAACGATAGGAATTGAATAATGAATACCAACAGCAGTTGGAGGAAGACAGGAGGTTCAATGCACAGTTTTTGAAACAGTTCCATTAAAGTCTGTTTGAAAAATGTGTGGGAGCTACTGAAGTGTACTATTACTCATTAAATGAATTAAATGAGAAAGAAAATATGACAGCTTGGAGTTCGGAGTTTGCTCAATAGGGAGTTGTTGTGTCAACATGCGTCTATGCTCCACCTTCAATCTGCCAACGATTATCTGGCAGACTTCATGAGCTTGTGGAAAACCCTATGCATGACAAGTCTTGAGATGGGCAGAGGGCAGAAGATATTTCTGAAACACAAAGCTGACACCACACAAATGCTGGACACATTAAGTATAGGCAGCAAATAGGCCAGTTTTTAATGCTGCGGACTGCGATTGAAGTCAAGATATCAGACCTATGGTGTAACGCTATATCTAAAGAAAACCATCCAACCTGAGAAGAGAAAAGAACAGGAAGTGTGCATCTGATGGATGTGCTTTCCTAATATTTTCTCTTTACACACACACACACACCACACACACACACACACACACAACACACATACATACAACACACACTCTACACACACATACACAACAAACACACACACACACACATATATATATATATATATATTCTTATATATTATATATATAAATACATACATTTAGATAGATAGATAGATAGATAGACATAGATAATAGATAGATAGATAGATAGATAGATAGATAGATAGATAGATAGATAGATGGATAGATAGACAGATAGATAGATAGATAGATGATGGATAGATAGAAGTTTCCAACTTTAATGATGTTTTTTTTCATTATTTAAAAAAAATGAAGGAAAAATGTGACCATGGAAAGACAGTTTCAGAGACTTCAAAACAGATCAGCAGGCATTTCATACTGCTTGCCAACTGTCAGAAAAATAAGAAAATAGTTGTCACAGTTATTTAAACGCGTCTATCAAAAAAACACATCGTATAAAATTCCATGTCGAGTAGGACACAGGGTATAATGTAATTGGACGGACTTGCAGAGGGGATGAAGACAAAGAGGCTGGGAATTGTACTCGCAGCGACAAAGGTATAGATTTATATGGAGGGCCATAATCGCCAACGCCATGCAGCATGGCATATGATGAGATAATGATAATGATATACTTGTCATACTATCATCTTCTAAAATCGTGTTTTCTTGTTTGGCTATAGGTCAGTGGTTCTCATAATTTAAAACGTGGCATATCTAGATAGTCTCAATGTAATAAAACAGACAGACAAATAAATACATGACATAGAAAGAGAACTTAACAGATACACGAATGATAAAATACAAATAATGTGACAACACAGTAATTATCAGCCTTTCAACCCAGTGGCAACGAAAAAAATCAGACTTAATATTTATCCAACCACATAATTGATTACACATATTTCTTTTCTTCCATTGTGTAAGAAGTTTTTGCTTTCTAACCAGTATGTAAAACGAAATAGATTTCGAATCTTACTTTTATTCTGCAATTAAATTATCATGTCTCTGATTCCATAAGCGAAATAAACGTAGTGATATGTTTATAAACTGTGCACATACATACATGCATGCTATCACGACAACACTCATACTCCTGTGTGCATTGAAACATAATTGCTTGTACAGATTTTGCAAATAAAATCTTTAAAACAAACAAATCCTCATGCACACATAATGCATAGACATAAGCATAGCCTGTACGTTGACGCTTTCTTTAGATCTATTGAACTATTTAAAGAAAGAGCATTTGGTAGGATCATTATGTCTTTTATATCTGTGCATTCATAACTCCCTTCCTAAAGATCTCTCCCGTAACATTTCTCTTGACAGATTTTCCATAAGCTTTTTCAAATATGAAACGATTTAAATCGCGCCTGTGTGAGCGTGAAAGATTAACCTGATGAATCAACATTTGACTATTTCTTGTGTCCGTTATTTTTTTTTTTTCTAAGGGGGGAGGGGGTTCTACTTCTTTGAGAATTTTTTTTTCGTACTTTTGTACAATTTGTCACGTTCGGATCTTAAAAAAAGGGCAGGTCTACTCGAACTTCAATGGCACATGTCCTCTGCTGCTGTGTAAAAACAAAATCACATGTGGAGGTTCAAAATGTTAGGAATGTAGGCCTGGAGACTGAGAGTGTGTACTAAAAGAAATAAAGGAAGGAAATATTGTGTAAAAACAGAATACTCCACAGCCTGTCTCAAGTCCATTAGGAAAAAAAGGGGGAAGTAGAAGAGATGGAGACGATACACTAAAATGTTAAAGCCTGTTTCATGTTGACAATCCCGCGGCCATCTTCTTTTCACTTTCATATCTCCCATCTTGAAGAGCTCTTCAAGGGAGACTGAAGTACGTGCCGTGTTTTGGCCTGAGGGGATAAGGATAAGGAGGCGAACAACTCCAGTTTAAAATGTTGTGGTCGGTTTGTCTGTCTGCCCACAGTCAAAACGATCGAAGGAAATTACAACGGATCATATTCCTTTGTTTTCTTCCCTGTGAAAAAAGTCTGTAGTGCTTTTTGACAGATGACAGGGAGTTACGTCCTTGTGACTCCCCGTATAATCCTGAACAACTGAAGTTTTGAGTTGAAAGTTTGCTAAAAAAAATATAATGGTTCCTCATACTCAGACAATTCATATGCTGCACATTTGAATTTGTCAATAATTATCTCCAGACACCTTAAGCCTGAGCAAAGTCCAGTGCCCTGATAAGATCTTGGAATAGGAAGGGGCATGAGAACAGGATCCACGAAGCAGCAATCTGACACCTCACAATGACTGGCACTTTCCAGTGGATTAGTAGTTAGCAAACAGGCCAGCTTTATTTTTCTTGTTGCGGATTGAGATTGAACTTCGAGACATGGGATCTTTTCTTGTTTACTCCTCTCCCCTCTCGAATTTCCCCACCCCCCAGCTTGCGCGTGCTTTGTGCCCTGGAGGTTTCGTAGCTGGTGACTGCTTTGATGATTGATGAGAGTGCGCGCCTTGATTTGATTCTTGAATCCAGATTTGGTACCTTATGAATGTCGTTATTATCATGTTTATTATTATTATTATTATCTTCCATCCATTGCTTTATTACCAGAACCAGTCACGACCGCTAGGTCGGTTGTGTTCTTAAAGACTAAGGTGACTAGTCCTCACAAATGTCATGGCACCTTTAAAGATGGGCTCCACTCTTTTCCCCCATTTTTTTTCTCTTTTTTAAATGTCATTATTATGCAGTTTTTTGTCTATGAAATACATTAAATGACACATCATCACAAAATATCTATCATTCTGGAGAAGAAGCATAGGTCACCAACATAATCAACAACCTTCTAATAATCTGCTAACAGTTTCACAAAAATTCAGTCATGCAAGTCAAGTTCAAACTCGTACTGCCCGTTAAAATGTGCTATCACTGTCATCCAGCTTCTCACTTACAAGGAAATATTGCTCATTAAAGCAGAAATGAAAATGTCAAGAGCAGGAGAAGTTACAAAGTGATCCATCGATTCATGATACGATCTTGCTGTTGCTGTTGCTGCTGTGATGGTCTTGTTCTTGTTCATGATTTCCGTTTATTTTTTCTTCCTTGCATTTTTCACCCTTTCACTTGTTTTAAATGATTACTTGTACTCTGTTCTTCTGTCATTGGTTTTCCTCCAACAGACATTGAAATGAAAAATAAATTGACCATTTTCATAAAATACCCAAACAAGGTACTGAATACTGCAGGACATAGATACTGCGTGCTTGCAATCTAAAACAAGATTTTGCAATCGAAAACCAAGATTGAGCGATATAGCTCTCGTAACAGTGCGTGGCAGAAAGCTCTCCTAGTGTGCATGATGCTTTATCCTAGGATTGTGTACACGATATTCAATCCCAAACGGTTTTACCTCTTATGAAAAAAGATCAGAAGAATGGATGAGTGTTTGAAAGTGGGGGCTATTTCTAGACACTATAGCCCAGACATTGGCTGTGTGGTTTAATATTGACGATCTTGACGACATCACCTTCACAGTGTAATATCTCCTGTGTTGAAGAGCTCCTCAAAAGGACTGAAATGAATCCTGGCACTTTGGTCTGGGGGGTAGGAGTATGGGATGGGATCGGACAACTCGATTTCTACTTGTTGCACTAGGTGTGCCTGTCTGCCTGTGGGTGGGAGTCGTGGAAATCAACTTTTGCTTTTCAGGAAAAAGAAAACAGCAAAGAAACAAAATAAACAAAACAAAACAAACACGCACAAAAAGACATATTGCTTCTATTACCATGAAAATGTCATTCAGTTTTCTCCCCCCCCCCAAAAAAAAAAAGAAAAGCAAAACAACAACACTCAAACAAAATAAACAGAACAACAAAAATGTAGCTTTAGCATTTATTTCAGGTATAACAGGTTAGATGTCTCCATTACAGCTTTGAGAACTGGAGACTGCACACTCAGGGGTTTGCAACCAAGCCTCAGAACTGCTGTTGTTAGATTGAAAGATCAGAACTTCTATTTTTAGATCACACAGCATCACAAAGGGAGTGCCAGTCATTTACCTTGTATTTGTGTCTTGCCCACAAGGGATTCACCAAATCCGCCAACTACAATGCGACAGACTCCTTGAGCCTGCACAAACCTGACACGTTGACGAAAAGTTTGAGTCAAAGGGGAGAGAACAAAGGGGAGGGGTGCATGTTCGTGCTTTTGTGTTTCTGTGAGCCACAGCTCACTGAGATGTTTTACTGGATTTTTATTAGCTCGTATTTGATGGTCTGTGGGCGTGTACACGAGCAGAGACTTCAGTTTACTGGTTGGTGTGCATAATGTTGACATGAGTCAGAAAAACATCCCTTATCCTTTACCAACCAGGTACCGAGAGGAAAAATCGATCCTAGATCTCCTGATTAAAAGTTTGATATCCCAACCCACTTGGCTGTAGCACCTGTCTTCATTAAAACAGAAAATAAATAAATAGATAAATAATAACGATAATAATAATAACAATGATAATAGTAATAACTATGATAGTAATAGTGATTCTAATAAATATAATAATGATAATACAATAGTGATAATTCTAATAACGATGATATTAATTAGATATAAAGTTTATCATCATGATGATGTTAAAATGATAAGATAAGAATTATTATTAATAACATAATAATAATGATGATGATGACGATGATGATAATAATAACAACAATAATAACAATAATAGTAATAGTGATGATGATAATTATAATAATAATAACACTACTACTACTACTACTACTACCACTACATACTACTACTATATCATTATCATTAAAAAGAATTCGATAAATGAATGTCTATGATAAGTTCGACAAATCTTTATTCTGATGTGTCTAACATTCTTGAAACATTTTATGCAGAGCATGCCACATCGTCACTTCCTTTTTCCTTGAACATAGATCACGTGGAAAATAGTATTGAATTATTTCATAACTGAGCTCAAACGAGATATTTGATGCAAAAGTTTTATATCATTGCCTGTCGGTACACAAATCCAAGACACATCATACAGCTGTTTTAATGGTGCCTGTTAGAGTGCTCTCCTTTCGTGCTCCATGACTTGTCCTAGGGTGAGGACACACAATATTCACAACCAGTGAGCTCCTTCTCCCCGTAAGAAATGAAAGGGATAAAATACGGAGTTGGGGTGGTATGAGTGTGTGTACATGGGTGGGTGAAGTTTCCCTGGGGCTTGAAAAACATGGAGGAGGCTATTTCGAGATGGCAACCCCACACATTTGCCGGCTGGTTTCATGTTTACAATCCTGCCGACATCTTCTTCACAGTTTAATATCTCTTGCGTTGAAGAGCTCTTCAGGGGGACTGAAGTAGGTGCTGACACTTTGGTCCAAGACGTGGGGGTGCAGCAGCATAAACTTGAACTTTTACATGTCGTGGTTGGTTTGTCTGTCAGACTACGAGCGGGAGCCATAGAGATCAGATTTCTTACGTGGAGAATGGATGAAAGAGGAAAGGAGCGTCTTTGCCTCAACTTTGATGAGACCCTCATCAAGGTATACTTTGATGATGGATGGAGAGCTACTTGCGACGCTGTCTACAGGGGACAAAAATGGAAGAGGGAAGAATGTCAAAGATTTACTTGATGAATCCTCATTTTCCTGTTTCGTTTCTTATCTGTCTGTCTTTTTGTTTTTCTTTTCATGTTATATCTTTTCAATTTAATTTTTGCATTATTCTCTCTCCTCTTCTTTCAACAAAGAGGGGCTGAAAGCAAAATTGTTGTGAAACTTTTTTTTTTCGTGTGCATTACGTGTTTGGTATTGACGCTTCGTGCACATATGTTGGTCCTCTGTTGAAGATGTAGATGTCCTTTATGTAATTTGAATTTGAAGTTTCTTGTGAAGCTGATTTGTTTTGTTATTTTTTTGTTTTTGGCTGAAAATGAAAAGAGTTCATTATATGATATGAAGAAAGGTATTGAACAATGACTGTTTATATTGTACATTGTTTCTCTAAAACTAGAGGCTGTGAGCAATCAGTTTAAACTGTTCCTGTCAGAAAATTTTTCTTTTTTGCACAGTGACCGTACATGAACAGCCATTACACCATTGTGTATGCATTATGATGTCTGGACCTGAAAATAGAGAATATTTTAAGACCCTTATCCCTTATAAGTTTCTTCGTTGGTTTCATGTTGATAATGCACATGACGCCATCTTCATGGCTCAGTATGTCGCGTGTTAAAGAGCTCTTCAAGGAAGACTGAGGTAGATTCCAGTACTGTAACCTATGGGTAGAACAACTCGAGTTTTATGTATTGTGGCTGGTTTGTCTGTACATTGATGAGAACCATAGGAATTGAATAATGTGAATCAACACCAGTTGGAGAAAAATAGGGGTTTATGCATACGTTTCCAAAAGAATCCGATTAAGGTCTTTTTGACAAATGGTGGAGAGCTACTTGTAGTGTAGTATAACTCTCTAAATGAAAAATCAAACGAAGAAGAAAATGATAGCTTGGAGTTTGGTGTTTGTTCAACACCCTCAATCTAAGTCTACCAACGATTATCTGGCAGATTCAATGACCCTGTGGAAAACCCTATGCGATGACAAGGTCTTGAAATGGGCAGAGGGCAGAAAAGACTTCTGAAACACTAAGCTGACACTACCAAAATGATGGAGAATTACTATGGGCGGCCAAATAGGCCAGTTTTTAATGCTGCGGGGCTGGGATTAAACTCGAGATATCAGACCTTGGGTGTATGACTCTATTAAAGGAAACAAACAGCTCGTGGACACCAAGAGGAGGAAAGAACAGGACATCCGATGGAAGAGTTTTTCCTGCTAACATTTTTTTTCTTTTTTAAATGTATTTTCCCTGTTTTAAAGGGACTATCTTTTCTTCTACATCTTTTCTCAAAGAAATTTTAGAAGAAAAATGTGACCATGTAAAGACATTTAAAAAAAAAATTGAGGACAGATCAGCAGGCATTTCATACTGTCTGCTAACTTTCATAAAATTAAGAAAGATACAGTTGTTACAGTTATTTCAAAACTGTCAAAAAGTATCACATTGTATATGATCCCATGTCGAGTAGGACGGGGTACACAAGATAGTCTAAGCCAGCTCCTTTCCTATCAGATCTTGAAAGTTGGGAATGTCTCAACAACATGCATTAAAATGTTTCCCGTCAGATATTATGCCGACAAGGTGGGTTACATCTTCACAGTCGAAAAACTCTTCAAGTGGACTCAAGTTGATCCAGGCACTTTGATTTGAAGGGTGGGAGTATCGGAACAGGTCAAAGTATTCATGACGTTATCGATTTGTCTGCGTACTGCAAGTGTGAACTATATCGATGAAAAACACGAAAATGTTTGGGGATTGGCGAAAGGGGAAAACAAGTTTTTCGTTCAAAAAGAAAAGAAAATATCGCTCATGTTTTCTGAGCAGTCAGTGTGGGGAAGTGGTTAAGCGCCACGGTCCACTGACTGGGAAGTTGGGGGTTTAAATCCCCTTTCAGACTAGAAAATAACGGTGGAATTGTTCAGCCCCAACCGCTTCCTACCTAGAGTTGAACGTGTTAGGGGCTGGTTGATGAGACGGGTGCCACACAGTCGAGTCTTATCCACTTATACGTAGATATGTCGCTGTGGGCGCTGCCTACTTTTCCTGACCAACACGGCAGGTGTTTGTATCTCTCAGGTCCGGTTGACATAATGATATATTAAGAAATAAAACTAAGAAAAATATATCATACTGTACCTGTCTGTAGGCCTCCCTCGGTTATGGCTGACCATGGACAAAGTACATCCGTTCTAATGTCTAGATGGGCTGTGTGCTTGGTCCAAGCATCGTCGCTTGTGACTGTAGAGACCAATGCGAGAGAGGCAGTCTCTGTCGCAGCGGTCGCATGTGTGCATGCTGATGCTGGTCTGTTGGCTGTCATCCCTTTTCTGCGAACTCGCTTTTCTGCTGCAGCAGCTGACAGTTTGTCCTCACCAATCCGCAGCCGTTTCTTGAGAGTGGTTATCCAGCTGTTGCGGTCGTCTGCGAGGTCCTCCCAGGACTCAGTGTTGATCTCCAGCGCCTTCATGTCACGTTTGCAAACGTCTTTGTATTTCAGCTGTGGGCGGCCAATGTTTCTCTGCCCTGTGGCAAGCTCACCATAAAGGATGTCTTTTGGGATGCGACCATCTTCCATGTGACGAACGTGACCCAACCAGCGCAACCGACGCTGTCTCAGCATGGTATGCATGGTTGGGAGGCCAGCGCGGGTCAGGACTTCGGTGTTGGTCACCTTGTTTTGCCAGGAAATGCCGAGTATGCGCCATAGGCTTTTCAGGTGGAAGGTATTGAGCCTTTTCTCCTGATGAGCATGCGTGGTCCACGCCTCGCTGCCATACAGCAAGGTGCTGAGGACACAGGCGTTGTATACATCCATCTTTGTTTTCGTGGTCAGCTTGGGATTTGTCCACACCCTTTGTGTGAGGCGGGCTAGTGTTGTGGCTGCCTTCCCGATCCTCTTGTCGATCTCTGTGTCAAGGGAGAGGTTATCGGTTATGGTGGACCCAAGATACGTGTATTGATGGATGGCTTCAAGCTCGTAGTCATCAATGGTGATGGCTGGTGGAGATATCACTGTATTGTACATAATTATGTCTTTATGATAAATAAGATGTGTTTTGTCGATTTATTGCAAAACAATAAAAAAAAAACATAAATAAATAAATGCCCCCCCGTGGGAATGCCGGGGGCTCTCTGTGTGTAAATGGTATCCCTACCTTCTGGAAATTCTGTGCTAGGAATTTTCTTTTCTCTTTGTTTCTACCTCGTTCCTTGCTTTCTATCATTTCTTCTTAACATTTTCTGTCTTGCTGGTCCATTCACCTGTATGCATTCGATAAAGTCTTAAGTACGTTCTTTTAGGATTGATAATTGGCTACATGTATTAAGTGCGTTTTGGCTCTAGGGAAATGAGATATGCAGAAGTAATTTTAGGAATTTACGTCCGTTTTTAGACAGTTTTAGTGGCGTTAGTTATGTTTAAATTTGTATTCAGGTATGTTTTTTTTAATCTTCTGTGTGATAAATTGGACGGAGTGGTCAACACTTGAGGCATCTTTTAGATTATTTTGGCGAATACATTGATATGTGTCATGTACTTCATTTTCTTTTCAAAGTTTTCCTGCTGAAGGATTGTGTGTATCGAAACTGTTATAGCTTGATCTTTACATACTCTACATACATACATAATACATACATACATTACATACATACATGCATACATACATATAGATCTACATACATATTACGCATGCCTACTATCTACCTACTACCTACCTCCTACATAATATATAATACATACATACATACATACATACATACATAGTACATGCATACATACATACAAAAATACATACATGCATACACACAGACAGACAACAGACATCAATCATCCATCCATCCATATATCCATCCATCCATCCATCCATCCATCATACATACATACATACATGCACATACATTCATACAATATACATACATATATACACACAGACAGACAGACATCCATCCATCCATCCATCATCCATACTTACACATATACTACACACATGCACACATAAAAAATAACATACTAACATACATACATACATACATACATACATACATACATACATACAGACAGACTACAGACATACATATATAACAACTCATCATTTTATGTGCCTGTAAGAAAAGCCACCAATTATGCACGGTGTTTTGTCAGGTAGGATACACGAAATTTAATCTGAGTCAGCTTCTTTTATTATAAACTCAGGGCTGAATTGAAAGTGTTTCAGCCATAACCCATAATGCTCCTTTCCCCAGGCCATTTTCAGAAGAGAAAACAACAACAGGCAAACAAACAAAAAAGGAAAGGAAATAATTCTAGCTGATTTAATGTTGACAGTCTCAAAGACATCATCTTCACAGTTTGGTATCTTCTGTGTTGAAGAGCTCCTCAAGGGGACTGAAGTAGATGCTGATATTTTGGCCCAGGGGCGAAGAGAGGGTGCTTGGCCTACAACCATAAACAAAAACATGCTCTTACGTTGTGTACTCGTTTCATGTGTATATCTGCCGTCAGCGTGTATGGAAATGAAAGGAAATCTTGTACGTCGAGAATGGTGAGAAAAATATAATCCGGGTATTTCTTGTCTAATCTTTCTTTGCTAAGAAGCTCATTACAACGATCTTTTTTTCTTTTAAAAATTTTTTTCAAGGGCATGTCACTTCTCTGGGAACGTTTGGAAGGAATAAAAATGTCCAAGGGTCTGTCTGAGTTAAATTCACGCATTACCCTCCATTTTGTGTCCTCCTTTCTTTTTTCTTCTTATCGTCTTTTCTTCCTTTCATTTCATTTGATTAGTGTGAATATGATAAAGAGGGAGAGAGAGAGAGAGAGAGAGAGAGAGGGTGAGAGAGAGAGGAGTATGATGTGTGTGTGTGTGTGTGTGTGTGTGTGTGTGTGTGTGTGTGTGTGTGTGTTTACTTGGGAAACACAGATGCGTTAATATAGTGAATCGAGTTATTACAAACGTTTGTCAAATTTTGCAAACGTTGTGAGGTTTACTGCTGTAGTCCTAATTATCAATCTAATGACAGACTTAAAAGTTTCAGTTCAGTTTTTGTTTCTCGGGATGGTGTCTCTGGGTCTTAAACTCCATACGCTCTGACAACACGGATACCGTATGAAGGATAAGGTCAGTATTGTCCTGGTATATGGCTTGTACCTGCGCTTTAGATAAAAACATTTTAAAAATCGCTGAATTATTCTTCACTGTCAGGATATTATGAGATATAGGAAAATATGGGGCAAGACCCGTGAAACTGTCACACCACGAAGTACTTAGAAGACAAAAACGTGAGTGACGATACGATGGGCACATTCTCATTCCTGTCGATTCCTCCTTCCTGGAAGAAAGATGAACACATTTTAAAGGGGAGGAGAGGCTAGTGTTTGCCAGCAAGTAAAATGTTTTGGTCTAAGTAATTTTGTAATGCTTATCAAAATTCCCGAAACAAGGTTTTAGTAACAAACTTTTTTGTACCTTTCAAGAAGTTCTGTTCGGTAGTACACTAGATCAGATCGGATAAACGAAGCTCAGTCTCAGCCAGCTCGTTTTTTTTTCTTTCTTTCTTTCTTCTTTCTTAGAAGACACAATAGCAATACCTAAGGTAGGAGGTACTTTCAGAAATCACTTGATTTCAAACCATTAACAAAGTAATACTGGCTGGCTGTTGTGAATTATTCAAATGATTTTGGTGAGGTCTGGAATATATGAGCTTACATAAGTATGTGTCAGTGGAGTACAAATCTGATCCCCGCTTTCGACCAGTTGTAATGTATCTTAACTATCAATGTGAGTAATGCGTTTGTTAGGAATACAATTCTGATTCTCTTGTTTGTTAGGAATACAAAATACAATTCTGATTCTGTTAAGCAAAAAATCTGAATCAGATGAATTGAGTTGCGAGGGTTATAGAATATGACATGTCTGACAGGGGCATTACTGGATTAAAAACAGGTTCGTTTGTGAGAAGAAAAAGAAGAAAACTATATGAGGACAGGGAGAGTGTGAGTCTGTAAGTCTTTAAGCAACGAACTGGGTGCCAATCCTAAGATCTGAGTCAGTGTTTTATTTAGAATAGCCAAGGTCCACACGTACTGCACATGCGTCCCGTTCTATTGGATCAGATGTCGTGGGTTTGAAACCTCGGGGCTTTAATAGTTAGGAGTGTCTCAAGTCTGTGACCCAAAATATTGCTAAGCAGTTTCCCGTTGGCAGTCTCTGAGACGTGATCTTCACAGTTTAAAATCCAATGTGTTGAAACGCTCTCAGGTGCCAGAACTTTGCGTTTTATATGAGAGTTGAAGGGAGTGGGATGGTAAAAACGTATGCTTGTATATTGTGTTTGGTAGTTTGTCTATCTGGCAGTGCCATGGGAATCAAAAGTGCACGTAGAAAAGTTTCTGTTTTATAAACTTTTGATCTTGGATGTCAAAGAACTCTGCCGGGCTAAGAACGTAGTCTTCAGTTTTCATATTATTGAACATTATCACATCATTAATTTTTCTTGAAAGACCTCTGTCTAAAGAGCTTTCAGCAATTGATCGCCCCACCTACTGCTTGGTTTTTCTGACCATATCATTTTTTCATTCAAGTTAAATGGACTACGTACATAACGATGTAATCTGAAATTCACGCAGTAAGCCATGAAGATCCTCTCAAATAAAATCTTTCTAAAGTTGAAATAAGAATACAATTAGGTAGGAAGCTAAATTGATGTGTAAGCTGGTGGACGATTAGGTAGTAAGTAAAAGAAACGACGTGATAGATGGGAGTTAACTGGTATCGATTTGTAGTGTGCCTTTAAGGAGCAAATTTATAGACAGAACAGAAGGTATAGTTACGGTTGCATTTATACTGTCTTTAATTTGGTTAAATGGTTAGTGAGTCAGTCTAGGCGCGGCACAATCTTTCCAGTGTGCATAGCCACATCTTAATATTGGGCGAGACACACACACACACGAACGCGCTCACACACACGCACACTCACACACGCACACGCGTACTCATACACACACGCACACACACACACACACACACACGTACGCGTATACGTACACACATATACACGCGCACACGTACGCACAGACACACACATACCACACACACACACACACACACCACAACACACCAACACACACACACACACCATATATATATATATCATTAGATAATGATGTGCAGTCTCAACAACTGTAATGTGTTTATATAGGTTGAAATGTTATACTCTGACGCAAAGAACAGAGTCAAGGTAGTTCAAACTCTTGTGTATTTGCGACTTCTAGTTAGACCAGATTCCTTGTTTACTTTGAGATTTTTTTTCATTCACCCCAAGAGGCATCCAGTTCTCGTTGTTCTCTCTCTCTCTCTCTCTGTCTTTCTCTTCTCTCCCTCTCTCTCTCCTCTCTCTCTCTTCTCTCTCTTTCTGTCTATCTCTTTCTCTCTCTCTCTCTCTTTCTTTTCTTTGATCTCTCTCTCCCTCTCTCTCTCTTTCTCTCTCTCTCTCTCCCTCTCTCTCTACCCCTTCTCTCCGTCTCTCAAACGCACAAACATACACAAACACATATGCACACATATTGTCAATCTCTCTTTCACTCATCCTCTTGGTTTTTGTTTCTCTCTCTCTCTCTCTCTCTCCTCCCCTCTCTCTCTCTTCCCATCTCTTCTCTTTCTCTCTCCCCTCTCTAGCTCTCCATTCTCCTCTCTGTCTGCTCTCTCTCTCTCTCGCTCTTTTTATTTTCCCCACACTGTCTTATTTATTCTTAGGATCGCTTGATTTTGTTGTTGTTGTTCTCTCTCTCTCTCTATCTCTGTCTCTCTCTCTCTCTCGCTCTGTCTCTCTCGCTCTGTCTCTCTCTCTCTCACACACACACACACACACACACACACACACACACACACACACACACACACCACACACATACAACACATACCCCACACAGGAACGCACATATGCGCGCACACACACACGCACACACGCATGCACACACAAACTGAACTATTGACTGAGCACATTACGTCCCATTTGCTCAGTCAATAGTTTAGTTAGTATGTACATGGTATCATTCATGTCAGTTGTAATAATTTTGTAAACATTATTTTAAACACGAACCTTCTTGTCCTTTGTGTGTGTACATGTGTGTGCATGAACGTATGCGCGTGTGTATTTGTGGGTGCGTGCGCACGAGCGTGTGTATTTGTGTTGTGTGTGTTGGGGGGGGGGGTGCGAAATGAATGTGTAGACATGTGTGTGAGAAAGATGGAGAGACAAAAGTAGCGTCTAATTTGGAAGGTAAAGCTCCAAGGCCAAGGTAACAGAGGCCAAAGATAGTGACAAATCAGCGCTTTCCGAGGACGTTGTGTAAATAACGTTGTCTCGAGAACTTCCGACAGTAGGTACATATTTTGTTCGCCGTTGTGATAGTCTGTCCACGACCTCTCCCCGTGGGGATCCCGGGGGCTCTTTCAGTAGAAATACATGTAGTATCCCCATCATCTGGAAATTCTGCGCAAGAAATGTCCTTTTTCTGTCACTCTCTTTTGTTTCTTTCTCCCTCCTTTGCTTTGTGTCATTTCTTCCTATCATTTTCCTCCTTGACGGTTCATTCACCTGTCTGTGTTCAATAAAGTATTACGTACTTTCTCTTAGGATTGATAACTGAATACGTATATTAAGTGCATTTTGGATCTAGGGAAATGAGGTATGTGGAAGTAATTTTAGATAATTCATGCCTGATTTTATGTGGTTTAGTGTCCTTTAATTATGTTTAAATTTGTGCCGAGGTATGTTTTTAAATGCCCTGTGTGATAAATTGGATGGGGTGGTCAACGCCACGAGCATCTCCTTAGATTATGTGCGCGAATGCATTGATATGCATGCTTAATTTTCTTTTCTTTCTTTCCAGGTAGGTATTGTATCCGTTTTGAAACAGGTTATATCCCTCATATGCCTCGATGCAGTCAGCTGGGCTTTAAATTAAACAAAATAACAGTAACAATAATCCACGACACATCGAGTTTTATTTCATTTCATCAAATGATTCTTCAATACTACACTGACCGTTAGGACGTACACAATATGGACTTTATGTAATGTTCGTTCTGTAAAAAAAAAAGTGATTTTTACTATGGCTTGATCATATAAATCTGGAATTCCGGTAATCGTGTTTGAGTTAAACAGAGGATTCTTAGATTGACTTGAATCATCTTTTTTTCATGTTATCCTACTCTATGTGCATCGTTTGAATGCATTTTTGAAGACAAATATTAAAAGAATATTAAAAGAATAATTTTGCTTTATGAGATTCGTGTGTACACGCAAAACGCCCTCTTTAAAATAGAAAGAGAGAGGGAGAAAAAATAATTATGTATGCGAAGGTAAAGTTTCTGTATTATATATATATATATATATATATATATATATATATATATATATATATATATATATATATATATATATATATATAGTGTGTGAATGTTTGTACTGGGGGAGGACTGCTTTAGGCAGTATGTGTATTGGAAAGAAAGAAAGAAAGAGATAGAGAGGAGTGGCAGAAGGAGAGGGCGAGAGAGAAAGTCTGAGTGTGTGTGTGTGTGTGTGTGTGTGTGAGAGAGAGAGAGAGAGCGGGGGCGGGGGAGGGGGTAATGTGTGATTCAAGATTCAAAACTGGTTTATTGTCTACACACATGGCACAGAAATCCTGTTTTCCGTCTGTGACTTATATAGAAAGAAAAAACCCTAAACAAAAAATCTGAAACACACACACACACACACACACACACACACACACACACACACACACACACACACACAAACACACACACACACACACACACACACACACACACAACACACACACACACACACACAAACACACACACACACACACACACACACACACACACACACACACACACCACACACACACACACACACACACACCTCCGTCATCCCCAGACCACAATGATACGACGGTCAACCCCCTCACACGGCACACCCCCAGTTCACAAGTCAGTTAACAATGGCAAGATTTCCCCATGTTTTCCTTCCGACGAGTACATCATACCATTGAATTTAGTACAGGTCTGAAACGTAGGAGCAAACTGTACAAAGAATCAAGGTACATACATGAATTCATAACTGACTTACGTGCACATTGGCAGGTGGGAGCGAGTGGAAACAGGTGATCTCGAAAGAATGCAGCACACACGGACAGGTAGAAACACAGGTGATCTTAAAAGAATGAAGCACAACGGACAGGTAGAAACACAGGTGATCTCAAAGAATGCAGCACACACGGACAGTAGAAACACAGGTGACCTTAAAAGAATGCAGCACACACGGACAGGTAGAAACACAGGTGACCTTAAAAGAATGCAGCACACACGGACAGGTAGAAACACAGGTGACCTTAAAAGAATGCAGCACACACGGACAGGTAGAAACACAGGTGATCTTAAAAGAATGCAGCACACACGGACAGGTAGAAACACGGGTGATCTCAAAGAATGCAGCACACACGGACAGGTAGAAACACAGTTGATCTTCAAAGAATGCAGCACACACGGACAGGTAGAAACACAGGTGACCTTAAAAGAATGCAGCACACACAGGACAGGTAGAAACACAGGTGATCTTAAAAGAATGCAGCACACACGGACAGGTAGAAACACAGGTGACCTTAAAAGAATGCAGCACACACAGTTTTACGAAGCAAGTTGTTGACCAAGAAATGCAACAGCGAACAATAGAGCGAATAAGTAAATTGCTTAACGCCTGCGCACTCTTCTCACATACTTTCGACTCTTCTTTTGACAGTTTCTCAAACCTTAACTTCGTTTGCACCTTCTTTAAGAACAGTATCACACTGAAACACAGAAGAGATCTTATTGATTTACTGGTTAATGATATATGTTTTCCATCTTTTGTTCAGGCTAATAAGTTTAAATACCTGGGAACGGTCATTTTATCAGACGGCAGATGCACATCGGAAATAGCCTGCAGAATCGGACAAGCCAAAACAGCATTCAAGAAGATGACAAGCATTCTTACCAACAAATGCCTGTCATCAATTAACATCAGGAAGAGAGTTCTTGAATGTTATATAGAACCAATACTGTTGTACGGTTGTGAGGCGTGGACAGTCAACAAGCAAAGCAAGAGCAAGATTGAGGCAGCTGAGACGTGGTTTCTAAGAAGAATGTTGAGAGTTCCATGGACAGCAAAGAAAACAAACGAGACAATCTTGATGGAGGCAGACACAAGAGATCATTCATAAGGAAGATTAGGAAAAGACAGGCAACATTCATAGGCCATTTTATGAGGAAGGGGGATTTGGAACACCTGGTCACAACGGGAAAGCTGGAGGGAAAGAGCACCAAGTAGACCCAGGGAGAAATTGCTGGACGGACTTGCGGAGTGGCTGAAGACGAAGAGGGTGGAGGAGATGCTTGGGGAAACAAAAGATAGAGACATAATATGGAAGTCCATGATCGCCAACGCCATGCGGCAAGGCACCTGATGATGATGATGATGAATACATGTGTTGACAAAAAGAAAGAAAAGAAGAATGAGAGAGAAAGACAAAAAAAGAGTAAAATTCGACATGAACGAAAATCGCTGCCCTGGGCTTCGGTATGTCTTCACACCTTTCTTCAGGGTGATCTCAAAAGCATGTTACCGACATTGCTGTTTACAAGTATCGACCAACACCGCAGGTGTATGTATTTGTAGTAGAATCTGTTGACATTAGAAAATATTGTGATAGTAAGCGTAGAATGCAGTGAAATACCCCAGCATTATTCCTATCACCACAGTTCTTAGCATCAGAGCCTGACTAGGAATTCTCAGTGGCCCTTCATGCTCTATTCTCATGGTCACCTCCATTTCAGGATTTGGGAGGAGTTCAGAGGTGTGTTGGAGAACCGAAACACGTACTGTAGCATTAATGATACATCGACCATTGCAAATACATTGGAACCATTGCAATATCGTTTCATGCGTCATGCCTCTTTTCTACTGTCATAATGATGAAAACAAAATAACAACAACAAAAAGTAAATGAAAGTAAATGAATAAACAAACGGATAGTTGCATTAAAGTCGATCGTTTGTTAGTGATAAGATAGGCATTTCAAGTTTCCCCTAACTACCAAAACCTCTCTGTCTCTGTCTCTCTCTATCTCTGTCTCTGTCTCTCTTCTCTATGTCTCTCTCTCTCGCCTCTTTCTCTCCCCCCCCCTCTCTCTCCTCTCTCTGTCTCTCCTCTCTCTGTCTCTTTTCTGTCTCTGTCTCTCTCTATCTGTCTCTGTCTCTTTCTCTATGCTCTCTCTCGCCTCTTCCTCCCCCCCTCTCTCTCTCCTCTCTCTGTCTCTTTTCTCTCTCTGTCTCTGTCTCTCTCTTTCTCTCTCTCTCTCTGTCTTTTTTTTTTTTTTCTCTTTCTCTCTTCTTTCTTGCTTTCCTTCTGTCTTTCTTTCTCTTTTCTTCCGTGTCTTTCTGTTTCTCTCTGTCTTGCTTGTAAACAAAGTTTGGAATAGATTTGCAGAAAATCGTCCATACGTTTACTTTGAAAGGTCGTCTTTATGTATACACACACAAACACACACTTCTTGTGAACTGGGGCAACACAAAAAAAGATATACGAACGCGTCACGCTCTGCCCATATGTAAGAGAACGATGTTAATATTTGCATTGGAAAAATAGAGGGGAAAAAGACGGACGGAGATAAGGAGCTGCGAGGTCTTTGCATTCGTTCTGTATGAATGAGATATTTGGAAAGCAAGGAGGGAGAAAAGGAGGGAGGGAGGAGAAGAGAAAGAGAAGAGACAGACAGAGTCAGAGAGAGAGAGAGAGAGAGAGAGAGAGAGAGAGGAGAGAGGAGAGAGAGAGGAGAGAGAGAGAGAGAGATTATTTTGAGTGGCCACAAAGATCCTTTCCTTTGTCAGACAGACAGACAGAGAGCAGTTTGTTCACGATGGATTCGTCGTTCTCAAACGATTCCATATGCGCTTTTTCCAAACTAGAGAGAGAGAGAGGACAGACAGACAGACAGACATAGACAGGGACGGACGGACAGAGACAGAGAGAATGTGTGTTCATAACGGATTAATCGTTTTCGAACGATTCCATATGTGCTTCGTCCAAACCTGCCATAAAACATCTAGCAGGTACCTCTGAGCCATTAAACATCTAGCAGGTACCTCTGAGCCCATTAAACATCTAGCAGGTACCTCTGAGCCCATTAAACATCTAGCAGGTACCTCTGAGCCCATTAAACATCTAGCAGGTACCTCTGAGCCCATTAAACATCTAGCAGGTACCTCTGAGCCCATTAAACATCTAGCAGTACCTCTGAGCCCATTAAACATCTAGCAGGTACCTCTGAGCCCATTAAACATCTAGCAGGTACCTCTGAGCCCATTAAACATCTAGCAGGTACCTCTGAGCCCATTAAACATCTAGCAGGTACCTCTGAGCCCATTAAACATCTAGCAGGTACCTCTGAGCCTATGCAAAAAAAAAAGCATATGGTTTAGAGCAGACCTTGAATATGAAGGGGAAGATAGAGTGAGCTTTGAACACAAAGCTGGCACGATCAGAGTGATAGAAACACGAAAATGGTTTCAGTTTCAGTTTCTCAAAATGTATATGGTGATCATGGCACAAGCGTTTAAGTCTGCACATGCACATCGGAAATAGCCGGCAGAATCGGACAAGCCAAAACAGCATTCAAGAGATGACAAGCATTCTTACCAACAACGCCTATCAATTAACATCAGGAAGAGAGTCCTTGAATGTTATATAGAACCAATACTGTTGTACGGATGTGAGGTGTGGACATTCAGCAAGCAAAGCCAGAGCAAGATTGAGGCAGCCGAGATGTGGTTTCTCAGAAGAATGTTGAGAGTTCCATGGACAGCAAAGAAAACAAACGAGACAGTCTTGATGGAGGCAGACACAAGTAGATCACTCATAAGGAAGATTAGGAAAAGACAGGCAACATTTATAGGCCATTTTATGAGGAAGGGGGATTTGGAGTACCTGGTCACAACGGGAAAGCGGGAGAAAATGCTAGACGGACTTGCGGAGTGGCTGAGGACGAGGAGATGCTTGAGGCAACAAGAGATAGAGATAGATGGAGGTCCATGATCGCCAACGCCATGCGGCAAGGCACCTGATGATGATGATGATGATGATCACTGGAATAATCTTGGTTATATGTACATGACATGTGTTTCTGTGTAACAGGCCAGTGTGTACTGTTGCAGGGTGTATCTGAACGCTAGACATCAGATCGTTTTGTGCAGGGTGCTGTCAATGTAACGAACCGGCCCGGCAAAAATAAAGAGAAGTCAGAAAAGAAATGGTAATGAAAAAAATGTATATGTGTGCACGCCCGAGCGGGCGTGTGTGTGTTTATGTATGTATGTGTGTGTGTGTGTGTTTGTCTCTGTGTGTGTTTGTGTGTGAGTGTTTGTGTGTCTGTGTATGTGTTTGTGTGTGTGTGTGTGTGTGAGTGTGTGTGTGTGTGAGTGAGTGTGTGTGTGAGTGTGTGTGTGTGTGTGTGTGTGTATGTGTGTGTGTGTGTGTGTGTGTGTGTGCATTTATGTATGTGTATCTGTGTGAGGGATTTTTCTTCTGTGTGTATGTGTTTGTGTGTGCGTTCGGTCGGGTGAAACTCGTTCCCGCGAGCGCGTGTGTGTGCGTTTGTGCTCGCATTCCAGTGTGGTGTGTGTGTGTTGTGTGTGTGTGTGTGTGTGTGTGTGTGTGTGTGTGTGTGTGTGTGTGTGTGTGTGCGTGCGTACATGTGTAGGCCTCCATGTGTGTGTTGTGTGTGTGTGTGTGTGTGTGTGCATGTCTCTCTCTCTCTCTCTCTGTCTCTCTCTGTCTCTCTCTTATCTCTGCCCCACTCTCCCAGTCTTTCCCAGTGTGGGCATTGTTTTTGCGAGCACATGTAAATGTGTATATTTGCGAGTGCGTGCGAGAGCAGTTGTGACAGTTACAGATTTTACGTCTGTATGTTAATCCCTACTGTTGCCTTTCTCCCTCTCAAAATCAATCACGTGTATAGGGGAAGCAGTTGCTTTGGGTTTTGTTTTTGTTTTGTTTTGCCTTTGTCTTTGTTTTATTTTGTTTGTTTTTTTGTTTTTTTATTTTCAGCCTAAACGTCAGCAGCTCTGTCTGTTCTTTTGACTGAGCCATTGGCTGATGTCTCGAAAATAAGTCCCAGCCTAAAACATAAGAAAATGACCTGTTTGTTGCCTATCTTAATGCTGCAGTCTTTCTATTTTTTGTTGCCTATCTTAATGCTGTAGTCTGTCTGGTGGTTCCAGCGTAATGTTTCATAGGTCCTGTCCCACCTACACTTAAACCCTTTTCCATACCAGTTTAAAGACCTTATCAGGACATTAATTTTTTTTTCAAGCCACTAGTGAATCACTGCCAAAATCGGGAAAACTGTGTATGTATAATGTGTGGGTGTGATCAGTCCCCCTTGAGAAATCTCCTAATTCCTGATTATTGCAAGCACAAACAGGAACCGTTGTATTCACTGTTCGTTTTCTCTCAGAGAAGGCCACGATGATGACTGTGCATTAATTAATGTGTCGTTGTTGGATGTACGGAATGTAAAATTTTCCTCATAACGCTGGTTTATTGTGTTACGGGTTATGGATATTTACGTGCGTGAACTAATGTGTGTGTGTGTGGGGGGGGGGGGGGGTGTGCGTGCATATGCGTGCGTATGTGTGTGTGTGTGTGTGTGTGTGTGTGTGTGTGTGTGCGAGTGTGTTTGCATGTGTGGGTGTGTGTGTTTCCATGGGGTGTGTGTGTGTGTGTGTGTTTGCATGCCTGCACGCCCGCGTGTGTGTGTGTGTGTGTGTGTTTGCATGTGTGTGTGTGCGTGTGTGTGTGTGTTTGCATGTTCGCGCGCGCGCGTCTGTGTGTGTGTGTGTGTGTGTGTGTGTGTGTGTGTGTGTGTGTGTGTGTGTGTTTGCATGTGTGTTTGGGCGCATGTGTTTGCATATATGTGTGTGTGTGTTTCAATGCGCCAGTTTTTCTGTCACTTCCTGTTCTCTCCTCTTCCACAGTCTCCTAATGTCTCTAAATCCTTGTGCATATGTAAGGACGTATGTTTGTGAGTTTGTGCATGGGCAGCTGTAACAGTCATAGGTTTGACACCTTCAGTCTTTCTTCCCACCTCTGTCCCATGAGGGTTGTGAAAAAAAACATACATGTTTGTATGGGAAGCGAGCTGCTTGGATTTTTCTGTTTCCAAATATTTGAAATTGTTGGTTCATTTCACAGAGCCATGTCCTCAAGATCTGATGAGTTGAGTTCAAGTCCAGCTTGCACTATTTAAAGAATGGCTTGCATGCTGCCCATCTTAATGTTCCCATCATTCTGGTAGTGTAAGCTAAACGTTTCCACAAATTCATTTTCCTCCTCTCTCCATCTGAAATGCTTGAAAACGCATTTTCAAGACTTTTGCACAGTCTCAAGGCGTCTGTCTGATGATTGCTGGGAGATTTGGGTAAAGCATAATTATATAGAGCTGTTCCATGTGTTATAGATCTTTCTTGGAGTAATTGTAAGCATTACAAGTAAACAGGAACTGCTGCAGTCAATATTACTAACTGTAAGCATTACAAGTAAACAGGAACTCTGCAGTCAGTATTATTAACTGTAAGCATTGCAAGTAAACATGAACTGCTGCAGTCAGTATTACTAACTGTAAGCATTACAAGTAAACAAGAACTGCTGCAGTCAATATTACTAACTGTAAGCATTACAAGTAAACAAGAACTGCTGGAGTCAATATTACTAACTGTAAGCATTACAAGTAAACATGAACTGCTGCAGTCAATATTACTAACTGTAAGCATTACAAGTAAACATGAACTGCTGCAGTCAATATTACTAACTGTAAGCATTACAAGTAAACAAGAATTGCTGCAGTCAATATTACTAACTGTAAGCATTACAAGTAAACATGAACTGCTGCAGTCAATATTACTAACTGTAAGCATTACAAGTAAACATGAACTGCTGCAGTCAATATTACTAACTGTAAACATTACAAGTAAACAAGAACTGCTGCAGTCAATATTACTAACTGTAAACATTACAAGTAAACAAGAACTGCTGCAGTCAATATTACTAACTGTAAGCATTACAAGTAAACATGAACTGCTGCAGTCAATATTACTAACTGTAAGCATTACAAGTAAACATGAACTGCTGCAGTCAATATTACTAACTGTAAGCATTACAAGTAAACAAGAACTGCTGCAGTCAATATTACTAACTGTAAACATTACAAGTAAACAAGAACTGCTGCAGTCAATATTACTAACTGTAAGCATTACAAGTAAACATGAACTGCTGCAGTCAATATTACTAACTGTAAGCATTACAAGTAAACAAGAACTGCTGCAGTCAATATTACTAACTGTAAACATTACAAGTAAACAGGAACTCTGCAGTCAATATTACTAACTGTAAGCATTACAAGTAAACAAGAACTGCTGCAGTCAATATTACTAACTGTAAGCATTACAAGTAAACATGAACTGCTGCAGTCAATATTACTAACTGTAAGCATTACAAGTACACAAGAACTGCTGCAGTCAATATTACTGACTGTAAGCATTACAAGTAAACATGAATTGCTGCAGTCAATATTACTAACTGTAAGCATTACAAGTAAACATGAATTGCTGCAGTCAATATTACTAACTGTAAGCATTACAAGTAAACAGGAACTGCTGCAGTCAATATTACTAACTGTAAGCATTACAAGTAAACATGAACTGCTGCAGTCAATATTACTAACTGTAAGCATTACAAGTAAACATGAACTGCTGCAGTCAATATTACTAACTGTAAGCATTACAAATGCCTATCAATCAACATCAGAAAGAGAGTCCTTGAATGTTATATAGAACCAATACTGTTGTACGGATGCGAGGCGTCGACAGTCAGCAAGCAAAGCTAGAGCAGGATCGAGGCAGCCGAGATGTGGTTTCTCAGATAAATGTTGCGAGTTCCATGGACAGCAAAGAAAACAAACGAGACAGTCTTGATGGAGGCAGACACAAGTAGATCACTCATAAGGAAGATTAGGAAAAGACAAGCAACATTTATAGGCCATTGTATGAGGAAGGGGGATTTGGAGCACCTGGTCCACAACGGGAGAGCTGGAGGGAAAGAAAGCACCAGGTAGACCCAGGGAGAGAATGCTGACGGACTTGCAGTGTAGCTGGGGATGAGGAGGGTGGGGGAGATGCTGGGGGCAACGAGAGATAGAGACAGATGGAAGTCCATGGTCGCCAACGCCATGCGGCAGGGCACCTGATGATGATGAAGCATTACAAGTAAACATGAACTGCTGCAGTCAATATTACTGACTGTAAGCATTACAAGTAAACATGAACTGCTGCAGTCAATATTACTAACTGTAAGCATTGCAAGTAAACGGGAACTCTGCAGTCAATATTACTAACTGTAAGCATTATAAGTAAACATGAACTGCTGCAGTCAATATTACTGACTGTAAGCAATATAAGTAAACAGGAACTCTGCAGTCAATATTACTAATTGTAAGTTTTTCAAGTAATTATGAACTGCTGCAGTCAATATTACTAACTCTAAGCATTACAAGTTAACAGGAACTCTGCAGTCAATATTACTAACAGTAAGCAGTACAAGTAAACATGAACTGCTGCAGTCAATATTACTGACTGTAAGCATTACAAGTAAACATGAACTGCTGCAGTCAATATTACTAACTGTAAGCATTACAAGTAAACATGAACTGCTGCAGTCAATATTACTAACAGTAAGCAGTACAAGTAAACATGAACTGCTGCAGTCAATATTACTAACTGTAAGCATTACAAGTAAACATGAACTGCTGCAGTCAATATTACAATCTGTAAGCATTGGAAGTAAACATGAACTGCTGCAGTCAATATTACTAACTGTAAGCATTGGAAGTAAACTTGAACTGCTGCAGTCAATATTACTAACTATAAGCATTGGAAGTAAACATGAACTGCTGCAGTCAATATTACTAACTGTAAGCATTGGAAGTAAACTTGAACAGCTGCAGTCAATATTACTAACTGTAAGCATTGGAAGTAAACTTGAACTGCTGCAGTCAATATTACTAAATGTAAGCATTGGAAGTAAACATGAACTGCTGCAGTCAATATTACTAACTGTAAGCATTGGAAGTAAACATGAACTGCTGCAGTCAATATTACTAACTGTAAGCATTGGAAGTAAACAGGAACTGCTGCAGTCAATATTACTAACTGTAAGCATTGGAAGTACACAGGAACTCTGCAGTCAATATTACTAACTGTAAGCACTACAAATGCCTGTCAATTAACATCAGAAAGAGAGTCCTTGAATGTTATATAGAACCAATACTGTTGTACGGATGGGAGGCGTCGACAGTCAGCAACGACAGCCAGAGTAAGATTGAGGCAGCCGAGATGTGGTTTCTAAGAAGAATGTTGAGAGTTCCATGGACAGCAAAGAAAACAAACGAGACAATCTTGATGGAGGCAGACACAAGTAGATCACTCATAAGGAAGATTAGGAAAAGACAAGCAACATTTATAGGCCATTTTATGAGGAAGGGGGATTTGGAGCACCTGGTCACAACGGGGAACCTGGAGGGAAAGAGAGCACCGGGTAGACCCAGGGAGAGAATGCTGGACGGACTTGCAGACTGGCTGGGGACGAGGAGGGTGGGAGAGATGCTAGTGGCAACGAGAGATAGAGACAGATGGAAGTCCATGATCTCCAACGCCATGCGGCAGGGCACCTGATGATGATGAAGCATTACAAGTAAACGGTAACTCTGCAGTCAAGATTTCTAACTGTAAGCATTACAAGTAAACATGAACTGCTGGAGTCAATATTACTAACTGTAAGCATTGCAAGTAAACGGGAACTGCTGCAGTCAATATTACTAACTGTAAGCATTACAAGTAAACAAGAACTGCTGCAGTCAATATTACTAACTGTAAGCATTACAAATAAACATGAACTGCTGCAGTCAATATTACTAACTGTAAGCATTACAAGTAAACAAGAACTGCTGCAGTCAATATTACTAACTGTAAACATTACAAGTAAACAAGAACTGCTACAGTCAATATTACTAACTGTAAGCATTACAAGTAAACAAGAACTGCTGCAGTCAATATTACTAACTGTAAGCATTACAAGTAAACATGAACTGCTACAATCAATTTTACTAACTGTAAGCATTACAAGTACACATGAACTGCTGCAGTCAATATTACTAACTGTAAACATTACAAGTAAACATGAACTGCTGCAGTCAATATTACTAACTGTAAGCATTACAAGTAAACATGAACTGCTACAATCAATTTTACTAACTGTAAGCATTACAAGTAAACAAGAACTGCTGCAGTCAATATTACTAACTGTAAACATTACAAGTAAACAAGAACTGCTGCAGTCAATATTACTAACTGTAAGCATTACAAGTAAACATGAACTGCTGCAGTCAATATTACTGACTGTAAGCATTACAAGTAAACAAGAACTGCTGCAGTCAATATTA
>JAPXFY010000013.1:31210222-31215222 GCA_030674185.1 Monoplex corrugatus
AGTCCCGCAATCATTTTGGCAGACTGGTATAGGATCGAACCACAACCAGCCAGCCGTTCCTTATTTTGGCAAACCACTGCCCTACGTTCACTGATACTGGATAAGTGTTGATGTATCCTAGTTTTTTGTTGTTCAACACATGTACTTCAGCGATAGTATTGTAAGTATATGATTCTTTGTTCAGCTGCTAATCTCTTTATTTAATATAATGCCGTTGGAAAATGAAGTTTCGTTTCATTTTTCCTTTTCGGACTTTCATACTTGTATGGCCTCAATGGATACAATGAGAACGAGATAATAGATACTCATGTTCGCTGCATAGATTTTTGAATAGGTTGTACATACCAGTACATTATACACACATACCACACACACACATACACAGATAATATATATAATAATATATATATAATATAATATGGTAGTGTGTAGTGTGGTGTATGTATAATAGATACTAGATCATAGATGTAATACATACATACAGATAGATAGATAGATAGATAGATAGTAGATAGGAGATAGGTAGATAGATAGATAGGTAGATGGATAGATAGATATACGAGGATAGATAGATGATAATAGATAATAATCTATCGATAGATACATAGATCGATAGTTAGATAGATAGCTAGATAGATAGATAGATAGATAGATAGATATGTAGATTTACTCTTACGGCTAGGGCACTCATAATGAGAAGATAGCGACATGGAGAGGTTTCTCTCTCTCTCGTTTGCCTGTCTCCAGTCTTGTCTGTCTGTCTGTCTGTCTGTCTGTCTCTCTCACTCTGTCTCTCCTTCTCTGTCTTCTCTTCTCTTTCTGTTTCAGTCCCTCTGTCTTCCTGTTTCTCATTTTCTCTCTCGTAATTGGAGTGTGTGTGTGCGTAGGTGTTTGAATAGATGACAGCGAGAGTGCCACTGTTTCCTTTGGGACCATTCTGTGAATATCTTTTCTTATAAAACGGAGACAGGATTCGATATTCAGTCTACACCCGAAATAAAACCTGCCACACACAGTCACCTCTGTCTCTCTGTCTCTGCTCTGTATCTGTCTCTCTCTCTCTCTCTCCCTGTGTGTCTGTGTGTGTGTTGTGTGTGTGTTGTGTGTGTGTGTGTGTGTGTGTGTGTGTGTGTGTGGTCCTGTCTGCCTCTCTGCCTGGTCTGTATCTCTCCCTGTCCTTTTGTCTCTTCTCTGTCTCTCTCTCTCTCTCTCTCTCTCTCTCCGTCTTTCTATCTGACCTCTCTCTTTGTCTGTTTGGAGTCTCTCTCTCTCTTTACGTCTTTCTGTCTGTTTCTCTGTCTCTCTCTGTCTGTCTGTCTGTCTGTCTGTCTTCGTCGCTCTGTCTCTCTCTCTCTCTCTCTCTCTCCTCTTCCCCCCCCACGCCTCCTCCCTCTCTCTCCGTCCTAAGCTCACAGGATGTGTCTTTATAAAACGGGCGTTCGGTTCAAATCACTCGGTCTCACTTGAAAAGGGGAGCACATAACAAGATCCCGGGGCCCCTGTCTGTTTAGTGTGCATATGGAAAGATTCCCTGCCCCACCCCCCTACTGAGGTGTTGAAGACAATTAATGGGATGCCTTGCGTGCCATTGTGTACACGTGTGCATCATTATTTGCTCTGTCGCGCACGCCAACGCATGGATATGTGAGCGCATGCACAGGCACATGATTAGGGTGGATAAATTTTACAGCACCTGTGATTGAAGAAACTATGAAGCACGCAGGCGTGGGGGTACTTACGTACACACGAGCATTCACAAATACTTAATAATAATAATAATGATAATAATGATAATAATAAATCACATTTATAAAGCGCTATTTTTCCCACACATAGGTAAGGACTCACTGCGCTTTACAATAATTAGTTCATACACACACAAACACACACGTACACAGATACAAACAAACAAACATAATATCAGTGCCTCTTAAGGATAAACATACACATACAGGCACACACACACACATACCATACACGACATACACAATCACACACACACACATTTATATAAAACCTGTCTTTACAGATGAACTCTTTGCAATATTAATAGCTTTAAACTTTATGATAAGTCTTCCTAGGACAATTTTTCAGATACTTTTTTTTTTTGCGTTGATTCAAAATCAGTACTTCAGGCTCTTGAATTATCAAAATTACAAACAAGACCTGAAATGATTCTGGAAATTGGTCACTTGATTCATAGTTTACGTACATATGCACATATATACTACACATATGAAGTCTCACATGCAACACATAAACATACACACACTCTCGCAGTACGCACATCACCCGTGTGCGCACACACACGCACACACACTACGCTACACTGCTCTACACTACACTATAATACACTACACTGCACTGCACTACACTACACTACACTACACTTCGCTACACTTACACTACACTACACTACCCTAACCTACACTACACTACACTACACTACACTACACTACACTACACTACCCTAACCTACACTACACTACACTACACTACACTACCCTACACTACACTACACTACACTACACTACACTACACTACACTAACCTACCCTACACTACACTACACTACACTACACTACACTACACTACACTACACTACCCTAACCTACACTACACTACACTACACTACACTACACTACACTACACTACCCTAACCTACACCTACACTACACTACACTACACTACACTACACTACACTACACTACACTACACTACACTACACTACACTACACTACACTACACTACCCTAACCTACACTACACTACACTACCCTAACCTACACTACACTACACTACACTACACTACCCTAACCTACACTACACTACACTACCCTAACCTACACTACACTACACTACACTACACTACACTACACTACACTACACTACCCTAACCTACACTACACTACACTACACTACCCTACACTACCCTAACCTACACTACACTACACTACACTACCCTAACCTACACTACACTACACTACACTTACACTACACTACCCTAACCTACACTACACTACACTTCGCTACACTACACTACACTACACTACACTACACTACACTACACTACCCTAACCTACACTACACTACACTACACTACACTACATTACCCTAACCTACACTACACTACACTACACTACACTACACTACACTACACTACACTACACTACACTACCCTAACCTACACTACACTACACTACACTACACTACCCTAACCTACACTACACTACACTACACTACCCTAACCTACACTACACTACACTACACTACCCTAACCTACACTACCCTAACCTACACTACACTACACTACACTTCGCTACACTACACTACACTACACTACCCTAACCTACACTACACTACACTACACTACACTACACTACACTACACTACACTACCCTAACCTACACTACACTACACTACACTACCCTAACCTACACTACACTACACTACACTACACTACCCTAACCTACACTACACTACACTACACTACACTACCCTAACTTACATTACACTACACTACACTACCCTAACCTACACTACACTACACTACACTAACCTACACTACACTACACTACACTACACTACCCTAACCTACACTACACTACACTACCCTAACCTACACTACACTACACTACCCTAACCTACACTACACTACACTACACTACACTACCCTAACCTACTCTACACTACACTACACTACCCTAACCTACACTACACTACACTACCCTAACCTACACTACACTACACTACACTACCCTAACCTACACTACACTACACTACACTACCCTACACTACCCTAACCTACACTACACTACACTACACTACACTACCCTACACTACCCTAACCTACACTACACTACACTACGCTACGCTACGCTACACCACACCACACCACACTACACTACACCACACCACACCACACCACACCACACCACACCACACCACACCACACCTCACTACATTACACTACACTACACTACACTACACTACGCTACGCTACACTACACTACACTACACTACTCTACACTACACTACTCTACACTACACTACACTACTCTACACTACACTACACTACACTACACTACTCTACACTACACTACACTACACTACAATACACTACAATCACCCTACACTACACTACACTACACTACACTACACTACACTACACTACAGATGCAAGGCATAAAACAAGTCACACACACAGGATCAAAGAAAAGAACTTATTCCTTAAACATATTGGAACATCCCGACAAAAATACAGATAATTCAACTTCTCACAACAGGAACTGAAGAAACATGAAAAATCTGGCGATAATTCCGTACAACTCTCTCAGAAGAATAAAAGATGTCTGGTAGATATCTCATCATCATCATCAGGTGCCCTGCCGCATGGCGTTGGCGACCATGGACTTCCAACCATCTCTATCTCTCGTTGCCCCCAGCATCTCCCCCACCCTCCTCATTCCCAGCCACACTGCAAGTCCGTCCAGCATTCTCTCCCTGGGTCTACCTGGTGCTCTCTTTCCCTCCAGCTTTCCCGTTGTGACCAGGTGCTCCAATCCCCCTTCCTCATAAAATGGCCTATAAATGTTGCTTGTCTTTTCCTAATCTTCCTTATGAGTGATCTACTTGTGTCTGCCTCCATCAAGACTGTCTCGTTTGTTTTCTTTGCTGTCCATGGAATTCTCAAACATTCTTCAGAAAAAACACATCTCGGCTGACTCAATCTTGCTCTGGCTTTGTTTGTTGACTGTCCACGCCTCGCATCCGTACAACAGTATTGGTTCTATATAACATTCAAGGACTCTCTTTCTGATGTTAATTGATAGGCATTTGTTGGTAAGAATGCTTGTCATCTTCTTGAATGCTGTTTTGGCTTTGGTAGATATCTATTTCCTTAAATCTTGTTTTATCACAAGTTATAATTATGGTTGCTGCAAAATTGTTAAGCTTACATCGATGAATAATGTTTCTGTGCTTACAACATATTTTTAGATAA
>JAPXFY010000013.1:31220222-31230222 GCA_030674185.1 Monoplex corrugatus
CACGCACGTGCACATGTTTTGTATAGACAAATGTTTGAACACACACACACACACACCCACACACACACACACACACACACACACACACACACACACACACACACACACACACACACGCACACACACAACTCACAAATGCACACACTCTCTCTCTGCCTCACACACACACACACACACAACACACACACACACACACACTAACACTAACACTAAACACTACACACACACACACCTTAACACGCACACCATACATATACAAATATATATATATATAATATATATAAGAATAAAAAATATACAGAGCCACAAACACATACGCACACTCGCACGCACGCACGCACACACACACAGGCACACACGGACAATGCATCCATAATCTCTTACTGTACTTCTCAAGGTCAGTTTTAAGAACAACCTCCCAGAACACTTATGAAGGTCAGTGTAACAACGATCACCCACTGTAGTGTTCAAGGTGAAGGTAACAATTTTTTTACCATTGTAGTTTTCTACGTCGGTGTATCAACAATTCCCATTGTACTTCTGAATGTCAGTGTAAACTAATCTCCCGTTGAACTTCTCAAGAACAGTGTAGATTAATGTTCCATCGTACTTCTTAATAATAGTAATAATAATAATAACAATTACAATATTTATATAGCGCAAAATCTTGATAAAATCAAATCTAAGCGCTGAAACTGACACACACGCACGCACGCACACACACGCAGCACGCGAACACACACACACACACACACACACACACACACACACACACACACACACAAACACACACATACACACACATACACACACATACACACACACACACACGCATAGCTATAAATGGGGAGAAAGAATAAAAGCAATAGAAAATTATAGAGAGCATATTATATACAATTATATATTACAATGTGATTTCCCCTCTTCTTGAGGCGAGTGTGACAAATATTTCCTGTTGTACTTTTCATGTTTAATGTGAATCTGTATACCATTTTACTTCTTAAGTTGTAACGGCGATCTCCCATTGTACTGTTAAGTCAAGGTGAAACATTTTCCCATTGTCCTTCTCAACGTCAGCATGAATCATTTGCTACAGAGTTTCTGAAGGTCAAATCAAAACAATATCCTCATGACTCTCAAGTCAACGTAATAACTCCATTGTACTTCTCAAGGTCAACGTAAATTAACCTCCCATTGTACTTCTCAAGGTCAACGTGAATTAATCTCCCATTGTAATTCTCAAGGTCAACATGGATCAATCTCCCATAGTACTTTTCAAGGTCAACATGAATTGATCTCCCATAGTGCTTCTCAAGGCCTCAATGCAACAACAATGTCCAAGTGTGCTTCTCAAAGTCAAATGTAACAATACTTTCCTATTGTATTTCTCAAGATCAAGTGTAATAACAGTCTCCCATTGTACTTCTCAAGGTCATGTGAATCAATGTTCCATTGTACTTCCTAACGTCTATGTGAATCAATCTCTCACTGTACCTCTTGAAGTCTATGTGAATAAATCTCTCACTGTACTTCTTGAAGTCTGTGTGAATAAATCTCTCACTGTACTTCTTGAAGTCTATGTGAATAAATCTCTCACTGTACTTCTTGAAGTCAATGTGAATCAATCTCTCACTGTACTTCTTGAAGTCTATGTGAATCAATCTCTCACTGTACTTCTTGAAGTCAATGTGAATCAATCTCTCACTGTACTTCTTGAAGTCAATGTGAATCAATCTCTCACTGTACTTCTTGAAGTCACTGTGAATCAATCTCTCACTGTACTTCTTGAAATCAATGTGAATCAATCTCTCACTGTACTTCTTGAAGTCAATGTGAATCAATCTCTCACTGTACTTCTTGAAGTCAATGTGAATCAATCTCCCACTGTACTTCCTGAAGTCAATGTGAATCAATCTCCCACTGTACTTCTTGAAGTCAATGTGAATCAATCTCTCACTGTACTTTTTGAAGTCAATGTGAATCAATCTCCCACTGTACTTTTTGAAGTCAACGTGAATCAATCTCTCACTGTACCTCTTGTAGTCAATGTAAGACGATCTCCAATTGTACCTATCGAGGTATGTGTTTCTACAGTTGTACCTCAGAAGGTTACCCTGTGGCGATGGGGGAGAGAGAGAGAGAGAGGGAGAGAGAGAGGGAGAGAGAGAGAGTTTATACACACACGCTGTATGCAGTCATACCATAGGCTATATGCATTCATATCTTTCAGTATACATAGTATCTCCACCTTTCAGAAAGTCTTTTCTAGAATGTGTGTATTTTTCTGTCACTCTCTTTGTTTATGTCTTGCATCTTTCTTTTCTGTCACGTCTTTAATTTTCTTCCTTGCTGGTTCATTCACACGTATGTGTTCTGTATATCCTCACATACTTTCTCTTAGGATTGATAATTGGGTGCACGTATTAAGTCCATTTTTGGCTGTTAGGAAATGTTATACTCAAGAGGACTTTCAGTTAATTTACGCAAGTTTTTGTATATGTTTTAGTAACCTCATTTATGTTTATATTTGTATTCCAATTCCAGTTATTTTTTTGTAACCTTGGAACCTTTGGAAGTATAAAGAGAGATTGTTGTTAAGTTGACCTTGAGATAATAGGCTGTATGCAGTCATGTCACAATAGGCTGCATGCACTCAGGTCATAATAGGCTTTTATGCAGTCATGTCATAACAGGCTGTATACAGTCATGTCATAATAGGCTGTATGCAGTCATGTCATAATAGGTTGTATACAGTCATGTCACAATAGGCTGTATACAGTCATGTCACAATAGGCTGTATGCAATTATGTCATAATAGGTTGTATGCAGTCATGTCACAATACGCTGTATGCACTCATGTCATAATAGGTTGTATGCAGTCATGTCATAATAGGCTGTATGAAGTCATGTCACAATAGGCTGTATGCAGTCATGTCATAATGGGCTGTATGAAGTCATGTCATAATAGGCTATATGCAGTCACGTCACAATATGCTGTATGCAGCCATATCATAATAGGCTGTATGCAGTCATGTTAAATAGGCTGTATATAGTCATGTCATAATAGGCTGTTTGCAGTCATGTCACAATAGGCTGTATGCAGTCATGTCACAATAGGCTGTATGCAGCCATGTCATAATGGACTGTATACAGTCATGTTAAATAGGCTGTATGCAGTCATGTCATAATAGGCTGTATGCAGTCATGTCACAATAGGCTGTATGCAGTCATGTCATAATAGGCTATATGCAGTCCTGTCACAATAGGCTGTATGCAGTCATGTCATAATAAGCTGTATGCAGTCATGTCACAATAGGCTGTATGCAGTCATGTCACAATAGGCTGTATGCAGTCGTGTCACAATAGGCTGTATGCAGTCATGTCACAATAGGTTGTATACAGTCATGTCACAATAGGCTGTTTCCGATCAAGTCATAATAGGCTGTGTGCAATCATGTCATAATAGGCTGTTTGCAATCATGTCATAATAGGTTGTATACAGTCATGTCATAATAGGCTGTATGCACTCATGTCACAATAGGCTGTATACAGTCATGTCACAATAGGTTGTATACAGTCATGTCATAATAGGCTGTATGCAGTCATGTCATAATAGGCTGTATACAGTCATATCACAATAGGTGTATGCAGTCATGTCATAATGGGCTGTATGAAGTCATGTCATAATAGGTTATATGCAGTCATGTCACAATATGCTGTATGCAGCCATGTCATAATAGGCTGTATACAGTCATGTTAAATAGGTTGTATGCAGTCATGTCACAATAGGCTGTATGTAGTCATGTCACAATAGGCTGTATGCAGTCATGTCACAATAGGTTGTATGCAGTCATGTCACAATAGGCAGTATGCAGTCATGTCACAATAGGCTGTATGCAGTCGTGTCACAATAGGCTGTATGCAGTCATGTCATAATAAGCTGTATGCAGTCATGTCACAATAGGCTGTATGCAGTCATGTCACAATAGGCTGTATGTAGTCATGTCACAATAGGCTGTATGCAGTCATGTCACAATAGGCTGTATACAGTCATGTCACAATAAGCTGTATGTAGTCATGTCACAATAGGCTGTATGCAGTCATGTCACAATAGGCTGTATGCAGTCATGTCACAATAGGCTGTATGCAGTCGTGTCACAATAGGCTGTATACAGTCATGTCATAATAAGCTGCATGCAGTCATGTCACAATAGGCTGTATGCAGTCATGTCACAATAGGCTGTGTGCAGTCATGTCATAAAAGGTTGTTTGCGATCATGTCATAATAGGCTGTGTGCAATCATGTCATAATAGGCTGTTTACAGTCATGTCATAATAGGCTGTATGCAGTCATGTCATAATAGGTTGTATACAGTCATGTCATAATAGGCTGTATGCACTCATGTCATAATAGGCTGTATGCACTCATGTCATAATAGGCTGTATACAGTCATGTCATAATAGCCTATATGCTGTCATGTCATAATAGGCTGTATGCACTCATGTCATAATAGGTTATATGCACTCATGTCATAATAAGCTGTATGCAGTGATGTCATAATAGGCTGATGCAGTCATGTCATAATAGGCTGTATATAATCATGTCATAATAGACTGTATGCAGTCATGTCATAATAGGCTGAGTGCACTCATGTCATAATAGGCTGTATGCAGTCATGTCATAATAGGCTGTATGCAGTCATGTCATAATAGGCTGTATGCAGTCATGTCATAATAGGCTGTATGCAGTCATGTCATAATAGGCTGTATACAATCATGTCATAATAGGCTGTATGGACTCATGTCATAATAGGCTGTATGCAGTCATGTCATAATAGGCTGTACGCAGTCATATCACAACAGGCTATATGCATTCATGTCATAGTAGGCTGTAAGCATTCATGTCATAATAGGCTGTATACAGTCATGTCATAATAGGCTGTATGAAATCATGTCATAATAGGCTGTATACAGTCGTGTCACAACAGGCGTATGCCGTCATGTCATAATAGGCTGTATCCAGTCATGTCACAACAGGCTGCATGCAGTTATGTCATAATAGGCTGTATAAAGTCATGTCACAACAGGCTGTATACAGTCATATCACAATAATCTGTATGCAGTCATGTCATAATAGTCTGTATGCAGTCATGTCATAATAGGCTGTATACAGTCATGTCATAATAAGCTATATGCAGTCATGTCATAATAGGCTATATGCACTCATGTCATAATAAGCTGTATGCAGTGATGTCATAATAGGCTAATGCAGTCATGTCATAATAGGCTGTATATAGTCATGTCATAATAGACTGTATGCAGTCATGTCATAATAGGCTGTATGCACTCATGTCATAATAGGCTGTATGCAGTTATGTCATAATAGGCTGTATGCAGTCATGTCATAATAGGCTAAATGCAGTCATGTCATAATAGGCTTTTGCAGTCATGTCATAATAGGCTGTATACAGTCATTTCACAACAGGCTGTATGCAGTCATGTCATAGTAGGCTGCATACAGTCATGTCACAACAGGTTGTATGCCGTCATGTCATAATAGGCTGTATACAGTCATGTCACAACAGGCTGCATGCAGTTATGTCATAATAGGCTGTATACAGTCATGTCACAACAGGCTGTATACAGTCATATCACAATAATCTGTATGCAGTCATGTCATAATAGTCTGTATGCAGTCATGTCATAATAGGCTGTATACAGTCATGTCATAATAAGCTATATGCAGTCATGTCATAATAGGCTGTATGCAGTCATGTCATAATAGGCTGTATGCACTCATGTCATAATAGGCTGCATGCACTCATGTCACAATAGGCTGTATGCACTTATGTCATAATAGGCCGTTTGCAGTCATGTCGTAATAGGCTGTTTGGAGTCATGTCATAATAGGCTATATCCACTCATGTCATAATAGGCTGTATGCATTCATGTCATAATAGGTACAGTCATGTCATAATAGGCTGTTTGCTGTCATGTCATAATAGGCTGTATGCAGTCATGTCATAATAGGCTATATGTAGTCTGTCATAATAGGCTATATGCACTCATTTCATAATAGGTTGTATGCAGTCATGTCATAATAGGCTGTTTGCACTCATGTCTTCATAGGCTGTTTGCAGTCATGTCATAATAGGCTGTATGCAGTCATGTCATAATAGAGCCATAGACAGTCATGTCATAATAGTCTGTATACTGTCGTGTCATAATAGGCTGTATGCAGTCATGTCATAATAGGCTGAATGCAGTCATGTCACAATAGGCTGTATGCAGTCATGTCACAATAGGCTGTATACAGTCATGTCATAATAAGCTGTATGCAGTCATGTCATATTAGGCTGTGTGCACTTATGTTACAATTGGCTGTATACAGTCATGTCATAATAGGCTGTATGAAGTCATGTCATAATAGGCTATATGAAGTCATGTCATAATAGGCTGTATGCACTCATGTCATAATAGGCTGTATGCACTCATGTCATAATAGGCTTATGCACTCATGTCATAATAGGCTGTATGCAGTCAAGTCATAATAGGCTGTATGAAGTCATGTCATAATAGGCTGTATGCAGTCATGTCATAATAGGCTGTATACAGTCATGTCATAATAGGCTGTATGCACTCATGTCATAATAGGCTGTATGAAGTCATGTCATAATAGGCTGTATACAGTCATGTCATAATAGGGTATATGCAGTGATGTCATAATAGGCTGTATGCAGTCATGTCATAATAGGTTATATGCACTCATGTCATAATAAGCTGTATGCAGTCATGTCATAATAGGCTGTATGCAGTCATGTCATAATAGGCTTATGCACTCATGTCATGATAAGCTGTGTGCAGTCATGTCATAGTAGGCTGTATGCAGTCATGTCAGAATAGGCTGTATGCCGTCATGTCATAATAGGCTGTTTTCAATCATGTCATAATAGGCTGTATGCACTCATGTCATAATATGCTGTTTGCAGTCATGTCATAATGGGCTGTACGCAATCATGTCACAACAGGCTATATTCAGTCATGTCATAGTTGGCTGCAAGCAGTCATGTCATAATAGGCTGTATACAGTCATGTCATAATAGGCTGCATGAAGTCATGTCATAATAGGCTGTATACAGTCATGTCATAATAGGCTGTATACAGTCATGCCATAATAGGCTATATGCATTCATGTCATAATAGGCTGTTTGCAATCATGTCATAATAGACTGTATACAGTCATGTCACAACAGGCTGTATGCAGTCATGTCATAATAGGCTGTATACAGTTATGTCACAACAGGCTGTATGCAGTATGTCATAATAGGCTGTATACATTCATGTCACAACAGGCTGTATGCAGTCATGTCATAATAGTCTGTATGCAGTTATGTCATAACATGCTGTATGCAGTCATGTCATAACAGGCTGTATGCACTCATATCATAATAGTCTGTATGCAGTCATGTCATAATAGGTGTATGCATTCATGTCATAATAGGCTGTATGCAGTCGTGTCATAATAGGCTGTATGCACTCATGTCATAATAAGCTGTATACAGTTATGTCATAATAGGCTGTATGCAGTCATGTCATAATAGGGTGTATACAGTCATGTCATAATAGGCTGTATACAGTCATGTCATAATAGGCTATATGCAGTGATGTCATAATAGGCTGTATGCAGTCATGTCATAATAGGTTATATGCACTCATGTCATAATAAGCTGTATGCAGTCATGTCATAATAGGCTGTATACAGTCATGTCATAATAGGCTGTATGCAGTCATGTCATAATAAGCTGTATGCAGTCATGTCATAATAGGCTGTATGCAATCGTGTCACAATAGGCTTATGCAGTCATGTCATAATAGGCTGTATACAGTTATGTCATAATAGGCTGTATACAGTTATGTCATAATAGGCTGTATGCAGTCATGTCATAATAGGCTGTATACAGTCATGTCATAATAGGCTGTATGCAATCATGTCATAATAGGCTGTGTGCAGTCATGTCATAATAGGCTGTATACAGTTATGTCATAATAGGCTGTATACAGTCATGTCACAATAGGCTTATGCAGTCATGTCATAATAGGCTGTATGCAGTCATGTCATAATAGGCTGTATACAGTCATGTCATAATAGGCTGTATACAGTCATGTCATAATAGGCTGTATACAGTCATGTCATAATAGGCTGCATACAGTCATGTCACAATAGGCTTATGCAGTCATGTCATAATAGGCTGTATGCAGTCATGTCATAATAGGCTGTATGCAGTCATGTCATAATAGGCTGTATACATTCATGTCATAATAGGCTGTATACAGTCATGTCACAATAGGCTGTATGCAGTCATGTCATAATAGGCTGTATACAGTCATGTCATAATTGGCTGTATGCAGTCATGTCACAATAAGCTGTATGCAGTCATGTCATAATAGGCTGTATGCAGTCATGTCATAATAGGCTGTATGCAGTCATGTCATAATAGGCTGTATACAGTCATGTCATAATAGGCTGTATGCAATCGTGTCACAATAGGCTGTATGCAGTCATGTCATAATAGGCTGTATACAGTCATGTCATAATAGGCTGTATACAGTCATGTCATAATAGGCTGTATGCAGTCATGTCATAATAGGCTGTATGCAGTCATGTCATAACAGGCTGTATGCAGTCATGTCATAATAGGCTGTATACAGTCATGTCATAACAGGCTGTATGCAGTCATGTCATAATAGGCTGTATGCAGTCATGTCATAATAGGCTGTATACAGTCATGTCATAATAGGCTGTATGCAGTCATGTCATAATAGGCTGTATGCAATCGTGTCACAATTTGCTGTATGCACTCATGTCATAAGAGGCTGTATGCAGTCATGTCATAACAGGCTGTATGCAGTCATGTCATAATAGGCTGTATACAGTCATGTCATAACAGGCTGTATGCACTCATGTCATAATAGGCTGTATGCAGTCATGTCATAACAGGCTGTATGCACTCATGTCATAATAGGCTGTATACAGTCATGTCATAACAGGCTGTATGCACTCATGTCATAATAGGCTGTATGCAGTCATGTCATAATAGGCTGTATGCAGTCATGTCATAATAGGCTGTATACAGTCATGTCATAACAGGCTGTATGCACTCATGTCATAATAGACTGTATGCAGTCATGTCATAACAGGCTGTATGCAGTCATGTCATAATAGGCTGTATACAGTCATGTCATAATAGGCTGTATGCACTCATGTCATAATAGGCTGTATGCAGTCATGTCATAATAGGCTGTATACAGTCATGTCATAACAGGCTGTATGCACTCATGTCATAATAGGCTGTATACAGTCATGTCATAATAGGCTGTATACAGTCATGTCATAACAGGCTGTATGCACTCATGTCATAATAGGCTGTATGCAGTCATGTCATAATAGGCTGTATGCACTCATGTCATAATAGGCTGTATACAGTCATGTCATAACAGGCTGTATGCACTCATGTCATAATAGGCTGTATGCAGTCATGTCATAACAGGCTGTATGCAGTCATATCATAATAGGCTGTATACAGTCATGTCATAACAGGCTGTATGCACTCATGTCATAATAGGCTGTATGCAGTCATGTCATAACAGGCTGTATGCACTCATGTCATAATAGGCTGTATGCAGTCATGTCATAACAGGCTGTATGCACTCATGTCATAATAGGCTGTATACAGTCATGTCATAACAGGCTGTATGCAGTCATGTCATAATAGGCTGTATGCACTCATGTCATAATAGGCTGTATGCAGTCATGTCATAACAGGCTGTATGCAGTCATGTCATAATAGGCTGTATACAGTCATGTCATAATAGGCTGTATGCAGTCATGTCATAATAGGCTGTATGCAGTCATGTCATAATAGGCTGTATACAGTCATGTCATAATAGGCTGTATGCACTCATGTCATAATAGGCTGTATACAGTCATGTCATAATAGGC
>JAPXFY010000013.1:31242722-31245222 GCA_030674185.1 Monoplex corrugatus
AGATAGAGTGGGGGAGTCAAAGTGTTAATGACTCATCTGTCATACGGATGAGACTCGACCGTCTAGTCCCAGTCTTTCCATCGAGCTCGTAACACGCTCAATTTTGGGTAGGTGCCTGGTCGGGCCGCAATATCCAATCCCACAGTGACTTTAGACTGCAGTAATGGGATTCGAACCAGCAACCTTTCAGTTGATTGTCTATTGTTCTAACCACCGCACCATGGTGGCTGTTTTTTTTTCCCCATGTTTGTGTGACTTGACCATTGGATTTCGTTTCCACGCTTGGATCCATGTATTAAGTGCTTTTCCTTTTTTTTTTTTTTTTTTTTTGCACAAGGGAAATGAAAAAATCCAAATTAAATGTCTTTGTTCTCATGAGTAATCATAAAATCCGAATTAATGACATAAACCAGAAGACGACCTTCTTTTAATACTGTTTCTTTCCATATATCCACCTAACATTTTTTCTTCAGCAAATGTGTCATACTTTGTATTGTTTGTTGTTCTTGTTTTTTGTTTTATAAAATTTTGTTCATAATGTTCATGCCAGATCATAGGCACGGTTCTGATTAAAAATCACACACCACACACACACATACACACACACACACATTCACTGTCACACACACACCACACACACACACACACACACACACACACATTCACTGTCACACACACACACACACACACACACACACACACACATTCACTGTCACACACACACACACACACACACACACACACACACACACACACACACACACACATTTGCACGCGCACACGCACGCACACTTGCACACACACATACAGGCACACACACACACAACACACACACAGGCACACACACACAGCACACAGGCACACACACACACACACACACACACACACACACACACACACACACACACACACACACACACACACACACACACCACACACACACACACACACACACGACAGGATCGAAATCATTCGATTCAAACTTTAAGAAAACTCAGTCCTTATCATGCAAACCATGCAATACTTGTAGTTTTTTAATTTGAAGATGGAGAAGCATGTGTTGGGGAAAGGCAGGGGATATGGGGTTGGGGCATAGGAGTGGTGATGCGGGCAGAAAGGTCAGAACGAAAGGGGAAGAAGGGTGTGAGGCGTAAGACAAACACCACCTGCAGCTTTCTGAACTTTGCCGATTTGAGTTTCTAGTTGTGTTGAAAAGTTGCATAAGTCACCCAAGTGGAGAAGCGCAACGGATAGCCGATTGGAAGGTCGGGGGTTCGAATGCGCGTCAGTTCCCAGAATACAAAGGTTATAGGATTTTCCGGCTCTAGCGTGCTATCGGCGTATTGGAAAGACTGGGATCACACAATTAGGTCTCGTCTTTTATCAAGATGTGTCATTACAGATGCCGCTCAGATTTCCTGACCAACACTGCAGGTGTCTGTATCTCTCGGGCTTGATTGACCCCAAGTTGTACTATGAAAGTAAGCATAGAGTACGCTCCGCTCCGACATTTTCAATCCTAGATTAGAACTCTACTGCTTAAAGATCTCAGTATCTTGGAACGATTTTTCTACAATGTTGTGATGTGGATGTTGAGAATTGTATGTTCTGACAACAGACAGGCCTGAGAGATACAAAAACCTACAGTTTTGTTAGGTAAATTTGAGCAACATTCGCAGTGATGCATGTGGCAAGTGGTTGAGTCTCAATTGTTTTTGTCCCAATTTCACTAATTTCACCAATTTCACCTGTAACACGCTCAGTTTTGGGTATAAACTAGTCAAATAGCAAATATTCCAGAATGTTTTTAAAAGTTTAAATCCACGACCTCCATTCGTATTTCTTGTCTTTTCTGCTTCTTCTGCTTCTTCTTCTTCTTCTTGCTCATCTTTCTGTTCTTATTTCCGCTTCATCGTTTGTTTTCTTTTCATTTTCTTTTTCTTCTTCTTTATCGTCTTCTTCTTCTTGTTCTTCTGTACTGAAATCCGACATCACCCACCACCACCCACCACCCACTCAACCACACACAAGGCGCGCACTCTCCGTGCTAAAAGCTACAAAACGTTTGTCAAGGCAGTCCTTACAAGCACCTGGTGCAGGATCATGTCCTTCTGTACTCACATTTCCAGATCTGCAAAGAGCCAGAGGGAATGGGTTCAGTTTCTGACGCTTGCAGACTCTTTGTGTCGTCTGAGACTACCATCTTGGGTCTGTTTAATAAAACGTTTTGAAAACTAGTGCGCGAGGCATGGAAGTCGCCTTCTGCGTTCTCAAAGTTGGAAAAGAAACTTTTTTTTTAACAAAGATAAGTGTGGTCCTGCAACTTTCACCACCTACCTCTCTTTGTGTCTCTCCATCCTTCCCTCTCTGTCTCTCTCTCTGTCTCTCTGTCTCTGTCTGTTTCTGTCTGTCTGTCTGTCTCTCTCTCTTTCTCTTTCTCTCTCTATTTATAAATAATAATAATAATTACAATATTTATATAGCGCAAAATTTTGATAAA
>JAPXFY010000013.1:31257722-31302722 GCA_030674185.1 Monoplex corrugatus
ACATACCAATTAAATTGCCTGTAGTGAATATGTAACCCCAAGTGTTTAACACTTATCATTGCTTTTCTGGTCCAGAAATGAAGATGATAACAAGACGTTTTCTGTATATGTGTGTAAATGTCAAAAGAGACTTGGAGAGATTGCATCACAAGTATCATCCGTGTATGATGTTAAACTCGGTTGTATTCATGTGCATTTCTATCTGTGTATAAATTACAGACATGTATGTGTAGAGTATCAGGTGCTAAGGCGTGTTTGAATTAAACATCCAGTGTCCAGTGTCCCTGTTGGTCAGGTGAACTTATGTACCAGGAGACCTGGACTGTGTATTGCTAGTAATTAATTAGCGCACCACAAGCCGTTCGTTTCGTTTTGTGTCCGCTGCCAACTGACGTCTTACGCGACCCTGATGGCTCTGCTGGTTAAATCACGGTCTCGAGATATGACATTTCAAGGTCATTTTCTGCTTACAGCATACAGCCTGGCCTGTTTCTGCTCATCTTAATGCTCCGATCATTCTGATGGTGTCAGCTTAACGTTTCATGGATTGCGTTGTCTATTTCCTCCCTCGTCATTTCACAGTTTTGCTAGTGTATAAAGTTTAGTGAAGATGATTTTCTGGCAGGTTTGGATGGAGTGCATAAAGAACTGTCCAAATGCCATGAATCCATCTTCAAACTTTAAACTCCACTGTAAGCTGTTTAGATAGTACCAAGAGTTTGAAGTTTGGGAATTTGTAGTTCTTTCAAGAGGAGTTTATCACATTAGGACAATTCCATATGCGCTTCACAAATTTGTTAGCAATTATATGGCAGACTCCTTGAGCCCGTACAAAACCATAATCCCTGGCAATGTCTTGTAATGGGGGACCTATAAAACACTAAGCTTACAAAGCCAGAACGATGGAAACATTAAAATGGGCAGCGGACAGGCCACTTTTTATGTTGCGGGTTGGGAATGAACTGAAGATAACATGATCTATCTTGGTGTCAACCAGGCCACAGTGGCGGTGCTGGCTTCAATAACTCATACGAAATGTGGATGAGACTCGACTGTATGGTCCCAGTCTTCCCAACAATCTCATCCCACGTTTTAAGTCTGGGCATCCCCCGTTGGGATGCCGTGGAATCTTTCAGTATTCGTAGTATCCCTACTTCCTGGAAAATCTGTGCTAGAAATGTCCTCTTTCCTGTCACTTTCTTCGTTTCTGCCTTGTTCGTTTACTTTCTGTCATTTCTTCCTATCATTTTCTGCTTTGCTGGTCCATTCACCTGCATGTGTTCGATAAATTCTCACGTACTTTCTCTTAGGATTGATAATTGGGTACATGTATTAAGTACATTTTTGGCTTTAGGGAAAAGATATATGTGGAGGTGGTTTAAGGTAATTTAGGCCTGTTTTTATATATGCTTTAGTGTCTTCACTTACGTTAAAATTGTATTGGGTATGTTTTTTAAATCCCGTATGTGATAAATTGGACGGAATGGTCCACTCCAGGGGCATTTCCTTAGATTATGTACACGAATACATTGATATGTGTACTTAATTTTCTTTTCCTTTTGTTCCGTTGAATATTGTGCACGTTTTTAAAAGACAATTGTTTTGATATGGCTGTACGTAGTCGTCTGGGATTTTAAACAAACGTCTGGGTTTCCGGGAAGGTGTTTTCACTTTTGGTGTCCCTACATGTTGCCTATACAGTATTTCTAATTTGTCCTCCAGGATACTCCTTCCTATCAGCGTAATTAATTTCTGGACTGTTTTATTTTTCCTGTCTGCCCCATTTCCCCTTTCGCACTTGAAGGAGCGAATTAACTCTATGGCGTGTAGCATCAAAAGCCTGTACAAATTCCTCGTCTGAACCATCAGCGTGGATATCCCTGACACTGTGATCTGATTCCGACTACTTATCTTCTGGCGCAGCGCACTGCTGCTCATTCATTAGTCTTCGTACAACCTTTTTATTCTGTGGATCTTAATGCCGCGATTGGTAGAGAATCTCCTTCCACAGATACATGGGAATTTCAATCGTCGTCCATTGCGGATTTTCAGTCATGATTGAGTTGGCGCCAGTAAATTCATCATTATTTCCCCCAGCAGCAATGTCAGGAACTAAAGATTTTTTACAAGAAACATATTTCTGTATGATGCTGAACATCAAAATTGCGCGGTATTAGTGCGGCTTAAAATGAAATTTGCGTCTTAGTTTAGGCTAAAAAGCAGCAGAAGTCTAAACTAGAACAAGTCACAGTGAAAGAGAAACAGAAAGCAGAAAACTTGAACTCATCACGCCCCCAACTACGACACAACCATCTCACAATACACCATTTCCATTTCTACCCCTTTCCCCCTACATCTCTGTCTTATTTCCAGCACTAAACAAAGAGTGAAGTGACCAATGTCTGACGGGTTTTATTGGCTCCCAGTCCTAAAGCGGCGGAAAAAGGGTGTGAAACATACTGCTTCTGCCAGTCCTTAAATGGGAAGCAAGGGGAAGTGATCCCAGGGGCAGGAACCGATTAACCGCTGCCTTACCAATTCTGTGCCAGCTGACCCCTCCTCCATGCCCCTCCCCCTCCCTGTATCCAAGGTACTGGATGATCCAAGGCTGGGGTGACTTTTGTGGAACACACTGATCTGTAACAGTTTCTTTTCATGGAGTATTTTGTGTCAGAGATTGAACCTGATTCATACTCCCTGTGGGGATGCCGTGGGCTCTTTCAGCATAAATAGTATCCCCACCTTCTGGAAATTCTGTGCCAGAAATTTCCTCTTTTTTCTGTCACTCTATTTGTTTCTTTCTTCCTCCTTTGCTTTCTGTCGTTTCTTCCTACCATTTTCTGCCTTGCTGGTCCATTCACCTGTATGTGTTCGATAAAGTCTTACGTACTTTCTCTTAGGATTGATGATGGGTACATGTGTTAAGTGCATACATTTTTTGGCTCTAGGGATATGAGGTCTGCGGAAGCAATGTTCGGTAATTTTGGCCCGTTTTTATGTATGTTTTAGTGTCCTTAATTATATTGAAATTTGTGTTCAAGTATGTTTTATAAATCCCCTGTGCGATAAAGTGGTCATCGCCAGGGGCATCTCCTTAGATTATGCGTGCGAATGCATTGATATGTGTACTTGATTTTCTGTTTCCTATTTTTCCTGTTGACGTTGTGTGTATGTTGTGAACTGGGTATAGCCCTGATGTGGCTCTACGAATTCGACTGGCCTCTAAACAACAGTAAAACTAGCAATAATCTGGTTCATAGTGTGTGTAGGCAAGCGAAACGTGCGGCCATTAGAATATCTCATTTTCAAATGTTTTCTGTGTAACGCAGAACCAATGTTGATTAACAGATTCTGTGATTGGCAGTTGTATTTCAGTTGTTGTTTTTGGTTTTTATTTGAATCGTTTTAGTAGTGTTAACCACACGGATGTGAGGCGTGGACAGTCAACAAGCAAAGCCAGACCAAGACTGAGGCAGCCGAGATGTGGTTTCTCAGAAGAATGTTGAAAGTTCCGTGGACAGCAAAGAAAACAAACGAGACAGTCTTGATGGAGGCAGACACAAGTAGATCACTCATAAGGAAGATTAGGAAAAGACAGGCAACATTTATAGGCCATTTTATGAGGAAGGGAGATTTGGAGCACCTGGTCACAACGGGAAAGCTGGAGGGAAAGAGAGCACAAGGTAGACCCAGGGAGAGAATCTGGACAGACTTGCAGAGTGGCTGAGGATGAGGAGGGTGGGGGAGATGCTAGGGGCAACGAGAGATAGAGATGGTTAGAAGTCCATGGTCGCCAACGCCATGCGGCAGGACACCTGATGATGATGAGTGTTAACAATGATTTCTTGTTTGCTTAATCTGATTCTGTCTTCATTTCTGTTAAAAAATATTAAAATCATGGCACAGAATGAACATTTATAACAAGTGAAAAAAAACCCACAGAGTAACAAGTGTCTCACCTTTGTCTTTACTGACGTACGTATGTTATACAATAAAACAATAATCGTTATATTTAGGACAAACGTACTTCACGTCTCGCTAAACTAGAAAATTGCCTGGTATTCTGCAGCTTAAAAGTGAAAAATTACAAACTTGTTATTAACTAAAAGTAATGAAGCAATTCAGCAGAAATCTATGACATAATTAAAGAAAGAAACAGACAAGACAGCAGAACAGGAACCACAGGTACTCATCCACAACCACTACAACCATGATAAAACACTTCTGTTCCTATCCCTTTCCCCAGAGCCACGTACTTTTTTTTCCAGCACAAGCAAGGGGTAAAGTGACCAATACCCAACCTGTTTTATTACTTCTGGTACCTAAAGTGGCGGAAGGAAGGTGTGAAATATCGGAGTGGTGGCTGGTCCTGTCTACCATCCCTGGAATGGGAAGAGACGGGAAGTGATTCCGGGGAACAAGAGCTAATTAACCGCTGCCCTACTTGTGGTATTGAACTAGCTACTCCCTCCCCCCCCCCCACCACAGACCTCCTGTCCAACGCCCCTTACCCCGTGTCCAAGGCGCTGGCTGATCCTTAAGCAGGCTGGCTATGGTGCAATACAGTGATCTATTCCTGTTTCTTTTCGTGGCATTTGTGTGTGTGTTCAGAATCATTCAGGTCAACACGGTTGTGTAGATATCGACAGTTTGTGTGGCTGGTATTGGTGCTGAACCACTTCCATTACCCACCCCATCCACACACCTATACATGAGGCATTAGCTGATCTTTAGCTAGGATGGACATCTATTTAGACATTGATGTTTTCTCGGAGTCTGGGGGGAATATAGTCAGAATCAATAGGTTCACACTTGATCAGATAAGGTTAAGTGTGTGTCTAACAGGATGTACAGCTTGTCTCTAGTTTAACTGTTTTCTATACAAGGCTACCATTCATCAAATACATTGTTCATACTGACACATCACTGCGAGAAAAAGTTGTGTTCAGGGTTTTTGTTTTGTTTTCTTCTAAACAAATTTATATGTAACTACAAACCTTTTTGTTCCACAAAGAAGATCTCTCACAATTTCTGCAGTAAAAATTATCTTATATGTTTTAAGGAGCTGGGGAAAGCAGTGACTGGCCTCGTCCCTTATATATCTTTGCCTAGCCTTTGTATTGATGTGATTGTTTTTGTTTTGTTTTGTTTCATTTTCAGTATACCCTGCCATTTCCAAGATGATACGAGCAGATTGATGAAACAAAAAGAAATATCAATGTATCAGTGTAAACTTCTCGTCTGTCAAGAAGAGGGAGAGGGAGAGATCGGAAATAGTTTACGTACGCTCACACAAGCACGTACACGCAAACCAAAGACACCCAATACAGTAAGAGTAGTAAGAAGATAAGAAACGAAAGACAGAAAGAAAACCGTAGCAACATACAAATAACGAGTACGACATACCACATTACCACGCTGACTCAGCCACTACCTTCATCAACGCCAACACGTCATTCTCCCCCTCCCCCCTAAACTTCACTGCCCCAAATCACTTCCAGCACTAAACAAGGAATGAAGTGACCAATGTCTGGCCCGTTTTATTGGTGCTGGCTGCTAAAATGGCCGGTGACTGATTGAAGGAGAGAGTGAAACATTGAAGTGGTGGCTGGCCCTATCCGACAGCCCTGAAATAGGAAGTGATTCCCGGGGGCAAGAACTAATTAACCGCTGGCCTTCTGGTGCTGGGCCAGCTTCCGCACTCCCGTCATCCCCCACGTCCAAGCAGCTAGATGATTCTCGGCTAAGACTGCCAGGTCTTACACACTGATCTCGTTTCTTTTTTCTTTCTTTCTTTCTCTTCTTCGAGTTTTAGGGTACAAAATAGAGTTGTTCCTGTTCAGAGTTTTGTGTGGGTAAGAAAATGTTTTCTGGTTACGATTTCTCATTTGTTTGGTTTGGAAGTCTTTTGCGTTCTGCAGACTATCTTAAACTAAGGTTTATTTGGGATGACACTCAACGCTTGTAATTTTGCCCTCAGAAATTGCTTTAGTAAGAATATCAGACTTATTTTATTCTAAATAAAATGTGTTTTGGATGTTGTGTGCTAAATTAATGACATTGTACATCGTGAAAAATATTGAACAGAAGTTTGAAAACAAAAATTTTGTCAATCTAAATTTCTTCTAGATCTAGTGGAAAATCAACATGAATCAATGAAAGGTCAGAGAAGAAAAGGCGGTGATGACTGTTCCATGACCCTGATGGTGTAAGACTGTTCCATGACCCTGATGTTGTAGACTGTTCCATGACCCTGATGGTGTACACTGTTCCATGACCCTGATGGTATAGACTGTTCCATGACCCTGATGTATAGACTGTTCCATGACCCTGATGTTGTAGACTGTTTCATGACCCTGATGTTGTAGACTGTTCCATAACCCTGATGTAAGACTGTTCATGACCCTGATGTTGTAAGTAGACTGTTCCATGACCCTGATGGTGTAGACTGTTTCATGACCCTGATGGTGTAGACTGTTCCATGACCCTGATGTTATAGACTGTTCCATGACCCTGATGTTGTAAGACTGTTCATGACCCTGATGAGTAGACTGTTCCATGACCTGATGTTGTAGACTGTTTCATGACCCTGATGATTGTAAGACTGTTCCATGACCCTGATGTTGTAAGACTGTTTCATGACCCTGATGTATAGACTGTTCATGACCCTGATGTTGTAAGACTGTTTCATGACCCTGATGTTATAGACTGTTCCATGACCCTGATGTTGTAAGACTGTTCATGACCCTGATGTTGTAAGACTGTTTCATGACCCTGATGATGTAAGACTGTTCCATGACCCTGATGATGTAGACTGTTTCATGACCCTGATGTTATAGACTGTTCCATGACCCTGATGATGTAGACTGTTTCATGACCCTGATGTTTAGACTGTTCCATGACCCTGATGTGTAGACTGTTCCATGACCCGATGTTAGACGTTCCATGACCTGATGATGTAGACTGTTCCATGACCTGATGTTGTAAGACTGTTTCATGACCCGATGTTAGACTGTTCCATGACCTGATGATGTAGACTGTTTCATAACCTGATGTTTAGACTGTCCATGACCCTGAGATGTAGACTGTTCATGACCTGATGTTTAGACTGTTCATGACCCTGATGTAGACTGTTCATGACCCTGATGTTAAGACTGTTCCATGACCCTGATGTTAAGACTGTTCCATGACCCTGATGTTGTAAGACTGTTCATGCCTGATGTGTAAGACTGTTCCATGACCTGATGTTGTAGACTGTTTCAGACCCTATGTTAGACTGTTCATGACCTGATGTTGTAAGATGTTCATGACCCTGATGTTAAGACTGTTCCATGACCTGATGTTGTAGACTGTTCCATGACCCTGATTGTAGACTGTTCCATGACCTGATGTGTAGACTGTTCCATGACCCTGATGGTGTAGACTGTTCATGACCCTGATGGTGTGACTGTTCCATGACCCTGATGTTGTAAGACGTTCCATGACCTGATGTGTAGACTGTTCCATGACCCTGATGTGTAGACTGTTCCATGACCCTGATGTTGTAGACTGTTTCATGACCCTGATGTTGTAGACTGTTCCATGACCTGATGTGTAGACTGTTCATGACCTGATGTGTAGACTGTTCATGACCCTGATGTTGTAAGACTGTTTCATGACCCTGATGTTGTAGACTGTTCATGACCCTGATGTTTAGACTGTTCCATGACCCTGATGTGTAGACTGTTCATGACCTGATGTTGTAAGACTGTTCATGCCCTGATGTGTAGACTGTTCATGACCCTGATGTGTAGACTGTTTCAGACCCTGATGTATAGACTGTTCCATGACCCTGATGTTGTAAGACTGTTCATGACCTGATGTTGTAGACTGTTCATGACCCTGTGTGTGACTGTTCATGACCCTGATGGTAGACTGTTCATGACCTGATGTGTAGACTGTTCCATGACCCTGATGTTGTAAGACTGTTCCATGACCTGATGTGTAGACTGTTCATGACCTGATGTTGTAGACTGTTCATGACCCTGATGGTGTAGACTGTTCCATGACCCTGATGTTGTAAGACTGTTCCATGACCCTGATGTGTAGACTGTTCATGACCCTGATGTAAGACTGTTCATGACCTGATGTTGTAGACTGTTCATGACCTGATGTGTAGACTGTTCCATGACCCTGATGTAGACTGTTCATGACCCTGATGTGTAGACTGTTCATGACCTGATGTTGTAGACTGTTCATGACCTGATGTTGTAGACTGTTCATGACCCTGATGTTGTGACTGTTCCATGACCTGATGTGTAGACTGTTCCATGACCCTGATGTGTAGACTGTTCATGACCCTGATGTTGTAAGACTGTTCCATGACCCTGAGTTGTAGACTGTTCCATGACCCTGATGTAGACTGTTTCATGACCTGATGTTGTAGCTGTTCCATGACCTGATGTTGTAGACTGTTCCATGACTGATGTTGTAAGACTGTTTCATGACCTGATGTGTAGACTGTTCATACCTGATGTTGTAGATGTCCATGACCTGATGTTGTAGACTGTTCCATGACCTGATGTTGTAGACTGTTCCATGACCCTGATGTTGTAGACTGTTCCATACCCTGAGTGTAGATGTTCCATGACCCTATGTGTAGACTGTTCATGACCTGATGTTGTAGACTGTTCATGACCTGATGTTGTGACTGTTCATGACCCTGATGTTGTCTGCCTGATGTTGTAGACGTTCATGACCTGATGTTGTAAGACTGTTCCATGACCCTGAGTTGTAGACTGTTCATGACCCTGATGTGTAACTGTTCCATGACCCTGATTGTAGACTGTTCCATGACCTGATGTGTAGACTGTTCATACCTGATGTTGTAGACTGTTCCATACCTGATGTAGACTGTTCCATGACCCTTGTTGTAGACTGTTCATGACCTGATGTTGTAGACTGTTCATGACCTGATGTGTAGACTGTTCCATGACCCTGATGTTGTAGACTGTTCCATGACCCTGATGTTGTAGACGTTCCATGACCTGAGTTGTAGACTGTTCCATGACCCTGATGTTGTAGACTGTTCATGACCTGATGTTGTAGATGTCCAGACCTGATGTAGACTGTTCCATGACCTGATGTGTAGACTGTTCATGACCTGATGTTGTAGACTGTTCATGACCTGAGATGTAGACTGTTCCTGACCTGATGTGTAGACTGTTCCATGACCTGATGTTGTAAGACTGTCCATGACCTGATGTTGTAGACTGTTCCATGACTGATGTGTAGACTGTTCCATGCCCTGATGTTGTAGACTGTTTCATGACCCTGATGTTGTAGACTGTTCCATGACCCTGATGTTGTAGCTGTTCCATGACCTGATGTGTAGACTGTTCATGACCCTGATGTTGTAGACTGTTCATGACCCTGATGTTAGACTGTTCATGACCTGTGTTGTAGACTGTTCCATGACCCTGTGTTGTAAGACTGTTCATGACCCTGATTGTAGACTGTTCCATGACCTGATGTTGTAGACTGTTTCATGACCTGATGTGTAGACTGTTCCATGACCTGATGTTGTAGACTGTTCCATGACCCTGAGGTTAGACTGTTCCATGACCCTGATGTTGTAGACTGTTCCATACCCTGATGTTGTAGATTTCCTGACCCTGTGGTAGACTTTCCATGACCCTGATGTTAAATTCCAGACCCTATGTTGTAATCTGTTTCCAACCCTGAGTGTAGACTGTTCCATACCCTGAGTTGTAGAGTTCATGACTGTGTTTGACTGTTCCATGCTAGTGGACTGTTCATGCCCTGATGTGACTGTTCCTGACTGATTTGTAGACTGTTCCATGACCCTGATGTAACTGTTCATGACCCTGATGTTGAGACTGTTCATGACCTGTGATGTTAGACTTTTGACTGTCTGACCTGTTTGCGTTCATGCCTTGTGTACTGTTCCATGACCCTGATGTTGTAAGACTGTTCCATGACCTGTGTGTAGACTGTCATCCCTGATGTTGTAGACGTTTCATGACCCGATGTGTAGACTGTTCACCTTGTTGTAGACTGTTCATGCCCTGATGTTTAGATTACTTCCATGTGGTACTGTTCCAGACCTGATGTTTAAACTGTTCCATGACCCTGATGTTGTAACTTTACCCTGATAGACTGTTCCAGCCGATTTGTAGACTGTCATGACCCTGTGTTAGACTTCCATACCCTGATGTTGTAAGATGTTCAGACCCTGATGTGTAGACTGTTCCAGACCCTATGTAAGACTGTTCCTGCCTTGTTAGACTGTTCATGCCTGTTGTACTGTTCCACCTGTGGTAGACTGTCCATGACCTGTTCGTTCAGACTTGTGACCTATGTGAGTTTCATGACCCATGTGATGTTATTCATGATGTTTAGATTCTGCTGATGTTTACTCTCCTGTATGTAGACTTTTCAACTATGGTAGACTGTTCATTATTTGACTGTCATGACCCTGTGTAGAGTTCAGACTTTGTAGAGTTCCAGACCTGTTAGCTTCCATACCGATGTGGACTGTTCCATGACCCTGATTTGAACTGTTCAGACCTGTTGAGATTCCATGACCTGTTGTAGACTTCACCTGTATGTCTACCCATGTTGTAACTGTTCATGACCCTGATGTTGTAGACTTCCATACCCGTGTGTGTTCATGACCCTGAGTTGTGACTGTTCCAGACCCTGTTTGTAGCTGTTCCATGACCCTGATGTGTAGACTTTCTGACCCTGATGTGTAGAGTTTCAGACTTTGACTGTTATGACCTAGGATACCCTGATGTTGTAGACTGTTCCGACCCTGATGTGTGTAGACTGTTCATGACCCGATGTGTAATGTATGTCCTGACTGAGCTGTAGACTGTTCATACCCTGATTTAGACTGTTCATGACCCGATGTTGTAGATGTCTGACCCGATGTTGTAGACTGTCCAACCTGATGTGTAGACTGTTAGACCCTGTGTTGTGACTGTTCCATGACCTGATGGTGTAGACTGTTCCTACTGATTGTAGACTTTCCATACTGATGTGTAACTGTTATCCTGGATGTAGACTGTTCCATGACCCTGAGTTGTAGACTGTTAGACTGATACTGTAGACCTGATGTTTAAGACTGTTCATGACTGTTTGTGTGTAGACTGTTCCATGACCTGATGTTGTAGACTGTTCCATGACCCTGATGTGTAGACTGTTCATGACCCTGATTTGTAGACTGTTCCATGACCTGATGTGTAGACTGTTCCATGACCTGATGGTGTAGACTGTTCCATGACCCTGATGTTGTAAGACTGTTCCATGACCCTGATGTTGTAGACTGTTCATGACCCTGATGTAAGACTGTTTCATGACTCTGATGTTTAGACTGTTCCATGACCTGATGTTGTAAACTGTTCCATGACCCTGATGTTTAGACTGTTCATGACCTGATGGTGTAGACTGTTCCATGACCTGATGTGTAGACGTTCCATGACCCTGATGTTGTAGCCTAGTTCCAGACTCGAGTTGTAACTGTTCCATGACCCTGATGTTGTAAGACTGTTCCATGACCTGATGTTGTAGACTGTTCCATGACCCTGATGTTTAGACTGTTCCATGACCCTGATGTTGTAACTTTCCATGACCCTGATGTTGTAGACTGTTCCATGCCCTGATTGAGTTGTAGACTGTCCATGACCTGATGTTGAGACTGTTCCAACCCTGATGTTGTAATGTTCCATGACCCTGATGTTGTAATGTTCACTATGTGTAGACTGTTCCATTGACTGTTCATGACCTAGTTGAGACTGTTCCATACCTGAGTTGTAACTGTTCCATGACCCTGATGTTGTAGACTGTTCCATACCCGATGTAGACTGTTTCAGACCCGATGTTGTAGACTGTTCATGACCCTGATGTTGTAGACTGTTCCATGACCCGATGTTGTGACTGTTCCATGACCCTGTGTAGATAGACTGGTTCAGACCTGTTTGACCCTGAGTTGTAAGACTGTTCATGACCCTGATGTTGTAGAGTTCCATGACCCTGATGTTGTAGACTGTTCCATGACCCGATTTGTAGACTGTTCCATGACCGATGTTAGACTGTTCATGACCTATGTTGTAGACTGTTCTGACCTGGTGACTGTTCCATGACCTGAGTTGTAGACTGTTCCATGACCCTGATGTGTGACTGTCTGACCTGATTGTTGTAGACTGTCCATGACCTGATGTGAGCTGTTCCATGACGATGTGTGAGTCATGACCCTGATGTTGTAAGACTGTTCCAACCTGATGTTGTAGACTGTTCCATACCCTGATGTTGTAGACGTTCCATGACCCTGAGTTGTAGACTGTTCCTGACCTGATGTGTAAGTGTTCATACCCTGATTGTAACTGTTTACCATGAACCCATCTGATGTGTAAGACTGTTCTATAACTGTATGAAGATGTTAATGCATGACGATGTTTAGACTGTTCAGCGATGTTAGACTGTTAAGACTGTTTGACTGTAGACTGTTTAAGATGTTAAGACCTGTTTAACTGTTAGGTTAAGACTGTTAGACCCTATGTTACTGTTCAGACCTGATGTTAGACTTTTATGCCCTGATGTAAGCTTCCATGACCATGTGTAGATTTCATACCCATGTGTAGACTGTTCCATACCTGATGTTTAGAGTGTCCATACCCTGATGTGTGACTGTTCATGACCTGAGTGTAGACTGTTCCAACCTGATTGTAAGACTGTTCTACCCTGATTGAGATGTTCCATGACCCTATGTAGACTGTTCACTGATGTTAGACTGTCCATACCGATGTTGTAGACTGTTCCATGACCTGAGAGAAACTGTTCCATACCCTGTGTGACTGTTCATACCCGATGTTGAGACTGTTCATGACCCTGATGTTAGACTGTTCATGACCGATGTGTAACTTTCATGACCTGTTGTAGACTGTTTCCTGTGACTCTGACTTTGTAGACTGTCATGACCTGTTGTAGACTTTTCATACCCTGTGTGTGAGTCTACCCATGTTAGACTGTTAACCCTGTTACTATGACCCTGAGTGTAGAGTCATCCTGATGTGAACTGTTCATGACCCTGATGGTGTAGACTGTTCATACCCTGTTGTAGACTGTTATGACCGATGTTAGGTTCCAACCCTGATGTTGTAGAGTTCCATGACCCTGATGTTGTTAGACTGTTCAGACCTGATTTGACTGTTCATACCTGATGTTGTAGACTTCCATGACCCTGTTGTAGCTGTTCATGACCTGATGTGAGACTGTTTGATGTGTAAACTTCCATGACCTGATGTTAGACTGTTCCATGACCTGATGTTGTAACTGTCCTGACTGAGACTGTTCCATACCTGTGTTGTTAGATGTTTCATGACCTGATGTTTAGACTGTTCCATACCCTGATGTTTAGATGTTCCAGACCCTGATTTGTAGACTGTTCCATACCCTGATGTTGAACTGTTCATGACCTGTGTTGTAGAGTCCATGACCTGATGTGTAAGATGTTCCAGACCCTGATGTTATGTTCATGCCGATGGTTGTGTTTTTATGTTGTAGACGTCATGACGATGTTGTAGATGTTCATGACTGATGGGTAACGTCATGACCCTGTGTTGTGACTGTCCATGACCTGATGTGTAGACTGTTCCATGACCCTGATGGTGTAGACTGTTCCATGATCCTGATGGTGTAGACTGTTTCATGACCCTGATGTTGTAAGACTGTTCCATGACCCTGATGGTGTAGACTGTTCCATGACCCTGATGTGTAGACTGTTCCATGACCCTGATGATGTAGACTGTTCCATGACCCTGATGTTGTAAGACTGTTCCATGACCCTGATGTTGTAAGACTGTTCCATGACCCTGATGTTGTAGACTGTTCCATAAACCCTGATGTTGTAAGACTGTTTCATGACCCTGATGTGTAAGACTGTTCCATGACCCTGATGTTGTAAGACTGTTCCATGACCCTGATGGTGTAGACTGTTCCATGACCCTGATGTGTAAGACTGTTTCATGACCCTGATGTTGTAAGACTGTTCCATGACCCTGATGTTGTAGACTGTTCCATGACCCTGATGGTGTAGACTGTTCCATGACCCTGATGTGTAAGACTGTTCCATGACCCTGATGTGTAGACTGTTCCATGACCCTGATGTTGTAAGACTGTTTCATGACCCTGATGGTGTAAGACTGTTTCATGACCCTGATGTTGTAGACTGTTTCATGACCCTGATGTTGTAAGACTGTTTCCATGACCCTGATGTTGTAGACTGTTCCATGACACTGACGTGTAGACTGTTCCATGACCCTGATGTTGTAGACTGTTTCATGACCCTGATGATGTAGACTGTTCCATGACCCTGATGTTATAGACTTTCCATCACCTGAGGGTGTAGACTGTTCCATGACCCTGATGTTGTAGACTGTTTCATGACCTGATGTTGTAAGACCGATGAAGGCCTTAGATTTTATCAGGATCATGGTGTCCATTTTCTCTCCTTCACTGATTTATCTTCTCCAACCCAGAAAGGTCCCGGTATCCATTCACACCTGGGTGACCCTGTGGCTGCATATACATTTTTTTTTTTACTGAATCATACTCAGATCTTAAAGCTTCAGATGGAAAATTGCTTATGAGCCGAAAAATAATTTGTTGAATCGTAGCGCACAAGTATATTTTTGTGTAGACGAAACACAGACGTTATTATACAATTTAGAACATGAATTTATGTAAAAATAGCCATCAGAGTCTCTCTCTTCTTCTCTCTCCTCTCTCTCTCTCTCTCTTCTGTCTGTCTTCTCTCTCTGTGTTCTCTCTGTCTCTGTCTGTCTTCTGTCTCTTTGTCTGTTCTCTTGTCTCTCTCTCTCTCTCTCTCTCTCTCTCTCTCTCTTTTGTGCGTGTCTGTGTCTGTATGTGTGTATGTGGTTGATATTTGCTACTCATCAGTTGCATCTTATTGGCACGTTCCAGCGGGCAAATATTGGTATAATTATCAACAATACATCGCTATTGACTTATATCGCTAAACTACGACAAATAGTCCCCCAACATTTTAGCCGTTGTTGTAAAGTTGGAGCTTCGAGTAAAGTTCGTGCATAGCTTTCTGAAGAGTGTACTTTTAATTCATTTGAGCTGTTCTCTCCGGAGAAAGCGTGGCGTACTTGTTATGCACTGCCAATATTTGGGGAAGGAGTGGTATAGTGTTGTCTGTGAAATAATTTCACATAGTTTCTTTCTCTGCCCAGTCGTCTGCACCACTCCTATTTCACTGCTCACAAAGAGATCATTTCGGCTCTCACACACATTTCTATACCCACCGAAACTGGGATCACTGTGACGGCAAGGTATGAAGGGTTACAGAACGTGTGACAGTTTGTTTTTCACACTGCTATGACGATAGCGATGATACTGTAGGGTTCCTTTGTAGATTGAGACTGTGCGACAGGACTGTACTGTACGCTTAATTTCATAATGTATCCTAACATCGACCAGGTCCGAGAGATGCAGACATCTGCGGTGTTGTTCAGGTAATTTTCAGCAATATCCTCAATGATGCATCCACCAGTGGATGGAATTTTAATACACGACTTTGTTAAGAGCACCTCTTTGGTTGCTGTGCAAATGTGTTATCTAGTATTAAAGTAGGTTTCTATTTTAAAAAGTATTTTTGTTTTATTCTAAACTGCTCACTCTATGACACACTTTGTGTATAAATATTAAAAAGTACTATGTGAAGTTCAGTTTCGTATGAGCACCGTACAATGGGCAAGATATTGAAGGAATCTTCGCCAGTTTAGTTTCTCTGTTTTTCCCCAAGACCTTGTCAGTGCATACGGTTTTGTGCAGACGCAAGGAGTCTGCTAGACAATTGCTGGCAGGTTTGAATAAAGCGCATATGGAATCGTACACACACGATGAACCACGCCTGAACAAACGCTAAACTCGTGTTAAAATCCAAATCGAAAACGACAGCCCTCGTTAAAACTGAAAAAGTAAAATCGCAGTCGTTGTTTCAGACAAGAGTTTACTGTGGAAAAGGTTAGTGCGTGCAAATGATTATTTAGACATCATGCCGTATTCTGTGTGATGGAGGCCTGACTTACCATAGATCTGCAGGTACACAGGTTGATGGAAAATCCGTCTCGCTGGTAAGAACACATAAAGAATGGCTCCCGACCCCCACCCCCCGTTTCGCGTTAAGACGGCAATAAAAAGTAGACTGTATATGTTTGAAACCGCCAAACGGTTGATTCTTTTGATAAAACCATGGACTATCTTGATAACTTGAATTCGGTCCCAGCTCCCTGACATTTAAACTGGCCTGTTCACTGTCCCATATTAAATATTTCTGTCATTGTGATGGTGCCAGCTAAAAGCTTACTGCGGTCTCTCTTCCTACCCATCCTCGTTTCAAGACTTCTCCAGAGTACATGGTTTTTAACCCTTTGACTCCCGCACCCTCTTCATCAGCATCTTGCATTATCAACCATGCTAGCAAAGCAAAAACTTAACCCTTTGACTCTCTGACCCTGTCCACCAGCTTCCTGCAGGAAACTGGTTGACAGGGTGAGAATGTCAAACGGTTAAGTTTTTGCAGTTGGTAGATAAGGTACGGGAGTCAAAAGATTCAGCAGACTCGGGGACTCTGTCAGGTAATTGCTGGCAGATTTGGGTGGCGCGCTTTTGGAGCTGAGTTCGATGAATATATATTGAAGAAAATCAAAACTCTGATTATGTTTGAAAGTGGTCCATTAACTCAGTTGTTAGACCACTGTGCTCATGACACAAGGTTTGTGAGTTCAATCCTCGGGAGGACCACGTTTTGTTCCTAAGAGTACTGACTAGTTCTTGTGATAGAGCCGTGGACTCAAGATCTGATACGTCAAGTTCAATATCCCAGCCAGGAAATTACAGCAGACCTGATCGCTGCCCATTTTGATGCTTCAATCATCCTGGTGGTGTTAGCTTAGTGTTTCGTAAACTCGGTTCCCCCACACCCCATCATTTCCATTTCAACCCCCGTGGGGATGCCGGGGGCTCTTTCAGTATGAATAGTATCCCCACTTTCTGGAAATTCTGTGCCAGAAATTTCCTATTTTCTGTCACTCTCTTTGTTTCTGCCTTCCTTCTTTGCCTTCTGTCATTTCTACCTATCATTTTCTGCCTTGCTGGTCCATTCACCTGTATGTCTTCGATAAAGTCTTACGTACCTTTTCTTAGGAGTGATAATTGGGCGCATGTATTAAGCGCATTTTTGACTCCAGGGAAACAAGATATGCGGAAGCAAATTTAGGTAATTTAAACCCATTTTTTTTTATAAATGTTCTGGTGTCTTTAGTTTTGTTTAAACTTGTATTCAGGTGTGTTTTTTAAATTCCTTGTGTGATAAATTGGACGGAGTGGTCAATGCCAGGGTCATATCCTTAGATTATACGCGCCAATGCATTGGTATGCTCACTTAATTTTCTTTTGCTTTTTTCCCCTGTTGAAGTATTGCATATGTTTTGAAAACGGTTATAGCCCTGATATGGCTTTACGCAGTCGGCTGGGCTTTAACAAAAATAACAGTAACAATAACATTTTCCATTTCAGGTCCTTGCCAGTGCACAGGATGTTGTGCTAGTTCATGGAGTCTGTCCGAAAAGAGTTGCAGATGGGTGGAGCATGTATGGAATTGTCCAAACTCCTGTTTGTGTCCGCAGTAGGGTGAATGACCGACATTGCATTGTCGAATTAATAGAAAAAGATAAATAAACAAAAGCAATCAAAAAGGATATGTTACATCTTTCATGTAAGGCTTGGAGATATGGAAAGCATTTGTTTATTTCTCAGGATCCACATAAGAAAAAAGGGATGATTCTTAAATAAAATCAGTGCAAATTATTTTTCTGAATTTATTTTTATTCTTCGTTTTATCGTATGATAGTCTAAATGTTTTTTTTATCCATCATGGCCCTTGTGACGTGCCTGTAAACAAAGTTTTTAGTTGATTTTCTTGTTTTCATTTTCAGTCTGCAGTAAGCAAATGCTCGTAAATTTTGCAGATTCGTGACTTCTTATTTAAAAGGACCTGTGATCAAAGATCCATATAATCGTGCGCAAAAACAAGCATCTTCTTTGGCCCAGTTTGATCGCACGCGAAAGGTGCTTTGGTGTGCGAACGATTCGAACTGGAAGATCCCAGTTTTTTTCCCCTATTTTTTCAGTTAAAAGAAGATACAAAGTCAAAGAAGCGTATAAAAAAATCTGAGTTCATAATAGAATGCAGTGTAACGAGTGGAGATGTGTGCTCTTTGTGGATGGGAACCAGACCTTTGATGGATGTAGCAGGTAAGACCTGTGGTAATGCACTTTCAACTTTACAGCCAGTTCAGAATGATGAAATTCCTGCGGGATTTAATTCATTTTGCAGTCCTTTTGATGTAGGTAGCTTCGTTTTTGATGCTGATGAAGTAAAAAGACCTTTGCAACACGGAAAGCAAGCCTGGGCGATAACTGAAGACTCTGTTACGTATGAACTAAAAGTGAGTAATATCATTTAAAGTCATCATCCACATGGTATATTCTGTGGGGTACTAAATCAGTGTACTGTGCAAAGACATATTTCGTTTGTTTGCTCTCAGTATCAATTCAGTTTTTTTCCCCGTGGGGATGCCGGGGACTCTTTCAGTATAAATAGTATCCCCACCTTTTGGAAATTCTGTGCCAGAAATTTCCTTTTTTCTGTCACTCTCTTTGTTTCTTTCTTCCTCCTATGCTTTCTGTCATTTCTTCCTATCATTTTCTGTCCTGCTGGTCCATTCACCTGTATGTGTTTGATAAAGTCTTGCGTACCTTTTCTTACGATCGATAATTGGGAACGTGTATTTAGTGCATTTTTGGCTCTGGGGAGGTGAGATGTGCGGAAGCAGTTTTAGGTAATGTATGCCCGTTTTTATATATGTTTTGGTGTGCTTAGGTATGTTTAAATATGTATTCAGGTACGTTTTTTAAATCCCCTGTGCGATAAATTGGACGGAATGGTCAACGCCAGGGGCAGTCCTTAGATTATGTGCGTAAATGCATTGAAATGTGTACTTAAATTTTCTTTTCTTTTTCCCCCGTTGAAGTTTTGTAAGTTTGAGGCGGTTATAGCCCTGGTATGGCTCTACGCAGTCGGCTGGGCTTTAAACAGTAATGACAATAAAAGTTCAGTTACAGTTTGCTGAAGATGAAGTTTTCAGATGACTTACTGAGTTTGGAGTTTGTTCGCCAGTAATTCAACGGATTCCGACAATTCCATGGGCCCTCCACCAAAAATTGCCGGTAATCATCTGTTAGACTCTCTGAGCCTGCGCAAAACTTACTAAGCGCTGGCAGGGTCTTGAAATTGGGTGGGGGAGAGAAACATCCATGAAACACTAAGCTCACATCACCAGAATGATGGAAACATTAAAATGGGCAGCAAACAGGCCAGTTTTTAATGTTGTGGGCTGAATTTGAACTCCAGCTTGCTAAAGATAACCAACATCATTATTATCTCCAATCATGTACTCTTTTGTATAAGGCTTCTCCTACAGTTTCCTGCATACTTTTTGTTTAGGTGTTTTTGAAAAGGAAATGTCTTCAGTAAATAGTGAAGTCTTCGAAAAGAAAAAAAAGTTTCTATTTTCTCTTCAGTTCATATATATATTTTTGGCACAGGTGAGGGTGAAAACAAACAGCAAGCATTGTTAAATGTATCAACATTAATTTACGAACGTGACACAAACATTCTGTCCCCAACATCATGCCCACTATTCAATCAGTTTTCTCCCTGATATTTGGGTATAACTTTATAAACAATTTTGTACGCTTTGAATTAAAAATCCCAGTCCTAGGTTTTGTTTCACATAAAAGAGGATGAAATATCAAAGAAGTGTATAAAATATTTATTCTATAATAGAATACAGAGTAAATACCGGTGGTGGAGATGTGTGTGCTCTGCCTGGAAGATAACCAGACCTTTGATAGCTGGAACAGGTAAGGCATGTGGTAATGCAATTGCAACTTTTAGGGAGGTTGGCAATGATGTTTTTCTTAATGCTACCAATTTTGAAGAACAAGGTCTCCCAACAGTGTAAAAATCGCTACTCACAGTTCCGTAGCTTTCGATGGCGTTCTCGCCATCTTCGTCAGCGCTCTAATGCTGTCTGCGTGAATCTCTACTCAGATCTCGCGAACATGGGATGAACCCAGTTCACGAGATCGAATCAGAGAATGGTACACCGGGGCAGGGTGTAACGGCCCCGGTCCCTGTTGAGCGGGGGGTTGGTGGCTGCGATGTAGATGGCCTCCTTGACTCCTCGCTGGAACCACTTATTTTCTCTGTCCAGGATGTTGACATTGTCCGCACTGAATTGATGTTTTTCGGCGTGTAGGTGAGCTCCTACTGGAGAAGAGTCCCTCTTGTGTTCTGTTAGTCTCTTCTGAAGGGGGCGTTCAGTTTCACCGACATAATGTTGGTTACAGTCCTGGCAGTCTATTCTGTATATAATGCCAGCTTTGTCGAGTTTGCTGGTTTTGTCCTTGGGGGTGACCAGCTGGCTGCGTATGGTGTTGGAAGGTTTGGAATGTACAGCCACCCCCAGTTTTCTGATCTTTCTGGACAGAGCGTCACTCACACCTCCTACGTATGGGATGGTGATGTGTCCCTTGCGCTGGTGTTGTTTCACTGGCTGTTGGGATGCGGTGTTGGATTTCCTGCCTCCCGGGCTGTTCCAGGCCCACTTTTTGTAGCCCGAGATGGTGAGCACTTTTTTCAGGTGGTTTGTCTCCTTGTCTTTTGCCTCTTGGGTACTGCATATGGTGTTAGCTCTGTGGGTAAGGGTTCGAATCACTCCCAGTTTGTGTTCAAGGGGCTGGTGGCTGTCGAACTGTAAATATTGGTCCGTATGAGTTGGTTTACGGTAGACCGAGAAGGATAGAATGCCATCAGTTCTGGTGATGAGGGTGTCCAGCATGGCTATGGAGTTGTTCTGTTCCACTTCCCTCGTGAATTTGATGGCTGGGTGTTGGTTGTTCAGATGTTCTGTGAACTGTTCGACCAGTTGCTGGGGGAGGATAGTCATGGTGTCGTCTACGTAGCGCCCCAGTATCGTGGTGGGGAGTGGAAAGAAGCCAATGCTTTCTCTTCAAAATCCTCCATGAACAGGTTGGCTACTATTGGGCTTACTGGGGAGCCCATGGCTGCTCCTTCTTTTTGTTGGTAGAATTCACCTTGGAAGGTGAAGTAGGTGGTGGTGAGGCAGCAGGACAAGAGTTCACATACGTCGTCCACTGTGAGAGATGTACGTTGGTGGAGGGTTTGGTCGTTTTGTAACCTTCGGCGTATGATCTCTATGCTTTCTTTCACTGGTACGCTGGTAAATAGGGCAGAGACATCATATGACACAAGGAGTTCATCATGAGCGAGGGTGTTTTTCTTGCCAGAATGAATTCTTTTCACAGCCCTATGGATGTAGGTACTTGATGTTCTTTAAGGAGATCTAGTACAACAGGGTAGTCAAGATGTAGTGGTGACTGAAGACTGTATTTTGTAGATATTAAACCTACTGATGTGGTTCACAGTCATCACCCAGATAGTGTTGTGGAATCCAGCGTTTAAGCACTGTGTTCTGCAAAGGCAACTTTTCGTCTCTTTATGCATCACTGTCTTGTTTGATAATGGAAAGCCTCTGATACTATCTCTTCGGTCCAGTCTTTCTCATGCTCTTTGAAAACTCTGGATCATAATACAGTTTTAGTATGAAGAAAGTTCTGTAACCGACACATGCCTATCAAACGACCATCTGTGACTTTGTATTTGAACATTCCTTTGATCAAACGTGTGTACTGTTCCAGCGAAAAGAGGTGTGTAGTGACTGATTTTGTTTACACTTTGTGACACACACACACACACACACACACACACACACACACACACACACACACACACACACACACACACGCACACACACACGCACACACACACCACACACACACACACACACACACACACACGCACGCACGCACACACACACACACACACACACCACGTTATTGTTCCCATGAATTTCGTACTGAGCAACCTTACTCCCAGTTTTTCACTCAAAAACACAAAGAAGCGTATAAAAATAGTTATTTCTTAATAAAATGCAAACTATAAAGTGGAGATGTGTGCTCTGTTTGAAAGGAAACCAGACCTGTGATGGATGTAACAGCTAAGGCATGCTGCAACGCACCCTCAACTTTAGAGAAGGTTGGCAGTGATGGGTTTCCTTAGGGGTTGAATTCTTTAGCAATCCTTTTGATGTCCTTAATGTTGTCTTCTAAGGCTAGGAAGTAAGAGCGTTAAAAATAACAAGAAAGGTCAGTCTTGATGGAAACTTAAGATCGTGTTTACAAGATTTAATATTACCTTTACCTTTCAAAAATCATCATTCTGATAGTACTGAATCGTAAAGCACTGAGGAACTGTACTGTGCAAAGGCATTTTTAACTGTGCTTCCACCCCCCCCCCCCCCCAGCTCAGTTTCGACACATAAATCCTACATCCTATCCTACCATTTAGAGATCCGAAATAATCGAGGCAAATATTATTAAGCCTAGGTTTCTACCCTGTTTATTGGTTAGATCACATATTGGATTGTTTTTCACATAATGGATTGGTTTTTTTTTTAGAGTTGTAGGTCTATTTTGTGAATGCAGAAGGGTGACTAACCGAAATCGTATCGGTGAAGTACACGTGGAGGAAGGTAATAGAAGCATGAGAAAACTGAACTGATTTGATGCTCTGTTAGGAAAACTTTCGAGGAGTGAAAAACACATGTTCTCTTCCAGAAGTTGAATCAGGAAGAGAATAATCTGTGAAGGACACATACAATTTGTCCACTTATCATGTTTTTGTTTGTTCCTTTCTTTGTTTTTGATTATATTAATTCTATCTTGTGAAAATCCTAGTTTTTTTAGTTGTCCTGGTTTATGTGATCTAAACATCATAGATAATTATGTTTCTGTTGAATAAAGTTTGCATGTACATGTTAAAACTATGACGCATTCCAACTCATTATTCAGACGCTGTTGTACATTGACAGATTTTCTATACAAAAACAAAATAAAGGGACAAAAAAATCTTCTTTGGGGACAGTTTTTGGTCCATATATCAAAACCCACGCTGGCGTTCACGGACATCGACCTAAAAGACGCAAGCTCCACATGTTTTGAAGGAGGATAAAAAAAGCTAGGGTGCAGATACAAATGCTTGTTTCATAATAAAAAGCAGATCAAAGATGGGTTGATGTGCGCTGTGCTTGAAAGGAAACTGGAGGCTCGTTTCTTAACACGCTAGGTAGGCGAGGTTTTAACGAGGTACGCTGGGTAAGAGCGATTCTTTGTTGATCTAGCCGCAGAGGTGGCTAGGTACGTGCGGGCGAGGCTTCCTGGCCTGGATTGGCCTCACCAGCCACCTCCGGACCCACAATGGACAATCCCCCAGTCAGAATTGAAGTCGTGTTCCTCTTTGACAACGAGGGACGAACAACAACAACAACAACAACAACAACAACAACAACAAACAACAAACAACAAACAACAACAACAGGTAAGACATCGAAGGCTCTTGTCGGCGAGATAAAGATGGCGGTCATGCAAGCGGCCTTTGTGTTTGACGGCGATTCTGTCTTCTATTGTCAAAAAAAAAAAAAAAAAAAAAAAAAAAAAAAAAGCTGTACATTGGCTAAAATCTGCTTTTGCCTCGCGTCCATTTCATGACTCACTTTTTTTTTGTAATCTCCCTTGCCACTCGCTATCTCGCCACTCGCTCGCAAGCGTTCTGGAAAGCGTGTATGAAACGGTGCCCGAGACTTGTGTAAGATGTGTAGCAGGTAAGGCATGCGGTAATGCACTTTCAACTTTAAAGAAATTGGCAAAGACGAGTGTCCTGAAAGGTTAAACGCTTTTTTTACAGTCCGCTTGACGTGCGTAGCTTCTATTCCAAAGCTGATGAAAGATGATGGTCTTGTACAGAAGCGAAGGTAAGACTTCATAGTAACCAACGTTTTTTTTTTTTTTTTACAAAATATTGAGGCTTTTACTAGAGAAGAGTGTCTGGAAGATATTTCTGGCTACTAATACCTTTCAAAGTTATCTTCCAGGTGGCATTCATTGTCCGGTTGTGTACTGTAAAAAAAAATGAATGAAAACTAAAACCCCAGCAGCGCAGAAGCATTTGTCGTTTCTGTCGTGGAGTCCGTTGTAGTTCCGTTGCTTAACACAATATTAAAGCACTCGGATGACATTATCAACTTCTCGGTGTGGAGAGCTACCACTTATGAGATGTTACCTAATGTACCTGTGATTATGCTTTTTTTTTTATAAAGAAATGAGAGACGATTTCATCTTCCCTGCACGTGTGATGTACCTGTTCGAGAAACACCCGTTTGCGCTTGCGTCAGTAAATAAGCAGTAAATAAGACGATTTCATATTAACTGTAGGGATATTGTCCTTCCCACCCCCACCCCCATCCCCACCCCCTCTCTCTGTCTGTCTGTATATCTGTCTGTCTGTCTGTCTCTCTCTCTGTCTCCCTCTCTTTCTCTGTCTGTGCGCGCTCGATCGCGTATATATACATGTACATATATATATATATATATATATATTATATATCTGTGTGTGTGTGTGTGTGTGTGTGTGTGTGTGTGTGTGTGTGTGTGTGTGTGTGTGTGTGTGTGTGTGTGTGTGTGTGTGCGCGCGCGTGCGTGTGTGTGTGTTGGTGTGTTTGAGGGTTACGTAGATGGGAGGCACCTTAAGAAGTACAAAATGTTAATCATCTGTGACAGATTTTGTCTAAAAATGCAGATTAGTTTGATTTTAGTTGAAGCTTCTTCAAAATCACAGGCACCTTAAGAAGTACAAAATTTGAATTATATGTGACAGTTTAAGAATAAAAACAGAGACTGATAGAATGGCTTGAAAAAATAGTTTTGTTTCTTTGTTAGTGTGTGTGTGTGTGTGGTGTGTGTGTGTGTGTGTGTGTGTGTGTGTGTGTGTGTGTGTGTGTGTGTGTGTGTGTGTGTGTGTGTGTGTGTGTGTGTGTGTGTGTTTGTGCGTGTGTGTGTTCGTGTTCGGGGTGGTAGGGCTGGTAGGCGGTTGGTTAGTTGGTTCATTCGTTTGTTCATTCGTTTGTTCATTCGTTTGTTTGTTTTATTTGTTTTGTTTGTGAAACAACATTTAGCTTCTTCATCATATAAATTCTAATTGTATTGATGTTTTAACAGTGATGAATATGTAGGAAATAAATATACTTTATTCCTTATTTCATTATTCTGTTACTACAAACAAAAATGTTCTTGTTGTAGGTATTGCTTCCCCTCCCAGACATCCAGCCTCTAATTGTATGTGTTCCACTACCTGTTTCTCTACCTTTATGTCTGTCTGTCTGTCTCTCTGCATCTCTGTGTGTCTCTCTCTGTCTTTTTCTCTCTCTCTGTTTCTCTTTGTCTGTCTGTCTGTCTGCCTGCCTCTGTCTGTCTGTCTGTCTGTTTCTGTCTCTATCTCTCTCTCGCTCTATCTCTCTTGTGACGTCTCTCTGTATTTCTGTCTGTCTGTCTGTCTGTCTGACTGACTGTCTGTCTGCCTGTCTGTCTGTATCTCTCTCTTGTCAAGTCTCTTTCTCCCTCCCTTACTCTCTCTCTCTCTTGTCAGCTCTCTGTCTCTCTCTCTCTGTCTCTCTCTCTTTCTCTCTGTCTCTCTCTTTCTCTCAGTTTGTCTGTCTCTCTCTCACTCTCTCTCCTTCTGTCTCTCTCTTTGTTTCCCTTTGTCTCTCTCTGCCTCTGTCTCTCTCTCTGTATCTCTCTCTCTCCCTCTGTCTGTCTGTCTCTTTCTCTTGTCAATTCTCTTTTGTATTTTTTGTCTCTGTCTCTCTGCCTCTGTCTGTCCTTGTCACTGTCTGTCTCTCTTCTCTCTCTCTCTCTCTCTCTCTCTCTCTCTCTCCCTCTCTCTCTCTCGCCTTCTCTCCCCCCCTCTCTCTGTCTCTGTTTCGCTGTCTCTCTCCCCCCCCCCTCTTCCTCCTCTCTCTCTCTCTTTCTCATCCACCCACTCTGTTAGCCCTCCCAGACGCTGGTTGCTTCTCATGGTATTTCACGACAGAATGGCGTGTGTATCGCTCAGTATCGCCAGTGTAAAAATTACAACCCAGACATCTGATCTACGAGGAAGGTCACCCTGACAGCCACTGGCACTTTGACCGGCACGGTGGTCGACTGGTCAGGACACTGCTCTTTCATTTGAAAAACCTGGGTTCTAACCTTTTTGGGCACTGCTTGGTAAACGGATCATACGTACTATCCTTTGTTCAAAACTGATCTCGATCATGCATACTGTCCTTTGTTCAAAACTGATCTCGATCATGCATACTGTCCTTTGTTTAAAACTGATATCGATCATGCATACTATCCTTTGTTTAAAACTGATATCGATCATGCATATTATCCTTTGTTTAAAACTGATCTCGATCATGCATACTATCCTTTGTTTAAAACTATACCTACTATCCTTTGTTTACAACTGATATCGATCATGCATACTATCCTTTGTTCAAAACTGATCTCCATCGTGCATACTGTCCTTTGTTTCAGACTGATCTCGATGCTGCATACAATCCTTTGTTGAAAAACTGATCTCGATCATGCATACTGTCCTTTAGTTCAAAACTGATCCCTATCATGCCTACTGTCCTTTAGTTCAGAACTGATATCGATCATGCATACTGTCCTTTATTCAAAACTGATCACGATCATGCATACTGTCCTTTGTTCAAAACTGGTCTCTATCATGCCTACTGTCCTTTAGTTCAGAACTGATATCGATCATGCATGCTGTCCTTTGTTCAAAACTGATCACGATCATGCATACTGTCCTTTGTTAAAACTATACATACTATCCTTTGTTACAACTGATTCGATCATGCATACTATCCTTTGTTCAAAACTGGTCTCTATCATGCATACTATCCTTTGTTCAAAACTGGTCTTATCATGCACACTATCCTTTGTTCAAAACTGGTCTCTATCATGCACACTATCCTTTGTTCAAAACTGGTCTCTACCATGCACACTATCCTTTGTTCAAAACTGGTCTTTATCATGCACACTATCCTTTGTTCAAAACTGGTCTCTACCATGCACACTATCCTTTGTTCAAAACTGGTCTTTATCATGCACACTATCCTTTGTTCAAAACTGGTCTCTATCATGCACACTATCCTTTGTTCAAAACTGGTCTCTATCATGCACACTATCCTTTGTTCAAAACTGGTCTCTATCATGCACACTATCCTTTGTTCAAAACTGGTCTCTACCATGCACACTATCCTTTGTTCAAAACTGTTCTCTATCATGCATACTATCCTTTATTTAAAACTGATCACATCATGCATACTATCGTTTGCTCAAAACTGATCTCGATCGTACATGCTATTCTTATTTAAAACTGATCTCGATCGTACATGCTATTCTTATTTAAACTGATCTCGATCGTACATGCTATTCTTATTTAAACTGATCTCGATCGTACATGCTATTCTTATTTAAACTGATCTCGATCGTACATGCTATTCTTATTTAAACTGATCTCGATCGTACATACTACTCACATTCAAACTGGTCTCGATCGTACATATTCTTATTTAAACTGATCTCGATCATGCATACTATTCTTATTTAAACTGATCTCAATCGTACATGCTATTCGCATTTAAACTGGTCTCGATCGTACATATTCTTATTTACATGTAAACCGATCTCGATCATGCATACTATTCTCATTTAAACTGGTCTCGATCGTACATATTCTCATTTAAACTGATCTCGGTCGTACATACTATTCCTATGTAAACTGATCTCGATCGTACATATTCTTATTTATACTGATCTCGGTCGTACATTGCTATTCTTATTTAAACTGATCTCGATCGTACATATTCTCTATTTTAAACTGATCTCGATCGTACTTATTCTTATTTAAACTGATCTCGATCGTACATATTCTTATTTAAACTGATCTCGATCGTACATTATTCTTATTTAAACTGATCTCGATCGTACATATTCTTATTTAAACTGATCTCGATCGTACATATTCTTATTTAAACTGATCTCGATCGTACATATTCTTATTTAAACTGATCTCGATCGTACATATTCTTATTTAAACTGATCTCGATCGTACATATTCTTATTTAAACTGATCTCGATCGTACATATTCTTATTTAAACTGATCTCGATCGTACATATTCTTATTTAAACTGATCTCGATCGTACATATTCTTATTTAAACTGATCTCGATCGTACATATTCTTATTTAAACTGATCTCGATCGTACATATTCTTATTTAAACTGATCTCGATCGTACATATTCTTATTTAAACTGATCTCGATCGTACATATTCTTATTTAAACTGATCTCGATCGTACATATTCTTATTTAAACTGATCTCGATCGTACATATTCTTATTTAAACTGATCTCGATCGTACATACTTTTCGTATGTTCTGCCTTGTCTTATGGTGTTGTGTGATTTGGTCAGTTCAAGAATAAAAGACTATGTCAATCTTGAACATAAGACCAATATATTGTATTATTTCTCTCCTCTCTCATAGTTGTGTGTAGGGTAGTTGCAGAGTATAAAGGTAGGCTTGGGCGCTCCTTTTTTGAGGAGTGTTCTGAGCTTACGGTTTTTGTGCTTTGTATCTGCTTCTATGCTAGCTGAATGGGTAGCGCAAACTATGTTAGATTTGAGAAGTTCAACAACATGGGAGATAATTTCTACGTGACTCTCAAGAGTTATGTCCTTTGGTTGATATAAAAATTCTCCTGCTTCCCTCTTATTTCTTTGGTATTACTATATGCCTTGGAGAACCTGTATATGTTCTGTCTTGTCTATGTGTGTGTGTTTGGTCAGTTCAAGAATAAAAGACTATGTCAATCTTGAACATAAGGACAATATATTGTATTATTTCTCTCCTCTCTCATAGTTGTGTGTAGGGTAGTTGCAGAGTATAAAGGTAGGCTTGGGCGCTCCTTTTTTGAGGAGTGTTCTGAGCTTACGGTTTTTGTGCTTTGTATCTGCTTCTATGCTACCTGAATGGGTAGCGCAAACTATGTTAGATTTGAGAAGTTCAACAACATGGGAGATAATTTCTACGTGACTCTCAAGAGTTATGTCCTTTGGTTGATATTATAAAAATTCTCCCTGCTTCCCTCTTATTTCTTTGGTATTACCTATATGCCTTGGAAGCAACCCTGTATATGTTCTGTCTTGTCTATGTGTGTGTGTTTGGTCAGTTCAAGAATAAAAGACTATGTCAATCTTGAACATAAGGACAATATATTGTATTATTTCTCTCCTCTCTCATAGTTGTGTGTAGGGTAGTTGCAGAGTATAAAGGTAGGCTTGGGCGCTCCTTTTTTGAGGAGTGTTCTGAGCTTACGGTTTTTGTGCTTTGTATCTGCTTCTATGCTACCTGAATGGGTAGCGCAAACTATGTTAGATTTGAGAAGTTCAACAACATGGGAGATAATTTCTACGTGACTCTCAAGAGTTATGTCCTTTGGTTGATATTATAAAAATTCTCCCTGCTTCCCTCTTATTTCTTTGGTATTACCTATATGCCTTGGAAGCAACCCTGTATATGTTCTGTCTTGTCTATGTGTGTGTGTTTGGTCAGTTCAAGAATAAAAGACTATGTCAATCTTGAACAAAAGACCAATATATTGTATTATTTCTCTCCTCTCTCATAGTTGTGTGTAGGGTAGTTGCAGAGTATAAAGGTAGGCTTGGGCGCTCCTTTTTTGAGGAGTGTTCTGAGCTTACGGTTTTTGTGCTTTGTATCTGCTTCTATGCTAGCTGAATGGGTAGCGCAAACTATGTTAGACTTGAGAAGTTCAACAACATGGGAGATAATTTCTACGTGACTCTCAAGAGTTATGTCCTTTGGTTGATACTTTTCGTATATAAACTGATCTCGATCGTACATATTCTTATTTAAACTGATCTCGATCATACATACTATTCTTATTCAAACTGATTTCGATCGTACATATTCTTATGTAAAATGATCTCGATCGTACATACATGTACTATTCACATTTAAACTGATCTCGACCATACATATACTTATTTAAACTGATCTTGATCGTACATAGTATTCTTATTTAAACTGATTTAGATCGTATATATCATTCTTATTTAAACTGATCTCAATCGTACATATTCTTATTTAAACCGATTTCGATCGTATATATCATTCGTATTTAAACTGATCTCGATCGTACATATTCTTATTTAAACTTTTCTCGATCGTACATAGTCTTATTTAAACTGATCTCGATCGTACATACTATTCTCATTTAAACTGATCTCGACCGTACATATACTTAAACTGATCTCGATCGTACATACTATTCTTATTTAAACTGATCTCGATCGTACATACATGTACTATTCTCATTAAAACTGATCTAACTGAAAGGTTAGATGATACATATTATATCTGATTTGGGGACTGGGAGGGGTGGGTGGGTAGGTAGCTTAATATATCGCCCTTGTTTGGGAACTTGTCTCAGGACTGGAAGGGGTTAGACCGTACAGATCATACTTGTACAGAAATTTGTCTCAAGATTGATGAGCCGGGGAAGTGGACAATGGGGGAAGGTGGAGGAGGTGGATAACATGTAAATACATCATGGTTACACAGATGATGATCAAGGAAAAGAGGGATTGGAGAGACAGTATAGATCACACGCTCACATGGACGGAGGTCACGCTGAAAATAAAAGAAGATAGGCAGACACGCGTAGTTCATCATCGCTTTTCTTTCTTCTCTCCGGGCCCTATCCACTGTGCTCTTACTGAATTCTTTGACTCCCACAATTTATTTATTTACTTCATATAGACTATAATGTTCCTTTTTGAAGGTAAGATACACGCATACATATGTCATTTACACGTAACCAAGATTATTCCAGTGGCAGGCTAATAAAAAACCAGTATAAAATATATACTAAGTAAAACTTGTCTAGGTAAGGCCACAGGACCTGGCCAGCTCATGGGTTTATGTGCAGGCTTAAGGCATGTGCCATGGCACCTGTGACGTTAGTGCATATGGGGATTCGTTCCGAGCGTGGAGACGTCATCTTGAGAAACTGAAACTGAAACTGAAACTGACTGACACACCATGTCTAACAGCATCCTATATTATCAACCATACTGGCAAAACAAAAAATTAACCCTTTGACTTCCTCACCCTATCCACCAGCTTCCTGCAGGAAGCTGGTGGATAGGGTGAGGGAGTCAAAGGGTTAAGTTTTTGCAGTTGGTGGATAGAGTGAGGGAGTCAAAAGTTTAAGTTTTTGCAGTTGGTGGATGGGGTGCGGGAGTCAAAGGGTTAAACGAACTACGCTGGTATGGCTGGTGATACAAGATCCAGTGGCCTTGATAAATCAGTCTTACAGGGAACTGTCGAAGAAGGGAGGCAGAGGGGAAGACAGGAAAGTTTGATGGAGGGACAACAATGCGGTATGGACAGAGAATCCTATTTGTCGAAACCCAGGCTTTGACACACAGCCGACAAAAGTGGAGAAAATAAAACAGCTCTCTTGTTACAGAGTTAAGGGAGAAGAAGGAGAAGAGGATACATATCTACATATATTTTGCTTATATGAATACACGCGCGCGCACACGTGCACACACGCATGCACACACACACATACACACACATGCACGCACGCGCGCGCGCACACACACACACACACACACACGCACGCACGCACACACACACACACACACACAAAAGAAAGAAAGTGAAACAAATAAAAAATGATTGTCACAGTGGAGAATTAGACCAAGACAGTTTTGAAGAACAGGTAGAAAGAAACTCTAGGGAGAGCTAGACAACAGAAGGTCTTCAGAGAAGTAACCCCCTTTAGACAAGTGTTTCGGCCCTGAATTCCTTACACTCTCGGGGGGCCGGGCCACATCCAGGTCATGACTCCTGGATGCCCTTCTGCTGTTGTCTATTTTTATTTTTATTTTTCCCACGCCGGGGAGCGAACCTGGGCGATTCTGCGCTTCAGAACTGCGGTACGCGGTTTTACCAATGTGCTAACGGGGCACACATCATCTGTAGGGAATTTAATCCTTATGAAGTTCACTTTTGGTTCCTCCTTGCCCAGATCCAGCTTGAGCTCCTTTCTGCTGCCTCTGCCATCGCTTTAAGGGCTCTAGTCCTCTTCTTCCCAGAAATGGCGAGTTGTTTCATGAGATCATAAGCGGAGGTGCCCACAAACCCTCTTGCCCCGACCTCTATGGCGAAGATTTTGACCCGCAGACCTGCTTTCTTCAGGGTGCTGGCAAGACCGGCGTATTTTTCGGTCTTGTAGATATGTGCTTCTTCCATTCTGCTTTCGTATGGCACAGTGAGTTCTATCAGAATCACTTGTTTCGAGGAGTCAGAGTGGAGAGCGATGTCTGGTCTCATGCCTGTCTTGCTGATGACATCTGGGTAATTTCTCCACTCTGGGAGATCTGCTGTACACTCCCAGTCGACTGCTCCATCCAGAAGACCCTTTGGCAATGTGCTGGTTGTCATAGCACTTTCGGGCCAGACCTGTTTCCCTCCTGCTTTGTAGAACGTTGTCATAGCAATTGGTGCGTTTGGGGTCATGGTTTTTTTCGCTAACCACGTCTGTGATCACTTTCAGAACTTGGTTGTGCCTCCATGTATACCTTCCTTGGGCTAGCGCTACTTTGCAAGAGCTTAGGACATGTTCCACTGTTTGTTTCTTCTGACAGAGCGGACATGCTGGGTCGTCTGATTTCCCCCATTTCACTAAGTTTGCATTCGAGGGGAGCAGGTCATATACAGATCTGAGGAGGAAGCTTATCCTTAGAGGAGCCATGTGCCACATATCGTTCCAGCTGAGACTTCTTTGGAGTGCACTGTCCCATGTTGTCCATTGCCCCTGTTGACCTTGCTGGACTGCCTTCTGCACTCTTTTGACATCTTCTTCTTCCTTCAACTCCTGTATGATCATGTCTCTTTTTTCCTTCCCTTTGGCTTTGGACCACCACTGCATTTTTGTTGCTCCCAGTCCCTGTCTGTTGGTTTGCGTGTGTCCAATTATTTCTTTGATGCTGAGGTTTCTCTTGGCATTGTTTACAGCCTCTTGGACTTTCCACTTTCTGCCAGTTCTCAGCTTTGGATGAACTGATCTCACGATATTGTCTTCCGATTCCTCCAGCATGCTCAACAGTCTTGCTTTTCCAACTTTGTATTCCTCCACTATGGATTTGAGAGGTAGCTTCAGCATTTCTTGACGACAGTAGAATGCAACATCAGTGAGACCAGGTGGGACACCGAGCCATTTTCTTGTGTATTTGTTGATTTTGGCTTCCATTGCTTCGACTGTGCTGGTGCAAATGTCATAGATTAGCAGTGGCCACAGCAGCTTTGATATCAGCATGAACTGTAGACACCAGACTTTGTATTTGCCTGGCAGTCCGCAGTTATCTATTTTCTTCAGGCCTTCTTCTGCTGTTTGCTTGGTTTCACATCCCCTTTGTGTGTCTTTCAGGGAGTCATCATACCATCTTCCGAGACTTTTTACTGGCTCTTCTGTGACAGTGGGGATGGCTTGGTTGGCTACCATGAATTTGACTGAATCTGCCACTTTTCCTTTTCGCAGTGAGAGACTTCGGGATTTCTTAGGTTTGAACCTCATTCTTGAAGAGGCCACCAGCTCATCCAGCTGCTTTAAGATTTGGTGTGTCTTTTCCTCATCCGTGGACAAGACTGTTGTGTCATCCATGAAAGCTTTCAGAGGAGGCATTTGGTATCCATCTCCCAGATTCACTGGACCTGAATTCTTCATTGCAGCTTTCAAGATGACTTCCATTGCCAACACGAACAGTATGGGAGAGATTGCACAGCCCATTGCAATGCCCACCTCTAGGTCTATCCAGTCCGTGGTGTATTCTTTGGTAGAGAACCGCATTGAGAACCCTTGGAAATACTTCCTCAGCATTGTTCGGATGTTTTCTGGGATGTGATACATTTTAAGAGCCAGCTGGATCATATCGTGTGGAACTGATCCATATGCATTCGCCAGATCAAGCCAAACTACGTCAATGTCTCTCTTCTCTGTTCTTGCTTTTTGGATGGCATCCCAAATCAACGTGGCATGTTCCAAGCATCCAGGCATTCCTGGTATGCCTCCCTTTTGGACTGACATATCCAGATACTTGTTTTCAGTCAGGTATTTTGTCAATCTTGCTGCCATAACAGAGAAGAAGATTTTCCCCTCGACGTTCAGAAGTGATATTGGCCTGAACTGATTGATGCTGCTGGAGTTCTGCTCCTTCGGAATGTACACTCCTTCAGCTCTCATCCATTGGTCGCTGATCTTCTGGTTCCTCCATGCTGATCGAATCATCTTGTGGAGCCACTCGAGCACTTTTGGGCATTTCTTGTAGAGCAGGTATGGTATTCCGTTTGGTCCAGGTGCTGACTTGGCTCTGGCTTTCTTTACTACGTTCTTCACTTCATCCAATGTTGGTGGTTTGTTATTGAATTTTCCTTCTGGCGCTGCAGGCCAAACCAGATTCTGGATTTTAAGTGGTGCCTCGCGCTGAGAATCGGAATATGTTTCCCTGAGATGCTGCTCTAGGGTTTCCTTGCCCACTGTGAGAGTCCCTGATTTGGGTTGTTCAAACAGCTTTCTTGCAAAGTCAAAGGGATCTTTGAAGAAACGATCTTGAGTCTTCTTCTTTTTGCTCTTTCTTCGCCTTGCTGATTCCACTTTGCTGAGAGCATTGTGTTTGGCCTTCAGATCTTTCCAGAGTTCCAGGAGCCCTTGCTTCTCGAATTCTGAGGCAGTTTTCATTCGCTTTTTAAGCTTCCTTTTCTCCCTCCGGATGCTCTCCATCTGTTGCTGTCTTCTGGATTTCTGGGGAGGCGTTTTTGTCTTTGGCTGCTTCACTCCATAAGTGTCCCTGCAGATAGAGTATATGATGTCTCCGTATGTGTCAAGTTTGTGTTCCAGCGTACTGTTCCCTATTAGCGCATTCAGCTTAAGGACAAGTTCCTCATCTAATTTCTCCCATTGTTCTTTTGCACCGGCAGGCGGCAAATTGAGTTTTCCACGTTTGGCGTTAAGAGCTTGTGCAAAATCCGCATCAGAACCGTCAGCGTGGATGTCCTTGGCACTATGGTTTAAATCCTGGCCTTGGTCATCCAACGTCTCACCTGCTATCGCAGTGCGCTGCTGCTGGTTCGTATGTGTCTTCAAACAGCCCATTTTTGTCCTGTGGATCTTCATGCCGCGTTTGGTGGTGAATCTCCTTCCACACGCACACGGAAATTCCATCTGGTCATTAATCATGATCCGTTGTGCGTTTCCAGTCGTGATGGAGTCAGTGCCGATGGATTCATCATTCTCTCCCCCTTTCGGTGAATCCTGGGAGCATCTTTCATTTAAAGAACTCGTGGCATGTTATCAAAGGCAAGGTGGGAAGCCAACCCACAAAGCCCGCAGATCTAGTCTTTCCCAGTGTCCTTCGGTCTTTCCCGAATGTCCTCCGAACTATTCCCGGAAGTCAATGGATTGACCATGTGCAGGTAGAAAGAAACTCTAGGGAGAGCTAGACAACAGAAGGTCTTCAGAGAAGTAACCCCCTTTAGACAAGTGTTTCGGCCCTGAATTCCTTACACTCTCGGGGGGCCGGGCCACATCCAGGTCATGACTCCTGGATGCCCTTCTGCTGTTGTCTATTTTTATTTTTATTTTTCCCACGCCGGGGAGCGAACCTGGGCGATTCTGCGCTTCAGAACTGCGGTACGCGGTTTTACCAATGTGCTAACGGGGCACACATCATCTGTAGGGAATTTAATCCTTATGAAGAACATATGAATGTAAAGCAAAGCAAAAACAAATGTGAAAGTATACTTTATGTGAAAAAAACCAGAAACAATAGTACCCAGTCATCATCTTTTCTTCACTTGGATGTAGAAGGTTTCTTATCTAAATTAAAGATAGAATGCTCATTGAGTATATATTACTTCTTCCGACTTTTCTTTGTACTGTGGAAAGTTTCGTGGACCACTTAGAAAGCTGTTTATTCACAAACTATACAGTATTTGTAAACCAGCTTTGAAGCTATCAAAGCAAGATAGACGGTTTAATTTAAACTGATTTGGTCCTATAATTATGTTAAAGGAACTTAAATACGACCAAACTAATCTTGTGTTCTTTGTTCGATAAATCCTATTTGGTTTTGAAAAAAAGATTCTCTGTGTGTATATCTTTCTTCTGTTAATTCTGCTTATTATATGACTTTTGATGTCAAAAATGGAATTGTGTGTTTAGAGAACGTGTTACCTGATATACTGATATCAATTGATAATGGTGACGTTCTTCTGAGTGGAGATTTAAACGCCAGAACATCAAAGATACTTCCTGTCAGTTGTAATCGTTTTTAGTTTAGATAAAGGAAATAATTGTAAATCTGACAACACAGTCAAAGGATTCAGAGCTGGACTTGTAATGGCAAAATGCTGTTGAATCTACGTGTTGCTTTGGTTTGTCTATTTTGGATAGAGTATGTGATAGCAACTTTCATTGTCGTTATGTATTCATTTCAGACAGGCAAAAGTCTGAACGATTATTTCTTTATTTATTTTTTAGCTTCTGAAAATTTACTTTTGGAAATTGTCTGATACACAATTTTTTTTTTTCTTCTTCTTCTTCTTCTTCTTCTTCTTCTTCTTCTTCTTCTTCTCTTCTTCTTCTTCTTCTTCTTCTTCTTCTTCTTTCTTCTTCTTTCTTCTTCTTCTTCTTCTTCTTCTTCTTCTTCTTCTTCTTCTTCTTCTTCTTCTTCTCTTCTTCGCAATTCTTCTTCGCAATTCTTCTTCTTCTTCTTCTTCGCAATTCTTCTTCTTCGCAATTCTTCTTCTTCTTCTTCGCAATTCTTCTTCTTCTTCGCAATTCTTCTTCGCAATTCTTCTTCTTCTTCTTCGCAATTCTTCTTCTTCGCAATTCTTCTTCTTCGCAATTCTTCTTCGCTATTCTTCTTCTTCTTCTTCGCAATTCTTCTTCTTCGCAATTCTTCTTCTTCTTCTTCTTCTTCGCAATTCTTCTTCTTCTTCTTCTTCTTCGCAATTCTTCTTCTTCTTCTTCTTCTTCGCATTCTTCTTCTTCTTCTTCGCAATTCTTCTTCTTCTTCTCCTTCTTCTTCTTCTTCTTCGCAATTCTTCTTCTTCGCAATTCTTCTTCTTCTTCGCAATTCTTCTTCTTCTTCTTCGCAATTCTTCTTCTTCTTCTTCGCAATTCTTCTTCTTCTTCTTCGCAATTCTTCTTCTTCTTCGCAATTCTTCTTCTTCTTCTTCTTCGCAATTCTTCTTCTTCTTCTTCTTCTTCTTCTTCTTCTTCTTCTTCTTCTTCTTCTTCTTCTTCTTCTTCTTCTTCTTCTTCTTCTTCTTCTTCTTCTTCTTCTTCTTCTTCTTCTTCTTCTCTCTTCTCTTCTTCTTCTTCTTCTTCTTCTTCTTCGCAATTCTTCTTCTTCGCAATTCTTCTTCTTCTTCTTCTTCGCAATTCTTCTTCTTCTTCGCAATTCTTCTTCTTCTTCTTCTTCTTCTTCTTCTTCTTCTTCTTTTTCTTCTTCTTCTTCTTCTTCTTCGCAATTCTTCTTCGCAATTCTTCTTCGCAATTCTTCTTCTTCTTCTTCGCAATTCTTCTTCGCAATTCTTCTTCTTCTTCTTCGCAATTTCTTCTTCGCAATTCTTCTTCTTCTTCGCAATTCTTCTTCTTCTTCTTCGCAATTCTTCTTCTTCGCAATTCTTCTTCTTCTTCGCAATTTCTTCTTCTTCTTCTTCTTCTTCTTCTTCGCAATTCTTCTTCTTTTCTTCTTCTTCGCAATTCTTCTTCTTCGCAATTCTTCTTCTCAATTCTTCTTCGCAATTCTTCTTTTCTTCTTCTTCTTCTTCTTCTTCTTCGCAATTCTTCTTCTTCTTCTCTTCTTCTCTTCTTCTTCTTCTTCTTTTTCTTCTTCGCAATTCTTCTTCGCAATTCTTCTTCTTCTTATCATTATTGTCATTATTATCATCATCATCATCCTTCTTCTTCTTCTTGTTCTTATTATCATCATCGTTCGTCGTCGTCGTCGTCGTCTCATCATCATCATCATCATCATCATCATAATCATCTTATTGTTATCATTATTATTACTGTTGTTGTTGTTGTTATTGTTGTTCTTATTATCATTATCAGTAATAGAAGTAGTAACAGCTGTTGTATCGTTATCAGTATTGTTACTATTATCATTGGTAGTGGTGGCGGTGATGTTGAAGAAGGAGCACGGCTGATATGATGGATGGCATTTCCCATTTGTGTCCCATGAAAAATGAATTCAAACAGGTGGGCTGAAGAGCCGCATGCGGCAATGTCACTTGTTTTGTCCACATGCTTGGCATTCCGCTCAGATTTCCTTCGTTGCTTTTTTCTTTTCTTTTTCTTTTCTTTTTCTTTCTTTTCTATAATTACGTGTCGTTGTCTGAAAGAGTGAGGTGTCAAATTCCATGTGATCAGCTTGCTGAATGTAGCTTCCAGCTGACTGTTTAGGCCAACAAAGACACAGAAAGAGAGAGAGAGAGAGAGAGAGGAGAGAGAGAGAGAGAGAGAGAGAGTGAGAGAGTGAGAGAGAGAGGTGGGGAAAACGGAACACAGAGAAACGGTGGGAGAGAGGGGGAGAGAGAGAGAGAGACAGAGAGAGAGGCAGGTAGAGAGAGAGACAGACAGACAGAGAGAGGGTGGAAAAAACGGAATAGAGAGAAAGAGTAGAGAGATGGAAAGAGGAAAAGGAGAGAGAGTGAGAACGGAATAGAGAGCAACAGTGGGAGAGAGGGAAAGGTAAAGAGGAGAGAAAGAAAGAAAGAAAGAAAGATAGATAGATAGATAGATAGAAGAGAGAGAGAGAGAGAGAGAGAGAGAGAGAGAGGAGAGAGAGAGAGAGAGAGAGAGAGAGAGAGAGAGAGAGAGAGAGAGAGTTGTTTAAACAGTATCGTTCGAATGTTTTATTTGAGAAAGATGACATTTACGACAGGAGGGGTTCTTTTTGTATTATTTTCTGCATTTTCTGTGACACTGACTCATGTCGACCGCAGAGAGGTATGTGCTCTGTGGTGTGTGTGTGTGTGTGTGTGTGTGTGTGTGTGTGTGTGTGTGTGTGTGTGTGTGTGTGTGTGTGTGTGTGTGTGTGTGTGTGTGCGTCGGCGCGCGCACGCGTGTGTATGTGTAACAGTGGTGTGTGAACCCTGAAGTTCTCAGCGCTGTATGGGTGGATCTTTACAAAACTGAGGTAAAAGCAATGGACAGGACAGGAATCGTATAAACCAAAAGGGGTATCTGTAATCAGCCATTTTTGAGGGAAAAAAAAGAGAGAGAGAGAGAGAGAGAAGAGAGGAAAGAGAGAGAGAGAGAGAGAGAGAGAGAGAGAGAGAGAGAGAGAGAGAGAGAGAGAGAGAGAGAGAGAGAGAGAGAGAGAGAGAGAGAGATGCCAACGGCATTTTTCCCCTGACAATACATGAAATCTGTGTTGGCTGTTGTGACAGCCTGTTATTGTTCTCGATACAAGATATATTCTATTTCAAGGAACATTCTTCATTCCCCGTTGGGATGCTGCGGGTCTTTCAGTATAAGTAATATCCCACATTCTGGACATTCTCTTTGTTGTCACTCACTTTGTTTGCTTTCTCCTTTGCTTTCTGTTCATTTCTTCCTGTCATTTCCACCTTGGTAGTCCATTCGCCTGTATGTGTTCCAAAAGTCTTAAGTATATTCTCGTCGGATTGATCATTGGGTACATGTAATGTGTATTAAATGCATTTTTGGTTCCAGGGAAACGAGATACGCGGAATCAATGTTAGGTAATTTAGGTCCTTGTGATAAATTGGACTGAGTGGTCAACGCCAGTGGCATTTCTTTTGATTATATGCACAAATGCATTGATATATTTACTTAATTTTCTTTTCTCTTGTTTTTCCCTTTGAAGTATTGTGTATGTATTTGAAACGGTTACAACCCTGATACGGTTGTTCACAGTCGGTTGGGCTTTAAACAAAAATAACAGTAACAACTTCTTCAAGGTCACAACGACATAAAAAGTAAGAAATTTGGATTTTCTATTACAATTTTTGTGTAGAAAAGAAGATCGTTAGAATGGTTTAACTGTCTTGTTTTCTCTTGGTTTTTCTGTCTGTCCGTCTTTTTTACTTTTTGTGTTTCTATTTAATACAAGAGAAGAGAAACGGGCAGGGCTGGTGATAACGGATTTTGTGCTGTAGTCAGCGTGTCAGGGAAATTGAAGAATTCTTACAAAGTCATCATCATCAAGTGCCCTGCCACATGGCGTTGGCGATCATGTCCCTTCATATGCATCTATCCCTTGTTGCCACAAGCACTTCTTCCACCCTCTCTGTCCTTCGCCACTCTGCAAGTCTCTCCAATATTTTTCCCTGGGTCTACCTGGTGCTCTCTTTCCCTCCAGTTTTCCTGTTGTGAGCAGGTGCTCTAATTCCCCTTTCTTCATAAAATGGCCTATGAATGTTGCCTGTCTTTTCCTAATCTTCCTTATCAATGATCTTGTGTCTGCCTCGGTGAAGACTGTCTAGTTGTATTCTTTGCTGTCCATGGAACTCTCAACATTCTTCTTAGAAACCTCTTACATGGTACAAGCTATAAAATAGGCTTTGTCTCAGTATGAAACATGCCAAAAACACACCCAAAGGCCATTTTATGGTGCTTATAGCAACAACAACAAAAAGCTTAAAGAAATATGTAGTTACGGTTAGGTAAAGGTGTTGAGCAACTCTCTCGAATAAGCTTTCAAACCAAACATATGTATGGGTTGTATGGGTGAAATTTGACATATAGTCTAGACAATACCGTATTAAAGAAGAAGAAAAACAACAACAAAGTGTTGTGAAGAGACCATAATCTCTCTTCTTCTTCTTGGCGTACGTTGCTACAGAATCATCTGAGTCCGGGCGATGAATGCAGCCGTCTTTTCCAGCTCCTGTCTGCAGCCATGGAGTTTGGTTGTCAGAGACCATAATGAAAAAAAAAACTTGTTCCATAACTTTGAGGTTGCAGGGAGAGAGATGATGGAGACCTCAGCTTTTCTTGTGGCCAACTCACTCCTGAACTTATTAATAATCCTTTGAACTAAAAAGCCATGCACCCGTTCACAGGTGGGTAGAATGGAGGCTGCACCCGTGCAAAACTTATGCAAGCAAACTGGAACGTGAATGCTGTGCCCCTACGCCAACCAGACCTCATCATAATTGCCTTATCGACATTTGTCCAAGAATCATCGGTCACACTGAGACTCATCATCATCATCATCATGTGCCCTGTCGCATGGCGTAGGCGATCATAGCCCTCCATACGAATCTATCCCTTGCCGCTGCAAATACATCTCCCACCCTCTCCGTCCTCAGCCACCCTGCAAGTCCGTCCAATAATTTCTCCCTGGGTGTACCTGGTGTTCTCTTTCCCTCCAGCTTTCCTGTTGTGACCAGGTGCTCTAATGCCTCTTTCCTCACAAAATGTCCTATAAATCCTGCTTCTCTTTTTCCAATCTTTATTGAGGATCTTTTTGTGTCTGCCTCCTTCAGAGCTTTCTCGTTTGTTTCCTTTTGCTGTCCATGGAACTCTCAACATTCTTCTTAGAAATCACATTTCAGTTGCCTCAATTATGTTCTGACTGCGTGTTGACTGTCCACGCCCCACAACCATACAACATTATCAGTTTTATATAACCCTCAAGAAGTCTCTTCCTGGTGAGTTCTTGACTGTTATACAGAACCGATACTGTTGTATTTTGTATGCTGCATTAAGACTGTTTCGCCTTAATTTTGTTATCAATGCTTTATTCTGGAGACCCTGGAAGTTTGCCCAAAATATTATGCGTGTGCATAGTCTTCACAGAGAAGAAGAAGAAATTCTGAACCACTGGTCAACTTGACTTTTATTTCTTTTGCTCGTCGCCAGACCATCCTCCCTTGTGTCCTTTTTGGTGTCTAATTAAAAAATAGTCCATATAGGGTTACCCTGTTTTATTTGGATCTTGGCCCACCCCAACACCCACCCCCACCCCCTGGTGGGGATGCCGTGGGTTCTTTCAGTATGAATAGTATCCCCACCTGGAAAGTCTGTGCTAGAAATTTACTCCTTTCTGTCACTCTCTTTACTTCTGCCTTGTTTCTTTGCTTTCTGTCATTTCTTCATATCATTCACCTGCATGTGTTCAATAAAGTCTTTAGTACTTTCTCTTAGGATTGACAATTGGGTACATGTATTAAATGCATTTTTGGCTCTAGGGAAGTGATGCGGAAGCAATTTTAGGTAATTTAATCTCGTTTTTGTATGTGTTTTAATGCACTTAGTTGCGTTTGAGGTGTTTTTTTTTATTCAGATCTGTATGTTAAATCCCCTGTGTGATAAATTGGACGGAGTGGTCAACACCAGGTGCATCTCGTCCGTCGTCATTGTCATTGTGTTGTCGTTATTGCTGTCATCGTTGTTATGTTTATTGGTGTTGTTGTTGTTGTCGTTGTTTGGGTTTCCTTTCATTTTCTGCACCATTGCAGAGTTACAGTCCCCACATGCGTCTAATGTCGGCTCTCCAAGACACGTCCTAACCCACCGAAACTGAAATTATCATGAGAGCAGGACATGACGTGATAAAGAATTTGGGACAAGTTTTCAAAGTTTTCACAATGCTATGATGATGACAATGGAGATGATGGTGACAATGCTGTGGGAGTTCCATTTCTGATTGAGATGCACAGTTTGATAATATATTCTGGCATCCACCAGGCAGACACCAGCGGTGTACGTCAAGAAGTTTGGGCATCACCCTCGATGAGGCGTTTGTGCAGTAGATCAGACACGACTGTGCGGTTTTAATCTTTCCAATAAGCTCAAAGCACTCCAAATTCTGAGTAAGAGCTAGTCTGGGCTGAAAATCACCCCCCCCCCTTCCTTTTTCTTGGGGTGGTGGTGGTGGTGGTAGTTTTGGTTTTGTTGTTGATATTATCCTCATTTTCCTTGATTAGGAAAAGATAGGCAACATTTATAGGTCATTGTATATGGAAAGGGGAATTAGAGCACCTGGTCACAACAGAAAAGCTGGAAGGACAGAGAGCACCAGGTAGACCCGGGGAGAAAATATTGAACGGACTTGCAGGGTGGCTGAGGTCAGAGAGGGTGGAAGATGTGCTTGGGGCAACAAGGGATAGATGCATATGGAGGTCCATGATCGCCAACGCCATGCGGCAGGGCACATGATGATGATGATGATGATGTGATGATGATGATGATGATGATGTTATCGTTGTTGTTTGTTTTTGGTTTTTCTCCTCTCATCATGTTGACTGATAGAGATTCGAACCCACGATGTTCCTGTCAGAAGTTAGTCATGCTAATCATTTTGCCACATGATTGACTGACTTCTGTTTCTGTTTGTTCGCTTGTTTCTTGTTGTTTGTTGTTGTTGTTGTCCTTGTTGTTGTTGTTGGTGGTGGTGGTGGTGGTGATGATGGTGGTGGTTGATAGCCTGCCTTCCTTTCCTGTCTTTCCTTTCGTTATATCTGATGGTTAGACAGGTACCCTGGTGTCTGGAAAGTTTTATCTCTGTACATTGGAGACTATCCACAAGTCTGTAGACCTGTCCCCTCACCTCTGTGACAAGGGGGGTCAGGTTTCTGATCTCGGGTCTCGCCGAATCTGACAGACAAGCTTGCAGGAGACGTTACACCACCTTACTGGAGATCTCACACAATGTGTGTACCGAGGAATCTTTTAATTAATCTTTGTTTAATCAGGGTTTTGTGGGTGAGGGATCGATTCAGATTGATCTGTAGCGTCCTCATGCGGGCGCCCGCGTGTGTTTATGGTGTGTGTGGTGTGTGTGTGTGTGTGTGTGTGTGTGTGTGTGTGTGTGTGTGTGTGTGTGGTGTGTGTGTGTGTGTGTGAGTGTGTGTGTGTGTGTGTGTGTGTGTGTGTTTGTGTGTGTATATGTGTCTGTCTGTGTGTGTGTGTGTGCGTGCGTGCGCGTGCGCGCGAATGCATTGATAACGAATACTTAATTGTCTTTTCCTTTTTTGTCTCTTGTTAGAGTATTGTGTATACTTAGAAACGGTTATAGCCTTGATATGGTGTTATGCAGGTAGTTGTACTTAGAACAAAAAATAACAATATCAGTCAGCTGCAGACTGTAAATCTGCCGGTACAACATAACGAAAACAGCAAACAAATGATACTTTAATTTAAATAAGCATGATCCATTTTAAGGAGCACAGGAACCTCCACATGAACTTGTCTCAAAAACAATTGTGTTCTTGCTCGGTTATTGTACGGACAGGTGTAAGCAGTTTGTGGTCGGAAGAAACAGTAGTAGCAAAAAAAAACAAAAAAACAAAAAAAAAAACTGTGGTGAAAGCTGGACAGCAGGAGGTCCTCGGAGGAGAAGCCCCTTCCCCCCTCCCCTTTCATTAAAGTATAACGGTCCTAAATTCCATACACTATAAGGGATCCAGTCCGCATCCAGGTCGTGACTCCTGGATTGCCCTCTGCTTCCGCAATTTTTGTTTTTCAGATGGGTTCGAACTTGTGCCTTAAGGTGATCGGGTGTTTCTGCTGTCCTGAATTCTCCCCTCCCCCTTTCTTTTCCACCTGGCTTCCCTTCCAAGATGGTCAGGCCTCTCAAAGCCAAGTCATCCTTATGAGAGTTGTGTTAACCACTTACGTATCGGACACCTGCATCATACAGGGAAATTGTAAGCCTTGTGAAGTTCATTTCTTTTCTTCCTTGACCGGATCAAGCCGGAACTCGTTTCACCTGCTTCTGCCATTTCCTTCAGATTTGTCCT
>JAPXFY010000013.1:31305222-31315222 GCA_030674185.1 Monoplex corrugatus
TCTTCTTCTTCTTCTTCTTCTTCTTCTTCTTCTTCTTCTTCTTCTCTTCTTTCTTCTTCTTCTTTTCTTCTTCTCTTTTCTTCTTTCTTCTTCTATCTTCTTCTCTTTCTTCTTCTTCTTCTCTTTTCTTCTCTTCTCTTCTCTTTTTCTTTCTTTCTTTTTTCTTCTGTTCTTCTCTTATTCTCTCTTTCTTCTTCTCTCTTATCATGTCGGTATCGTCGACTTCGTCGTCTTCTCTTCGTCTTTGTTTTCTCTCTCTTTACTATACTACTATTCTACAACTACTACTATTACAACAACTACTACTACTACGACTACACTACTGCTACTGACTAACTACTACTACTACTACTACTTCTTCTTCTTCTTCACTTCTTTTTTTCAAGAATGGGACTGAATTTATCTGTTGTCTTTTATCTTAACCTGGTTGTCGTGTGTTGTCGGTTTGACGTGGTGTTAGCCCTGATATGGCTGTAGAAGTCGGCGGGGCTATAAGCAACATGAACTTGAACTCTCACGTCTTCTTCTGCCTCCTTCTCTTCCTCCTCCTTCTCCTCCTCCTCTTCTTTTTCTCTCTGTTCTCAAGGGCCAGCATTAAAAAGGTGGTGTCCATTACATGTCTCTTGACGTTTATCTTTTCCTAAACTATAAGTGAAATCGGGTAGCCTATCCATTTACAGCTGGGTAGGCTTGAGGCCGCACGCGCACATAAACTTCTCCGGAGGTGATTTGCACTCAGATAACCTCGTGCAGATAGATAGGAAGGCACGTGCTCTACCTCTGCGCCAACTAGTCCTTCTTGGGCTTCATCAGTCCTTGTAGACTATCATCATCATTGTCGTGTGGCCTGACGCATGGTGTTGGCGATCATGGTCCTCGATATGCATCTCTCCCTTGTCGCCCCAAGCACATCTTCCACCCTCTCTGTCCTCAGTCACCCTGCGAGTCCGTCTACCTGGTGTTCTCTTTCCATCCAGCTTTCCTGTTGTGACCAGGTGTTCTAATTCCCCTTTCCTCATAAAATGGCCTATAAATGTTGCTTGTCTTTTCCTAATCTTCCTTATGAATGATCGTCTTGTGTCTGCCTATCAAGACTGTCTCGTTTGTTTTATTTGCTGTCCTTGGAACCCTCAGCATTCTTCTTAGAAACCACATTTCAGTTGTCTCAATCTTGTAGACTATAATTTGCTTAAATCAAAACAAAACAAAAACACGAAAAAAAATCAGAATGCGTATTTAAATTAATACAACCAGACAAGACAATATCCACCACACACCTTCTGCTCCATCTGTTCAACTCAGCAATGCCTGTATTGCTTCACAGAGTCTACATGTTCAGTTGCCACCTTGTTTTTAAATGTTAGTCACTAGCGATCTACAATGCAAAAGCTTCAAATGGTGCCCAAAACACATTCTTAACTCAACTGGCGTGGGTGCTCTCAGTTTCATTGGGTCATCCGTTGGTAACTCTTTGCCACCTGATCTGAGGGACATGCACGTCCTTTTGCACTTCATATCATGTAAAAAGACGTTCCTCATTCATCCAGGCTGTCTATTGTTGACAGCACACTTGCTTGTTCACCAGTACTCATTTGCAGTCTAAGGATCCTCAGCCTGGAACAGACATCCGCTCTGCCTAACACCTCTTTTATTACTTTTAAATCTAAGCTACGCACAAAAAGTTAAGGATCACTATGAGAAAACAGGTGCGTAATAAACTCAGTTCGCTACTGTTATTTATTTCTCAGTCCAGCCAAATTGTTATGAATTCTTGTTCAGCTGTAAGTGGGCGATGTTGTGTTAGTGCGAAAATTGCACGGGAATCTCTACTACTGAGCTTGGCCGCAAACGGAAAAGCGGAAACTTGCGAAAAAGGACCTTGTTTTGGACCGTTCTGCCTGAACACATTGCACAAGTCAGATGGAAAAACCATTATGCACGTGCAAGCACTGCTGTTTATGTGTGAGATGCTGTCTCTTGCTTGGCTTTATAAGAAGACATTCCACCAGTAGTAGGCCTGATCTGACAATGCCTCCACGACGAAAATTGAGCGAGTTTGAGAGGGGACGAGCTGTTGCATGGTTCCAAGATGGTGTTCCCAAGCGAGAAGTGGCCAGGTGACTTCAGGTGTCCATCTCGGTCATTGTCAGACTGATTCAACGCTTCACAGCCACTGGGAGGGTCCATGAAAGACGCAGATCTGGTCGACCAAAGAAGACAAACCCACGTGAAGATCGTCTCATTGAACGACAAGCCCTGCAGACAAGAACAGCCTCTTCCAGCATCATTCGAAGGCAGCTGAGGGTGGCTACTAACATCAACATCAGCCAGCAGACCATTCGGAACCGCCTTCATGGGTTTAACCTCCGTTCTCATCGCCCAGCTGTACGGCCACGCTTAACTCCAGCCCATAGGGCAGCACGCTGCGCCTTCTGCAGACGTCACGTGAGGTGGACACGTCAGCAATGGTCCCAGGTCCTGTTCAGTGATGAATCACGCTTCACCATGAACCACAACGACGGCCGACTGAGGGTCTGGAGGCGCCCAGGGCAACGCTTTTTTGACACCACTGTCCAAGAAAAGGTGGCCTTTGGTGGAGGTTCTGTAATGGTCTGGGGGGCCTTCAGCCTTCACCACAGAACACCCTTGTATCATGTACAGGGTAACCTGACTGGCCTCCGATACCGGGATGAGATCCTTCGACCACTGGCTGTGCCTACACTGCAGCAGATGGGTCTGACAGCTGTCTACCAGGATGACAACGCTCGCCCCCACAGGGCAAGGGTGGTCAACGACTTCCTGCAGCAGTCTGGAGTCAACAGAATGGAGTGGCCAGCATGCAGTCCCGATCTCAACCCGATTGAGAACCTCTGGGATGAGCTGGATCGCAAAGTGAGGAGCAACCACCCCCCTCCCAGGGATGCCCAACACCTCTACCAGATGCTGCAGGCTGAGTGGCAGGCGCTTCCACAGAGGATCTTCACCAACCTGGTCAACTCGATGAGGACTCGCTGCGTCGAGTGCCAGAACAGCCATGGTGGTTACACGCATTACTGAACTTTTGGGAGCATCAGAATGCCCTGTCTTGTGATTTCAATGACTTTGGGAAATCAAATTTCGATACGTACCCAATTTGATCAAATGTACACACCAAACGATTGCTCGAAATTGAAGGCAATTGTGTATCGTTATCACTAAAGCATGGAATTAAATGTTTGCCAAACTTCAACGCATTGGCTTTCTTATTTTGAAAGTTATGAATTTTTGTGCAAGTGATCCTTAACTTTTTGTGCGTAGTGTACTTTAAAAACCCACCCCTTTTCCCAACAATGAATTCAACTGCTATTTCTTTCCGTCAGTTTGCGTTGTTCCTTTTCTTTTTCTTCTTTTCTTTCGTTTTCTTTTCTATTCCTCTTCCTTCTTCTCTTCTCTTCTTCTTCTTCTTCTCTTCTTCTTCTTCTTCTTCTTCTTCTTCTTCTTCTTCTTCTCTTCTTCTTCTTCTTCTCTTCTTCTTCTTCTTCTTCTTTCTTCTTCTTCTTCTTCTTCTTCTTCTTCTTCTTCTTTCTTTCTTTCTTTCTTTCTTTTCTTTCTTTCTTTCTTTTTCTTTTTTTCTTTTTCTTTTCTTTTTCTTTTTCTTTTCTTTTCTTTTTTCTTTTTCTTTTTCTTTTTTTCTTTTTTCTTTTTTTTTTTTTCTTTTCTTTTCTTTTTTTTCTTTTTTCTTTTTCTTTTTCTTTTTTCTTTTTCTTTTTCTTTTTCTTTTCTTCTTTCTCTTCTTTTTTTCTTCTTCTTCTCCTCCTTCTTTTTCTTCTTCTTCTTCTCCTCCTTCTTTTTCTTCTTCTTCTTCTCCTCCTCCTTCTTTTTCTTCTTCTTCTTCTCCTCCTCCTTCTTTTTCTTCTTCTTCTTCTCCTCCTCCTTCTTTTTCTTCTTCTTCTTCTCCTCCTCTTCTTTTTCTTCTTCTTCTTCTCCTCCTCCTTCTTTTTTCTTCTTCTCTTCTCCTCCTCCTTCTTTTTCTTCTTCTCCTTCTCCTCCTCCTTCTTTTCTTCTTCTCTTTCCTCCTCCTTCTTTTCTTCTTCTTCTTCCTCCTCTCTTCTTTTTCTTCTTCTTCTTCTCTCCTCCTCCTTCTTTTTCTTCTTCTCTCTTCTCCTCTCTCCTCTTTTCTTCTTCTTCTTCTCTTTCCTCCTTCTTTCTTCCTTCTTCTCTTCTTCTTTCTTCTTCTCTCCTCCTTCTTTTTTCTTCTTCTTCTCTCTCCTTCTTCTTTCTTCTTCTCTTCTTCTTCTTCTTCTCTCTCTTCTTTTTCTTCTTCTTCCCTTTTCTTCTTCTTCCTTCTTTTTTCTTTCCTTTTGTTCTTGCCCTTTTCTTTCTTATTCTTAGTTTTTCTTTTTCTTGTTCTTCTTCTTCATTTTCTCTTCTTTCATTTCTCTTTCTTTCTTTCTTTCTTTCTTTTTCTTTTTATTATCATCATCTTCTTCTTTCGTTCGTTCTTTCTTCTTCTGAATCCTCCTTTTCCTCCATCTCTTCCGTTCTACTTCTTCTCGTGCTTCTCTTGTATTTATAATCGAGATGATGTCGCCAAAGGCTTGTGTGTCTTGAAGTACCCCAACAGTGTCCCTTGACACACAGCCATGTTGTCTCTACACTGGTCGAATGCAGATAATACAGGAGGAAACTATTATCTATGGTTAAAATCCACACGGTACGGTGGCTGTCGTTATACGGACCGGCCGGCTGTATAGCAGCTTAAAAGTTATTTTCGGCGTCGTTTCTGTCCATGCAAGAAAAATATGTTTACATATCATGTCTTTTGTCCTGGGTCATCGGGTGTACTTTTGTTTTCTCTGTCTATATGTCTGTCTGTCTGTTTGTCTGTCTGTCATGTCTGGTGTGTCTGTCTGTATGTCTGTCTATCCCTCTCTCTACGCTTTCTCTCTCTCCTCTCGCTCTCCCTCTCTTTTCTCTGTCTGTCTGTCTGTCCTCAATCTCTCAATCTCCTCTCTCTCTATCTCTCTCTCCGTCCCTCTCTCTTCTCTATTCTGTATTGGTATAATGTTTATAATGTGTTCACACCCCTTCAGATGGCGCTTTGGCCTTACTGAATAAAATTTATGATTCTGATTCCCTCTCTCTTCCTCTCTCTCCCCTCCCTTTCTCTTTCCTCTCTCTCTCCCTCCTCTCTCTTCTCTCTCTCCCCTCCTCTCTTTCTCTCTCTCCCCTCCCTCCCTCTCTCTCCCCTCCCTTCCTCTCTCTCCTCTCTCTCTCTCTCTCTCTCTCTCCCACCCTCTGCCTGTCTTTCTCCCTTCCCCCACTCTCTCTCTCTCTCACGCGCGCACTGTATGTATGTCGTTTTGTGTGTGTGTGTGTGTGTGTGTGTTGATGTGTGTGTGTGTTTGTGGGGGGGGGGAGCTGTGGTATAATGGATAGGTTGCCCATCTTGGAAAGTGAAGAGTTCAGAACGTCTATGGTTCAAATCCCTCACGATCCTTTAAAAAAAACTCCATGGGACCTTCGGCGTCGGTCGGGCGTAGTTTTACAGTACGTACGTGTGTGTGTGTGTGTGTGTGGTGTGTGTGTGTGTGTGTGTGTGTGTGTGTGTGTGTGTGTGTTGTGGTGTGTGTGTGTGTGTGTGTGTATATATCTATGTGTGTATGTATTGTGTGTATGTGTGTATGTATATATGTATGTATGTATGAATGTATGTATGTTGTATGTATGTATGTATGTATGTATGTGTATGTATGTATGTATGTATGTATGTATGTACGTATGTATGTATGTGTATGTAATGTTGTATGTATGTATGTATGTTATGGTATGTATGTATGTAGTGTATGTATATGATGTATGTATGTATGTATGTATGTATGATTGTTATGTGTGTGTGTATGTATGTATGTATGTATGTATGTATGTATGTATGTATATGTATGTATGATGTTATGTGTACGTGTGTATGTATGTATATATGTATGTATGTTTGAATGTGTAAGTGCACACTCATGTTACAATGCAGTACATGTGTTTGTGCCGTCTGTCTGTACATGCACATGCGCGCACATGCGCGATGCGGAGGTGTGTGTGTGTGTGTGTGTGTGTGTGTGTGTGTGTGTGTGTGTGTGTGTGTGTGTGTTTGTGTGTGTTATTGCCTGCATGCGTGTGTGAGTGCGTGTGTGCGTGTGTGCGTATGAAAACAACATTGACTGCTTATCATCGTAACACGGAGATGTTGCCAATAGATTTGAAAACTTCTCTTGTGCTCGAAACCGTAGGAGCCGTCTCCTCATTGTACCCGTTTTCGTCTCTATTCTTCCTCCTCCTCCTCCTCCCTTCCCGTTCCTCCTCATTCCTCCTCCTCCTCCTCCTCCTCCTTTTTCTTCTCCTATTGTATAGAATGCAGGTGTTGTCACTTGAAAGACATAGGTGGCCTTGAGGTATTTCAATAAACTTCAGCACACAGGCATTCGGCAAGACAAGAGATAGGATCTCTATACTGGCTGAACACAGACAAAAGATGAGAAAGAAGACTGGTATATGGTTTAACCTTTGGATCATTGTGAGGACAAATAATAATATGTGGTCTGGGAAGCGGAATGATGAATGGTTAAATTTCGGTGCCGGTGTAGGGACAAATGATAATATGTGTATAGGCTTGAAAGTTTGTCTTTTTTTCTCCATCAGTAAATGACTTGAAGGTTTTTTTGTTTTGTTTTTGTTTGTTGTTTGTTTGTTTTCCCTCTCCATCAGGAAATATGGATAATTTAGGTATTTGCATACACCTTTATTATACGTAGGCTCGTCATAAAATGCTTCTTTTCTTCTTGTTCGTTCGACCGCTGTTTACCTGGTCAAGCCATATCTAACGAAAAGTGCAGCTATGTTTTCCATTTTCTGCCGGCAGTCCGAATGCGGCGTAGTGACCTGTGCTGATCCACGCTTAAAAGACACTTGAATGGGTGAGCACCGTTCTGGTCTGACGTAGATGACCGTGTAAACGTTGGTTCTATTCCATGGTATCTTGGTTTATTGAAAGAAAGCGCTTGCAGACCTGGTACCTCTCTGCCTTCAGTCCTGTAGGTATTCTAGAAGGGTTTCCTCCGCTCTTAGCTCATGGTTTAAAGGACTTACACTGTGAGCGCATAAGACTAGATCTTTGGGTGGTCCTTATTCACGTGATGGCTGCGTCAGAATAGATTACTTATATAACTACACCCGTCTTAACCTATTCCCTCCATCCTCTCTCTGTTTTCTTCATCCCTCTCTGTCTCTGTCTCTCTGCCTCTCTGCCTTTCTGTCTGTCTGTGTGTTTGTCTCTCTGTCTCTCTGTCTGTCGCTCTCTCTCTCTATCTCTCTGCCTCTCTCTCTCTCTCTGTCTCTCTCTCACTCTCTCTCTACCTCTCTCTCTATCTCTCTGTCTCTCTCTCACTTGCCGCTGTTCTCTCTCTCTCTGCTTCTCTCTCTCCCTGCCTCTCTCTCTCTCTCTGTCTCCCTCTCTCTCACTTGCCGCTGTTCTCTCTCTCTGCCTCTCTCTCTTTCTTTCTCTCTCTGTCTGTCGTCTCTCTCTTTCTGTCTCTCTCGGTCGCTTGCTTTCTCTCCCTCTCTCTCCCTCTCTCTCTGCCTTATTCTCTCAGTCTCTCTCTGCCTCTCTTTACTGTCTCTGTCTCTCTGTCTCTCTCTCCCTCTCTCCCTGTCTCTATTTGTCTCTCTCTGTGTCTCTCTCTTTTTGTCTCTCTGTCTATTTGTCTGTCTCTGTCTCTGTCTCGGTCGCTTGCTTTCTCTCTCTCTCTCCTCTCTCTCTCTCTCTGAATACTTGACTCTCTCACCGCACAGGAGGTACTGCTGACAGTTGGTTTGAAGACCCATTCTGCCCTTCAGACCAAAGGAATTGTTGTAGCGTTCCTCTGTTCTGTTTTCTCCATCCTCGTATTTCTTCTTCTGCCTTCTGGTGCTCTCTGTGGCAGGTCTTTCTACAGTCTGTGAGTTCATCACCGGGCATTGTGTCTCAAAGATATTCCTTTTGGTTAGTTTGAAAAGAGGAGCACACCCCTGAAATGGAGTCTGAGGTTAAGCCGGGCTTTTCAACACATCATTATCATGTGCTCTTCCTCATAACGTTAGCGATCATGGCCCTCCACACGAATCTATCTTTTGTCACTGCAAGTACATATCTTCCCGCCCCTTCCCCCCCCCCCCCCCCTATCTTTCTCTCTCTTGTCTTTATCTACTCCGCAAGTCCGTCCAACGTTTTCTACCTGGGTCTGCCTGCTGCTCTTTTTCCCTTCCAGCTTTTCAGCTGTAACTAGTGCTCCAAATCTCTATTGCCTCATGAAATGTCCTTATGGATGTTGTTTGTCTTTTCCTAATCTTCTTCATGAATGTTCTGTTTGCGCTTGTCTCTTTCAGGACTGTCTGTCTCGTCTTTTTTTTTTTTTTTTTTTTTTTTCTGCTTCACGAATCAGTGAAAAGTTTTAACATTCTTCTTAGAAATCACATGTCAGCTGCCTTAATCTTTCGCTACAGAACTTTAAAAAAAAGGATGATAGATAAAACAACAGACAAATCGTGCAGGGGCTGGAAGTGTAACTGTGTCTCAGCCAGGGCCAGCTTCAGTTTCAGTTTCTCAAAATGATGTCTCAGCGCTCGGAATGAATTCCTTATGCACTAACGTCACAGTGCCATGTGAATGAGAAGACCCAGAATGATCATGGCGCGAGCCTTAAGCCTGCTCATTAAGCCGAGAGTGGCCAAGTCTTGAGCATATAATGCAACATGAAAAAGAACAAAAAGAAAAGATTCATGGTCGTGGACGTAGCTTAGACAGCACAAACTGACACAGCATGGAAAAAAGAAAGAGAATAGCATGTCTTTCAATGAGAATGACAGCCACTATAATGTTTCCACAGAAAGAAAACTCACGTACACACACTCATACACACGTACACACAAACATCACACAAATGTCTAAAGGAACATGGTCATAAACGTCAAAGGATAACAAAACCACGCACGCACGCACACAAACACTATATAAACACACACTGACATACACACACTCATAAAATACACTACAGACTAACACGTACCTACCCACACATACGCACTGAGAAAGAGACGTAGAGAGAGAAACAAGCGCACACACAGACAGAAATACATACACACACGTGCGTGCGTGCACACACATACACACACACACACACAAACACAAGCGCCTACACACGACACACACACACACACACACACACACACACACACACAGTGTCACTTACCAAGTCCCCAGTCTGTATGTTATCTATTATCTAGTCCCACAAACCATGACCGCTATGTGTGTTAACAAAAGCAATGGCTTTGTACAGACTCACCGCCACCCGTGCCTTTTGATGTGGGGTTCATGAGCTAGTGAGTTACTGTCCTTAAGATAGTTTTGGGGTCAATACGGGTAACGTCAAGCTAGGGGCATTATGATTAATATTGTTGTTGTTGTTTAAAGCTAACCGACTGCACAACATGGATCAAAAATAAATAAATAAATAAACAAATAAGATAGAACAAAGTAAAATAAACGAATATGTATTGACATAGAAAAAATAAATAAACTGGAAAAGAAAATAATTAACATAACAGAGCTAGGGCATAATAGTGCGCAAGTCTGCTTATGTGTTTGTGGGTAGGGATGCTCATGCTCTCTGTCTCTCTTTGCCTGTCTCTCACTCGCTCTCTCCGTCATTCCCTCCGTCTGCCTGTCTATGTCGTCTGTCTGTCTGTCTGTCTGTCTGCCTGCCTGCCTGCCTGCCTGCCTGCCTGCTGCCTGCTGTCTGCCTGCTTGCCTTCTGTCTGCCTCCTGCCTGTTTGCCTGTCTGTCTGTCTACCTGTTGTCTGTCTGTCTGTCTGTCTCTCTCTTTCTCTCTCTCTCTCTCTGGCTTTCCCTCTGTCTCTGAGTTGCTGCCTATCGCTGTCTCTTTCTGTCTCTGTATTTTTTGTCTCTGTCTCTGTATCTCCCCCCCCCCCCACC
>JAPXFY010000013.1:31325222-31340222 GCA_030674185.1 Monoplex corrugatus
TGGAACCTACGGTATCAGCATGGCACTCCAGCCAGCCGAGCTAACGAGCCACGAAACAAAGAAAGAAAAAAACAACAACAAGCACACACACAAAATCTCCAAAAACAAACAAACAGCCATAAGTTTGGTCTGACCAAGTGTCTATCGCAAAGCTATTATCCAAACATACAAACATAAGAATACCATGGACACAAACAAAGTTATGGCCCGCCCATGTGTCCATAGCAAAGTTATTGTCCAAACATACAAACATAAGAATACCATGGACACAAACAAAGTTATAGTTCGCCCATGGGTCTATAGCAAAGTTATTGTCCAAACATACAAACATAAGAGTACCATGGACACAAAGTTATAGTTCGCCCATGGTCTATAGCAAAGTTATTGTCCAAACATACAAACATAAGATACCATGGACACAAAGTTATAGTTCGCCCATGGGTCTATAGCAAAGTTATTGTCCAAACATACAAACATAAGAGTACCATGGACACAAAGTTATAGTTCGCCCATGGGTCTATAGCAAAGTTATTGTTAAAACATACAAACATAAGAGTACCATGGACACAAAGTTATAGTTCGCCCATGGGTCTATAGCAAAGTTATTGTCAAAACATACAAACATAAGAGTACCATGGACACAAAGTTATAGTTCGCCCATGGTCTATAGCAAAGTTATTGTTAAAACATACAAACATAAGAGTGCCATGGACACAAAGTTATAGTTCGCCCATGTGTCCATAGCAAAGTTATTGTTCAAACATACAAACATAAGAATACCATGGACACAAACAAAGTTATAGTTCGCCCATGGGTCTATAGCAAAGTTATTGTCCAAACATACAAACATAAGAATACCATGGACACAAACAAAGTTATAGTTCGCCCATGGGTCTATAGCAAAGTTATTGTCCAAACATACAAACATAAGAATACCATGGACACAAACAAAGTTATAGTTCGCCCATGTGTCCATAGCAAAGTTATTGTCAAAACATACAAACATAAGAATACCATGGACACAAACAAAGTTATAGTTCGCCCATGTGTCCATAGCAAAGTTATTGTCAAAACATACAAACATAAGAATACCATGGACACAAACAAAGTTATAGTTCGCCCATGTGTCCATAGCAAAGTTATTGTCAAAACATACAAACATAAGAATACCATGGACACAAACAAAGTTATAGTTCGCCCATGTGTCCATAGCAAAGTTATTGTCCAAACATACAAACATAAGAATACCATGGACACAAACAAAGTTATAGTTCGCCCATGTGTCCATAGCAAAGTTATTGTCAAAACATACAAACATAAGAATACCATGGACACAAACAACGTCGTGATTCGCCCACTGGTCTATAGCAAAGTTATTGTCAAAACATACAAACATAAGAATACCATGGACACAAACAACGTCGTGATTCGCCCACTGGTCTATAGCAAAGTTATTGTCAAAACATACAAACATAAGAATACCATGGACACAAACAACGTCGTGATTCGCCCACTGGTCTATAGCAAAATTATTGTCAAAACATACAAACATAAGAATACCATGGACACAAACAACGTCGTGATTCGCCCACTGGTCTATAGCAAAGTTATTGTTAAAACATACAAACATAAGAATACCATGGACACAAACAACGTCGTGATTCGCCCACTGGTCTATAGCAAAGTTATTGTTAAAACATACAAACATAAGAATACCATGGACACAAACAACGTCGTGATTCGCCCACTGGTCTATAGCAAAGTTATTGTCAAAACATACATACATAAGAATACCATGGACACAAACAACGTCGTGATTCGCCCACTGGTCTATAGCAAAGTTATTGTTAAAACATACAAACATAAGAATACCATGGACACAAACAACGTCGTGATTCGCCCACTGGTCTATAGCAAAGTTATTGTTAAAACATACAAACATAAGAATACCATGGACACAAACAACGTCGTGATTCGCCCACTGGTCTATAGCAAAGTTATTGTCAAAACATACAAACATAAGAATACCATGGACACAAACAACGTCGTGATTCGCCCACTGGTCTATAGCAAAGTTATTGTCAAAACATACAAACATAAGAATACCATGGACACAAACAAAGTTATAGTTCGCCCATGTGTCTATAGCAAAGTTATTGTCCAAACATACAAACATAAGAGTGTCATGGACAGCAAAGAAAACAAACGAGGCAGTCTTGAAAGAGGCAAACACAAAAGGAAGCTTAATGAAGAAAATAATAAAAAAGAAGAAGGAACATTTATGTATCCTTTTATGAGACAAGAACCATTTTGGCGCCTAGTCACAACAGGAAAGCTGAAGGGGAAAAAAAAGCACCACGTAGACCCAGGGAGAAAATACCGGATGGTTTTGCGGATTGGATTAGGATAGAAAAGGTTGGAGACATACTTCCAACGACAAAAGATATTATACGCGTGCAGGGCCATAATCGCAAATGCCATGCGGCAAGGCACATGATCACGATGATGTCGACTGATACAAAACTTGATGAAAAGCAACACTGCCACTCAAAAAGCGTTGAATATGTTTGACGCTTCTTTAAGAGTTTGTTCAAGAGGGATCCATCACACTCAGACAACTCCATATACGCTTCACCTCAAGTCTGCCATCAATTATTTGACAGATTCTTTGAGCTTGCTTGACACGGTACGCGCTGGACAGGTCTTGGGATCGTTTGGAGGCGATGAGATTGAAAGGATGTACGAAACACTAAACTGACACCAGCAGACTGTTTGATGCATTAACCCTTTGAGACTCCCGCACCCTATCCATTAACTGCAAAAATTGAACCCTTTGACTCCCGCACCCTGTCCACCAGTTTCCTGCATGAAGCTGGTGGATAGGGTAAGGGAGTCAAAGGGTTAACATTTTTGCTTTGCTTAGGATGATTGACACTGCAGGATGCCGGTAGACAGGGTGAGGGAGTCAAAGGGTTAAAGTGGACAGCGAACATGGCTAGTTGTTGATTTGCGGGCCGGAATTGAACTCGAGACATCACATATTGAGCCCATGGCTCTATCAAAAGAACCAGCCAGCCTGGGTTAACGAAGTAACAAAAAATAAATAAATATATAAATAAATACATAAATAATAATAAAAATCAAACAAACAAAAACCAAACGAATAAGAAAAACGAAAGTGTTTGATAACAGTAAACCAGTAAAAGCCTTGACAACGTCCCAAAATATCATCAAGTTGAAATGTCAATGTTTTTTCCTGTCATAGGAGCCATGCGATACTTGTTCATGTTTCTTTCATACATGTAAGCCGATTTATTGCAAGACACAATTTCTCTGTCGGTTCGTAATAGAATAATTATTACAAAGTTCGTTCTCTGTGTGTGCGTTTATGTCTCTTGCTCAAGGATAATAACGGTGTCTGTGTCTTGCATTTCGTGTTCAGGCTAATAAAATCTGAATGAGATATTCCGTTTCCATCCATATTCTATAAGCGTCCATACTCGACATTTTTGTAGCTGCCGTTGTTCTTGTTCTTAATGTTGGTGTTGGTGTTGCTGTCGCTGTCGCTGTCGGTGTTTGTCGGCGTCGTGTTCTGAGTATTGTGAAGCTGTAAACTAATCTTCGCAGTGCAGTGTTGGCCTAGTGGTTGAAGCTGCTCATATATAAACGAGTTATGTTAGAAGTTCGATGCTAGTTTGGGACGGCGGTTTTACTCTCTGTCTCTCTCTGTCTCTGTCTATGTCTCTCTCTCTGTGTCTGTCTCTGTCTCTCTCTGTCTGTCTCTGTCTCGCTCTATCTCTGCCTTTCTGTCTGTCTCTCTGTCTCTGTCTCTCTGCGTTTCTGTCTCTTTCTCTCCGTCTGTCTGTCTATGTCTCTCTGTCTCTGTCTCTTTCTCTCTTTGTCTCTCTCTGTTTCTCAGTCTCTTTCTTTGTCTCTGTCTGTCTACTGTCTCTCTGTCTCTGTCTGTCTTTCTGTCTGTCTGTCTGTCTCTCTCTCTCTCTCTGTGCCTGTCTCTCTCTCTGTCCCTGTCTCCTGCGCCTGTCTCTGTATTTCTTTCTATTCTCTGTATCTGTCTGTCTGTGTGTGTGTCTCTCTCTCCCTCTCTCTCCCTCTCTCTCTCTCTCTGTGCCTGTCTCTCTCTCTGTCCCTGTCTCCTGCGCCTGTCTCTGTATTTCTTTCTATTCTCTGTATCTGTCTGTCTGTGTGTGTCTCTCTCTCTCCCTCTCTCTCTCTCTCTCACAAACGATGAGACAGGCAGCAAAAATCCAGCCTTTTCTTTTTAATTATTGCAGGTTAGGATTGAACTCGAGACACATGAAGTCTTGCATCAATTGCTTTATCAACAGAAACAACCAGCCAACAATAAAAGTGCATGAAATAAGATCACAAATTATCAGGTCCGCTTGCCCACAGAGGGTCCTTCCTCTGTCTTTATGCTTTACCTTCCACATTCAACATATAAAGACAGTGTTACCAAGCTTAACAGTCCAGCTATGGTGGCTTTAAAAAGGAATTAAGATGGGAAGGGAGAGATGGGACAGGAGTTCTTGATCCGTTATCAAACGCTAAGCCGACGCCACTGGAATGATCGGCACACTATAGATGGGAGGCAGCAAACAGGACACTTTTTAATGCCATGGATTAGGAGAGTTCCAGAGATAACAGATCAGAGTCCCTGACCCGATCAAGGGAGACAACCGGCCTGTCGAAGAGGACGGGATGGTATCGGCAGATTCTTGGAATTCTTCATACAAAGAGGCACAGTAGGATCTAGAAATCCGCAGTACAATCCAACCAGCTTTTAGACCGTCTGAATATCCATCTGTCCGTATTTGTGTATTTTAAACAATCAACCAACCAACCAACCAACCAACCAACCAACCAACCAACCAACCAATCAACCAACCAAACAAACAAACAAATAAACAAACAAACAAACAATAACAACAACAACAACAGCAAAACCCACACGATTAAACAATCCTAAAAAGCTTCCTGTTCATATGAGAAATACAGTTCAGAAAAATCCAGATACAATATCTCTTAATGTCACTGTGACCTCGAAGAATTGGATGAAAGCAAGCTTGACGTACATCGCGGACGATGGTGGACTATCACAACAGTGAAAACAGATTTCGATTATCGACAGAAATTCCTGACAAATTGTTTTTCACATACCTTCCTAAAGAAAAACTGATGTTAGGCCTTTTCCCCTCCAAAATTTGGTTCGTGTCACCTTGACTTTTGCACCGTGTTTTGAAATTTACGCGTTTTGGACTCCATAACGTGTGATAGTGTCAGAATAATCAACGCGCTGATTGTGGACACTAAACAAGAAGAAGTAACGTTCTGCACCTTCGAATCATATTTGGTCAAGATCCATCTAGAAACAGGTGACAAATTGTTTACAACATATTTTGTCTCGCCATACCACCACCTCCTCCTTATCCTTATCCTTCTCCCCTCCTCATCCTTCTTCTCTTCGTCGTCCTCCTCCTCCTCGTCCTCCTTCTTCTCCTTGTCCTCCTCCTCCTCGTCCTCCTTCTTCTCCTTGTCCTCCTCCTTCTCCTCGTCTTCCTCCTCCTCGTCTTCCTCCTTCTCCTCATCTTCCTCCTTCTCCTGGTCTTCCTCCTTCTGCTCGTCTTCCTCCTTCGCCTCGTCCTCGTCCTTCTCCTCGTCTTCCTCCTTCTCCTGGTCTTCCTCCTTCTGCTCGTCTTCCTTCTTCTCCTGGTCCTCCTCCTTCTCCTGGTCTTCCTCCTTCTCCTGGTCCTCCTCCTTCTTCTCGTCTTCCTCCTTCTCCTGGTCTTCCTCCTTCTCCTGGTCTTTCTCCTTCTCCTTGTCCTTCTCCTTCTCCTTGTCTTCCTCCTTCTTGTCTTCCTCCTTCTCCTTGTCCTCCTCCTTCTCCTTGTCCTCCTCCTTCTCCTTGTCCTCCTCCTTCTCCTTGTCCTCCTCCTTCTCCTTGTCCTCCTCCTTCTCCTTGTCCTCCTCCTTCTCCTTGTCCTCCTCCTTCTCCTTGTCCTCCTCCTTCTCCTTGTCTTCCTCCTTCTCTTTGTCTTCCTCCTTCTCCTGGTCCTCCTCCTTCTCCTGGTCCTCCTCCTTCTCCTGGTCCTCCTTCTTCTCCTGGTCCTCTCCTTCTCCTCGTCTTCCTCCTTCTCCTCGTCTTCCTCCTTCTAATAATAATAATAATAATATATTTTATTTATATAGCGCAAAATCTTGACAAAATCAAATCTAAGCGCTGAGCGTATACATGCATACATACCTACATACATATGAGCGTATACATGCATACATACATGCTTACATACTTACATACATAAATCTAAGCTGAGCGTATACATGCATACATACATACATACATAAATCTAAGCGTATACATACATACATACATACATACATACATACGTACGCACATGCATACATAATAATTACAATATTTATATAGCGCAAATCTCGACAAAATCAAATCCAAGCGCCGAAAAGACACACACGCACACACGCACGCACGCACGCACACACACACACACACACACACACACACACACACACACACACACACACACACACACACACACAATGCATGGCCACAAATGGGGAGAAAAGAATAAAAGCAATAAAAGCAAGAATAAAACCAATGGAAAACCACAGAGAGCACATCATATACAATTATATATTAAAACAAAGTGATTCCCCTCCGAGCGGAGACAGGCTGCAGAGGGAGGTTGAGTGAGGTTAGGATTTTATGCAGAGGAGAAAAGGTGAGTTTTGAGAGCGGACTTGAAGGAGGCAAAAGTAGGTTGCTGACGGACTGAGAGAGGAAGTTTGTTCCAGGAGAGTGGACCAGAAACAGAGAAGGCTCGTGGACCATAGGTATTGAGCTTAGTGCGTGGAAAGCGAAAAGTCAGAGGATCGGAGGCAGAGCGGAGGGTACGTGAGGGAACATAGATCTCAAGTAGGCTTGACAGGTAATCGGGGGCTGCGTCATTGAGGCTTTTGTAGCACATGGTGTCTAGTTTGTACTGTATGCGCTTTGATACAGGGAGCCAGTGAAGTTGTGCCAGGAGAGGAGATATGTGGTCAGCTTTTTTCTTTTTGAGTACAAGGCGTACAGCATTGTTTTGAATGCGCTGTAGGATGTGAATGGTGGAGGCAGGAAGACCAGACAGGAGTGAATTGCAATAGTCAATGCGAGACATTATGAAGGAGAGAACGAGTTTTGCAGTTGTTTCGACAGAGAGATACTTCCTGATCAAGCTTATACGATGGAGATGATAGTAGCAAGATCTGGCAGTTTGAGAAACAAAGTTGTTCATGGACAGGGTAGAGTCAATGCAGACACCAAGGTTTTTAGCTGAATCAGAAATTGGGACTGATGTGTTACATAATGGGAGAGAAAGAGGAGGCAGCTGGGAAAGTTTCTGACGGGTGCCAATGAGGATAGCTTCTGTCTTGTCGTCATTAAGCTGAAGTCTATTGTGTGTCATCCAGTTCTTAATGTCCGAGTAACACTCAGTGGTGCGAGTCAACAGGCGCTGTATATTATCAGGTGAGTCACTATCTTGAAGTTGGGTGTCATCAGCATAGAAGTGGTGTTTTATAGAGTGGGAGTTGATGATGGTGGACAGGGGGGAGGTATAAAGAGTGAAAAGAACAGGGCCAAGGACAGATCCTTGTGGAACACCACAGGTCAGGTATGCAGGTTGAGAGTAAGTGCCATTGATGAGAACAGTTTGTTTTCTGTTTGATAAATACGAAGTGAAAAAGGAGAGAGCAATGTCAGAGATGCCAAAAGTATGATGAAGTCTAGAAAGGAGAATACCATGGTCAATGGTATCGAAAGCTGCAGACAGATCAAGGAGTGTGAGGAGAGAGACTTTGCCAGTATCAGTTGCAAGGAGGAGATTGTTGAGAATGTGTAGTAGGGCAGTTTCAGTGCTATGGCACTGGCGGTAGGCTGACTGGTCCTCCTTCTTCTCCTGGTCTTCCTCCTTCTCCTGGTCTTCCTCCTTCTCCTCGTCCTCCTCCTTCTCCTGGTCCTCCTCCTTCTCCTTGTCCTCCTTCTTCTCCTTGTCCTCCTTCTCCTGGTCCTCCTCCTTCTCCTCGTCTTCCTCCTTCTCCTGGTCCTCCTACTTCTCCTTGTCCTCCTCCTTCTCCTCGTCTTCCTCCTTCTCCTGGTCCTCCTCCTTCTGCTCGTCCTCCTCCTTCTGCTCGTCTTCCTCCTTCTCCTTGTCCTCCTCCTTTTCCTTGTCCTCCTCCTTCTCCTTGTCCTCCTCCTTCTCCTTGTCCTCCTCCTTCTCCTAGTCCTCCTCCTTCTCCTTGTCCTCCTCCTTCTCCTTGTCCTCCTCCTTCTCCTAGTCCTCCTCCTTCTCCTGGTCCTCCTCCTTCTCCTCGTCTTCCTCCTTCTCCTGGTCCTCCTCCTTCTCCTCGTCTTCCTCCTCCTGGTCCTCCTCCTTCTCCTGGTCCTCCTCCTTCTGCTCGTCTTCCTCCTTCTCCTGATCCTCCTCCTTCTCCTGGTCCTCCTCCTTCTCCTGGCCCTCCTCCTTCTCCTCGTCTTCCTCCTTCTCCTGGTCCTCCTATTCTCCTCGTCTTCCTCCTTCTCCTGGTCCTCCTCCTTCTGCTCGTCTTCCTCCTTCTGCTCGTCTTCCTCCTTCTCCTGGTCCTCCTCCTTCTCCTGGTCCTCCTCCTTCTCCTCGTCTTCCTCCTTCTCCTCGTCTTCCTCTTTCTCCTCGTCTTCCTCCTTCTCCTGGTCCTCCTGCTTCTGCTCGTCTTCCTCCTTCTGCTCGTCTTCCTCCTTCTCCTCGTCTTCCTCCCTCTCCTTGTCCTCCTCCTTCTCCTCGTCTTCCTCCTTCTCCTTGTCCTCCTCCTTCTCCTGGTCCTCCTCCTTCTGCTCGTCTTCCTCCTTCTCCTCGTCCTCCTCTTTCTCCTGGTCTTCCTCTTTCTCCTGGTCTTCCTCTTTCTCCTGGTCCTCCTCCTTCTCCTCATCTTCCTTCTTCTTCTGGTCTTCCTCTTTCTCCTGGTCCTCCTCCTTCTCCTCATCTTCCTTCTTCTTCTGGTCTTCCTCTTTCTACTGGTCCTCCTCCTTATGCTCGTCTTCCTCCTTCTCCTGGTCCTCCTCCTTCTCCTCGTCGTCCTCCTTCTGCTCGTCTTTCTCCTTCTGCTCGTCTTCCTCCTTCTCCTGGTCATCCTCCTTCTCCTCATCTTCCTCCTTCTTCTGGTCTTCCTCCTTCTCCTGGTCCTCCTCCTTCTCCTGGTCTTCCTCCTTCTCCTGGTCTTCCTCCTTCTCCTGGTCCTCCTCCTTCTCCTGGTCTTCCTCCTTCTTCTGGTCTTCCTCCTTCTCCCCGTCTTCATCCTTCTCCTGGTCCTCCTCCTTCTCCTCGTCCTCCTCCTTCTTCTGGTCCTCCTCCTTCTGCTCGTCTTCCTCCTTCTCCCCGTCTTCCTCCTTCTCCCGTCTTCCTCCTTCTCCTGGTCCTCCTCCTTCTCCTCATCTTCCCTTTCTGCTCATCTTCCTCCTTCTTCTGGTCTTCCTCCTTCTCCCGTCTTCCTCCTTCTCCTGGTCTTCCTCCTTCTGCTCGTCTTCCCTCTTCTGCTCGTCTTACTCCTTCTCCTCGTCTTCCTCCTTCTGCTCGTCTTCCTCCTTCTCCTGGTCCTCCTCTCTTCCTCCTTCTCTCTCTGTCTTCCTCCTTCTCCATCTTCCTCCTCCTTCTCCTGGTCCTCCTCCTTCTCCTCGTCTTCCTCCTTCTCCTCGTCTCTCTTCTCTTCTCCTGGTCTTCCTCTTCTCCTGTCTTCCTCTTTCTCCTGGTCTTCCTCCTTCTCCTCTCTTCCTTCTTCTTCTCGTCTCTTCCTCTTCTCCTGGTCTTCCTCCTTCTCCTGTCTTCCTCCTTCTCCTCTCCTCTCCTTCTCATGTCCTCTCCTTCTCTCGTCTTCCTCTCCTTCTCCTGTCCTTCCTCCTTCTTCTCGTCTCCTCCTTCTCCTCGTCTCCTCCTTTGTCTCGTCTTCCTCCTCTCTCTGGTCTCTCCTTCTCCTCGTCTTCCTCCTTCTCCTCGGTCTTCCTCCTTCTCCTGGTCTTCCTCCTTCTCCTCGTCTTCCTCCTTCTCCTGGTCTTCCTCCTTCTCCTCGTCTCTCTCCTCTTCCTGGTCTTCCTCCTTCTCCTGGTCTTCCTCCTTCTCCCTGTCTTCTCCTTCTCCTCGTCCTCCTCCTTCTCCTGTCTTCCTCCTTCTCTCGTCCCTTCCTCCTTCTGCTCGTCTTCCTCCTTCTCCTGGTCTTCCTCCTTCTCCTGGTCTTCCTCCTTCTCCTTGTCCTCCTCCTTCTCCTCGTTCCTCCTCCTTCTCCTGTCTCCTCCTTCTCCTGGTCTTCCTCCTCTCTCGTCTCCTCCTTCTTCTCTCCTTCTCCTGGCTCCCCTTATCCTTCCTTCTGCTCTGTCTTCCCTCTTCCTCGTCTTCTCCTTCTCCTGTCTCCTCCTTCTCCTCGTCTTCCTCCTTCTCCTGGTCCTCCTCCTTCCTCGTCTTCTCCTTCTTGTCTTCCTCCTTCTCCTGCCATCTTCTCCTCGTCTCCTCCCCTGTCCTCCTCCTTCTGTCGTCTTCCTCTTCTCCTGTCCTCCTCCTCTCCTGTCTTCCTCCTTCTTCTGCTCTTCCTCCTTCTCCTCGTCTTCCTCCTTTCCTCGTCTTCCTCCTTCTCCTGGTCTTCCTCTTCTCCTCGTCTTCCTCCTTCTCCTGGTCTCCTCCTTCTCCTCATGTCCTCCTCCTTCTCTGGTCTTCCTCCTTCTCCTGTCCTCCTCCTTCTCCTGGTCTTCTCCTCCTCCTCCTCTTCTCCTCTCTTCTGTTCCTCTCCTCGTCCTCCTCCTTTCCTGGTCCCTCCTCTTCCTCGTCTTTTCTTTCTCCTCGTCTCTTCCTTCTCCTCGTTGTCCTCCTTCTCCTCGTCTTCCTCCTTCTCATCTTGTTCCTCTTCTCTCGTCTTCCTCCTTCTCCTGGTCTTCCTCCTTCTGCATCTTCTCCTTCTCTGGTCTTCCTCCTTTCCTGCTGTCTTCCTCTCCTGGTCTTCTTCTTCTCCTCATCTTCTTCCTTCTCCTGGTCTTCCTCCTTCTCCTGGTCTTCCTCCTTCTCTCGTCTTCTTCCTTCTCCTGTCTTCTCCTTCTCCTCGTCTTCCTCCTTCTCCTGGTCTTCCTCCTTCTCCTCGTCTCCTCCTTCTCCTGTCTTCCTCCTTCTCCTCGTCTTCCTCCTTCTCCTCGTCTTCCTCCTTCTCCTCGTCTTCCTCCTTCTCCTGGTCTTCCTCCTTCTCTCGTCTTCCTCCTTCTCTCGTCTTCCTCCTTCTCCTCGTCTTCCTCCTTCTCCTGTCTTCCTCCTTCTCCTGTCTTCCTCCTTCTCCTGGTCTCCTCCTTCTCTCGTCTTCCTCCTCTTCTCTCCTTCCTCTCCTGTCTTCCTCCTTCTCCTCGTCTTCTTCCTTTCTCCTCGTCCTCCTCCTTCTCCTGGTCTTCCTCCTTCTCCTGGTCTCTCCTCCTTCTCCTCGTCCTCCTCCTTCTCTGTCTTCCTCCTTCTCCTCGTCTTCCTCCTTCTCCTCGTCTTCTTCCTTCTCCTCGTCTTCCTCCTTCTCCTCGTCTTCCTCCTTCTCCTCGTCTTCTTCCTTCTCCTCATCTTCTTCCTTCTCCTCGTCTTCCTCCTTCTCCTCGTCTTCCTCCTCCTCGTCTTCTTCCTTCTCCTCATCTTCTTCCTTCTCCTCGTCTTCCTCCTTCTCCTGGTCTTCCTCCTTCTCCTCTCTTCTTCCTTCTCCTCGTCTTCCTCCTTCTCCTCGTCTTCCTCCTCTCCTCGTCTTCTTCCTTCTCCTCGTCTTCTCTTCTCCTCATCTTCTTCCTTCTCCTCGTCTTCCTCCTTATCCTCGTCTTCCTCCTCCTCGTCTTCTTCCTTCTCCTCATCTTCTTCCTTCTCCTCGTCTTCCTCCTCCTCGTTCTTCTTCCTTCTCCTCATCTTCTTCCTTCTCCTCGTCTTCCTCCTTCTCCTCGTCTTCCTCCTCCTCGTCTTCTTCCTCCTCCTCATCTTCTTCCGCTCCTCGTCTTCCTCCTTCTCCTGGAATTCCTCCTTCTCCTGGTCTCCTCCTCCTTCTCTCGTCTTCTCCTTCTGCTCGTCTTCCTCCTTCTGCTCGTCTTCCTTCCTTCTCCTCGGTCTTCTCTCCTTTTGCTCGTCTTCCTCCTTCTCCTGGTCTTCCTCCTTCTCCTGGTCTTCCTCCTTCTCCTGGTCTTCCTCCTTCTCCTGGTCTTCCTTCTTCTCCTGGTCTTCCTCCTTCTCCTGGTCTTCCTCCTTCTGCTCGTCTTCCTCCTTCTCCTGGTCTTCCTCCTTCTGCTCGCCTTACTCCTTCTCCTCGTCTTCTTCCTTCTATTAGTCCTCCTCGCCCTCCTCCTCGTCCTGCTCCTGCTCCTGCTCCTCTTCCTACTTCTCCTTCTTCGTCTTCGTTTTCTTTGTTTTCTTCTTCTCTTCCTCCTATTTCTCCTCTTCCATCTGTTTCCCCTCCTCCTTCTACTTCTTTTGTCTCCTCCTCTTTCTCCTCTTTTTTCTCATTTTTCTACCGCTGCTTCTCCTTTTACTTCTACTGCTGCTTCTACTACTACTTTTGTGGCTGTCTCTCCTGCTTCTGCTTACCCCCCCTCCCACCATTCTCTTCTTGTTTTTCTTCTATATTTTTTTCCTCTTGTTTTTCTTCTTTTTTATTTTCTTCCTCTTCATCTTATCATCATCATCATCATCATCGTTGTCGTCGTCGTCGTCGTCGTTATCAGCATCATCATCATCATCATCATCATCATCTTCTTCTTCTTCTTCTTTTTCCTCTTCTTCTTCTTCTTCGTCTTCTTCTTCTTCTTGTCTTCTTCTTATTATTATTCTCCTCCTTCAGGCTTTTCCAACTAGGTCATGGGGTCGCTGGTGCGGGTCCTAGCTGTCCAGAGTCTTCTGTTTGTGGCATTCTCCTCCTTCAGTAGTGCTTGCTCCGTGTTTTTGCTTGCACGCACGCACTCATCTCTCTAGACGATAAGACACGATTTCACACACACTTTTTTTTTTTTAAAAAAGACAGAAAAGAAAAAGTGGCAAATTATATTTCAAACCGGTCTTGAATAAGCTGCATTTGTGGTTTTCGAGAGCGAGTGGAATGTGCATTCTAAATGTGAAATCTATACACGTTCTGGCAAAAACAGTTACATAATTGTAACATTTAGAATGCCTCTGGGGGGATAGAAACACTGTGTAACTGGGTATCCCTGATTTCTGAAAGTAATGATGTAGATCAGTGGGGTAGGCGTAAGAGAGCTCTGGCTAGAGGGAGTACCCAAGTTTGTTTGCAGATAGTGGTTAAGACAACGGACTACCGACTGGAAAGTTGTGGGTTCGAATCCCCATCAGTCCCTTCAAAAATCATGGTGGGATTTTTCGGCTATAACCGGCTCCTACCCAAAATTGGGCGTGCCATGGACTCATTGGGAAGACTGGGACCACACAATCGAGTCTCATCCACTTCACGGATGCGTCATTGAGGGTGTTGATCAAATCTTCTGACCAGCACCGCAGGTGTCTGTATCTCTCGGGCCTGGTTTACTCCAGGATATATCATGATAGTAAGCGTAGAGTACAGCCCTGTCATGCAGTCTCAATCCTAGATGGAACTCCATAGCGCCAGGATTATCATCCTCATCTACATCATCATCATCATCATCATCATCATCATCATCGCATTGTAAAAAAACTGTGTCAGCTTCTGTGGCCATTAAGGTGGCATAGAAAATGGGACAAAAAAGAAAAAAAAAGTGAGCACAAAAGTGCCTCCCTGAGTGCGATGATCTTTTAAAAAATAGTTCTTAAGCAGCTGTGTCCTGTTCAGAAGCTGGACTGAAACACTAGTCCTCATCTAGCTCCTAAATCTGTCTCGACTGGCTCCAAGTGCCACACCTGATAGACCCTTGGCGGGCTAAGGAATATGAGAGAGTGATGTTAACACGGCACCACTGGGCTGGATGAACATCTTCAAAGAAGTCAACGGCCAGGGCGGAAGTCTCCCAGCAGTTCAACAGCCTCGTGTTCATGGCCAGGACGAGCCACCCGGTTGGAGAGAAGGTGATAACTGAGGCCAAGGTCACGTGCTTAATAGGATGAGTGTAATCTAGCTCAGCATCTTCTCTCTCTCTCTCTCTCTCTCTCTCTCTCTCTCTCTCTCTCTCTCTCTCTCTCTCTCTCTCTCTTTCTGTCTGTGTCTGTGTGTTTCTGTCTCTCTCTGTCTGTTTTTCTCTGCGTGTGTGTGCGCGCGCGCAGACAGAGAGAGGACGACAATTGAGTCAATGATTACGCGCCTAACAGGATGAGTGTTTCATAGCTCAGCATCCTGCATATGTTTGTGTGACATGTGTGTGCTTGCGCGTGTGTGTGCAAGTGCACACACGCATTGTTTGTATGCCTATGAATACGTGTATTAAATATTTATATCATTCGACCCTTCTTCTTACGCTTGATTTTATTTCTTATTTTTCAGGGTCTGTTTTTGTTTGTTCGAAATTTTGGTAAAAAGTGCAACGAACAGGCTTTTGACATTGACCCTTAGCGTTACATAAGTGAAATTATTAGCAAACAGCTATAATTATCATGATAGGGGTAGGCAGGTGTGTGTGGGGAGGGTTATAAGATAGACAGTCGTTCTGGTGGTGGTTGTGGCTCTGTGTGCCTTAACCCTTTGTCTCCAGCGTCCTGTCCACCAGCATCGTGCAATGTCAACCATGCTAACATAGCAAACACTTAACCCGTTGACTTCCTCACCCTGTCCACCAGCATCCTGCACTTTCAACCATGCTAGCAAAGCAAAACCTTAACCCTTTGACTACCCCTGTGTGGATGCCGGCGGCTCTTTCAGTATAAACAGTATCCCCACCTTCTGGAAATTCCGTGTCGAAAATGTCCTCTTTTCTGTCACTCTCTTTGTTTCTTTCTTCCTCTTTTGCTTTCTGTCATTTCTCCCTATCATTTTCTGCCT
>JAPXFY010000013.1:31350222-31362722 GCA_030674185.1 Monoplex corrugatus
TTGTTGTGTGTGTTGTGTGTGTGTGTGTGTGTGTGCTGTGTGTGTGTGGTGTGTGTGTGTGTGGCGTGTGTTGTGTGTGTGTGTGTGTGGTGTGTGCTTGCTGTGTGTGTGTGTGTGTGTGTTTATCGTTGTCTGTCTGTCTGTTTTAACTGTCAGTTGTCTGCAGTGACAAGAATCAATAGAGGGACCATGACACAATAAAAGTCCCCATATATGATCGTTTATTGTTGCAGATAGGGGTGTGATGTTGATAGGAGGTGACTTAAGATCCTTGGATCAGAATGCACCCTATTTAACTCCTCCCAAATGACCCATTGCAGTGTATAATCATTAGCCTATTCCACCATGCGTTCAGATAGTGAGGAAACATGAGATGTTGGTGGATTAGATCTGGCTGTAGACATTGGAGTGGTAAGACTCTTACACTGTGCTCTCACTGTGTGGTATCTCTAAACAGTTTTACAACTCTCTTCACCGTGTTGTGGTTTACACCTGGTTTGTGGTTTATTCCTAACTGTGAGTTACAGTGCTGTCATTTTGTTGACTCAAGTTTATTTGCAATGTGATAGTATACCCATGATTGCATAGATCTTGTGGTGACCTGTCCAGTACTTTTGATCGGTTACCGCTGTGTGTTTTCTCCTTCTACATCATATGCACATCATCTTCTCCTATGCACTTCATCCAAATCTGCCAGCCAGCCATCATCTGGCAGATCCTCTTGAGTCTGAGTGAAACCTGTGAGCTGGCAAAGTCATGATATGGAGAGGGTACAGGGACAGTGGGGATCTATGAAACGCTAAGCTGACATCACCGGAACAATTTGAAGCATCAAGATGAACAGCAGTTTTTAATGTTAATGGGTCGAGAATACATTTTGAGATATGAGATTGCTCGTGCGTGCGTGCGTGCGTGCGTGCGTTTGTGCGTGCGTGCGTGCGTGTGTGTGTGTGTGTGTGCGTGCGTGCGTACGTGCGTGTGTGTGTGTGTGTGTGTGAATATATGAGTGGATTGTGCGTGCAAGCGGGTATGCGAGAGAAAATAGGTGTTCTGCATGCGATGAAAATCAAACTTCCATTGCCAAGATATAACATTTCACTCGGAGAGTGCTTACTATGACGTAAATACACGAGAATTCATTGTCTTTGTTTAAACAACAAAGCGAAAAACAAACTTCTGGAAGATAAGTACCCCCCCCCCCCCTCCTCTCTGATTCTCCTGATTTTTGATGTGGGGGCGAAAGTAGGCCGGAAATTTAGGTAATGCCTGGCTGGTGCTTCAAAGGGGAATCAGGGCTAAAACTAAGTGTGTACAAAAGCAGCATCACGTTTCACAACCGTCTGTGTTTCAAAGAGGTCTTGAAACACTGGCGTGGACTCGTGATCTGATGTCTGGGGTTACGATTAACTCGTGAACTCAAGATCTGATGTTTCAAATTGAAATCCAGCCTAAAATGATAATGATAAAAAAATTTAAAAAAAGATTTTCGTGCTCAACGTTCCAAGGAAACTGGGAGCATCAGCAAAATATTCTGGTAACATCAACAATGTTTCACACGTCTTGTGGCACTTCTCCTATTTGTAGGGGTCCAAATGGGTCATGCAGCGCATGGACAACCCCCTTCGCTCAGTGAAATGACTATCATGTGGTGTTGAGAGCTGAGAGGTGACTGTTTTGGAGTGTGGTGAAGTATTGCTGCTTTGCATGCCATCCGGCATTCTAGGGTGTTTCTTCTTAACTAACCTGTTTTACCCCTTTCAAGACCTTGTCAGTGGAAATGGTTTTAGAGCAGTTTCAAGGAGTCTGCCAAATGGCCAATTATCTGAAATGCATAAAACTGTCTGAATTCTAACAACTCCCTCTTGGAAAGCATTCAAACTTTTTTACTGTATATTTGAAAGCAGAGGCATGTCACATCATTCTGGCAGTTTAAATACAGTCTAAAATGGTTACATAATTGCATGTTGCCATATTATAGTTTAGAAATAAAAAAATAAAAAAATAACCAACCAATAAACAAAAATCGCATACAAGCATTTATAAATGGTTCTTTCTCTGCTGTTGTTAAAGTGCATTGCAGTGTTTTCCTGCCCTTGGGATTTCACGTATCCCGCTTCCCACCCAGCTGGACCTTTACTTTTTATTTCAGTGTCGATACGTCAGGAGACGTATTATGTTGGGTCTCTGGGAAGCAGACAAAGGAAATACCTCTGCACAGTCACTGTCTTTTGTCCCAGGTGGCAGCTTGCACAATATCAGTGTGGGCTTTTCGCCGTCTCTTTAATAATAATAATAATAATATATTTTATTTATATAGCGCAAAATCTTGATAAAATCAAATCTAAGCGCTGAGCGTATACATGCATACATACCTAGGTAGAAAGGTAGAAAGAAACTCTAGGGAGAGCTAGACAACAGAAGGTCTTCAGAGAAGTAACCCCCTTTAGACAAGTGTTTCGGCCCTGAATTCCTTACACTCTCGGGGGGCCGGGCCACATCCAGGTCATGACTCCTGGATGCCCTTCTGCTGTTGTCTATTTTTTTTTTTTTTTTTTTTTCCCACGCCAGGGATCGAACCTGGGCGATTCTGCGCTTCAGAACTGCGGTACGCGGTTTTTACCAATGTGCTAACGGGGCACACATCATCTGTAGGGAATTTAATCCTTATGAAGTTCACTTTTTTGGTTCCTCCTTGCCCAGATCCAGCTTGAGCTCCTTTCTGCTGCCTCTGCCATCGCTTTAAGGGCTCTAGTCCTCTTCTTCCCAGAAATGGCGAGCTGTTTCATGAGATCATAAGCGGAGGTGCCCACAAACCCTCTTGCCCCGACCTCTATGGCGAAGATTTTGACCCGCAGACCTGCTTTCTTCAGGGTGCTGGCAAGACCGGCGTATTTTTCGGTCTTGTAGATATGTGCTTCTTCCATTCTGCTTTCGTATGGCACAGTGAGTTCTATCAGAATCACTTGTTTCGAGGAGTCAGAGTGGAGAGCGATGTCTGGTCTCATGCCTGTCTTGCTGATGACATCTGGGTAATTTCTCCACTCTGGGAGGTCTGCTGTACACTCCCAGTCGACTGCTCCATCCAGAAGACCCTTTGGCAATGTGCTGGTTGTCATAGCCCTTTCGGGCCAGACCTGTTTCCCTCCTGCTTTGTAGAACGTTGTCATAGCAATTGGTGCGTTTGGGGTCATGGTTTTTTCGCTAACCACATCTGTGATCACTTTCAGAACTTGGTTGTGCCTCCATGTATACCTTCCTTGGGCTAGCGCTACTTTGCAAGAGCTTAGGACATGTTCCACTGTTTGTTTTTTCTGACAGAGCGGACATGCTGGGTCGTCTGCTTTCCCCCATTTCACTAAGTTTGCATTCGAGGGGAGCAGGTCATATACAGATCTGAGGAGGAAGCTTATCCTTAGAGGAGCCATGTGCCACATATCGTTCCAGCTGAGACTTCTTTGGAGTGCACTGTCCCATGTTGTCCATTGCCCTGTTGACCTTGCTGGACTGCCTTCTGCACTCTTTTGACATCTTCTTCTTCCTTCAACTCCTGTATGATCATGTCTCTTTTTTCCTTCCCTTTGGCTTTGGACCACCACTGCATTTTTGTTGCTCCCAGTCCCTGTCTGTTGGTTTGCGTGTGTCCAATTATTTCTTTGATGCTGAGGTTTCTCTTGGCATTGTTTACAGCCTCTTGGACTTTCCACTTTCTGCCAGTTCTCAGCTTTGGATGAACTGCTCTCACGATATTGTCCTCCGATTCCTCCAGCATGCTCAACAGTCTTGCTTTTCCAACTTTGTATTCCTCCACTATGGATTTCAGAGGTAGCTTCAGCATTGCTTGACGACAGTAGAATGCAACATCAGTGAGACCAGGTGGGACACCGAGCCATTTTCTTGTGTATTTGTTGATTTTGGCTTCCATTGCTTCGACTGTGCTGGTGCAAATGTCATAGATTAGCAGTGGCCACAGCAGCTTTGGTATCAGCATGAACTGTAGACACCAGACTTTGTATTTGCCTGGCAGTCCGCAGTTATCTATTTTCTTCAGGCCTTCTTCTGCTGTTTGCTTGGTTTCACATCCCCTTTGTGTGTCTTTCAGGGAGTCATCATACCATCTTCCGAGACTTTTTACTGGCTCTTCTGTGACAGTGGGGATGGCTTGGTTGGCTACCATGAATTTGACTGAATCTGCCACTTTTCCTTTTCGCAGTGAGAGACTTCGGGATTTCTTAGGTTTGAACCTCATTCTTGAAGAGGCCACCAGTTCATCCAGCTGCTTTAAGATTTGGTGTGTCTCTTCCTCATCCGTGGACAAGACTGTTGTGTCATCCATGAAAGCTTTCAGAGGAGGCATCTGGTATCCATCTCCCAGATTCACTGGACCTGAACTCTTCATTGCAGCTTTCAAGATGACTTCCATTGCCAACACGAACAGTATGGGAGAGATTGCACAGCCCATTGCAATGCCCACCTCTAGGTCTATCCAGTCCGTGGTGTATTCTTTGGTAGAGAACCGCATTGAGAACCCTTGGAAATACTTCCTCAGCATTGTTCGTATGTTTTCTGGGATGTGATACATTTCAAGAGCCAGCTGGATCATATCGTGTGGAACTGATCCATATGCATTCGCCAGATCAAGCCAAACTACGTCAATGTCTCTCTTCTCTGTTCTTGCTTTTTGGATGGCATCCCAAATCAACGTGGCATGTTCCAAGCATCCAGGCATTCCTGGTATGCCTCCCTTTTGGACTGACATATCCAGATACTTGTTTTCAGTCAGGTATTTTGTCAATCTTGCTGCCATAACAGAGAAGAAGATTTTCCCCTCGACGTTCAGAAGTGATATTGGCCTGAACTGATTGATGCTGCTGGAGTTCTGCTCCTTCGGAATGTACACTCCTTCAGCTCTCATCCATTGGTCGCTGATCTTCTGGTTCCTCCATGCTAATCGAATCATCTTGTGGAGCCACTCGAGCACTTTTGGGCATTTCTTGTAGAGCAGGTATGGTATTCCGTTTGGTCCAGGTGCTGACTTGGCTCTGGCTTTCTTTACTACGTTCTTCACTTCATCCAGTGTTGGTGGTTTGTTATTGAATTTTCCTTCTGGCGCTGCAGGCCAAACCAGATTTTGGATTTCAAGTGGTGCCTCGCGCTGAGAATCGGAATATGTTTCCCTGAGATGCTGCTCTAGGGTTTCCTTGCCCACTGTGAGAGTCCCTGATTTGGGTTGTTCAAACAGCTTTCTTGCAAAGTCAAAGGGATCTTTGAAGAAACGATCTTGAGTCTTCTTCTTTTTGCTCTTTCTTCGCCTACATACATATGAGCGTATACATGCATACATACATGCATACATACTTACATACATAAATCTAAGCTGAGCGTATACATGCATACATACATACATACATAAATCTAAGCGTATACATACATACATACATACATACATACATACATACATACATACATACATACATACATACATACATACGTACGCACATGCATACATAATAATTACAATATTTTTATAGCGCAAAATCTCGACAAAATCAAATCCAAGCGCCGAAAAGACACACACACACGCACACACGCACGCACGCACACACACGCACACACACGCACGCACACACACACACACACACACACACACACACACACACACACACACACACACACACACATGCATGGCCACAAATGGGGAGAAAAGAATAAAAGCAATAAAAGCAAGAATAAAACCAATGGAAAACCACAGAGAGCACATCATATACAATTATATATTAAAACAAAGTGATTCCCCTCCGAGCGGAGACAGGCTGCAGAGGGGGGTTGAGTGAGGTTAGGATTTTATGCAGAGGAGAAAAGGTGAGTTTTGAGAGCGGACTTGAAGGAGGCAAAAGTAGGTTGCTGACGGACTGAGAGAGGAAGTTTGTTCCAGGAGAGTGGACCAGAAACAGAGAAGGCTCGTGGACCATAGGTATTGAGCTTAGTGCGTGGAAAGCGAAAAGTCAGAGGATCGGAGGCAGAGCGGAGGGTACGTGAGGGAAGATAGAGCTCAAGTAGGCTTGACAGGTAATCGGGGGCTGCGTTATTGAGGCTTTTGTAGCACATGGTGTCTAGTTTGTACTGTATGCGCTTTGATACAGGGAGCCAGTGAAGTTGTGCCAGGAGAGGAGATATGTGGTCAGCTTTTTTCTTTTTGAGTACAAGGCGTACAGCATTGTTTTGAATGCGCTGTAGGATGTGAATGGTGGAGGCAGGAAGACCAGACAGGAGTGAATTGCAATAGTCAATGCGAGACATTATGAAGGAGAGAACGAGTTTTGCAGTTGTTTCGACAGAGAGATACTTCCTGATCAGGCTTATACGATGGAGATGATAGTAGCAAGATCTGGCAGTTTGATAAACAAAGTTGTTCATAGACAGGGTAGAGTCAATGCAGACACCAAGGTTTTTAGCTGAATCAGAAATTGGGACTGATGTGTTACATAATGGGAGAGAAAGAGGAGGCAGCTGGGAAAGTTTCTGACGGGTGCCAATGAGGATAGCTTCTGTCTTGTCGTCATTAAGCTGAAGTCTATTGTGTGTCATTGAATCATACCCTATGTGCAGTGTTTGAATGTGTACAGAGCCTACAGTTCACCCAGCTTTGAATGAGTATCTGACCCTGCTTGGGATTGTGAAAGGTAAAGCAACATAGGAGAAGGGGCTGGATTTCACCTTCGTAATGCTGGCCCTCAGAAAAGTGTTTTTTGTGGTTTCTACAACCTTCACCCCACTGCCACCTCAGTATTATGAGACAGCCATCATCATGTACTGTTATGCCAAAACGATTTCTGTCTTCAATTGTTAATACAGTGTTAAAACCTTTATGAAAACTACATACAATGATCGTCTTCCAGATTTGTAGTTTAGCTTACCCCCACTTCTCACTGAGGTAGCTGTCATTACAGTGGTGACACCTTATGGAGAAAGTATTATTTCAGGTATGAGGTGGGGGGGGGGGGGGAACAAGCATAAAAAGAAAATACCTGTGCTCACAGTTACTGTCATATGTTGTAGGTGTTGGGTTGCACCATGCGGTGTACTGGCTGTCTTCAAGTTGGAGGTCAAACATTGTAAACAAACCTGACTGGTATGAAGATACACAGCAGTTCTGGTTTTCCCCATTGTTTGCTTGTGTGTGTGTTTTTCTCTTTAATCTATGCTAATGTTTGGTTGGTTGGTTGGTTGGTTGATTGGTTGGCTGGTTGGTTGGTTGGTTGTATTTCTCCATCTTCTGTACAGTCCTGTATTATTACCTGCATTTCACTCATTTTGGCTGTTGAACACATCTTTAACCTACCACAACTTGAGGGCCACTTATGCTGGGAAACTTTTTCACGACACAGTGATGGTACAAATGGGAATTACAGTGTCTTGGAAGCATTGGAAGAAGGCAAGAAAAGAGTTGAATCAAAAAGTGGAGATGAGGGGATACAGTGACAGAGAGAAAGAAGGGAAATGTCCAAAGAGATAAGGTAAAAGTAGTGTGTATAGAGTTCGGACTTCAGAGTTTTTTTCAAGATGGATTCATTACACACGAACATACCGACATGCACTCCACCCAAATCTGTCAGCTAGACATCATCTGGCAAATCCTTTCATGCTTGTGCAAAACCCTATGAGCTGGCAGAGTCATGAAATGGAGAGAGTAGGAGAAGAGCAGTGGTCTGTGAAACACTAAGCTGACATCACCAAAATAATTGAAGTATTAAGATGAGCTGGGAGTTTTTGATGTATTGAGCTGGGATTAAACTCAAGACATGAGATTGCAGGCGTATTTGTGTAAGCATGTGAGTGTGTGTGTGTGTGTGTGTGTGTGTGTGTGTGTGTGTGTGTGTGTGTTGTGTGTGTGTGTGTGTGTATGTGTGTGTGTGTGTGTGTGTTTGTGTTTGTGTGTGTGTGTACGATGTGTGCGCGTGCGCGTCCACTCGTGTGGTGTTTGTGCTTGAGGTGATGAGGGTTGAGATTAACAGTAGGCTGTACTAATTACATCAGAATGCGCTATTTCACCGTTTAGCTTCCCGTTCTTTATGAAACATGAGTGTCCTTAATCACGTCCTTCTAATGAAACCAGCTTTCGTGTAGAGAAAATAGATCTTTTGCGTGCTAGGAAAATGAAAACTTCCTTGCCAAGATATCACATTTCACACGGCGCGTGAGTGCTGTGACGTAAATACACGAGAATTCATTGTCTTTGTTTAAACAGGAAAGTGAAAAACAAACTTCTGGATGATAAATACCCCACCCCTCCCCTCCCCTTCCTCTCTGATTCTACTGATTTTTGATGTGGGGGCGAAAGTAGGCCGGCAATTTTGGATAATGCCTGGCTGGTGCTTCAAAGGGAATGCAGAGCTAAAATTAAGCATACAAAGTAGCGTCACGTTTCAGAGCCATCTGTGTTTCAAGGAGGTTTTGTAACAAAGGCGTGAACTTGTGATCTGATGTCTGGGGTTATAATTAACTTGTGAACTCAAGATCGGACGTATCAAATTCAAACCCCGGCACTGAATATAAAATAAAATAAATTAAAACAATAAAATAAAATCTGGCCTGTTTGCTGCCCAGTGTTCCAAACATTCTGGTGGTATGAGCTTATTGTTCCGGTAGTATCAACTTAGTTTCACCTCTTCCAGTTCTCTGGGACCAAATGGGTTATGCAGCACATGGACAGCCCTCTTCACTTGATGAAATGGCTATCAATTGTCAGGAAGTGGGAGGTGATTGTCTAGTCAGTGGTGAGAGCATCCCATCCAGCACTTTTGGGTGTTTCTTATTAACTAGGTCCTATTTCACCCCTTCATTTCAAGAACCTGAAAGTTCAAATGGTTTTGGAGCAGTTTCAAAGCGTTTGACAAATAGCACATTATCTGGAGGGCATATATCTGTGTGAATTATGACAAATCGCTCTTGAAAAATTCCAAACTCTTTTTATATTTGAAAGCATAAGCACGTCGTACCATTCTGTCGTTTTAAATACATTCTGAATTGGATTCGTAGTTACACGTTGCCGTTTTGTGCTGTAGAAAGAAAAAAGAAACGAAAAAAAACCCCCAAAAAACAGCACACACACAAAAATCCTCTATAGCCATTTAAATACTTTTCTCTCTGTTGTTGATAAATTGCATTACAGTGTTTTCTTGCCCTTTAGATGACATGTACCCCACTTCCCAACTGACTGGAATTTTTTTATTTCAGTATCGACACGTCTGGGAACGTATTATGCTAGATCTCTGGGGAGCAGACAAAGAAAACACCTCTGCACAGTCACTGTCTTTTGTCCCAGGTGGCAGCTTGCACAATGCAGTGTGGGCTTTTTGCCGACTCTTTACATTGAGTCATACCTTATGCACAGTGTTTGAATATGTACAGAGACTCCACTCCACCCAGCTTTGAGTGGGTACCTAACCCTGCTTGGGATTGGGAAAGGTAAAGCAAGAAAGGAAAAGGGGTGGATTCCACCTTCATAATGTTGGCCCTAAGGAAAAATGTGATTTCTACCGCCTTCATGCTTTTCTACATGGCTGTGGCGATCATGGTCCTCCACTGAAATCTATCCTGTGTTGCTGCAAGTACATCATCACCCACCCTCTCTGTGTTCAGCCACTCTGAACGTCCATCCAATATTTTTCCTTGGTCTTCCTTTGTGCTCGTTTTTCCTTCAGTTTTCCTGTTGTGACCAGGCGCTCTAATTTCTCTTGCCTCATAAATGTCCTATAGATGTCGCTTGTTTTGTTTTCCTAATCTTCACTCCACTGCAGCCTCAGTGATTATGAGACAGCCATTATCTGGAATTTGTATGCCAAGTTGTTTCTGTCTTCAATTCTTAATACAATGTTACACCTTCATGATAACTTGTGCATTCTGACACTATACACAGTTTTATTGTTACTTTTCCCCCATTCTTTTATTCTTATGTCTGCTTGTACCATCATCGGTTTCTTTGAGAGAAAAAGAAGACGGTCAGCAATGAGGTAGAAAGCCTGATGTGGAGAAACGTCATGGACATCAAATGTTTCTTCACACCATTAACCCATCTATTCCTTTGTCTGCCTCTCGCTTTAGACCCAGACATAGTATTGTTATAATAAGAATTCTCCACCTTCGTGCGATAACTGTTTTATCCACTTCAGTTTTGTCAAGTTCTAATCTTCTCCCATCGTTGGGGACTTGGCTAACCTCAACTTTTATTCAGCCGGCTTTTATTTCAATGCTGACACCTAGTGGATAAGAAGGTATGTCAGGTATGTGAGGGATGGGAGTGGAATGTGGGGGGGGGGGGGGGGAGGAGAGGGACATAAAAAAAGAAAATACTTGTGCACACGGTCACTGTGATCTGTAGGTGGTGTCAGCTTGCAACATGTCATGTAGTAGCAGTCCTCCAGTTTGTTGTTGTTGTTTTTTGTTGTCGTCGTTGTTGCTGCAGTTATTGTTGTTTGGTTGGTAGGTTGGTTGGTTATGTATAGTTTTTTGTTTTTGTTTTTTTTTTTTGTTTGTTTTTTTTTGGGGGGGGTTGGTTGTTTTTCTTTTACATGAGCTGGCTGCTTCTTTTGACAGAGTCCATGGATTCAAAATCTGATGTGTCGAGTTCCATCCCAGCTCGCAGCATTAATTTAAAAACTCGCCTGTTGGCTGGCCACCTTTACGTTTTAATCATTCTATGTGTGTCAAGTTAGTGTTCCATAGATTCCTTTTCAAATCCTCTCTGTCGCCCTTATTCCAAGACCTTGTCTTTGCACAGGGTTTAATGCAGGCCTATGGAGCATGCTTGGGATATTTTTGCTGGCAGCTTTGGGAAATGCATATTTAATTTGTCCAAGTACGATGAATCCTTGAACACACGCCAAACAATTTGGAGACCAAACATTATGAAGAGGCCTGACTGGTATTCAGTTTTTCTTTGTTTATTTTTTTTATTTATTATTTTTTATTATTTATTATTATTATTGTTGTTGTTGTTGTTGCTATTTTCTTTATGTGTTGTTGTTGCTGTTGGGTTTTTCTGCCCGATGTTCTGTTTACCCTTCTACCGATGCCACTTCTTCTCTCACGGAGCCCTCTGATAAACAATAACAACAACAACAACAGCAGCAGCAGCAACAACAGCACACAACAACAAACAACAACAACAGCAACAACAACAACAGCAGCAGCAGCACAATGTCAGCCCTTTAAACTCCTGCACAGTTATTTACCAAATGCAAAAACTTAACCTTTTGACTCCCGCACCCTATCCTCCAACTGCAAAAACTTAACCCTTTCACTCCCTCACCCTATCCACTAGCTTCATGCAGGAAAATGGTGGATAGAGTGAGGGAGTCAAAGGGTTGAGGTTTAGCTTTGCTAGCATGGTTGGTAAAGCAGAATGTTGGTGCTGGTGGACGGGGTGCGGGAGTCAAAGGGTTAATAATGACATTGTGGAGAAGAAACAAATGTATCGCATGCAATGGAAATCCGACTGCCATTGCCAGGAGATCATATTTCACGTGGCATGTGCGTGCCGTAACGTCAAGGTAAGGTTTTCATTTCTCTTACATAAACGTGTAAGTGAGAAATAAACGTCTGTCAAAAATAAAAAATAAAATAAAATAAAATGATACAATAATTTTGAAAAAATTAAAGAAGGACCCCCCCCCCCCCCCCATTTACCCTTCCCTCTCATGCTTCTGATTTTTGATGTGAGGGCAAACAAGTAAGCTGGCAATTTAGGATGATGCCAGGCTGGAATTTCAAAGACGATGCAAAGTCTAAAACCGGATCTACAAAAGCAGTTTCGCCTTTCAAAGTCTTCTGTATCTTGGTTAGGCTTTGATCTGTTGTTTTGGTGGATTTTTGAAGGCATGGGCATGTCCTGATGTTCAGATTTGTAACACATCTTTAAATCTCTGTAACAACAGTTCCTCTCTTCTTTAAACCTATGTAATGATAGCTTCTCTTGTGGGGATACCAGGGGCACTTTCAGTATAAATAGTATCCTTCCTTCAAGAAAATTGTGTGCTAGAAATTTCCTCTTTTCTGTCACTGTCTTTGTTTCTAGCTTGTTCCTTTGCTTTCTGTCATTTCTTCCTATTATTTTCTTCTTTGCTGGTCCATTCACCTGTGTGTGTTCGATAGTCTTACGCAGTTTCTCTTAGAATTGATAATTGGGTTTATTGAGTGCGTTTTTTGGTTCTAGGGAAGTGTGATATTCGGAAGCAATTTGATGTATATTCAGCCGTTTTTACATATATTTTAATTATGTCCTCGGTAGTGTTTATATTTGTGTTCAGATGTGTTTTTTTCTAAATCTGCTGTGTGATGAAAGGGGAGTGGTCAACGCCAGGGCATCTCTTTAGATTATATGTGCAAATGCTTCGTTATGTGTACATAATTTTCTTTTCCATTTCTTTTTTTTTTTTTTTTTTTTCTGTGTATTGTGTGTGTTTTGAAACGATTATAGCCCTGATATGACTACGCAGTCTGCT
>JAPXFY010000013.1:31367722-31375222 GCA_030674185.1 Monoplex corrugatus
GGTATAAAGGTACGTCCAGTGTCTGATTGGTATAAATGTACGTCCAGTGTCTGATTGGTTAAAGGTACGTCCAGTGTCTGATTGGTATAAAGGTACGTCCAGTGTCTGATTGGTATAAATGTACGTCCAGTGTCTGATTGGTATAAATGTACGTCCAGTGTCTGATTGGTATAAATGTACGTCCAGTGTCTGATTGGTATAAAGGTACGTCCAGTGTCTGATTGGTATAAATGTACGTCCAGTGTCTGATTGGTATAAATGTACGTCCAGTGTCTGATTGGTATAAATGTACGTCTAGTGTCTGATTGGTATAAAGGTACGTCCAGTGTCTGATTGGTATAAAGGTACGTCCAGTGTCTGATTGGTATAAATGTACGTCCAGTGTCTGATTGGTATAAATGTACGTCCAGTGTCTGATTGGTACAAATGTACGTCCAGTGTCTGAATGGTATAAATGTACGTCCAGTGTCTGATTGGTATAAATGTACGTCCAGTGTCTGATTGGTATAAAGCTACGCATAGTGTCTGATTGGTATAAAGGTACGTCCAGTATCTGATTGGTATAAAGGTACGTCCAATGTCTGATTGGTATAAAGGTACGTCCAGTGTCTGATTGGTATAAAGGTACGTCCAGTGTCTGATTGGTATAAAGGTACGTCCAATGTCTGATTGGTATAAAGGTACGTCCAGTGTTTGACTGGTAGAAAGGTACGTCCAGTGTCTGACTGGTATAAAGGTACGTCCAGTGTCTGACTGGTGTAAAGGTACGTCCAGTATCTGATTGGTATAAAGGTACGTCCAGTGTCTGATTGGTATAAAGGTACGTATAGTGCCTGCAGCCTGGCTTTTGTGATAAAGCCGAAGGCGCAAGTGCTCATGTCCCAAGGTGAAGAGAAGAGTGGCAGAATGGTTCAGACGTTCGCCTGCCAATAACTAAACTCGAAGTTCCAGGTTTAGTTTCCCGTTGAGTGCTCCACTGTTCTCCTTAGTTTGACTGGAAAATCGAACTGAACATCCAGTCCTTCGGAAGGGTACGTAAAACGAATCGGACCCGTGTGACTTCTAGCCAGTGCACGTTAAAGATTCCACGGCAGTTGACAATCGTGAAGAGCAGAGCTTTCACCTGGCTGTTCTGCTATAAAACATTGGAGAGAGAGAACTGATTTCCACTGTTTCTTCCCTTCGAAGGCCAATTAGTCTTCTTGCCTTTCTTCAGTCTTGGTAACAAAAAAAAAGGTGGCACTGAAATGCGGCGACGCGCTCTCGACGCGGAGAGCAGCCTGAGCTTCACATGGTGAATCCACAGTGACAAAAGAAATAAATATGAATGAATATGAATATGAAATATGAATAGAAATAGAAATATGAATATAAATATGAATATGAATATAATATAAATATAAATATAAATATGAATATGAATATGAATACAAATCACACCCTGGTATATAACAGTAGACTTGTCCGCTGCCCGTCTCATCACACCAGTCAGTCTGACGGTGTCTGTGTTTCATGCATCCATTTTGTTCTCCCTATGTCGACACCTTGCCAGTACATAGGGTTTTGAGCAGGCTTCATAAAGACTACCATATCACATACACACATCGTATAGTATTTTTGGGGCACATGTGGAATTGTCTGAGTTGGATGTCTCCTCTTGAATAAGTGTATGAAATATTTGTTTTCAATGTTGTGCCAGTCTACCGTCGTCTTCGAAGTTCCTCATTTTTTATTTCAACTGAGCTTCTTCAATAAAAATAATAATGATAATAATAATAATAGTAATAATGATAATAATAATAATAATAATGATAATGATAACAATAATGATAACAACAACAACAATAATAATGATAATAATAATAATAGTAAAAATAGTAGTAGTAGTAGTAGTGGTAGTAGTAATAGTAGTAGTAGTAGTAGTATCATAAATAAGGCGCCGAGTCTTGATTCCAGAATCAAACCGAGTTGCATAATTCCATCATTCACCAAAGCAACCACTAACAAAAAACAAATCTCCAAGCACACGCAAATTGCGAGGAGGAAGACAGAAGGGATGTAGTCGTGTTACAGCTGACCCAAGCTGTCGACCTCCCGTCTGTCTGTATGTCTATCTGTCTCTGTCTGTCTCTGTCTGTCTCTGTCTCCTTGTCTGTCTGTCTCTCTGTCTCTGTCTCTTTCTCTGTCTCTCTCTCTGTCTCTGTCTCTCTGTCTCTTTCTCTCTCTCTCTCTCTCTCTCTCAGACACACACACACACACACACACACACACACACACACACACACACACACATACACACACAGACAACGCTGAGCTAGGGTACACCAAGCCTGTCACGGTGACAATGGAGAAGTACAAATCTGGATCTTTTTTTTTCCTCTCCCAATTTCTACCACAGTATAGACAGAAACAGAATCTGGGAACAATGTTTACATAGCTACGATGATAATAACGATGGGATGATGAATCATGATGCTGTAGTGGTCCATTCTGGGCTGCGATCGTGTCACAGGGCTGTACGCCTACTGGCATATTATTTTTTCATAACCAGATGTCAACCAGGCCGTTGAGATCAGACACCTTTGGTGCTGGTCAGAACATGTGAGCGACATCCTCAGTGACGTATCCGTGAAGCGGATTAAAATTAAACTGGCTGTGTACATGTAGTCCAGTTTTTCCCAATAAGCCCATAGCACGCTCAACTTTGGGTAGGAGTGGGTTGGTGCCACAGTGATATTGGCAGGAACGATAAGATTCGAACCCACAACTTTCCTGTCGTTGTTGCATTGCTCTAACCAATGCACTATTATCATCATCATGTGCCCTTGCCGCATGGCGTTGGCGATCATGGCCCTTCATACGAATCTATCTTGTCGTTGCAAATACATCTCCCACCCTATTTCACCTGATATGATTTTACGGCTGTTTTTCTTAATTATTGCATTTCACACTTGCAAGGTTAACGGTGAGCGTGGATTTTGACTGTTGTCTTTTATCTTAACCGGGTTGTCGTTTTGGACGTGGTGTTAGCCCTGATATGGCTCTTGTAGTCGGCTGGGTTATAAGCAATGTGAAATTGAACTTGATCTCCCATCCTCTCCGTCCTCAGACAGTCTGCAAGTCCGTCCAATATTTTCTCCCATTGCACTACGGCCACTGGTTATTATACACTGATTTGTTTACCTAGTTCATTTGTTTATTCATTTATTCAGTTATCTGTTCTTTATTTGTGTATTTATTACCTTTTTCATTCATTTATTTATGTATCTATTATTTGTGTGTATGTGTGTGTGTATGTGTGTGTGGTGTGTGTGTGTGTTGTTGTGTGTGTGTGTGTGTGGTGTGTGTGGTGTGTGTGTGTGTATGTGTGTGTATGTGTGTGTGTGTGTGTGTGTGTATTCACCGTGAAATCAATGGATCCTTTGAAATATCAATTTCGGACTGTAAAAGGAGACTTGTTTGAAGGCCTGATCGTTTCGTTAACGCTTGCTGCTTTTTTTAAAAGAGCGGGCGGTCAACTTAATGGACGATTGTGAATAGTAGCGCTCAGTAACAGCTTGTGGGATGTCGGGGCGGGGGGGGGGATGGAGGAGGAGGTCTGAGAGCATGTGATGTGCAAACGATTGAGGTGCGATATGCGAATTGTGTTAAGATTCCGAAATAAAGTTAGTTGGTCCATTAGATCATAAGGCAGGGGAGGGAGTTGTGAGTTTAATGCCTGTTGGACCACAGCTTGCACGGGCTGTTTGGTTCTTTTGATAAAGCCATGGGCACAAAGATCTGATATCTCGAGTTCAATCCTAGCCTATAACATTAACCTTTTGACCCTGCACCATATTCACCAACTGTTGCCCTCCCGTAGGGATGCCGGGGGCTCTTTTAGTATAAACAGTATCCTCACCTTCTGGAAATTCTGTGCTAGAAATTTCCTCTTTTCTGTCACTGTCTTTGTTTCTGCCTTGTTCTTTCGCTTTCTGTCGTTTCTTTCCTATCATTTCCTGCCTTAATGGTCCATTCACCTGTATGTGTTCGATAAAGTCTTCTATACTTTTTTTCAGGATTGATAGTTGGGTATATGTATAAAATGCATTTTTGGCTTTAGGGAAGTGAGATATGCGGAAGCAATTTTAGACAATTTATGCCTGTTTTTATATATGTTTTAGTATCCTTAGGTATCCTTTTATTTGTATTCAGGTGTGTTTTTTAAAATCCCCTGTGCGATAAATTGGACGGAGTGGTCAACGCCGGACGGAGGCATGTACTTAGATTATGTGCGCGAATGCATTGATATGTGTAACCTAGTTTTCTTTTTTTTTTTCCCCATTAAAGTTTTGTAGGTTTTGAAGCGTTTATACCCTGATGTGGCTCTACGCAGTCGGCTGGGCTTTAAACAACAACAACAGTAACCAACTGTTGGTGGATAGGGTGAGGGAGTCAAAGGGTGAAGGTTTTGCTTTGTTACGCAGTGTTAGCATGGTTGACAAGCAGGGTGCTGGTGGACAGGGTTACGGGAGTCATATGGTTAAAACCTGGCCTGTTGCCTAATCTTCTTGGTGTTTCCATCATTCCGTGGTGTCAACTTAGTTTTTCCCAACGTCGCTCTCCTTCCGACCCCCCCCCCCTCCCTCCACCCTTCCTATTTCAAGACCTTGCCAGTCATTGCATGGGGATTTCTGCAGGCTCAGGGAGTCTGCCAGAGAATCGCTGGCAGAACTGGCTGCAGCATGTAATGGAATTGTACAGAGAGCGATAAATCGCTGTTTCAGTTTCAATTTCTCAAGATGACGTTTCGCGCTCGGTAAAGATCCCACGGCAGTTGAAAATCGTTAAGTAAAGGGAATTGCCCGGCTGCCTTGGTAAAAAAACGTTGGAATTTTCCCAGGTCCCACCCTTGAAGATCCCAATTAGCCTCCTTGCCTTTCTGAAGTCTTGGTTTAAAAAAAAAGTGAATATGAATATGAATAATGAATTTGAATCGAAGGAGATGGGTCTCTGCCACCTCACTCCCTTACAAGGGTTATGGAATTATCTAGATAGGACCTCAAGACAGGCCAGCTCATGGGTTTATAAGCGGCTTAAGGTTTGTGCGTGATCATTCAGGATCTTCTCCATTACATTGCACCTGTGACGTTAGTGCATATGGAATTCAATCGAGCGCGGGGACGTCATCTTGAGAAACTGAAACTTAAACTGAAAATGGAACAAATTCCATATGCACTAACGTCACAGGTACCATGTGTATGGTGATCATGGCACAAGCCTTAATTAAGCCTGCACGTAACCTCATGAGCTGGCCAGGTCCTGAGACTCTCCTTAGTTTATATCCCTGTTGATCAAACTCCGATACTAGTTGGTTGGTTTTTTTACCTGTTGGGGGTACGGCATAGCCCGGCGCTGGTTCTGCGAAAGTCAAACGATTGTGACAGATCCTTTCCGAGCAGTTAGTGTTCCTCTGCATGACTGCTGTACCCAGCCCCTTTTACCTTGCCGCTGCTGCCTGCAGCAAGCGTGTGGCGCTTCTGACTGTGAGCGTTAGCGCAACCACGCCGTATGCGGCGGCTTGCGTCGTTTGCTTGCAAGCAGAGAACCAGCGTCAAGCAACCCTGGTACCCCCCTCTCCACAGCTCCTGTGTGTGTGTGTGCGCCTTCCTGCGTGCGTGTGTGTTGTATGTGCACACAACAACGTGCCCGCTACTGATCTTTGCCACGAGCTGTCGAACTTGTGAGAGAAGAAGTTTTCAAAAAGAAAAAAAAAAAGAAAAAGTTCGGTTTACTTTTTTTTCTTTCTATCCTGCTGTGGATTTTTTTTCTTCTTCTTCTTCTCTTCTTTTTTCTTGCCGTGTGTGTGTGTGTGTGAGCGTGTTTGAGGAGAAACTGCACGGGAAGAGTTTTATTTAGTTGTGTCAGAAAAGTCTGTTGGAGTGGCATTGCATATTTCTCCAAGTGATTGAATTGTTGCGGTCGGATACAGCGATTGTGCGGTATACTGAAACAGTCGCGCTGTGCGTCGTTACGGTTGTTTTCTAATTGTTGTCAGCCAACTTCTTTGTCGACTTGTGTGTGACTAAATCGGAGGTGTGCATTACACTGAAAAGTTAGTGGTGTAGGCGTGTATAGTGTCTCTGTGTGTGTTATATTTTTTTTTATTTCAAGGTGCAACACTTGTGTAACCGTGCAAAAGAACAAGACACCTACTTACTTCGAAAAGTGCTACTACCCGCCAGGGTGTCGGATGTCCGGGTGGTGGTGCGATGTCCCAGTGGGGATATCTTTAACGGGAGTGTCCTGTCTTCCTTCACCCTGTAACCAGTAAACCCTGTCCGTCCGTGCGAGCGTGGGTTCAGACCCTGTTGGATTACTGTGAGGATTGTGCTTGGTGCCGGCTCGTGCTCTCAATAGTGTCGTGTTTCTGTCACCCCGCTATGTGGGCTTCTCTGTGGTTCATGGATCTGATCTGATGGTTGAGTGAATTTGGTGGTGGTGCTGGTGGTGCTGGTGGTGTTGGTAGTGGCGGCGGCGGTGATCGTCGTCGTCGTTGTTGTCGTGTGTGACGCGCTGTCCCAGGGTGTATTGAATGGGACACATCATCGTTGAGTTGTGAAGTTTGTGTTTGGTGTTTGCTTTGTGTGTGTGTCTCTCTCTCTCCTTGGAGTTTACTTACTTCTCTACTGAGTGGGTCACCTGATCGAGAGATTTGGATGACACTGCGGACAGGTAAGAAATTGAAATTGACTTATTCTGTATTTTATCATCACCGTCATGGCTGTCGTCGTTGTTGTAGTATCGCCGTCGTCGTCGTTGCTATCTTCATCTAACAACACCATCATCATGGTCATCGTCTGCTTCTTCTCCTTCTTTTGAATGTTGTTTTGTGTATAAAGCATTTATAGCCTTCAGTCTTCTTCACCACCATCTGTTTCTTGTTCTTCTCTTCCATCTTGTTAATCCTGATATTCGTTTTGTCTGAGGCTGTTACATAGTTGGCAGTGTATGTGTTTATTTTGGTTGTGATTTTGTTTCTTTTGTTTATTGAAGTATTTTACACTGTGTACGTTTATGCTTACGTTTGTGTAATAATAATAATAATTACAATATTTATATAGCGCAAAATCTCGATAAAAATCAAATCTAAGCGCTGAACATACACTTACGCACGCGCGCACACACACGCACACACACACTTACACATGGCTATAAATGGGGAAAAAGAATAAAAGCAATGGAAAATTATAGAGAGCATATTATATACAAATATATATTACAATGTGATTCCCCTCCTGAATGCTATGCTCTCCTCACTGTAGAATAGTAGAAACTAGCTGCGATATCGGTGTAATAGAATAATGGGATGCAATGCGATTATCAAGTAACAAAGTGTTTTCCGGTCTCAGTATTCTTCTTTCTTTCTTTCTCCCTTTCTTTCTTTTCCTCCTCCTCTTCTTCATCTTCGCCCACCATGTCCTCTTTTTTTCTTTTTTTGTTTAGACTTTTCCCCTCTGC
>JAPXFY010000013.1:31382722-31385222 GCA_030674185.1 Monoplex corrugatus
CCAGGGCCGGGACTTGCTGAAGGTTGGAGAAGATTAAGCAGCGAAAAGAAGGAGACGGTCACCATCTTAAATAATGCTGTCCCCAGGAAAAAGCTGAGGTCTCTGCCACCTCACTTCCCTACGATCTCATGGTCATGAGACAACTTTGCCATTCAGCTAGCTTGTCTGGATCAAAATGACTGACAGCTTTGACGTAAACGAAAACCCCAAAACACATGAGAATAGAAGAGAGCATGTAATTGATGAAACAACAGTGGAACGAATTTTTGGTCAACTGGCCTTCGTCAAGCGTACACAAAGGACAACAAAGAAAAAAGTTACACTTTAGAGTTAACGTCTGTAGTTCACCGAAACAGCAGACAAGTTATCTGATACGGTTTTTTTTTCCTGTCCCAGATGTAGTGTGTGTGTGTGTGTGTGTGTGTGTGTGTGTGTGTGTGTGTGTGTGTGTGTGTGTGTGTGTGTGTGTGTGTGTGTGTGTGTGTGTGTGTGTGTGTGGTGTTTTGCTTAGTTGTATTTTGTATAACACGCTTGATTAAGATACACCTAGTTGACCGAACATTTGTGCTTATCTTCTTTCGCTAATTAAATAAGCGTTTTCGTTCGATTTTCATGGATTCCTGATTCATCAGTGTTATAAATCAGACTTGCAGAGCGCTGTTCTCTAGACTCGTTTTGGAATCACTGCGCATCATACATGATAGGACTTTATAGTGGAGCATGGGGAACCCAAGCTGTCAGGCAAGCTGACCAATTCAGCTGTGTTGTCGCACAGCCCGCACCTTTGGTGAATGTGTATGCTGGGTGATTTCATGTTTATAAAGACGCTCAATGACATCACTTCAGGATCTTTAACATGCATAACTGATATTCTGCATGAGTATACACTCTAAGGATGTTTAGACATTAGCAGTTCTGCACACACACGTTGATCTGGGAGATCGGAAAGAATCTCCAGCCATTACCCACTAAGCGGAGGATGTCTAGGCGAATCGAACCCAGGACCTTCCGATGAGAAGTCTGACATTTAGTCACTTGACTATCGCGCTCCTTGGTTTGTTTTGGTAAACTTTTTGTAATATGGGTAGACCCGTGTTAAGCAGAACGATTACCTCCCTGCTTCTTCCTTTTGTTTACGGAAGCTTTAAAGGTTGCGTATAGTTACCTTGCTCAAATCCTTTAAATGTCCGGCAGGAAAAGAAAATATAAGATGTATATCTCTGAAGTTTCGTCATGTTACATTCCGTACACTAATCTTCTTATAGCTGTGCGCTGTTTTTAGGCTGGTCCTTGGATGGTACACAACACTTTGTTTAATGTCCTGGTTTTTGACACTGATCCCCGGGTAGATTTATCGTTATCTAGCCTACATGTGTAATGTTTCTTTATCCTTCCTTCGGTTTGTTCATAGATAGTGCGAATTGTTGTTCTATCATTATCCATATGTTTAATGTTTTTTTTATCATTCCTTCGGTTTGTTCACAGGTGGTGTGAATTGTTGTAATCTAACCGTGTAAAACTTCAGGGTACGGATGTTATTCAGTATTATGCGTCTAGAAAAAAAATACCTGTGTTTGCTACAAATGGCAACATAATCACTAGATAAACTGGATCAAGTGGTCAACGCCAGGGGCATTTCCTTAGATTATGTCCGCGAATGCGTTGATTTGTGTACTTCATTTTCTTTCCTTTTTTTCCCTGTTGAAGTACTCTGTAAATTTTGAAACGGTTATATACCCCTGATATGGCTGTGCGCAGTCGGCTGGGCCTTCAACAAAAATAACAACAATAACTTATTCCCTACACACACACCTGCCTCCTTTACTTCCACTCATAGAAGTATTTGGGTTCTAGGTGAGCTGTGTTGTTTGTTCACGTGAATCTTTAAAGAATGTGGAAACACACACACACACACACACACACACACACACACACACACACACACACACACACACACACACACACACACACACACACACACAAACGTATGTCAAATCTGATAAGAATTTGAAGAAAGGCGTATGTCGATGGAGTTTGTATAGGTCATGGTCGGTACACTAGGCTTTTTTTTTCTTTAAAGCCTTGTGATTTTTTCAGACTGTCACTGGATGCCTTTTCAAAAATTTATTCCCGTGTTTACGGATCTTTGTCCGGAATTTACTTCACAAGGTTGTACGCACTACTTTCAATCAACCGTACAGGAATTACATGTAGCGTTTCAAGGGAGAAAAATAAGTACGTTTGCTACATATTGACAACCATACATCTTGAACCATTCGACTCTTACACCCTATTCACCAGCTCCATTATCTTTTAATCAACCAAATAAAACAAATATTTAACTCTATGACGCCCCAACATTGTCCTCCATCTTCTTGCTGGAAACTGGTGGATAGGGTGAAAGAGTGAAAAGTGTAAGGTTGGTAAAGAGGGTAAAAGAATGAAAGGTTTGTTTGGTGGATTAGGGTGAAGGAGTAAAAGAGTTCAGTTTTTTTGTAGC
>JAPXFY010000013.1:31390222-31397722 GCA_030674185.1 Monoplex corrugatus
ACACACAACACACCACACACACACACACCATACCCCAAAAACACACACACACAACACACACACACACCACACACACACATCACACACACACACACACACAACACACACACACACAACACACCACACACACACACACAACAATACACACACACACACACAACACACCAACACACAACATACACAACACACACAACAACAACACAACACACACACACACACACACACACACCCCACACACACACACACACAACACAAAACACACAACACACACACACACACAGAATCAGAACAGATACATTTCTTGGCCGACTGGTATTTTTCAAGCGTATACAAAAGATTACACAGAATACAAGCACAACACGTGACGGAAACATGAATAGACAACTTCCCTGACGTGGCGTTACGCGTTGTATAGGACAAAATGTCAGATACCTTGTTTTATCATATCAAATATGTATTGTAAACCTGTTTTTCTGTTTTTCTGGTTCTTGTTTGCTTAACTTGAACGATGGCAGTATTTGTTTAGAAGTCTAACTTTCAGCGTAATACATACCCACATCCCCTTTGATAATTCCGGGTACTTTTTTAGTATGACTAATATTCCCACCTTCTGGAAGTTATGTGCTAGAAATTTCTCTTTTCTGTCACTCTCTTTGTTTCTGTCTTGTTCCATTTGCTTGCTGTCGTTTCTTCCTATCATTTTCTACTTTGCTGGTCCATTTACCTGAATGTTTTTGAATACGTCTTAACTACTTTCTCTTGGGATTGATAATTGGGTACATGTGTCAAGTGCATTTTTGGCTCTAGGGAAGTGTGATATGCGGAAGCAATTTCACGTAATTTAGGCCCGTTTTTAATACATTTAAGTGTCCTTTGTTATGCTTGATTTTTGTAATCAGGTATGTTTTTGTAAATCCCCTGTGCGATAAATTGAACGGAGTGATAAAAATTGAACGCTAGGATTATCTCCTTAGATTATGCACGCGAATGCATTGATATGTGTACGTATTTTTCTTTTCTCTTTTGTTGTTGTTGTTGTTGTTGTTGTTGTTGTTGTTGTTGTTGTTGAGGTAATGTGTATGTTTTGAGACGGTTATGGCCCTTGTATTGCTCTGTGCAGTCGGCTGGGCTTTAAACAAAAATAACAATAATATTGATAATGATAACAAGAAGAAGAGGAGGTGGAGGAGGAAGTCAAAGAAGAACCGGTGTGGCAAGCCAGAGCTTTAACACACTAGACAAACAATGCCATCTTAGAGCACCATAAAAGACATCCAAAGAGAGGATGAGTTTTGCAATATATATATATATCCAGGATTAGAGAATCCGAAAAAAGCATCGGTATCTCACAATGCAACTCAAACTTTTTAAGGCTTCTTTGAGCATCATTCTTATAGCTTGTCCTCGTATACTCTGAAGTGGTAGGACTTGAAACTCAACAAACAGCACACAACAGATGAGTTTTGCTGTATTCTCAGTAGGCGTACATGAACATATCGTCAATCAGAGTCCAGTTCGTCTATCCCTTTCCGCGTTGCTAGATCGTTAACATTTTCTGGGTAGACCAGGGGGTGGGGGAGGGTGGGGAAAGGGGTAAAAATTTAATGGCCCTGATTTCCCGATACAAATATAGACACTTACCCCCCTCCTCCCCAATCTAAAAAGTCAATCTTAAAATCGGTCAATAGATCAAGAAGGCTCTTTTTTGTTTGTTTGTTTGTTTGTTTGTTTGTTTGTTTGTTTGCTTTTCCCTCCTTTTATATCTTCTTCTTTTTTTCTACTGCTTTTTTCACTCTGTCTTTCCTTCGTACTATTCTTCTTCTTTATCGTCATTGCTCTTTTTCGTCTTCTTCTGTCTTTCTGTATCTATGCTTCTGTCTCTCTTTCTGTCTTCACTCACCCACTTGCACTCATACTTTCACACACATACATACAGAGTAAGAGATAGTGTGAGAGTGAGTGGGAAGGTAGAGAGAGAGAGAGAGGTGAGGGACAGAGAGAGAGAGAGGGAGGTGGGGGACAGAGAGAGAGAGGTGGGGGACAGAGAGACAGAAAGAGAGAGAGAGAGGCAGAGAGAAAGAGAGAGAGGCAGAGATAGAGAGAGAAAGAAGAGAGAGAGAAGAGAGAGAGAGAGAGAGAGAGCGAGAGACAGAGAGAACAGAGAGAGACAGAGACAGAGAGAGAGAGAGAGGTTCCAGTGTTGCTGTTTGATTTGTGTCTTGTGTCATGGGATTATTGACGGCAACTATTTGCATTGTACTTCATGTAGTTGTAAGCGGATAGAAGTGTGTTCGTAGATTAGCAACGGGCAAGTTTGAACAATAGCTTTGGGCCAGTAAGTTTTACTGTTGAAAAGTGAAGCGTCGTTTGTCATCATCTCTTCAACCTTGTGAGCTCCATCCAGTACAGGGAACCCCGATAGCTCTGTTGGAAGACGGCTGTCTGCTGCAGGCATCGCGAAGACCCGGCAGATCTTCTCCGCACGCGCTCGCTCTGCTACAAATAGGCAAACAAGATGGTCAAGCCTTTTCAAAATATTCATGTTTATATTTGAAGTCTTTTACGTAGGTGATTTTGCTTTGCTAGTAATGTTGGTCTTTGTTGTTGTTATTGTTGCTGCTGCAAATAAATAGAAATAAGCTTAGAAAAAAAACATCACGGTTTTACATACATTACTACAAAAATTATACAAGATTTCGCTGCAAATAAATGGAAATAATCTTACCAAAAAAAAAAAAAAAATTTTTTTTTTAAACTTCACGTTTTTACAGATATTATTACGGAAAATACAGATTTTGTTTTACGTCTCAAGGTGTTCATGACCTTGAAGAAGATTCGGTGTACAATGACAGGTTGTAAACATTGTCTAAAGTCTCTGTTCACACACCTTCCTAAATAAAAACCTGGTGATTTTAGGCATTTCTTTTCTCCCTGTGATCTTGGCATTGCAACTTTACTTTCCAAACGTACACTTATGCTTTCGCTACTCCTTAACAGTCCACGCCTTTGTCCAAACTTAGGTAAAAATTTACGTGTAAAAAATTGAGAAAAGCGTGTTCATACAATTTTTCGTCGTCAGTAGGCAAGCAGACAGACAGTCAGATATACAGAAAGAGAAATAAGACAACAGAGAGGCAGGCAGAGAAACAGACAGACACACAAATAGACAGACAAATTTCCCAGCAGAGAAACAGACAGACACACGAATAGACAGACAAATTTCCCAGCAGAGAAACAGACAGACACACAAATAGACAGACAAATTTCCCAGCAGAGAAACAGGCAGGCACACAAATAGACAAATTTCCTGTCGATCTTAAATAATCTCCTTTGTATTTTTGTTTGTTTGTTTTGTTTTGTTGTGTGGTTGTTGTTGTTGTTGTTTTTTTCTAACTGTAAAGCAGGATTGAATTAATAGGAAAGACACAGACAACAGCAAGAGAAGTAACCGAAGAGACGTATATTCTAAACCAAGACCTCTTTGTTTCATATCATGCGGGTTTTACTGGACTGAACTAACCGAAGAAACGAAAATTATATAAACCAAGACCTCATTGTTTTTTCATCAGATGGGTTTTAATTTATGGACGGGAAAAGGAAAGAGCAAGGAAGCTGAATGCTGGTGTCAATGTTTTAAATGTCCGGTGAGTTAGTTCCACGTGTCGGAAGTGAGAACATTGTTCCGCCTTTAAATTGCCACGACTGCAGTTTTGGGCAGACATTATCCTTGATAAGTGTCATGCTTTTTTGTTTTGTTTTAGATTATGGCGTGTGTTACGGTGCAGATTGCGGTGGTTTGTTGCCAATATCTTGGTTTAAAACTGCTGAGATTGTCGTTTATATCAGTTTCGCGTTCTAAGATAACGTTGTCTTTATACATGCGATTTAAAGTCTGAATCCGCACCGACTTTGAACATTCCCCCCCCCCCCACAACCCACCCTCCCCGTGGGCAGGGGACGCCGGGGGCTCTTTCAGTATAAATAGTATCCCCACCTTCTGGAAATTCTGTGCTAGAAATTTTCTCTTTTCTGTCACTCTTTTTGTTTCTGCCTTGTTCCTCTGCTTTCTGTCATTTCTTCCCATCATTTTCTGCCTTGCTGTTCCATTCACCTGTATGTGCTCGATAAACTCTAACATACTTTTTCTTAGGATTGATAATTGGGCACTTGAATAAGTGCATTTTTGGCTGTAGGGATGTATTATGCGGAAGCATATTTAGGTAATTATTGCCCTTTTTAAGTATGTTTTAGTGCCCTTAAGTATGCTTAAATTTGTATTCATGTGTGTTTTTTAAATCCCCTGTGCGATGAATTGGACGAAATGGTCAACGCCAGGGGCATGTCCTTAGATTATGTGCGCGAATGATTTATATGTGTACTTAATTTTCTTTTCTTTTTTTTCTTTTTTATTCTTGTTGAATTTGTTTTTGTTTCAAAGCGGTTATATCCCCGATCTGGCTGTACGCAGTCCACTGGGCTTTAAACAACAACACTAAACAATAAACAATTCTTCCTATCTATCCTTGCGAAGTTGGTTCGGCTTTAAACAAAAACAGCAATAACAATAACAACAGATCGAGTAGGCGTTGCAATGCACTGTCTTTGGTTTTGTTTTTGTATTTCTTTTTTTTCTTGTCTTTTCCTCTCCATGAAAGGGTTGCTCGTTACAGTAACGGCCTTAGACCGCTGATGTTTAGTGTTTCTTTATGCCATGCCTTTAGACACACTTACAAAAAAGGAGAAGAAGACGAAGCAAGCGAAAAAAAAAAAGAAAAAAGAAAGAGAAAAAAAGAGAAAAGGAAAAAGAGAAAAAGAAAAAAAATGCCATAAAAAAAGAAAACAAGAAAAAAAAAAAAGAGGAGAAGAAGACGAAGCAAACAAAAAAAAAAGAAAAGAAAAAAAAAAGAAAGAAAAAAAAAAGAAAAAGGAAAAGAAATGCCATAAAAAAATAAAAAAATAATTTAAAACAAAAACAAAAAACAAGAGGAAGAAAAAGAAACAGAAGACAGAAAGGGAAAGGGGAGGTGGACAACAACTTTGAAAAAAAAAAAAAAGAAAATCGAGGTCAGAGTTCAGCTGCTTGTTCAAAGAGGATTCACCGCACTTCTCACAACTCCATACGCGCTCCACTCCGATCTGCCAACACTGATTGGGCAGGCTCCTTCGGTCTGTCATGGTCATCGAGCCTGCGCAAAACCCGATACGCTGGCGAGGGGACGGGGTGGGGATGGAGGAAGAGGCGGGATGAGATGGGTGGTTCGGTTTAGAGCACGGGATCTATGACACAGTAAACTGGCACCACCAGTATGACTGGAGTATCAAGAAATCCAAAACAAGTGCGACTACCCGCGTTCAAAGCAAACAGGAACTCAGAAAAACACAAAAATAGAATCAGAACGCGTAATTGATACAACAAGACCAGACGGGCGCAAATTTTCGGCCAACTGGCCTTTGTCAAACGTGAATGTGAGATCACAAGCGAACAAACACCAAACACAAAATTAGGAGAAAAAGATTGAAATTTGCCTGCTGCTTCGTCCAGTGGAGTATTAACTTAAAGAAGAGCAACCAGAGAGCCCGCTTTGATACTGCAGGCTGAAATTGAACGGCAGACCTCGAGTACACCACGGCTTTATCGACATAGCTGGCCGGCCCGCGCTTGGTGTCAGCTCATCGATTTATTAAAAGAATACACGAGGTGTTTGCAGTTCGAAGTGTGCTCAAGGAGTCATCGCACTAGGACAGTTCCACATGCGCTCCCTCCGAATCTACCACCAGCAAGTATGTGGCAGCTTCTAGAAGAAATGACTGTCGATTGGCGTCCGGAGCTTGGGAGGTGAGTGTCCCGAAGGTGGCGGCGGGGCATAGGTGATCCGGGTCCCATCCGCACCCTCGTGGTGTTTCTTGTTAACTTCGGCTTATGGCTTGGCCGCTGACTTCATGGAATCAGGCCTTATGACCGCAGGGAAGGACCTGCTGGCTGCTCGGAAAGACGGAAAACTTGGGATCCCGTTCGGGGCATGTCAGACCTTGCTAAACAGCAAAATGGGTTGTGTCTGGAGCATCATGCCTGGCCACTTTCGCGGCTGTTCAAACAACCCCTGTAGTTGAAGTAAGGCAACATTGGGAGCTTCCGACTGCTAAGCGTCGAGACTATAATAAGGGGAAAGGTGCTGACATCTAAGCGAGCTTGTGGCAGGGCGGGCTGCCCGAAAGAGAGATGAAGACCAGAGTGGAGCGAGAGAGGGGTCTTCCATTCTCTCTTAGTCTACAGGCTGGGCTGGACCTGGTTGGTGCGCGTTGTGTGGCTATGTCCCGGGGTTTGTCGTCTCGCCATCTTGCCATTCTGTTTGTAAACAAGGTAACTGATGACTGGGTCCGAATGGGTCATGCAACGCATGGACAACCCCTCTCTGCTTGAAGAAATAACTGTCGATTGGCGTGGGGACCCTGGGAGGTGAATGTCCCGAAGATAGATGGCGGGGTATTGGTGCTCCGGGTCCCATCCGTACCCTCGTGGTGTTCCTTGTTAAATGTCAACAGGAGGAATTTTTACAGTTTGGAACGTGTTAAAGAGGGATTCATCACACTCGGACAATTCCACATGCGCTCCACCCAAATCTACCACCAAGTTCTATCAGATTTCCCGAGCCCACAAAATACCCTATTTCCTGACAAGATCTTGAAATAGGGAGAACATGGAGGGATCAAGAGGAAGGGACCTATGACACACTAAGTGATACCACCGAAATGATAGAAACATTAAGATGGGTGCAGCGAACAAGCCAGCTTATTAATGTTGCCGGCTGGGATTGAACTCGAGATATTAGGTTTCGAGTCCACGACACTATTGAAAGAACCATTCGGCCCGTATAAAAAAAAGATAGATCAAGGAGGGAGGAAACAGAAGGAAGAGGGGAAGGAGGAAGAAGAAAAAGGAAGGAGAAGAAAAACTTCTTATTGAGTTCTTCTGCTTTCTTTCGACAAAGAAGTAGAAAGCTCTTTAACTCAAATCAATCTGAATCAGTCAGCGAAAGGAAGGTACAATAGACTTAACTTCTCCAGTAGTTATCGGGGTTTAACACGCGCGCACGTGCAGACACACATGGCACACACCACACACACACACACACACACACACACACACACACACACACACACACACACACACACACACACACACTAAAATCAACTAATATATATATATATATATATATATACGCTCCTATCTTTCTCTTTCTTTCTGTGTCTGTCTTCTCTCTGTCTTCTCTGTCTTTCTTCCATTTCTCTGTCTTCTGTCTTCTGTGTCAGTCTCTGTCTCTGTCTGTTTGTCTGTCTGTTTCTCTCCATCTCTCTCTCTCTCTCTCTCTCTCTCTCTTTTCTCTCTCTCTCCCTCTATCTCTACCTCCCTCTCTCGCTCTCTCTCTAACACATAGACACACACACAGACACACACGCGCGCGCGCACGCACACACACATACACACATGAATACACACAT
>JAPXFY010000013.1:31407722-31412722 GCA_030674185.1 Monoplex corrugatus
TGTACGGTTGTGAGGCGTGGACAGTCGACACGCAAAGTCAGATCAAAATTCAGGCAACTGAAATGTGGTTTCTAAGAAGAATGTTGAGAGTTCCATGGACAGCAAAGAAAACAAACGAGACAGTCTTGAAGGAGGCAGACACAAAAAGATCATTAAGAAAGAGGATTAGGAAAAGACGAGCAACATTCATAGGCCATTTTATGAGGAAAGGGGAATTAGAGCACCCAGTCACAACAGGAACGCTGGAGGGAAAGAGAACACCAGGTAGACCCAGGGAGAAAATATTGGACGGACTTGCAGGGTGGCTGAAGACAGAGAGGATGGGAGTTGTACTTGCATCGACAGGGGATAGATTCGTGTGGAGGGTCATGGTCACCAACGCCATGCGGCAGGGCACATGATGATGATGATGATGGCGGAAGGGTGTCGTCATAATTATTTGATCTTATAGCTTTTCTTAAGGCCTGAGTTTCACTGTAAAACTTGTGTACCTTGAGAGAGGCCCAGAGAGCGAGTTTGCAGCTAAAATATTGAATTCACCCAGGCAGTTTGTCACCACCATTTTGGTGGCTGTATATCGCGTGCCACTTCTGGCCTCGTTTGTAAGAGCGGGTTTTGTTTGGTCCCGTAGGAAATTAGTAGTGTCCCCCGTTGGCTAATTATGGGGGGGGGGGGGGGGTGTTCAGATCCATTTGTATTCTGTCCTTCAGTTCGAACTTTTTCGCTTCCTTTTCTGTTTATTTCCCTAGCTGTCAAGTCGTTTGTGAATGGGGAGTTATGGCCTGTCTCGTTTTCATTTGTTTTTGTGTTCGTCCGTTATTCAGTTTTCAAATTGATACATAAACAAAACACACACACACCCGCACACTCACACACACACACACACACACGCACACACACACACACACACACACACACACACACACACACACACACACACACACACACACACACACACAACACACACACACACAAAGAAGGAGAGGGAGAGAGAGAGAAAAAGAGACAGACAGACAGGCAGACAGACAGACAGAGAGACAGATAAATAGGTAAATAGATTGGAAAGATAGATTAGATCAATTTGATAGATAGATAGATAGATAGATAGATAGATAGATAGACAGACAGATAGACAGACAGATAGATAGATAGATGTGTTTGTGCATGTGTGTATGTGTGTGTGTGTATACAAAATGAGGATAGATAGATGGATAGAGAAATGTGCATACTACCGATCATAGAGCCTGTTAAACGCATGTTTTTCACCCGCAGTGACGATGACGATAGTGATGCGTGCTGATGATTATCTTCTAGGAGAAACAATGGCAGCAGCAGCAGCAGCAGGAGTGGTGGTAACACCAGCAACAACAACAGCAGTCATGCTCCCACAGCGGATATGACGTAGCACAGAGGAACTGATTCGCACGCGACAGCATCACGTTGAACAAACTGAAATTGAAACTAACATCGGGTGTATCAAAGCGATTGACAACGCGGGGAAAATCAGGACTGGGAAACGCACAGTAAATTGGAATAACTGAGTAAACACACAAGATATTCCATCGTTCTGCCACACACAACCTGCACCTGACCGTGAAATCAGCACAAAGAACCCAGAAGTGTTTATCAAGTAATCAATTTCAGTTCGTTATCTGTTAAAGCACAAAAAACGTTTCAGTTACCGTTGTTGGGTTTGTTCTCTGGCGATTTTTATTAAGAGCACAAAAAGAGAGTTACAGTAAATCGTTATCTGACAATTTGCATTTAGAGCACAAAAAAGTATTTCATCACATCAATAATCCACTACACCACAGACTTCCATTGTTCAGCAATCAATGTTTATTCGTGATTTAAATCAATGTTGATTTGTTATTTGACAATTTGTATCTAGAGCACTGAAAGCATTTCCGTAATCAATGTTAATTTGTTATCTGATGATTTGTATCTGGAGCACAAAAGTATTTCCATAATCAATGTTAAATCGTTATCTGGCGATTTATATCAAGAGCGCAAGAACTATTTCAGTAATCAGTGTTAATTTGTTATCTGACAATTTGTATCAAGAGCACAAAAAGTATTTCAGTAATTAGTGTTAATTTGTTTTCAGACGATTTGTATTTAGAGCACATAAAATGTTTCAACAGTCGATGTTAATTCGTGATTTTAATCATTGTTGATCTGTTATCTGACAGTTTGTATCAAGAGAACAAAAAGCACCTCCATAATTAATGTTTAAACCGTTGTTGGACGATTTCTATCAAGAGTATAGAAAGCATTTCCGTAATCAATATTTAATCGTTCTTTGACGCTTTGCATTCAGAACAGAAACAGCGTTTCAGTAACCAAATCTCAGTTCGATATCTGATCATTTGTATGTGCGTGGGCCGCAGAGGGGAGAAGCGTTTCAATAACCGATTTTGATTCAGAATCGTTACCTTGATGGTTTTGTATTTAGAGCGCAGAGGCGAGAGAAGCCTTTCAATAATCAATCTTAGTTCGTTATCTGACGGGTTCGTGTTCAAGCAGTTTCTCCCAGAGATCGCTTTTTAATCGGTCTGTGTTTGCAGTCTGTCTGACTTGTTGGTGGGATCAATATTATGTGAGCGTTTCCCCTGTCGCCTTGTCCATGAATAATCTGAATCAATGCGACCGGCAGAGCTCACACAAAGAATCCGATCTCGGTGGGTCACGTTGTCACAAAACAAAACCAAAAACAAAACAAAAAACCAAAAAAAATGGAAAGTTGGAAAGTTGGTCTGGTTGCGTTACGTTATGTCGTGTTGCATCGTAATGTCGAGTTGAATTGCGTTGCACGGTATTGTGTTGTGTTGTGTTGTAGTGTAGTGTAGTGTAGTGTAGTGTAGTGTAGTGTAGTGTAGTGTAGTGTAGTGTAGTGTAGTGTAGTGTAGTGTAGTGTAGTGTAGTGTAGTGTAGTGTAAGACATCCATCACAAGGGTGGCTATGCCATGGGATGCCCGACCATCTTGAAGGCGCGGGTTCGAAGCCACATGGAAAGGAGAGGGGGGGGAATGGCGACAGCAGAAGGGAATCCAGGAGTCGTGATGTGGATACGGCCAAGTCCTCTTAGAGAATAAAGAGTTTAGGGCCTTGAGGGGCTTTTCTCTGAGGATCTAGGACCTTTTGCTGTCCACTGTCCCCACGGTTTCTTGCTACTTGCATTGAACTGAATTGTATTGTATTGTATTGTATTGTATTGTATTGTAAGTAAGCCCATTGTGCTTGAGTTGCATTTCTATGTATTACAATATTTACATGCTGTTGTATTGTTTTCTATTTACGTCTGATCATTAAGTATTAACTGTGGTCTGATTGTCGTCTCCCAGGAGAAAACAAACTGTATTGCTACAGTGTAATAGTCTTTTTCTGTTTGTTTTTTTCTTTCTTTCTTTTTCACCTTTTGAAAATTCATTTTTTACAATGAAAAGACATCAACACACAATGTAACGAGGAAAAAAAATTAATTCATACGCATGAGAGGAGCATTTTGGACATGTGACAATATACTTTATACAGAAAACATAATTATAACGATATTTCATACATTGGAAATTTCCAAGTGTAGACTACATCAAGATTTAAAAACGTGACATAAAGATGAATCTGTTCTCTATCGAGAAAACAGTGGCTTATAGTTATTCCACTCAGCATTAAAAACCTACAACTGGAAGTTTATTTTGGCATTATACTCATCAATTTTGTCTTTTATATTTAGTTCATTTGTTCTTTCATTTCTCCCGTGTATATTTGTTTAGGCCTACGGACCTAAACAGTGTTTGCTTGTTTTTTGTTGTTGTTTTTTGTTGTGTTTTGTTTTTATTGTTTCGTTTTATTTTCGTTTCATTTTTTTTTTTTTTTTTTTTCTGCTTCTGTCAAGGACGACCCCTATGCTACCCTGGGAAATTTAACATGCGCTGACACACGGTAGCACTGAATCAATCGCAAACAGGTTGACGTGCAACTGAACTGAGTGGTCGTTCGGAAGGGAACGGGAAAACCCGATACGGTGACACTGACATGGTGAAATTGATTGTCACTTTTTAGAGTGTGTGATTGAGCGACTGACTCATACTACTGGTCATGGTGACAAAGCCATTGAGTTAGTGCCCGTGTGGTGGATTTTTTTTTTCAGCTTTCCACTTTTGTCTGCATTAGTCATGTGTTGTGCGGGTTGAAATTGGTGGTGATGTTGGTAGTGGTGGTGGTGGTGAGTGAGACAGAAAGAGAGACTGAGAGAGAGAGAGAGAGAGAGAGAGAGAGAGAGAGAGCTGGAGAGAGAGAGAGAGAGAGTTTGTGTATTTATGTGTGTCTGTGTATTTTGTCTGTCTGTCTGTCTGTCTCTGTCTCTGTTTCTCTCTCTCTCTCTGTCTCTGCCTGTCTGTCTCTCTGTCTCTGTCTGTCTGTCTGTCTGTCTTCTCTCTCTCTCTCTCTTCTCTCTGCGCGCGCGCGAACGTTGTTCTGTCGTGCGTTCTCGAGTCCTAGTGTCGTGGCTTCTCTGCTTTCTAATTCTCTCTGTCTGTGTGTCTGTCTGTATGTCTGTCTGTCTGTCTTTGCCTTCTCTCTCTCTCTTTGTCTATCGGTCTGTCTTTTTCTCATTTATTACTATTTTATGATCTTTATTCATATGCTAATTTCTTTGCATTGGCCCTTTTTAACACAACGTGTTGTTTTGTTCCATTTTGGACGAGGCCAAGACGTTTAAAGAGGTAAATATATAAAGAGAACAAGAAAACAACACGCACGTACTTGTGTATTATTCTTGTAAATAATGTTTTCTTCTTCTTCTTCTTCTTCTTCTTCTTATTGTACTTTCGTTTCTTTTTGTTCTTTTCTTCTTCTTTCAACCTCTCTCTCTCTCTCTCTCTCTCTCTCTCTCTCCCTCCTCCTCTCTCTCTCCTCCCTCCCTCTCTCTCTCTCCCTCCTCTCTCTCTCCACACCACTCTCCACCTCCATCCCTCTCCTAATCCCTGATTTCTTCCCTC
>JAPXFY010000013.1:31437722-31460222 GCA_030674185.1 Monoplex corrugatus
TCTCTCTCTCTTTCTCTCTCTCTCTCTCTCTCTTTCTCTCTCTCTCACTTTCTTTCTCTCATTCACTCTCTCCCCCTCTCTCTCATTCTCTCTCTCTCTCATTCTCTCTCTCTCTCTCTTTCTCTCTCTCTCTCTCTCTCTTCTCTCTCTCTCTCTCTCTCTCTCTCTCTCGGTAATACCGATGAACATGCCTGCCTGTCTGCCTGTCTGTTTGTCTTTCTTTCTGTCTGTCTGTCTGTTTTTCTTTCTCTCCTCTCCGTCTCTGTCTCTAGATATGTTTGACTGTATATATGTATATTTGCTGCAATGTCTACCAGTCAAAACAAAAATTGAGTATGAAATTGTCACTGTCTGCTTTCAATGTCTTGAATTCAAATGCCATTCCAACATACACATGAGAACTCCTCCCTCCATAGAAACCTTCCAAAGGTTTCAGGTGTCGAGGTTCATCTCTCTGTCTTTACTATACCACTATACCTCGGTTCCTCACTAACAACTTGTGGAACGAAATCTTTCTCTCTTTTTGGCCCAGCAACAGGAAACTCCCTTGCAGTACTATTAAAAAAGCAGTTACGTGTCTGCTTATTGTCAAAAAGCACCACGAAACACATGTCTTCCAGAAATAGCTTCAACATTCGTATAATAATGCCTCTTGCTCTTCTACATTCAGTGGCATTGCGCTGTGTGTGTGTGTGTGTGTGTGTGTGTGTGTGTGTGTGTGTGTGTGTGTGTGTGTGTGTGTGTGTGTGTGTGTGTGTGTGTGTTGTGTGTGTGTGTGTGTGTGTTTGTGTGTGTTTGTGTGTGTGTGTGTGTCTGTGTGTGTTTGTGTGTGTTTGTGTGTGTATGTGTGTGTGTGTGTGTGTGTGTGTGTGTGTGTGTGTGAAAGAGAGAGAGAGAGAGAGAGAGAGAGAGAGAGAGAGCAATACACAACAAAGCAGAACACAATATATTTTTATATAGTCGAGTGGTTAGAGCGCTCGTCTGCGGTGCGGAAGGTCGGTGGTTCGAATCCGCTAAACGCTGGTTCGATTTTTCCGGCCTGAAAACTCCCTCTGTCCACCCAGCAGTGAATGGGTACCTGACTTCGGTCGGGGGAGGTTTAAAAAAGGCGGCGAAAGGAGAGGGATGGGCTCCGCCTTTCATAATGCCGTGCCCTAGACACGGTGAATCTTTAACAGTTCACCGCCCCTACGGCCATATTGACCATGGGACCTTTAACCTTTTAACCTTTTTAAAATCCTAAACTAGGGCTAAAAGATGCAGAATGGTCGTGACAAGTTGTGTCAGCAGTTAATGATTTCAATGTGTGTGTGTGTGTGTGTGTGTGTGTGTGTGTGTGTGTGTGTGAGAGAGAGAGAGAGAGAGAGAGAGAGAGAGAGAGAGAGTGAGAGAGAGAAAGTGAAAAATAGAGAGAGAGAAATACACAAACACAACAGAACACAATATATTTTTATATCATAAAATCCTAAACGAGGGCTAAAAGATGCAGACTGGTTGTGACAAGTTGACACAGCAGTTAATGATTTCGATGTGTGTGCATGTGTGTGTGTGTGTGTGTGTGTGTGTGTATGTGTGTGTGTGTGTGTGTGTGTGTGTGTGTGTGTGTGTGTGTGTGTGTGTGTGTGTGTATGTGTGTGTGTGTGAGTGTGAGCGTGCGCGCACGACTGTTCTTCTGCTTACCCGTGTATCTATGCTCGCAGGTGTGTTTATTCAATCTGGTGTGTGTGTGTGTGTGTGTGTGTGTGTGTGTGTGTGTGTGTGTGTGTGTGTGTGTGTGTGTGTGCGTATTGTGTGTGTGTATTGTGTGTGTGTGTGTGTGTGTGTGTGTGTGTGTGTGTGAGTGTGTGAAAAATCCCCCTCTCCAAAAAAAAAAAAGAAAGATGTATTGCACCTTGCTTTAACGACGAAGACACCGCCTACTGCGCAAATGACACGCTGCGTTGAACACAAGTCAGACATGACTGGCGTGGGCGTTAGAGAGGGGGGGGGGGTGAGAGGGTGTGTGTGTGTGTGTTCGGGGGGGGGGGGTAGGGGGGAAGAAGTCGGGGGAATTGTTGACTATTATGGCTGTATGACCTGCATACCATCTTCAGGTTAGTGTCCAACTTTAGCAGGGCTGTGACTCCCGTCTTTGTCAATAGATGAGGTGCGATGCGCATGGTTTTATTTCTTCATTTGTTCCTGTGCCTTGTTGTTGTTGTTGCTGTTATGTTGTTGTTGTTGTTGGTGTTGTTGTTGTTGTTGTTGAACTTGTTTTTAATCATTTTCAAACACATCGTGCAAATCCTTTACAGTCATCTCTTGAAATGTATACAGAGCACTATCAGTACTATCAGTGTATATATAATATATATATATATATATATATATATATATATATATGTATATATATAATATATATATATATACGTACACATATGCATATATATGTACATATATATATATATATAAATATATATTCATATATTTATTTATATTAGACTCAGTGTTTATGTACATAACAAGCAAGTATCCATTGCAGTGTATACATGCATCGATATTTGACAGGTGAAGACACACAGACAAAATAAATACTACAGTGTACAAGAGAACAGATACGCGAACGTATGAAAGCTGTGCGCAGAACAGGCAAACAAATAGAAAACAGGCAAACAAACGAACAACACTGAAATTGTATTTATTTGGCAACGATGAGTGGATGCTAGTTTGTGTGTTTGTGTGTGTGTGTTCGTTCCTTGATTTAACGTCTTTTCACTATAAGTGATATTAGACGGGTAAAAATGGCATGGAGGATGATTTTTTTTTTTTTTTTTTTTTTTGGGGGGGGGGAGGTGGGGGAGGGGAGAGGGGACAGAGGGGAACAGAGTAAGAGACGGGGAAAAAAAAATTAAAAGGAATCGGCAAGGTTTTTAGAAAAAGGATATGGATGAACAGAGAAATGAAACTAGAACAACGCTAACATTAAATGTAAAAGAAAACATCGTCATAAAAAACGAAACAAAACAAAATAAAATAATAATAATTAAAATAATAACCTTAAAGTAACGCATTAACAGGACTGTGAACCAATGATTCTGAAATTTTAACTAACAGAACTTGATCTGATATTACTTCTTTAAAATGCTTTTCAAGATAGTTTCCATGTGTAAACATCTTTGGTAAGAAATAACGAAGCTTTCTGCAGTAAAACAAACAGTGATACAATGTGAATTGTTCACCGCAAATACATAAAACGTTTTTACAATATTTAGTTTTCAAAGCGTTCATTTGAATACGAAAATATGTGGTACCAATTGATCTAAAATGATATAACGAAGAATACTGAATTTTTTTACAGATATTTTGAACTGAAAGTTTGATTCTTTTTTGGGACACAAATTTTTCATTTAAATGTTCATGAAATCGAATCCATGATGCTAATTCTAGCGAGTTGTAAGCTTCATTTACCGAGGTGTTAACATGTAATTCTATGGAATTTTCAGAATTGAGTGCACCGGATTTAGCTGCTCTGTCAACTACGTTGTTGCCTTGAAGACCAACGTGAGAAGGCACCCAGCATAAACTGATTTCCGAGCCATTTATCTTTAAACAGTGTATTAGATGATTTGCCTCAATTATTAAATCAGGTCTTGTGTCTGTATCAAAAGACTGTAAGGCATATAATACAGATTTTGAATCAACAAAGAGAACTACTTTGAAAGACACAGGCCGAAGGCTTATTAAATAATGCAACGCTTGAACAACAGCGACCAGTTCTGCTGTATATATAGATACATTTGTCCCAATGAAAAAAGACTTTTTAATGTTAAATTCTGGAACATAAAACGCTGCTCCAGCGCTCTGATTTGCTAAGACTGACCCATCGGTAAAAATGTGGAGGTGGGTACGGTACTTTTCATCGATGTGTTCACAAACTGTGGATAGCGTAATGTTGACATTATCATCTTTTTTAACGTCTGCATAATCGAGATCAAACGTGGCCTTTAGCATTTCCCATGTAGGGATAGGCGTTAACATTGGTTTTTTGGCTATTTCATCCATAGTTATGCTGGATTGTTTGATCAGGTCAGATATGTAAGTTGCGGTTGTAATTTGTGATGAAATGTTTTTTGCTCGTTTTGGAAAGTCAATATCAGACCTGATTTTAATTTCTTTGCTCACAAAATTATTCGCTTGTGAAGTAGTTCTAATTGCAAACTTTGCTGTAGCTAGCTCACGATGGTTGTTTAGAGGTAGAATTCCAGCAGCTTTGTACGTTACCAGAGTAGAAGCATGAGTTGGTACACCTAGTGCAATTTTAAGACTTTTGCAGTCCAAGTTCTGAATCTTTTTTAGTAAATATTTAGGTGCATTGAAAAAAATTTCTTGCGCGTAGGATAATTTAGACCTGACCAGCGCTGTTGCCAGATGAATCAGTATATTTGTATCCAGTCCCCAGGGTAATTTGCTTATTATCTTTAGAAAATTTAAGGTTTTTCGTGCTTTTGTTAAAATATAATCAAAATGGATATTCCAGCTTAATTTCGACGTGATGTAAACTCCCAGAAATTTTACGACCTGTTTGTAATTTAACACTTCACCAAGCAATTTGAAAGTAGGTAAGTTATTTGAGTTACCACCAGGATCAAACAGCATCATGTTAGTTTTTTTCTGCCGACAATGACAGACCATTTTCTAACATATAGTTTCCAAGGTTATCAAGATCAATTTGATACAACTTCCTGATGTAATTCCGTGTTCTCTGTGGAGTTGTCTTTTTTAAAGTGATATTCATCCAAGTACATATATCATCAGCATACTGTACTAAAACAACACGATTTGAAAGAGCTTTAGGAAGATCCTGTATAAGGATATTAAACAAAATAGGTGCTATCACTGAACCTTGTGGAATCCCCATGTCAAGGCATCGTGAAGTAGAATAACTAGCTCCCACTCTAGCCCGTATTGTTCTATTAGCTAAAAAAGATTTAATGTAATTGTACATATTACCAGATAAACCAACAGATTTTAGCTTGAACAATAGACGTTTATGCCAAACTTGATCGTAAGCTTTTTTTACATCAAAGAAAGTAGCTAAAACACTTTTTCTGCGGGCAAACTGTTGTTTGATCTGAGTTGTAAGTTTAACCAGGTGTTCAACTGCAGATCTCCCTTTTCTAAAACCCGCCTGGTTTACCGGAATAACATTATTTTTATCACAGTAGTGTAAAAGTCTGTTTAAGATCAATCTTTCCATTAGTTTGCTCGTGTGGGACGTCAAAGCAATGGGTCTGTAACTGTTTTTATCAGTTTTCGATTTTCCTGCTTTTAATATCGGTGTGTGTGTGTGTATGTGTGTGTGTGTGTGTATGTGTGTGTGTGTGTGTGTGTGTGTGTGTGTGTGTGTTTGTGTGTGTGTGTGTGTGTCTATATCTCTGTGTGTGTGTGTGTGTTTGTGTTTGTGCGTCTGTATGTGTGTATGTGTGTGTGTGTGTGTGTCTGTGTCTGTGTGTGTCTGTGTGTCTGTGTGTGTATGTGTGTCTATGTCTGTGTGTGTGTGTCTGTGTGTGTGTCTGTGTGTTCATTTCCTCCGATGCCTATAAAAACACGAAGTTTTGAATAATGGGTGTTTATCATCAATAAAATAGAATAAGCACATCTTTCCACGTTCTCCATCATAGCTCATGTTCATGTTATTTTGTAACGTGATCTCCTCAGTATGACAGAAAGCAAAAAGAGCAAGGCAGAAACAGAGAGAGTGATCGAGAAAAGGAACATTTTCTAGCGAATAATTTCTCGAAGGTGGGGATGCTATACATACATGTACTGAAAGAGCCCCCGGCATGCTCACTGGTAGTGAAAAAACATTAAGTAAAACAAAGAACAATACGACAGCAGCGCATATGGACTGCAACTGAGGAAGAAGAGGAGCTTACGTCCCTATTTCTAACTCGGGTGGGAACACCGACCTCTATAGAGGCTCGTGGGTGGGGATGAGCCTGCAGTCTGCTAAGAACACGACCTGCCACTTATGCAGTTCTAAGACTTGGCGTAAAACTGCTCAGTTTCCCCACGAACAACTAACATTCTTCTTGGTTTTCACTCTTTCGTATCAATCGTCGGTTCAAGCTCTGTGGTCATCAGCGGTTTGCTTTGACAGATGGGGTGGAGATAAAATTTAAATGCAGCTCTCTCTGTGTGTCTGTCTGTCTGTCTTTCTCTGTCTGTCTGTGTCTTTCTGTCTGTCTCTGTCTGTCTCTCTCTGTCACTCTGTCTGTCTCTGACTCTCTGTCTGTATGTCTGTCCACCTCTCTCTCTCTCTCTCTCTACCTCTCTCTACCTCTCTCCTTCTCTGTCTGCCTCTCTCTGTTTCTCTCTTTGTCTGTCTGTCTGTTGTCTCACTGTCCGTCCGTCCGTCCGTCTGTCTGTCTATCTGTCTGTCTGTCTGTCTGTCTGTCTCTCTCTCTCTCTCTCTTCCCCCATTTCCCGCTCTCTCTTTGTCTCTGTGTCTTTCTCTTCCCCGTCTTTCTCTCTCTCTCCCACCCTCTCTCTCTCTCCCCACCCTCTCCTCTCTCTCTCTCTCTCTCTCTTTCTCTCTCTCTCTCGTCATTCCCTCCCCCTTTCCCGCCTTCTGTCATTCTGTGTCTCTGCTCCACCACCACCACCATCCCCTCCCCCCCCTCTCTCTCTCTTTCTCGCTCTCTCATGCATATATACATGCAGTCATCTAGCAGTGGGCTCAGCAGCTGGGAAATACGATCCATAATTCTACAGCCCGCATGAAAACTGACAAAGCGACTTGTGTGTCCATTACTACCACCCGGTGCTGTCGGGCTTTGTCCACGCGATCCTAAGTCTTGATAAAAGGCTTGCCAGTGGCACAATGTCTAAGTATTGGATGACGAATGACATGTGTAACAGGAAGGCTGAATAATAAAATGAGAGTATGAAGTGAAGGTGGGCGAGACGAGAGAGAGAGAGAGAGAGAGAGAGAGAGAGAGAAGAGAGAGAGAGAGAGAGAGAGAGAGAGAGAGAGAGAGAGAGCGTGAGAGTGTGTATATTTGAGAAATGGAAAGATGGAGGATTGGTGTCTGTTGATAAGATAGATGGTGGCCGAATGGATTATACTAATATAATAAAACCACGCCCCATGAGTAGCCGGTACTTAGTCTCAATAAAAGAACTTAGGACAATAAGACAGCATTGCAAAATTCTCTATTCTTTCAAAAAACAGCCACTTCAGTAAATAAACACGAAGCATCATCATCATCATATGCCCAGCCGCATGGCGTTGGCGGTCATGCCCCCCCCCCCCCTCACTCGAATCTATCACTTGTCGCTGTAAAGTACATCTCCCACCCTCTCTGTCTTCAGCCACCCTGCAAGTACGTCCAATATTTTCTCCCTGGGTCTATCTGGTGTCCTCTTTCGCTCCAGTTTTCCTGTTGTGACCAGGCGTTCTAATTCACCTTTCCTCATAATATGTCATAATGTTGTTTGTCTTTTGCACGAGTACACGCGGGAAATTGAGTGACACTTATCCCCGGCGAGAAGGACGCGAGAAACCCAGGTTTAAATCCTATATCCAACAGGAAATTTGTCTCCTCCTTCACTTGAGTGAAAGCTAGGTGCTTGTCTTTCAAATAAGACTGCATTCCGAAGTCTGGCGTGCAGCACTCATTCAGCACGCGTTAAAGATCTCACGGCAGCAAAAGGAGTCGTCACGAACAAAATTCTGCAGCGAAATCCACGTTCATAGGCAAAGAGAACAACATGAGAATGCCGGGACTTTTCAATATAAACACTATCCCCACGATTAGGAAAATTCTGTGCCAGAAATTTCCACTTCTCTGTCGTTGTCTGTGTTTCTGCCTTGCTCCTTTGCTTTCTGTCGTTTCTTGCTATCGTTTTTTTGCCTTTCTGGTCCATTCACCTGTATGTGTTTTAGAATGGAAGCCTTACATACTTTCTCTAGGACTAACAATGGGTACATGAATTAAGTACATTTTTGGCTCTAAGGAAATGTAATATGCAGAAGCCGTGTCAGGTAATTTAGGTCCGTTTTTTATACATGCTTTAGTGTCCTTAGTTATGTTTATATTTGTATTCAGGTTTGATTTTCTCAACACCACTGGTGATATATTGGACAGAGTGCTCATTGCCAGAGGCAAATCCTTAGATTATGTGTGCGAATGCATTGATATGTGTACTTGATTTCCTTTTCCATCTGTTCTGTTTTATCTGCAGTGAGGTGTGGTGTACATTTTGAGATGGTTACGGCCCTTACATGGCTCTACGCAATCAGTTGGGCTTTAAATAACAATAGTTATAACAATAGCAATAACAATAACAATATAGCCAAAGAAAGCGGCCCTGCTCAGGGCGATGCGATTTCCTCGTGGAGAGCAGCTTGAAGTTCACATGGTAAATGCATTTTGATAAAAAAAAAAAAAACCCAATAAAGCAACGGACATAAGACATGAATATAATAAATTGAAAAAAAAAGATGAAGTTTTGCTACGGTGGTGTGTTATCCTCAGGGAAAGTAGTCCAATTGTACAGCCAGAGTTCTAGTATGGCAGAATAAAAAGTACGAGACAATTAATCTACTTTGTCCAAAGAAACGACACCAACAGCCACCGTCATTTTTTTGTCTTCCCTATCTTTATTGATATTGGCCGACATATAAATAAATCTTTTAGGAGCGAGTCAGAGGGAAGTGGGTGCGAGGACATAACTTTCACATAACAGCTCCATATACTGTGATTGGTATGGGAACGTATGGGTTTATTGTGTGTTGTATCTATTTGCATTCATTTCTGTTATTCTCAAGATGGATTGACCCTATGAAAACCGGACTGCTCTTTTCTAGGGAAAGCGCCTTCGCCGCAGCGCGGCGCCACCCATTTTGTTTCTGTACGCGTGTATTTCCGTTCAGAAGAGAAAGTGGATTTGGGACTGAGTTTTGTCAGAGGCATCACCTTGTTGCTGTAGGAATTTTATCATTTAACTCCCGCACCCTGTGCATTAGCATCCTGCATTGTCAACTTTGCGAGCAAAGCAAAAAACTTGAATCTTGGACTCCCACACCCCATCCATCAGTTTCCTGCAGGAAGCTGATGGATAGGGTAAGGGAGTCAAAGGGTCAAGTTTTTGCAGTCGATGGATAGGGTGCGGGAGGCAAAGGGTTAATGTGTGCTGAGTTCGAGCCGCAAACGTGTCCTCTGTGTATCTTCTCATCCGAGAGATGTGTATGTGTGTGTGTATATACGTGTGTGTGTGTGTGTGTGTGTATACGTGTGTGTGTGTGTGTGTGTGTGTGTGTGTGTGTGTGTGTGTGTGTGTGTGTGTGTGTGTGTGTGTGTTTGTGAGAGGAAGAGGGAGGGGGGATGGGAGAGAAAAAGTCCCTTTTTGATCCGTAATTCTAACCTGGGATTATCGTGTACTGGGCATTTGTATTGACCACAAAGCCACACATTCTACGTTATTGTCCATTCCTTAGCTTGCGTTCAGTTCTTTTTCTTTCGCTGCCCTAGTATCAGTCATTTCATGATGTAGTCATAAACAATATCCACCGTCCGTCATGGAGGATGAAATTTGAGGTTTTCTGGCAAATTTAGCTGTGTGTAAAAAATTGTGTATTTTTCAGCTTCCCGTCGGAGACAGTCTTCGGATGACAAATGGCGATTAGTATTTCATAACTTAACCTTTTGACTCCCGCACCGTATCCACCAGCATCTGCATTGTCAACCATGCTAGCAAAGGAAAATCTTAACCCTTTGATTCCTTGATTCCTTCACCCTACCCATCAGCCTCCTGCAGGATGAGGGAGTTAAAGGGTTAAGTTTTTGCAGTCGGTGGAAAGGGTTCAGGGGTCAAAAGGGTTAACGGATGAAGGATGCCGATACGTTCCTTTCAAAGTTATGCAGAAGCACAAATGCATACATACATGTTCATGCACGCCGCTGCCAAATCTCCAGCGAAATCAACCAAGGGCGTGAAACAAAGGAACGAACGTGGAGAGATCAAGACGGAAACGAAAGTAAAAAAGCTTTGAGTGGAGATGGAAATATCAGAGAGAAGGGCCTCCAAGGGATACTTGCTGTAATTAGAACCCAGGAACCAGACTGAGCTGTCCTGCCTCTGCCCCTCATTTACTTGCAAATTGAAATCAATATGGCTGGTAGTTAACGTCGGGAGAAAGTGTCGTATGAAAAGACAGAACAGTAAAATCACACATGATGAAATGGAGAGAGAGAGGAAGAAGGAAAGAAAGGGAAGTAATAAGAGGGTGTAAAAGAGAGTTGTGTGATCGGACGTGGGAGGCGGATGGTCGATCTTTTTTTTTTTTTTTCTTTGGGGGGGTGGGGGTGGGGGGTGGCATTGCCTTCTCAGGGCGTGATGATGATGATGATGATGATGATGATGATGATGATGATGATGATGATGATGATGATGGAATCACCCATCGCTTATTCAGCGAATGAATTCGTACACTAGTCTTCAGAGTCTGGTGTGGATCTTCGTGAGGGATAGAAGACCAATGCTGGAGACACATGTTCTTCGACTTCTGCAGGCATTGTTTGGGGAGGAGACCTGAAGGCATTCTGTCTTTTCTGTCTGCCTGTTCAGTACAGGGAATCCTTTTTTTCTGTCCTAATTTGTAGAGGGGACGTGAAGGAAAAACAGACCAAGTTGACCCAGGGAGAAAATATTTGACGGATTTGCACAGTGACTGAGGACAGAGAGGGTGGGAGATGTACTTGCAAGCGATAAGGGTAGATTCGTATGGAGGGCCATGATCGCCAACGCCATGCGGCAGGGCACATGATGAATGATGATGATCATGATGAATGATATGATGAGAGAATGAGATGAATGATGATGATGATGATGATGATGATAAAGGGGAACGTGCTTGCTTCTCCCCACTATATCGCTCGCCTAATGTTCGTAGTCAACACGCAAAGCCAGAACAAGATCGAGGCAGCCGAGATGTGTTTTTTCTGAGAAGAATGTTAAGAGTTTCATGGACAGCAAAGGAAACAAACGAGACGTCTTGATGGAGGCAGGCACAAGAAGATCACTGATAAGGCAGATTACGAAATCAGTCTTCACAAGGTGTTTAACGATCATAATGCCAAAGCCATGCATTTTCAAAGCGTTCAGCAGTTACGGGCCTTACTGCAAGAATGCTGAATAATCATACCACTGGGAAAAAAGTTCTCTACAAGACGTTGAATAATTATGATTCTAAAGAACGGAAACTTTTTAGTTTGGATCAGTCAGATTCTGCCTTTCCCTCCCTCCCACCCCCCCCCCAAACACACACACTCTCTCTCTCACTCACTTTTTCTCTTTTCTTTTCTCTCACTGTCTCTTCCACTCACTCTTTCTGTCTCCCCTTTCTCTCTCTCCTCTCTCTAAGGCCATGTGTTGTGTCGTTTGGGGGTGCTTTTCTGTGATGTGGTTGTGTGGCACGTTGGTGCAGTCAGTTCGTACTGGAGGACTTGATGTGTTTTTATCCATTTCTGTGTTTGTATGTTTTGTTTCGCTTTTGTTCTTTATTTTATTTATTTTATTATTATTATATTATGAGTATCATCATCATCATCTGGTGTCCTGCCGCATGGCGTTGGCGACCATGGACTTCCAACCATCTCTATCTCTCTTTTCTTCTAGCATCTCCCCCACCTTCCTCATCCCCAGCCACTCTGCAAGTCCGTCCAGCATTCTCTCCCTGGGTCTACCTGGTGCTCTCTTTCCCTCCAGCTTTCCCGTTGGTGACCAGGTGCTCCAAATCCCCCTTCCTCATAAAATGGCCTATAAATGTTGCCTGTCTTTTCCTAATCTTCCTTATGAGTGATCTACTTGTGTCTGCCTCCATCAAGACTGTCTCGTTTGTTTTCTTTGCTGTCCATGGAACTCTCAACATACTTCTGAGAAACCATCTCGGCTGCCTTAATCTTGTTCTGGCTTTGCTTGCTGACTGTCCACGCCTCGCATCCGTACAACAGTATTGGTTCTATATAACATTCAAGGACTCTCTTCCTGATGTTGTTGCTTGTCATCTTCTTGAATACTGTTTTGGCTTGGCCGATTCTGCCAGCTATTTCCGATGTGCATCTGCCGTCTGATGAAATGACCGTTCCCAGGTATATTAAACCTGTATCAAGGTTGTGCCACTTGCTGTTATTTTGCATGAGGGGGTTTCATGTTTTTTACTGATCACCATGACTTCAGTCTTCCTGCTGTTTAGTTCCAACCCCTTACCTTATTATGAGTATATGAATGACTTACACGATCACCAGGTCAAACCACATCCAACATTTATGTATCTTCTTTTCTTCAAAACAGCTCTATTTTCTGCTGGGAAAATGAACAGCATACACGAGAAACTGAGCAATGAATATTCATCATGACAGTTCCTGAGCTGCGGGGATGGTCCATCTCTTTTTTCTTCTTCGACCATTCCCTTCTGGAATAAAAGGCTTTTTGATAAACACAGGCGAAATAGACAGATATGCAATAAATTGTAGGGGGTGAACTCTGGAGGTTGGGCGGACAAGGAGCTGGAAATAGACCTGGAAAAGACATAGACCCACCACCCCCTTTGCCCGTTAAGCCTGTGGTGAAGTAAGGAGCCATGCTTGGGATTTATGTTTCCTTTGTACCCGGTCACATCTAGCATAGGAGAGAGAAAGATGGTGGTGAGGCCGGGTGGTGGTGGTGGTGGTGGTGGATGTGGTGGTGCTCGCTGACACAGAAACATATATCCAGTTTATTTGTTATTGCTGGTCAGTGATGGATGTGGAATTTATGCTTGTTTAATTTATCTTTGGAGTCTTGAGATTGCAGTTTGCTCAAGAGGGAATCATCGCGCTCGGACAATTCCTTATGCGCTCACCAGAATCTATCAGCTATTATCTGGCAGATTTCCTAAACCCACGCAACGCCTTATATGCGTTGGCATGGTCTTAAAATGAAGAAGAAAGAAGAAGGATGTTCGAAACACTACGCTGATACCACTAGAATGATGAACCATTAAGATAGACAGCAAAGTGGCCATTTGTTCAGTTGGGAGTTATGGGATTGAACTCAGATGTCAGATCTTGAATCCACGGCTCCACTAAAAGAATCAGCCATCCCTTAGGAAATTATGTTTAAGCAGAGAGAGTTTATGTGTACTATATTCAGACGAAGAAAGGCGTAAAAATATTCAAAAAGTTTATGTGTGCTGTATGTTTCGACATTTCAATGAAGAGAGAACCAAAAACATTTCAGATGAAGAGGAATGTAAAACATACAAGTGTTTATACATAATCAAAGGACATAACTCTTGAGAATTATCTCCCATGTTGTATAGAACTTCTCAAATCTAACACAGTTTGCGCTACCCTTTCAGCTAGCATAGAAACAGATACAAAGTACAAAAACAGTAAGCTCAGAACACTCCTCAAGAATTTATGTTTTATTGATAGTTCGATAAAACACAACTAAGCCTAGTGAACCAGAGAACGGGAGAGCACTCAGAACTCAGAACCCAGAAAGTGTTTATTTTAACATCTGCCCTTCAGGCTACAATACAGACGTGCCGATGGGGTGGGGAGGGGTCGGGTTTTCCGTTGATTCCACACAAACTTTACAATTAATTTGCAGGACTCGTAATATGGGGAAACCGCTGAACTGTATCACCATGTCCATTTCTGCTATTTACAATTACATTACCGGCAATGAACACACCATTATAATCACAATTTCCATTTCATTTTTGTCCCCAATCGATGATCTACCACTTAACCAGTCCTGATCACACGCGCACGCACGAGCGGCGAGCGAGAGAAGAGAGAGAGAGAGAGAGAGAGAAGAGAGACAGAAGAGAGAAGACAGAGACACAGAGAGAGAGACAGACAGAGAGAGAGACACAGAGAGAGAGAAAAAGAGAGAGAGAGAGACAAGAGAGAGAGAGAAAGAGAGAGAAGAGAGAGAGAGAGAGGTGACACTGACAGTGATACTGCTAAAAGTCTCATTGAAAAGACACCGGCCCATACACAACTCAGAGCTGGAAAAAGAGGGTGACAAAAGAGATGTGTCAGCACATTGTTGCTACAATAAAGACAGATTCGAACCTTTTTGTTTTTTGGTAGGGGGGGGGGGTTGATGAGAGAGAGAAAGACAGACAGACAGAGAGACAGGCAGATAGACAGAGAAACAGACACAGAGAGAGAGAGAAAGAGAAACTTCAGACTTCAGAATTCTTATTGAAGAAAGGCCATAGCCCCTACTGAAGGGGTGCTTATAAGTACAGGAAATAATCAGATATCATATCATAGGATAAACAATCAACAACAAAATAAACTTATATTACGATAAAGCAATTTCTCTGATTTTAGCTGCTTTGAGCTGGAACAAACCAAAATTCTTAATTGATATAATCGAAACGAGTTGAACACATTAACAAACACAGTTTAAACATATTTCGGCATCTATAATACTTTTGAGGGATAAACCTTGAACGGATTTCATCTAAAGCTGGATAAACACAGGACAAAATTATTTCGTCTTCTTCAGCTTGCATACATAAGAGAGAAAGAGAGAGAGAGAGAGACAGACAGAAGACAGACAGACAGAAGAGAGAGAAGGAGAGAGAGAGAGAGTATACAAGTAATACTGTCTCTACAAGTAATAATCGTAGATGTATATTCACACGTTTTAACAGTTTTATCGGTTTTTTCTCCTCCTTTTCACGTGGCAGATGGCATAGATGATATATTGATGATGTTAATAGGATGGATTTACCAAGGTAAAGAGAGGTTTCCAGAACTCGGACAAAATGACGTCATTACCATTTAATGAGGTTGGCTGTGAAATGTGGATTCAAGGACTACTGCCTACAAACAGTCGTGTTCAATACTACAGTAGTTTTAAGGACCAAATTGACGTAAAGGAACCACCATGAAGCCAAAGCGATCTATTTGACATTGTCCTGCTCGCTATTAACCCTTTTACCTCCTGCACTCCATCCGCCAACTGCAAAAACTTAACCCATTGACTCTCTCACCCTATCCACCAGCTTCCTACAGGAAGCTGGTGGATAGGGTGAGAGAGTCAAAGGGTTAAGGTTTTGCTTTGCTAGCAATGTTGACAATGCAGGGTGCTGGTGGACAAGTGCGGAAGTCAAAGGGTTTATAGACTCTTCAGCTGAAAGGAAGAATCACCCCGAAGATTTTACGAACACACAGTTCTCGCATTTGAGATCACATTAAACCCTTTGACTCCCGCACTGTGTCCACCAGCAAGCATCCTGCATTGTCAGCCATGCTAGCAAAGCAAAAACGTAACCCTTTGGCTCTCTCACCCTATTCTGCAGGAACCTGGTGGATAGTGCGAGGAAGTCAAAGGGTTAAATTTTTGCTTTGCTAGCATAGTTGCCAACGCAAGCTGCTGGTGAGCAGGGAGCAGAAGTCAAAGGGTTAATTGCCCCCACCTTTCACTCACCAGGAAGGAGGCACCTAGGCAGGATTGAACCATCCAGACCTCCCGACTGGAAAATCGATGTCTTATCCACTTGGCTCTCGCGGTTGTCAAAACTAAATGTACTACCATGAAGGCGTTTTCCGTCATGACACAACGAGGGAACAAATCAGGTAGGCGTAGTATTACACGTAGACCAAAGGCGTTATAAATAGGAGTTATAAAGTCTTAGAGGTAGACTAACCACTGGTGACAGGGTCATGTTGGACTGATAACATCTAATTCTTTATTCGCCTTGTAAACACATTTCCTTTAGGACTCCTACGCAAGCAAAGGTTGGCGCCCTTATGGACCGCGTGGGGACTTTGGAATGTCAACATTGCACTGTCTCCCGCTTTTCTCCTCTGTCTGGCTTACGCCGTGATCAGTTTGGATCTTCCCCATCACATGGCGTCGGTGGCGTCATGTATAATACGGGATTCATTCCGGGCGCGGAGGCGTTATCTTAGACACTAAAACAGAAACTTCTGCTCTCTCTCTTTCTTCCTCTCTTCATGGAGCTTCTGCCGTAAGTGAGAAACGAGACCATGTTCTTTTTTTTTCACCTTTTTTAATTCATTTTTTAACAGTGAATAGATATCAACAAACAATGTAGTAACAAAACAAAACAAAACAAATAATAATAATTTTAATTCATACACATAAGAGGAACGTTTTTGACATCTGACAGCATAAACATACCGAAAAAAAAAAAAACATATTTCATACATGGGAGATTTCAAAATAAACATCAAGATTTCAAACATGTCATAAAGATGAATTTGTTCTCTATTAAGAAAACAGTGGTTTATAGCTATTCCATGATCCACTGAGCATTAAAATACGGACAAATGAAAGTCGTCCACTCTGGCATTACATTATTCAATTCTGAATCTTATTTAATAGTCTTTGAAAAATAGGTATATTCGAAATACATTTGTCAATCTTACCAGTTCATTTTATCCCCCTCTTTTCCTCTCCCCCCTTGCCCTATTGTTTGATTGTTTGTTTGTTTGTTTGTTTTTCCTTTCTTCACCTTCTTTTTTGAATGTACAGAATGATATTTTTCACATTGGAAGTTCAAAAATGAAAACCAAGACCCAATGCATGTCAACATTTCCCCCACGAATCAATCTCAAAAACCGCATTCATTTGCCCAAGCGTCATCAAGCAATGTGGCAACATAAATTATTTAATTTATACAAATAAGACAATAATTGTTCACATAAAAAAAGAAAAGAAAACCTATAGCTTACAAAATATATAAACAATATTCTAATGCACGAGACCATGTTCGTGGACGAGGAATAATGATACTTATAAGGCGTCACATCTTGATATATGAGTCAAATGAAAGCGCACAAGGTCATTATTCACTAACACATTCACTCACAACGGCAAACAATCTAGGATACAAAGCACACAACACATCGGGAGGGGAAGGACAGCGGAGGGAGGAGGGGGTTACTGGTAAGAAGGAGTGGCTACAAAGAGTGGGGACATTACTGTTGTAGAAAAGGTGTCTTCAAGTTAGACATGAAGGAAGACGGAGCATGTGACTGTGGAGAAGACAGGGACAGGTCGTTCCAGATGTATGGACCAGACACAGAAAGAGAGCGGCCACTGATTGTGAAACATCTGTATCGAGGAATTGGTAAACAATAGTGTCAGGAAGCGAGTTCCTGAGTGAGCTGGACGGTCAACACACAAAGTCAGAACGAGATCGAGGCAGCTGAAATGTGGTTTCTAAGAAGAATGTTAAGAGTTCCTTGGACAGCAAAGAAAACAAAGGAGAAAGTCTTAAAGGAGGCAGACACAAGAAGAGCATTAGTGAAGAAGATTGTGAGAAACAAGCAACATTTACGGACATTTCATGAGGCAGAGAATTTAGAGCACCTAGTCACAACAGGTAAGCAGGAGGTAAAAAAGAGCACCAGGTAGATCCATGGAGAAAATATTGGACGGACTTGCAGAGTGGATGAAGACAGAAACGCTTGGGAGATGTACTTGCAGCGACAAAGGATAGATTCGTATGGAGGGCCATGATCGCCAACGCCAGCGGCAGAGCACATGATGATGATGAGTGTCAGAAGCAGGATGGAGAGGTCAGACAGGGGTGTATATGTTCAGGAAGTGGTTTCAAACACTAGTAAAAATATCAACTAAGTAGCATAACTCTTGAGAGTCACGGAGTTATCTCCCATGTAGAATTTCTCAAACCCAACACAGTTTGCGCTACCCATTCAGCTAGCATAGACGCAGCCACAAAGCATAAAGTGGTAAGCTCAGAACATTCCTTTGGTATTACTACTAAAAATACTTTGTGAGCAGACGTAGGTACTTATGAGATGATTGCCGCCCTCGCAGCATTCCAGTCTGGGACGGGGTTTCATACCACAGAGCAGGGCGGGGGGGGGGGGGGGGAGGATTCCGGCCACTCAATCAAGTAACTGATTTTGTCGCTGTGTGCAAACACATAGTTCACTACAATCTCTTTCAAGCACGGGGTAACACAGGCACTTTTAGGACGATTGTCAAGAGTTGCTGTTCGTTACTGAAGAGTCGCCTCCCACCGTAAATCGACCAGTAACTGCAGAGCTTGTCATGTCACGGGGCTGTTACTCGTTTAACCCTTTGTCTCCAGTATCCTATCCACAACTGCAAAAAAAATTAACCCTTTGACTCCCTCACCCTATCCACTAGCTTCCTACAACTGGTGGATAGGGTGAGGGAGTCAAAGGGTTTAGTCTTTACTCCCTTACCCTATCCACCAGCTTCCTAAATAGGACTCTGGTGAATAAGGTGAGGGAGTCAAATGGTTAAGTTTTTTTCTTTGCTGGCAGGGTTGACAATGCAGGAAGCTGGTGGATGGGATGTGGGAGTCAAAGGGTTAATTAACACGTTGACTCCAGCACCGTATCCACCAACTGCAAAAACTTAACCCTTTGAATTCTTCACTCTATCCACCAGTTTCCTGTAGAGGACTCTGGAGGATAAGGTGAGGAAGTCAAAGGTTAAGTTTTTTTTTTTTTTTTTTTTTTTTTTTTTTTGCTAGCATGGCTGACAAATGCTGGATGCTGGTGGGTGGGGTGCGGGTGTCAAAGGGTTAACTAATGTGGCGCCTTTGATCGGCGTTTGCAGTATGTCAGCACTGCACTGCTTGTCTTTCTGCTCCTGCTCCTCCTCCTCCTCCTCCTCTTCCATTTCTCTAGCGTGGGAGCTACCGGTGTCAGTGGATGGAGACCACCAGCAGGCGTGTTTGCCCAGTTAAGTGCGCCGCCATTATGCAAGTGTTCGTCAATGGCGCGTGGTTTCTGTTTGATCCACTCCCCCTGATTATTTTAGCTTTAGGCTCTCTGTTTGTTCCCTTCCCTCTCCACCTGTCTTCTCTCCCCTCCTCCCTCCTCTCTTTCCCTCCCTCTCTTTCCTTCCATCCCTCCCTCCCTCTCCCTCCCTTTCCTCCCTCCCTCCCTCTCCCTCTCTTCTTCTCTCTCTCTTCTCTGTGGTATTTTATTTTCTCTCTCTCTCTCTCTTCTCTCTCTCCTCTGTCTCTGTCTCACTCATCTCTCTCTCCTCTCTCTCTCTCTCTTTCTCTCTCTGCCTCTCTCTCTCTCTCTCTCTCTCTTTCTCTGTGTGTTTCTCTCTCTCTCTCTTTCTCTCTCTCTCTGTTCCCACTCCATGTCTCTCTCTCTCTCTTCTCTCTCTACCCTCTCTCTCTCTTCTCTCTCTCTCTCTCTCTCTCTCACTCTCTCTCTCTCTCTCTCTCTCTCTCCAAATGTATTTCATTGTGTGAAAGTCTAATGATTCCCTTGTTGGCGTATCTATGTTATCTAAGGTATCAGTTGTGTGTAGTGTGATGTAGATTGTCTTTTGATAAGAGTTGGATGTAAAAAAAAAAAACAAATATTCTGCGTATTTCATACCATCATATTTTTTTTCTGTTCTTGTACTGTCTCTGCCTCTGTGACTGTCTGTCTGCCTGTATGTATGCCTGTCTGTCTGTTTATCTGTTTGTCTGTCTGTCTGTCTTCTCGTCTCTCTCTGTCTGTCTCTCTCTCCCTCTTTCTGTCTGTCTCTTTCGCTGGTTGCTGTCTCTGTTTCTTTCTTTGTCTGTGACATTCCTCTTCTTGTTCGTATCTCTGTTTCTCGCTTTGTCTGTACTGTTGTGTATGGTGTGTGGTGTGTGTGTGTGTGTGTGTGTGTGTGTGTGTGTGTGTGTGTGTGCGCGCGCCCCCTCACATGCTTGTGCACGGGTGTCTATATTCATTTCTATGTGTGTGCGTGCGTGCGTGCATGCTGACACATGTGCGTAAGAGTAAAGTACACAAACTGAAATAGAGAGAGAGAGAGAGAGAGAGAGAGACGTGTATATCGGGGTGGGGGTAGGGGTAGTGTATGGTAGGGTAGATCATTTGCACGTGTGTGAGTCAGCAGGTGCAATTTTCTTCTTTTTTTTGTTTTGTTTTTTTTTTTTTTGTCCTTCCTTCTGAATCAGCCACTGCACAGATCTCAACGACTTAAAACCTCCGTCTGCGATCACTGCACGTAGACAAAGACATTTGATCAACGTAATGATGATGCACACACACACACACACACACACACACACACACACACACACACACACACACATACACACACACACACACACACACATACACACACACACACACACACACACACACATACACACACACACATGAACAAACATGACTACACATACGCACGCACTCACGTACACACACACACATTCACACACACACACACCCCAAAATCCCACACGCACACACACATACACACAAGCACACATATATACGCACACACACAACACACACCGCACACACTCGCACACAACATACACACACAGCATACACATACACACGCACACATACACACACACACACATACACACATAAGAACACACTCAAACACACACGCATACATACACACATGCGCATCACACACACAAGCACACACACGCGCGCGCGAGCACACACACTTACACACACACACACACACACACACACACACACGCACACACACACACGACACACACACACACGACGACACACACACACACACGACACACACACACACACACACACATACGCACACACACACATACACATACAATACACACACACACACACACACACCTCGCACGCACACATACAACACACACACACCACACACACATACACATACACTCTCTCCCTCTGTCTATGTCTCTCTCTCTCTCTCTCTGTCTCTCTGTCTCTGTCTCTTCTCTCTCCCACCCACCACCCATCTACACAACCTGACTCTACGTCAGTGCAGATCACACAGCCTCAAGCCTCATCTGCCATGGACACCTCCCAATGCCAGCAGGCAGTGGATAAAAAAATTAAATAAATAAACCAAGTCCACGATCGTTATGCAAATAACGAAAATGGATCAACCTGACGATGATGATCACTGTCTAAACACACACGCACATGCACACATACACACACGTGCGCCAGTCCAAGCACACAAACACACACAGACACACACAGCACACACACACATACACACACACAAACAAAAACACGCACACAAGCAAGCTAGCAAGCGCGTTCGCGCGCGTGCGTACACACACACACATACACACAACACACACACACACACAACACACACACACATACACACATACATACATACATACATACATACATACATACATACATACATACATACATACACACACACGCACACACACACACACACAAACACACAACACACACAACACACATACACATACATACATACACAAACACACACACACATACAGACAGACACACACACACACACACACACACACACACACACACACACACACACACACAACACATACACATACACAACACAAACACACACATACAGACACACACACACCACACACACACACACTACACACACAAACACAAAATCCCCCCCCCCCCCCCTTACCAACCCAGGTAATAGGAGAACATCAACATGTGGAAGACAAACTTAATTATTGGCCATATCAGGTTACCATACGAGCATGGCATCAACATGAGACAGACCAAATCAATCATCAGCCATATCCAATGACCTGTCTACACATACATCCTGTTCACTCCACTCCTATATACACCAGCTTCCATAAGCTTCCTGACCCTTACAGGACAAGGGAGTGAAAGCATTAACCCTTTGACTCCCACACCCTATCCACCAACTGCAAAAACTTAACCCTATGACTCCCTCACCCTATCCAGGAGTGTGCTATCACCTGATCCTGTCTGATAATTAACCCTTTGACTCCCGCACCCTGTCCAGTCCATCAGCATCTGGCATTGACAACCATGCTAACAAAGCAAAAACATAACCATGTGATTCCCCCCCCCCCCCCTATCCAGAAGTGTGCTTAACCCTTTTGACTCCCTCGCCCTATCCACCGGCTGCAAAAAGTTAACCCTTTGACTCCCTTGCCCTGTGCACCAGCTTCCTGCAGGAAGCTGGTGGACAGGGTGAGGGAGTCATAGGGTTAAGTTTTTGCTTTGTTAGCATGGTTGGCAATGCCAGATGCTGATGGACAGGGTGCGGGAGTCAAAGGGTTAAAGGACAAGGTGCGGGAGTCAAAGGGTTAATTATCAGACAGGATCAGGTGACTTTTCTCCACATCGTGACCATCCCTGGACACTCACATAACAACAACACGCGGCGCTCCTGAAATTAACCACCCTGCTGTGTGGTGTGGACGTCCAGCTGTGACTAATTCATTGGCCAACGTAACGCCAACACCCTGATTAACCCTTTGACTCCCGTGCCCTGTCCACCACCATCCTGCAGAAAGTTGTTAGTAGATAGGATCATCATCATCATCATCAAGTGCCCTGCCACATGGCGTTGGTGATCATGGCCCTCCATATATGTACATCTATCCCTTGTTGCCGCAAGCACATCTTCCATCTTCTCTGTCCTCAGCCACTCTGCAAGTCCGTCCAATATTTTTTGCCCGAGTCTGCC
>JAPXFY010000013.1:31465222-31475222 GCA_030674185.1 Monoplex corrugatus
ATATATATATATATGTATAGTTTTATATGTATATTTAGTTATACATATATAGTTTTATATCTATATCTATCTCTCTCTATATGTATCATACATATTTATATGTATATATATATATATATATATATATATATATATATTGAGAGAGAGAGAGAGAGGGAGGGAGAGAGAGAGAGAGAGAGAGAGAGAGAGAGAGAGAGAGAGAGAGAGAGAGAGAGAGAGAGAGAGTTATATACATAAACAAGTATTCTTCATATAGAGTCTAATGGTAGAGCTATGATCTCCGCGAAGGACGCGGGCAGCGTCAATAGAGAGTGAGGGTTGATGGCTTGGTTGGCTTAGTGACTGGTGTTTAGTTAGGAGTTAATGGGTAGATGGATGACAGGGAGGGATTGATGACGGTGTCTGTGATACGACTGAGGAGTGTGGTATGGGTTGGTGGTTGGTTGAGTGGGTGGGTGACTCTCTGTGTGTGTGTGTGTGTGTGTGTGTGTGTGTGTGTGTGTGTGTGTGTGTGTGTGTGTGTGTGTGTGTGTGTGTGTGTTTATGTGTGTGTGTATGTGTGTGTGTGTGTGTGTGTCTTTATGTGTGGGTGGGAGGTGAGAGTTGGTAAGTGAGTGAGCACGAGTGAGTGTGTGTGTGAATATGAGAATGCCTGTGTGTGTCAATATCAATGAGTGCAAGTGTGCGTGAGTGTGAGTGGTGTGTGTCAATATCAATGAGTGCAAGTGTGCGTGAGTGTGAATGTTTGGCTCTGTGTGTGTGTGTGTGTGTGTGTGTGTGTTGTGTGTGTGTGTGTGTGTGTGTGTGTGTGTGTGTCTGTGTAATTGTCTGTGAGTGAGTGTGGGTGTGTGAATGCCTCTGTATGCGTGTGTGTGTGCACGCGCGCACGTGTGTATGTATTTGACAGAGATAAAGGGTAAGTGTGTGAGAGAGAGAAAAAAGAGAGCAAGTGTGTGTGTGTGTGCGTGCGTATGTGTGTGTGTGTTGGGAGGTGGGTGGATGGGTGTGTCTGTGGATGTGATTGCGTCTGTCTGTCTGTGTGTGTGTGTGTGTGTCAGCGTTTAAGAGAGAGAGAGAGAGAGGGGAGAGAGAGAAGAGAGAGAGAGAGAGCGGAGTGAGAGACAGACAGACAGACAGACAGAGACAGACAAAGACAGACAGAGAGAGGCACAGGATAGTCGGAAGCGAATTGGTACGGATCACCGGTCTTTTTCAATATAGCTGTCTGGTCATTTCTGTTGATAGGGAGCCGTGTACTTACTGTCTAGTCAGAGTGACACTACATCACAATACTCCTACTATAGACTGTCCGGCTGTCCACTTAACGCTTGGTACAAGGGCTGTAAACTTTGTCCATAACCGGGCTAACGAGCTTCGTCGTCCCGTCGTCATTCAGTCAGCCAGAAATCGGCTTACACAAATCCATGACATAACTTCAGCCAGCGACTCTGTGAATATATAAAAGCGTGCAGCCATGTTCGAATTCCTGTTTATTTCTTGTCCTCTAACCCATTTTTTTTTTATGTCTGTTTGTCTGTCTTTCTCTCTCTCTCTCTCTCTCTCTCTCTCTCTCTCTCTCTCTCTCTCTCTCTCTCTCTCTCTCTCTCTCTTTCAGCCTGTCTCTGTCTCTGATTCATTCTGTGTGTGTGTGTGTGTGTGTGTGTGTGTGTGTGTGTGTGTGTGTGTGTGTGTGTGTGTGTGTGTGTGTGTGTGTGTGTGTGTGTGTGTCTTCTCTCTCTCTCTTTCTTCCTCTCTCTGTCTCTGATTCATTCTCTCTGTCTCTGTCTCTCTGTCTCTGTGTCTCTGTGTGTATGTGTGTCTATCTGTCTGTCTCTGTCTTCTCTCTCTCTCTTTCTTCCTCTCTCTGTCTCTGATTCATTCTCTCTGTCTCTGTCTCTCTGTCTCTGTGTCTCTGTGTGTGTGTGTGTCTATCTGTCTGTCTCTGTCTTCTCTCTCTCTCTTTCTTCCTCTCTCTGTCTCTGATTCATTCTCTCTGTCTCTGTCTCTCTGTCTCTGTATGTCTGTGTGTATGTGTGTCTGTCTGTCTGTCTCTGTCTTCTCTCTCTCTCTTTCTTCCTCTCTCTGTCTCTGATTCATTCTCTCTGTCTCTGTCTCTCTGTCTCTGTATGTCTGTGTGTATGTGTGTCTATCTGTCTGTCTCTGTCTTCTCTCTCTCTCTTTCAGCTCCTCCCCTTTCTCTCCAGCCCTTCATCTACTTTTTGCTCTTTGTCTCTCTCTGGCTCAGTCTCTCTCTCTGTCTCTTTGCCCCCCCCCCTCTCTCTCTCTTTGTTTTTCTTTCTCATTCTATCTCTTCCTCTCTCCGCCTCCCTCTCTCTATTTCTGTCTAACTCTGTCTCTGTCTCTGTCTGTCTCTGTCCCTCTATCTATGTCTGTCTCTGTCTGTCTGTCTCTGTCTCTGTCCCTCTGTCTATGTCTGTCTATGTCTGTCTCTGTCTCTGTCTCTCTGTCTGTCTGTCTGTCTCTCTCTCTCTCTCTCTCTCTCTCTCTCTCTCTCTCTCTCTCTGTGTGTGTGTGGTGCGTGTGTGAGTCCATGCATGCGTGTGTTTATCCTCTTATCTGGGCCATAACTAATGTGATGTTGAGTATTAACTGTGATCAGACACTGGCTATATGGCGCCATCAACACAAGCAGCCAGACAATACTATGGAAAAACCTGACTGTCCCGACCATTTTGTGTTAGACTGCCGGTTCATTACCTCTGTCTGTCTGTCTGTCTGTCTGTCTGTCTGTCTGTGTGCCTGCCTGCCTGCCTGCCTACCTGCCTGTCTGTCTTTGTTCTGTCTCTGTCGCAGGACTGTCTGTTGCCTCTGTCTGTCAGTGTTTCTGCTTTTCTAGTCTCATCGTTTGCGGCTGTCTGTCTATCTGTCCCTGTTGTTTCTTTCGCAAAACTGCCTGTTATCTCTGTTTGTCTGTGTTTCTCTGTCTCTGTTCCTTTGTCTCTCTCTCTCTGAATCTCTCTGTCTCTGCTTCACCCTCTCCCTCTCTCTCTATCTGTCTCCCTCTCTCTCTTTGTCTCTCTACCTTTCTCTCTGTCTGTCTGTCTGTCTCTGCACCTCACACACACACATACGCACACGCACACGTACGCGCGCGCGCACACATACCACACACACTAATTCACGGTCTCTCTCTCTCTCTCTCTCTCTCTCTTTCTTTCTTTCTCTCTCTCTCACACACACACACAAGCATACACACTCTCTATGTCTTCCTCTCTTCTCTTCTCTCTTTCTCTTCTTTCTCTTCTCTCCATCTTCCTCTCTCTTTCTCTTCTCTTCTTTCTCTCTTTCTCTTCTCTCTCTTCTCTCTCTTCTCTTTCTCTCTTCTCTCTCTCTTCTCTCTCTCTTCTCTCTCCTCTCTCTCTCTCTCTCTGTCTCTCTGTCTCTCTCACACAAACTACAATAATCTTTTCCCACACGCCCATATTAATCCCCTCATCCTGTCATATTCTGTCCTCCACTTACCCATTAACTACCAACAAAACACAATCCACTAAGCTGCCCAGACATCAGCCATTAACTTTTGACGCTGACAGTCTGCCATACCGTTTTCCGGAACTAGAGCTCTGCCAGTATGGGAGACTTTGTGATTCCACAGTGGTTAATAAGCTGGATGGGTTAAAACATGTTTGACTTCACGAAGTTGTACATTTCTGTATTTTGTTGTTGTTGACAGTTTGGGGTCTGACATTAGAATTTGATTCCTTGAACTCCAGCAAAAGAAACAGCTAACACGCGTAAGTATATTTCATAACATGCACACATCGTTCAGTTTGTAAACAAGGTAACTGATGACTGGGTCTGAATGAGTCATGCAACGCATGGACTGCCCCCCTCCTCTCCTCCCCCTACCTCTTTGCTTGTTGAAATGACTACCGAGTGGCGTTGGGAGCTTGGGAGGTGACTGTCATGAGAGTGGCGAGGCACTGATGCTGGTGCTCCGGCTCCCATCTGCACCTTCGTGGAGTTTCTTGTTAACACAACATGCACACAGCACCCGGCAAACAAAAAACAACTCGTTAGTGTTCAAATCCTGTGACAAATTACACATGTTGGCTGAGTATATTTCAAACACAGATGTTGACACATTAAAGGAGAGAACAAAATAGATGCAAAAGGCAAGATAATCTAATTTTCGGCCGCTAAAATCTGTTCAATCCACATGTCACGGCATATAAATATTTATGTTTTTAATTCTTCTGTTCATAGTGAACTTCCAGATGGCCTATTAGCTCAGAGAGGTTTAAATGTTATCCTCTCATTTCGCCTGGCACATTGCTTTATCTCTCATTTTGACATTTATTTTCTGCATGATTTATTTAGGGGTATTGAAAGCAACAGGCTTAATTAAAAGATACAGCTAGTAAGCCGTATGTCAATTTATTACATATGTTACTTTCATTCTTCAGCTTTTGTAAATTATGTCATTAGTTATGACGTTGTTGTGCTTCTGGCTTCTTGTTTTTGTTTGTACAGAAAATAAAAATTCAACAGCAGGTTTGGTTAGCTTGTCCCAGAACCTCTCTCTCTGTCTGTCTGTCTGTCTGTCTGTCTGTCTGTCTGTGTGTGTGTGTGTCTCCTGTCTGTCTGTCTGTCTCTCTATCTCTCTGTCTCTGTGTCTTTGTGTGTCTGTCTTTGTTTCTCTATCTATCTATCTATTTGTCTGTCTGTCTATCTCTCTACCTATCTATCTATGTATGTATGTATCTATGTATGTATGTATCTATCTATCTATCTATCTATGTATGTATGTATGTATGTATCTATCTATCTATCTATGTATCTATCTATCTATCTATCTATGTATCTATCTATGTATCTGTCTATCTATCTATCTATCTATCTGTCTGTCTATCTATCTATCTATCTATCTATCTATGTATCTATCTATCTATCTATCTATGTATCTATCTATCTATGTATCTATCTATCTATCTATCTATCTATGTATCTGTCTATCTATCTATCTATCTATCTGTCTGTCTATCTATCTATCTATCTATCTATCTATGTATCTATCTATCTATCTATGTATCTATCTATCTATGTATCTATCTATCTATCTATCTATCTATGTATCTATCTATCTATCTATCTATCTATGTATGTATCTATCTATCTATCTATGTATCTATGTATCTATGTATCTATGTATCTATGTATCTATGTATCTATGTATCTGTCTATCTATCTATCTATCTATCTATCTATCTATCTATCTATCTATCTATCCGTCTCCCTCTCTCCCCCCCTTCGTCGAAAGCAAGCAATATGTGGTACAGCATCTCCACCATCGACCCTCATCCACAGTCGTGTAATATTGCTAGGAGCGGAAAGACGTTTACTGGAAGAACGAACAAACCGCTAGACATTACTATTGTCCATACTACACATGTTCTGTCAGTTCCGTCCATCATTAGCGTTCGTTCTGATTTCCTGAGTGTACATGTATGCTTCAGAGCGTGAGGACTTTTGTTCGTCGCTTTCATACCTGTGACAGGTGTGTTTCTGGGCTGTGCCAGGTGAATTATTCACTGGTGTCCATAGTATGATTGCCATGTGTCATCACAACCCTTGTTGACTTTCTGAGAGCTCTGGGGGAGGGAGGTAAGTGAGTGAGTGAGTAAGTAAGAAAGAGTAAGTTAGTTAAGCGGGCCCCAGTAGCTCAGTTGGTTTGAGCGTCGGATTCACATGTTAATGGTCGAATCCCGGGGTGCGCTACATTAAAACTGGCCTTCTCACCGTCCCATCTTAACATCATTGTTGTTCTGGTGGTGTTAGTATAGGATTAGGTAAGTCCACCCCTCCTCGACTTCCCTGGGATGGTCATCACCGTCGGCCATATCACCTGAGGTGGGTGTCGACGTAAAAACTGAATCATTCCTCTGTATGTTGTATGTTGTCAGATGTCTAAAAAGTTCATCTTATGTGTAAAGTATCTCTTTTTAAAATATTGTTTGTTGAGGTCTGTTCAGTGTTTAAAAATGAATAGAAAAAGGTGAGAAAAAAAACCTGAACCAAACCAAGTAAGCAAGCAAGCAAGTAAGTAAGTAAATAAGTAAGTAAGTAAGTAAGTAAGTAAGTAAGTAAAAAAAAAAGTGGGAGATTTCGGGTTATCGATCCCCGTACCTCTCGCATGCTAAGCGAGCGCTCAACCATTTGAGCTACATCTCCGTCTAGGGGACGATTAACCCTTTGACTCCCACACCCTGTCCGCCAGCATCCTGCATTGGCAACCATGCTAACAAAGCAAAACTTAACCCTTTGACTCCCTCACCCTATCCGCCAGCTTCCTGCGTTTGACTCCCTCTGCCTATCCATCAGCTTCTGCAAGAAGCTGGTGGATAGGATGAGGGAGTCAAAGGGTAAGATTTTTGCAATTGGTGGATAGGATTCAGGAGTCAAAGGGTTAACTCCTTTTTCTTCTTCCTCGTGGCAGTGAGAGGGTGAAGAAGTGAAGGGGTAAAAGTATGAAGAGTCGTCTGGTCTGGCTGATAATGGGTTTTGTTCCATCTTGATGCCCTGGCCCTATTGTCGTGGTGGGTTTCTGTGTGTACAGAAAGACAGCGACGGATGCAGTAGACAAGTGGGTAAGATGTAGAGCTTCCCGTCTGAAGGTACAGACCTGATTCTCTCTGGGTACCTCTCGCCTGTAGATAAAAGGGTGGTGATACTTTTTAAAATCCCGATCTCTGTTCTACAAAGTTACTTTATTTTGTTAATTGATTTTTTTCATTTTTATTATTTATTTATTTATTTATTTATTTATTTGTTTGTTTATTTATTTATTCATTTATTTATTTATCTATTTATTTTTGATTTCACCCCTTGACTACCACACCTTCTCTACCAGCATCCTGCATTGCCAACCATGCTAGCAAATCAAAAAACTTAACCCTTTGATTCCTTCACCCTGTCCACTAGCTTCCTACAGGAAGCTGGTGGATAGTGTGAGGGAGTCAAAAGGTTAAGGGTTTTTTGCAGTTGGTGGATAGTGTGAGGCAGTCAAAGGGTTAACATCGTTTACAATTGGGAGTGAGATACTCGATAGGTACGCACGGTATTCACTTAACCGAGATGAGCACTGGTCAGCTCCCTTAGTCCTGATGTGGCTGTAGTGGTCGGCTGGGCTATAAGCAATAGTTTTGAACTGGTCAGCTCCCACCCACCCACGCCCCACCCCACCCCACCCCACCAACACTACTATTATCTTGTAGTATGGGGATGAAAATAGAACATCATTATCACTCTCTTCTGAGATCATGATCGTCATTATCGCCACCAATTTTCTGTCACGTTCTCAGTCTGTACCCCCATACCACAAGACTCGGATCGTTATAGTCGTGGCTTGGCGTGACGTCTACGCGAAGGAAGTTCAATTATTATCACGTACTCTGCTCGCTCCTTTTGCAGGACTGAACTTTTCAACCTCTCAACTTGCCAGACAAGTCAGGAAATGGTATGAAGATGGCGCTAAGGTCCTCTGACGAGTACATGACAGACGTGGCGATTGTCATTACTGGTGTAGATTTTTGTGATGCGATTTTGTCATCTTGGGTCACAATCTTCTGGTTCGAGTGTTGTCTCTACGGACATGAACTTTTCAACCTCTACCTATTTAAAAAAAAGAAACTACTATTGTCGTTGTGAAGGTGTGAATGTTTATGGGGTGCTTTGATCGTATATCTCTGATCAGCTGAAGGTGTCAAGGTTTTTTATGGGTGTTTTGCCTGTTTACGACTGATTAGCTGGACAAGGACTAACATTGTCGTTATGAAGGTGATATGTTTTGTTGTTGTTGTTGATGTTTTGTTGTTGTTATTGTTGTTGTTTTGTGTGGGTATTTTGACTGTCTACCTCTAACCAGCTAGACAAAGACTAACCTTTGTCGTTGTGAAAGTGTCAAGGTTTTAATGGGTGCTTTGACTATATAACTCGGATTAACTGAAGGAGGACTAACTATTTGTCTTTGTGAATTACCAAAGGAAATAAGAGGGAAGCAGGGAGAATTTTAAATATCAACTAAGTAACATAACTCTTGAGAGTCACGGAGTTATCTCCCATGTAGAATTTCTCAAACCCAACACAGTTTGCGCTACCCATGTATGAATGTTCTGAGATTACCACTTTATGCTTTGTGGCTGCGTCTATGCTAGCTGAATGGGTAGCGCAAACTGTGTTGGGTTTGAGAAATTCTACATGGGAGATAACTCTGTGACTCTCAAGAGTTATGTTACTTAGTTGGTCTTTGAGAATGTCAAGGTTTTGTGGGTGCATTGACCCTCAAGTTCGAGGAAGACCCCCAAAAGCTGTCTGTGAAACGGCTGTAGGAACCAGTGCTTGAAACAGACTAGAGAGAAAGTGTCATCTCACTACGACAAAATCGCTTCTCTCGGGCTTGACAGCTGGACTTCCAACGGTACTGGAAATCCCTCACCAATTGGATGCTAGCTACGTAGGCTGCAGTCATCTTTGTAGAAGGAACATGACTTGGATTTTGCCAAAGAAACAGGTAGTCATCAGTAGGTACCAAGGATTGTTATAGAACCTGCGGCCTGCCCAAAGGTCAATTCCACGACCCTGGTGTTGTCAGTATGGATAGCGAACAGGCCACTTTTGATGTCGTGAGCTGAGCTAAGTTTGAAGTGGAGATATCGTATCTTGAATACATGGCTGTATCCTTTGAACCAGCCAAGCCGCTATGAATTGTTGGACCTGCGCCGGTTGTTCCCAGACGACCGTCCATCCAAATACTAACGTATTTGGGATTTTGTTTGTTTGTTTATTTTTGTTTAATGTTGTTCCCAGACGACCGTCCATCCAAATACTAACGTATTTGGGATTTTGTTTGTCGCTGCCGCCAAGGTTTATAGCATTATCGCGACGGGTTTGGGTGTGCACAGCTTAGCAGGTTCGCTGTTTGGATGTTATTAGTGTTTTAAATTTTTCAAGAGTTGGAGCTCTCATGATGTTTTCTTCTAGATGGCCATATCTACTGTCGCGCTACTTAACATCGGCGACATGGCTGCAGTATGTGTTCGGCTGTCTGGTCTGATTGACAGTAGGAGTAGGATGGTGAACGCGTCAGTTTGAACTTGCCGTTCATGTAGGTGTTCAGCCGGTCGTGGCCAGTATGTCTATTCTTCACAACGACTTGCTGCTGCCCTCTGGACAGAAGGTGGTAGTTGTTCCTTTCTGTCTGTGGATTAAAGAAGTGATCTGATGATGCTCCTGTTCTCGCTGAAGCTGACGTTGTCTACTTGGCTATCTTGGGCTCCTCTTGTTGCCAGCTCCCTGGCTGTATCTAATAACTGGACGAGAACCGTAGCCTTGAACTGGGTATGGCCGTGTCATTTACTTTTGGATGAAGGGAAAAACAAAACAAACAATAAAAACAAACAAACTAACACCATTCCAGGGGGTCGGGTGATGCAAACCACCACAGGACAGCAAGGTTATCAAAGACAAGGCATCAAAATCAACAAAACATTAATATACAAATGTGTGTGTTGGTCTGTCTGCCTGTTCGTTTCGGCCAACGGAGTGGTGTGGCCTAGTGTTAAAAGCACCAGCGTACGACGCGAAAAAACACTAGTTCAAATCACAAAATGGGACAAGGACTTGTCTCACTTCCACTCATCGTCCTTTCTGCTAGATCTTAAGTGGTGGTCCCTGTGCTAATTTTTCGGATAAGACGATAAAAACAGAGGTCCCGTATGCAGCACTGCAGCACGCACCCAGCGCACTATAAAGATCACACGACGACGAATGAATTTGTTTCTAGCAGAATTCTATAGAAACATATGATCTTGAAGGTAACAGAAAAACTTGCACACAGAAAGAAAAAGAACACGAAATAGGTGGCGCTCGATTACGTCGACACGATCTGGTCATGCAGAGCAGACCCAGTTTCAGTGGGTAATTCCACTGTGACAAAACAAAAAATGAAGAAATAGATACAAATATAAACACAAATACAATA
>JAPXFY010000013.1:31477722-31482722 GCA_030674185.1 Monoplex corrugatus
GTCTCAACAAGCTTCCTCCCATGGCAAGGGGATGATAGGGGTTGGGGATGGAGGCCATCCGCTGACGGGCGGGGAGTCAACGTGAGACGCACATTCAAGGACGTCTGTGGAGATGTTTTGGGTGTGTGGTGGGGTGTGTGGAGAAGGATGATGAAGGGGCTGGGAAGGGGGGGTGGTGGATGATGGGAGGGAGTGTAAAGGGTGGGAGGGTGGCTCTGGTAAAGTAGGGATATTTGGTGGTGTGGTGGTGTTGGTGGTTTAGGGTGTGTTCCGTCTGCTGGCTTTTCGACCCTCAAGTTCACCCCAATGCTATCCAGCCTCTCGTTTTCATTCAGTTTATTTTATTTATTTTATTTTATTTTATTTTATTTCATTTTATTTCATTTTATTTCATTTCATTTTATTTTATTTTATTTTATTTATTTTGTGTTCCTGCATGTTGGGTGGTTGTTTCGTTGTTTGTTTTATTTGATGTCCAGAACCTGTTTGGGAAATTGAAAGGGATATTGTCGGTTGTAATCGATGGGAAGTGAATTGACAGGGTGTGTGTGTGTGTGTGTGTGTGTGTGTGTGTGTGTGTGTGTGTGTGTGTGTGTGTGTGTGTGTGTGTGTGTTTGTGGTGTGTTTGTGTGAGTGTGTTTGTGTGTGTGTGTGTGTGTGTGTGTTCGTGTGTGTGTGTGTGTGTGTGTGTGTGTGTGTGTGTGTGTGTGTGTGTGTACGTACCTCTCTCTCCTTCTGTCTTTGTCTTTCTCTGTCTCTGTCTGTCTCTGTCTCTCTCTCTGTGAAACACACACACACACACACAAACACAACGTACAGCACACAACAATCGACGCTTAACAAAATAGCAACTCTCGTTCTGAACTAACAACACACACAATACACACACACACACACAGCCAATCACTACACACACACCCCCCATCCACCACACCACTGTACCTTAACAAAACTGTCTGTCAAAACTACCACCACCGCCATAACCACCATCACCACCACCACCACCACCACAACAACAACAACAACAACAACAATAGCAAAAACAACAACAAACATTGTAGTCAGTAGTCACAACGGCAAAATTTCAGATTGATTGAGCATGTGTCAATTTTGAACGCGCACAACATTAACAAATATTATAAAGAGCTATTATGTGAGTGGCTTGATCGTCTTCTAGTTCATTCCATTTTAATCAGTGTTTTGTCTCCGGGATTGATTGCTTCCTTCGTTTGTAGTCCCTCGTGTACCTGTTTCAATCTGTCTTTCAAATAAAGAAGAAAAAATGAGATCATTATGTATCGACCAAAGGGAAATATGTGTGTGTGTGTGTGTGTGCGTGTGTGTTGTGTGCGTGTGTGTGTGGTGTGTGTGTGTGCGTATGTGTGTGTGTGTGTGATTGTGTGTGTAGTGTGGAGTTAGTGTGTTTGTGTGTTTGTGTGTGTGTATGTGTGTATGCGTGGGGTGTTTGTGTGTGTGTGTGTGTGTGTGGTGTGTGTGTGTGTGGTGTGTGTGTGTGCGTGTGTGTGTGTGTGTGTGTGTGTGTGTGTGTGTGTGCGTGTGGTGTGTATGTGTGTGTGTTTGTGTGTGTGTGTAAGTGAGTGAGTAAATTAATGTGTGTGTTTTTGTGTGTATGAGCGTGTGTGTGTGTGGTGTGTGTGTGTGCTGCTGTGTGTGTGTGTGTGTGTGTGTGTGTGTGTGTGTGTGTGTGTGTGTGTGTGTGTGTGTGTGCACGCGTGCGTGCGTGCGTGTGTACTGTTATGCAATCGTGGAATCACTTTTTGACTGAAGGCCGAAGTATGCATAATTCATGCGATGTTGAGCGCTCTGCTTGTCTGTCTGTCTGTCTGACTGTTTGTTTGACCTCTCTCTGTCTGTTCTGTCTGTCTCTGTCTCTCTGTCTCTTTTTCTCTCTCTGTTCTTGTGTGTCTGTCTGCCTCTGCCTGTATCTGTGTTGTGTGTGTGGTGTGTCTGTATCTCTCTCTCTCTCTCTTCTCTCTCTCTCTGTCTCTGTCTCTTTGTCTCTGTCTGTTTCTGTCTGTCTGTCTGTTTTTGTCTGTGTGTCTGTCTGTCTGTCTGTCTCTCTCTCTTTCTCTCTCTCTCTCTCTCCTTCTCTCCACCACTCTAGAGGTGTAAAAGTCTCACAGTAAAATACAGACGTACACACACTTAAACCCTCTCGGGTATATCCGTCAGATCTCAACTCCAGACACTATAAATTCAGTCTTTAGGAATGGCACAAGGACAGGATTTTTCCGTCTTTTCTTTGTCTATTTTTCTTAAAACAGAAAACAAAAAACACGTGAAAATAGAATAAGGACGGTATCGACGAAAAAAGAGAAATTTCAAGGACGCGTTTTTCACTGACAAAACAAGACAAAGCACAAGGACGCCTTTTTCACTGACAAAACAAGACAAAGCACAAGGACGCCTTTTTCACTGACAAAACAAGACAAAGCACAAGGACGCCTTGTTTCATTGACAAAACAAGACAAAGCACAAGGACGCCTTTTTCACTGACAAAACAAGACAAAAACAAGGACACTTTTCATTGACAAAACAAGACAAATCACAAGGACGCTTTTTCATTGACAAAACAAGACAAAGCACAAGACGCTTTTTCACTGACAAAACAAGACAAAGCACAAGGACGCTTTTTCATTGACAAAACAAGACAAAGCACAAGGACGCCTTTTTCACTGACAAAACAAGACAAAGCACAAGGACGCCTTTTTCATTGACAAAACAAGACAAATCACAAGGACGCCTTTTTCATTGACAAAAACAAGACAAATCACAAGGACGCCTAGTTCATTGACAAAACAAGACATAGCACAAGGACGCCTTTTTCATTGACAAAACAAGACAAAGCACAAGGACATGTAGTTCATTGACAAAACAAGACAAATCACAAGGACGCCTTTTTCATTGACAAAACAAGACAAATCACAAGGACGCCTTTTTCATTGACAAAACAAGACAAAGCACAAGGACGCCTTTTTCATTGACAAAACAAGACAAAGCACAAGGACGCCTTTTTCATTGACAAAACAAGACATAGCACAAGGACGCCTTTTTCACTGACAAAACAAGACATAGCACAAGGACGCCTTTTTCATTGACAAAACAAGACATAGCACAAGGACGCCTTTTTCATTGACAAAACAAGACATAGCACAAGGACGCCTTTTTCATTGACAAAACAAGACATAGCACAAGGACGCCTTTTTCACTGACAAAACAAGACAAAGCACAAGGACGCCTTTTTCATTGACAAAACAAGACACAGCACAAGGACGCCTTTTTCACTGACAAAACAAGACAAAGCACAAGGACGCCTTTTTCACTGACAAAACAAGACAAATCACAAGGACGCCTAGTTCATTGACAAAACAAGACAAATCACAAGGACGCCTTTTTCATTGACAAAACAAGACATAGCACAAGGACGCCTAGTTCATTGACAAAACAAGACATAGCACAAGGACGCCTAGTTCATTGACAAAACAAGACAAATCACAAGGACAGGTAGTTCATTGACAAAACAAGACAAATCACAAGGACAGGTAGTTCATTGACAAAACAAGACAAATCACAAGGACAGGTAGTTCATTGACAAAACAAGACAAATCACAAGGACAGGTAGTTCATTGACAAATCACAAGGACAGGTAGTTCATTGACAAAACAAGACAAATCACAAGGACAGGTAGTTCATTGACAAATCACAAGGACAGGTAGTTCATTGACAAAACAAGACAAAGCACAAGGACGCCTAGTTCATTGACAAAACAAGACAAATCACAAGGACATGTAGTTCATTGACAAAACAAGACACAGCACAAGGACACCTAGTTCATTGACAAAACAAGACACAGCACAAGGACAGGTAGTTCATTGACAAAACAAGACACAGCACAAGGACAGGTAGTTCATTGACAAAACAAGACAAATGACAAGGACAGGTAGTTCATTGACAAAACAAGACACAGCACAAGGACGCCTAGTTCACTGACAAAACAAGACACAGCACAAGGACACCTATTTCACTGACAAAACAAGACACATCACAAGGACACCTATTTCATTGACAAAACAAGACACAGCACAAGGACATCTATTTTACTGACAAAACAAGACAAAGCACAAGGACATCTATTTTACTGACAAAACAAGACAAAGCACAAGGACATCTGTTTTACTGACAAATCAAGACAAAGCACAAGGACATCTGTTTTACTGACAAAACAAGACAAAGGACAAGGACACCTATTTCATTGACAAAGCAAGACAAAGCACAAGGACATCTATTTCACTGACAAAACAAGACAAAGCAAAAGGACATCTGTTTTACTGACAAAACAAGACAAAGCACAAGGACACCTATTTCATTGACAAAACAAGACAAAGCACAAGGACGCCTATTTCATTGACAAAACAAGACAAAGCACAAGGACGCCTATTTCATTGACAAAACAAGACAAAGCACAAGGACACCTATTTCATTGACAAAACACGACAAAGCACAAGGACAGGTAGTTCATTGACAAAACAAGACAAAGCACAAGGACATCTATTTTACTGACAAAACAAGACAAAGCACAAGGACATCTATTTTACTGACAAAACAAGACAAAGCACAAGGACATCTGTTTCACTGACAAAACAAGACAAAGCACAAGGACAGGTAGTTCATCGACGAAACAAGACAAAGCACAAGGACACCTATTTCATCGACGAAACAAGACAAAGCACAAGGACAGGTAGTTCATTGACAAAACAAGACAAAGCACAAGGACACCTATTTTACTGACAAAACAAGACAAAGCACAAGGACACCTATTTCATCGACGAAACAAGACAAAGCACAAGGACAGGTAGTTCATTGACAAAACAAGACAAAGCACAAGGACAGGTAGTTCATTGACAAAACAAGCCAAAGCACAAGGACACCTATTTCACTGACAAAACTTGACGAAGCACAAGGACACCCTTTCCACTGAC
>JAPXFY010000013.1:31487722-31490222 GCA_030674185.1 Monoplex corrugatus
GCTGTATATTCACGAGTACCCTAGGTATGTTGACTACTGATCGCGTTAATTACTGACATCCGCCCCAAAAGAAGCGTCTGATTGATATATAGGATTTATTCGAAAAAAAGAGATTTTTCTTGATGTCAGTCTAAAACTGTTGCGTGGATATTTTTTTGGCTTCGCTTGTTTTGACTTAATTAATCAAAATCTATGAAAACCAAACGACGAGAAAGCATCACACACTTCTACACCGCCCAGACCTCCAAACCAGTATTGACACCCCGCAGCAGGGCAATCACAAAATGATATGAGAGCTGGCAGGCCTGTGCTCTGTGATCAATGGCAGGGACGACGTAGTCTCCTCCCTTACCTATAGAGACTACACAGTGCCTGTTGGTCGATAAGGGGAGAGCATCCTGCTGTGTGCATTGTTTATGGTGTGTTATGAAATAACCTAGTCCTGTACGTGTACGTGTACGTGCGTTTAGTCTTCGCGGGGCAACTGTTTCGCGGATGAACAGGTTACGTGCACTTTGTGTGGCTTTCTGAATGGTGGTGTTTGCTGAGTGGTGGTATTTGTGAGTGTGTGTGTGTGTGTGTGTGTGTGTGTGTGTGTGTGTGTGTGTGTGGTGTGTGTGTGTGTGTGTGTTCGTGTGTGTGTGTGTGTGTGTGTGTGTTCGTGTTTGTGTGTGTGTGTGTGTTGTGTGTTGTTCTCTGTTTGTGTGTGTATGTGTGTGTGTATGCGTGTGTGTGTGTGTTTGCGCGTGCTTGTGTGTGTATGTGTGTTCGTGTGTGTGTGTGTGTGTGTGTGTGTGTGTGTGTGTGTGTGTGTGTGTGTGTGTGTTGTGTGTGTGTGTAGTGTACGTGATGTATGTATGCGTGTGTGTATGTGCGTGTGTTCGTGTGTGTGTGTGTATGGTGTGTGTGTGTGGTGGTGTATCGTGGCGGGTGTATGTGTGTGTGTGTGTTGTGTGTGTGTGTGGTGTGTGTGTGTGTGGTGGTGTGGTGTGTGTGTGTGTTGGTGTGTGTGTGTGTGTGTGTGTGTGTGTGTTGTGTGTAAATGTCGACAGTGGCGTAAGCTAAGTACGACCTCAAGTCAAGACTAGCAAGAGCGTAGGGTACATATGTTCAGACAGGCTACAGGGCTCATGCCGTGATCATACATACAGCGTTATCTTATCTATCGCATGGCATCTGTGGCCTCGGTACATCATGGAACGGTTATTCTGAGCGCGGAAACGCCATTTTGAAAAACTGAAACTGAAAGTGAACCTGAAAAGGTGGGATGACTGTGTCAATGACCGCGCTTGTCGGAGACCAGAAGAGGTGAAAAGTGGAGCGAGGAGATGTGAGGATCAATGGCATCAGACATCCACGAGAAAGAAGGCATGATACAATGCAGGACTTGTACCTTTAACCGCCCCCTCCCCCTCCCCACTTCCTCCCTCCAAGTGCGTAGTTCCATGATCTCTCGAGATCAGTGGATGTTGTTTAACCCTTTGAATCCCGCACCCTATCCACCAACTGCAAAAAACTTTACCAACCCTTTGATTCCTTCACCCCATCCACCAGCTTCCTGCAGGAAGCTGGTGGATAGGGTGAGGGAGTTAAAGAGTTCAGTTTTTTGCTTTACTAGCATGGTTGACAATGCGGAAGGCTGGTGGACATGGTACGGGAGTCAAAGGGTTAATTTGATTTGGTACCTTAATACTGGTTTTCGTTTCAGTTTCTCAAGATGACGTCTCCGCGCTCGGAATAAATTCCATATGCACTAACATCACAGGTGTCATTTGATGGAGAAGATCCAGAATGATCATGGCAAAAACCTTGAGCCTGCATAAAAAGTTATGAGCTGATCAGATCCTGAGATTGTACCTAGCTTATGGTTTTGTGTCTTACACTAGTATTGTATCAGTCTATCATTGGAACAATCTTGGTTACAATGAACTGACGTGTGTATCTCAGGCTCAAGGATTCTGCCAGATAACTCCTGGAGGATTTGGGTGGAGCGTATATGGAACCGTCCGAGTGAGGTGAATCCCTCTTAAATAAACTTTACTCTTTATAGCCAGTTATGATAACAACAGTAATAATATTTATAAGGTGCCGAAACTTGATTAAAGAATCAAACCAAGGCGCGCAACTGTCATCATTCACCAAAGCGATCGCCCAACATGACCAACACACCAGGGCACAAAGGACACAAAGCACACACAAACTGGGAGGGGAAAAATAGGAGGGGAGTGGAGCGTGTGACCTCTGACCCAAGTCGTCATCCTCCCCCTGTCTGTCTCATAATTATACAAGATACTGAGCTAGGGTGCGCTTAAGCCTGTTAGACGAGTGACCCTTGACGCAGCAAGCTTTCATCCTGTCTGTCATACACTTACATACACACACGCAACTGCGCGCGCGTGTACACACACACACACACACACACACACACACACACGCATACACACACACTTACACACACACACACACACACACGCGCGCGCGCGCAAGCGCACACACAGGT
>JAPXFY010000013.1:31495222-31500222 GCA_030674185.1 Monoplex corrugatus
GAAGCACGTTCGCCTCCAGAATCAGTCTTGTATCCCACATAAAGACCCATACCAAGTGATAAAGGATCAGAATGTTTAACCATTCGTCAGATCAACTGAAAGTCCATAAAACGTGTCCTTCTTCCTTCGCCTTCTTCTCTCTCTTCTATATTCTCTCTCTCTCTCTCTCTCTCTCTCTCTCTCTCTCTCTCTCTCTCTCTCTCTCTCTCTCTCTCTCTCTCTCTCTCTCTTCTTTCTTCTTTTTAACAGCTGTGCTGTTTCGAAGCCCAAGACCATGCATGTGATTTTTTTTCGACCACCCAAAGTTCTTTTCAGATGAGCGCTTCACTCTGCAGATTTTTATTGTTCATGTCTTTATTTCTCGTTCTCTCGAGTCATCCATCATGTAGTCACAGGGGAACTGTGCAGCCTTCTACGTATTTTTTCCATCAAAAACAAACAAACAAACAAATAAACACACACACACACACACACACACACACACACACACACACACACACACACACACACGCACGCACGCACGCACGCACTCACATTTAAATGTGCTTAACGTTTTCAACCTTGAACTAAAACTTCCAAACAACGCCACCACCACCACCACCACCACACCACCACCACACCCACCACCCCCACCACTCATGGGACGGTGCGGTACTCAAGGGGGTAAAAGCCGGACTTCCAACTGCTGGAAGGTCGTGAGTTCTAATTCTACCGACCCACCACCTGGTGGATGAAGGGTGTTGAATTTTGTCCGATCTCCTTGATCAATATGTGTGCAGACCTGCCAGTGTTTAAATCCCCTTCATGTGTAGATGCACGAAGGATTTCAAATATGCACAGTGAAGATCCTGTAGGCCATGCTAGTTTTCCGATGGATTATGGACACGTGAAAACATCCATCATGCAAGCCCATCGCCCCTCCACCCATCCACCCTTCTTCAAACGAAGTGTATAATACACATACAAAAATAATAATAATGATGAAATAGAAACGGACAAAAAAGCTGAATTTATCTGAGTTTTAAACCTCGAAATAAAACAACAACAAACAAACAACAAAAACCGAAGACCCAACAATGAGCTTTTGAAATACATCATTTCTTTTCCAGATGTAGCATTTTAACCTTTCTCGGGCTTTCAGGTGAGACTGATATCGTACAGGGACATCAGCTGACACATATTTCCGGCCGTTTATTATTTTCAAGGTAAAAAATGAAGAGAGAGAAATAGCTCATCTTGTCAGATCAGTGGATGATAACCGGAAAGAGAATGATGCGCACGCGTGCGTTGGCATCCCTGTTCAAAGAGTTGGCGTGCCGTCACGGGGTTCATAGTGTCATTTCCTGTCAACTGATTATTCCCAATTGTTTTGTGTTGTTTCCGTTTTTAGACATTTATTCATAGAGATGTTTTCTTACTCTTTCATGCGTCTTCCTGTTTTTCTTTTCTAATTTTTTTTAACTTATTTTCTTGTTTCTTCTGTTTTCTCTCTCGCGCTCATTTTACCTTAGATTTTAATCTCTCGGGGATGTTATTCTGATACGCATCCGCTCTCTCTCTCTCTCTCTCTCTCTCTCTCTCTCTCTCTCTCTCTCTCTGTCTGTCTCGCTCTCTCCTCACCCTCCCTCTCTCTCTCTCTGCCTGCACAGTGTGTACAAAACATTTGTTTAATAAAACACAAATTTGATGATAAAGATGCAACGCTTAAACACTCTCCATCGAATTTGAATGAGTTACGACCCATATTCACAAAAATCATCGAAACATTATAGCACATTGCGCATTTTACATATTAAAATCAGATAAAAGTACACCTTTCTACAGTTCATGATGATACCAAACATGAATGACTGGAGCATTAAGATGGACAATGAAGAAGCCAAATTTTTCATGTTGCTGGCTGGGATTAAACACGAGACGTCAGATCTTGAGTCCATGGCTGCTAGCCAAAGAGCTAGCCAGTCCACGTGAGGGACAAAAAGCAAAACCCTCAGTCCAGCAGAAAATTTGCATGGACTGATCACGTTTGGACAGAGAGTGCGTGGATCGTCGGTTGTGTGGGTCGGTGTGGTCACTGTGTCAGTGTTTGTTTAATTGTTTGTTTAATCGAAGAATCGAGAATGCTGGACTGAAAGAAAGCCAGTCCTTTTTTAAGGATATTACTTACTCACTCTCTCTCTCATCATCATTTCTCTCTCTCTCTCTCTCTCTCTCTCTCTCTCTCTCTCTCTCTCTCTCTCTGTCACACACACACATACACACACACAACAACCACACACACACACATACACACACACACACCACACACACACACACACACACACACACACACACGCACACACACACACATACACACACACACATACACACGCACACACACACGCACATACACACACACACACACACACTTATAGTGAAAAGACGTTAAATTAAAGAACGAACAGACACACACACACACGCACGCATGCACGTACACACGCACCCACACACACATAAACAGAAAACACACACAAAGAACACACAAAGAACACACACACACATACATACACATACACAAACTACAACAACAACAACACACACACACATACAAACAACACACATACACATTCACACACCCAAACAACAACATGCACGCACGCACGCACATGCACACACACACACACACCAGAGAGAGAGAGAGAGAGATGCACACCACGGTGTGAGTGCAAAAATGTTTATTAACACTCCGAAGAAGAAAAGGTGTAAGGTGTAAATTACAATTTAACGGTCATGCGAAATGAGTTATGTTTCCCAACTGTCTGTGATGTGTCTTAGTTATGCAGAGTTGTCTCCTGCAGCTCAACGAACGGAATTTCCCTGTCAGGGAAATATTCTGATCTGTTATTTTTGTCTTGAATCCGGTGATTTTTTTTTTTTTATTCCCCTTGTTGTTGGCCGAAAATTTACCGAAATTGGCCGAAAATTTACGCCTATCTTATTTCGTTGATTGAATACGTACGCATTGTCGTTCTGAATCTATTTATGTGTGTTTCGTGTCATCTAATTGGTTTGGTTTGGTTTGGTTTGGTTTGGTTTGGTTTGGTCTGGTTTGGTTTGGTTTGGTTTGGTTTGGTTTGGTTTGGTTTGGTTTGGTTTGGTTTGGTTTGGTTTGGTTTGGTTTGGTTAGGCTTACTGGCTGACTGGTTTCATTTAGCAAATTAGTCTGCTGGTTGGCTGCTGATTGAGCATCAAGTGGCTAATTAGCTGGTCAGGTCAGCTGATCGGTTGTCTGGTTGGTTGGTTGTTTAGCTGGTTAGCTGGCCGGTTAACTGGTTGATTGGTCAATTGGATGGTTGTTTGTTTTGTTTCGTTGGTTGATTGGTTGGTTGATAAGTTGTTGACTGTTTGGCTGTTTAGTTTGCTTGTTGGTTGCTTAACCCTTTGACTCCCGCATACTATCCTCCAATTGCAAAACACTTAACCCTTCGACTCCCTTACTATATCCAGCAGCCTCCTGTAGGAAGCTGGTGGATAAGGTAAGGGAGTCGGAGGGTTAAATGTTTGCTTTGCTATCATGGCTGATAATGCAGGAAGCTGGAGGACGGGGTGCGGGAGTGAAAGGGTTAATTGGTTGGCCGTCTGGTTGGTCGATTGATTGGCAAGTTAGTTGTACGGTTGGCTGGTTGTTCGGTTGACTGGCTGGCTCGTCAGCCGACCTGACTGACTTGTTGATTGGTTGGTCAGCTTGCTGGCTGGTTGACTCTATGGCAGCTATCGACCTGGGTTGACTGGTTGATGGTTGATAGTTGTTTGGGTTTCCTGGTTGGCTGGTTGATTGTTGCTGGCTAATTGGTTCCCTGGATGGCTGTTTGACTGATTGGTGTGTTGGCTGCTGGCTGTTGTTGTTGGCTCTGTTGAGTTTTTATTGGAGCAGCTGGCTCGGCAGACAGACAGACAGACAGACAGACAGACAGACAGACAGATACGATGGCATTAACTCTGATGGTGATGGCAACGTAAGCCAGATTAACCCTTTCAATCCTGCACGCTGTCCGCCAGCTGCAAAAAAAAACAAAAACAAAAAAACTTAATCCTTTCACACCCTCACCCTATCCAAGAGTGAGGGAGTGAAAGGGTCGCAGGAAGCTAGTGGATAGGGTGAGGGAGTAAAAGGGTTAAGTGTTTGGTTTGCTCTTATGGCTGACAATTGCGGGATGCTGTCGGACAGAGTAAGGGGGTCAAAGAGTTAATGCCAACAGCTTGCAGACAAGCAAGCAGCTGATAACGTTTGACGTTTTGTTTTGTTTTCGCTTGTGTCTTATTTGCTTTTTTAACACATCAAAACGTGAGATATATTAGACAATGAATTAACCGAGCTCTTACGGGTTTATGGCACGTTCGCTTTCACAGACAACAAAAAAACCCACCAACAAACAAAAACAGAAGTCGTTGTTAATTAGGAGTCCACGTATAGATAGATACGTGTAAAACGTTCATGGCCGATTCAGCTGTTACACTTTACAAGAATTGTAAAACATCATCGGATGCAACGAGGAAAAGGCGAACAATCATTCGTTGACTTTATCATACATTTCTGGGGATTAACTTTGTTTTTAATCTGATGAATTGTAAAATATATGTTAAACGGTGAGCATGGCTTTTAGTTGTTGTTTATCTTAACCTGGTTGTCGTTTTTGACGTGGTGTTAGCCCTGATGTGGCTGTAGTAGACGGCTGGGCTATAAGCAATATGAACTTGAACTCGTGTTGAGTTACATTTTATAATAATAATTAATAATTACAATATTTATATAGCGCAAAATCTTGATAAAATCAAATCTAAGCGCTGAAACACACACACACGCACGCACGCACACTCACGCACGCACGCACGCACACGCACGCACGCACGCACGCACACACACGCACCCACGCACACACACACACACACACACACACACACACACACACACGGCTATAAATGGGGAGAAAGAATAAAAACAATGGAAAATTATAGAGAGC
>JAPXFY010000013.1:31520222-31535222 GCA_030674185.1 Monoplex corrugatus
CGCACTTGCGTATCACATAAGCATAAAACACATACAACACACACAAACAGACATACACACATAGACACGCGAACACACACACACTCACACACACACACACACACACACACACACATTCTCTCTCTCTCTCTCTCTCTCTCTCTCTTACACACACACACACACACACACACACACACACACACACATACACACACACACACACACACACACACACACACACACACACACACACACACACACACACACTCGAATACATACACAAACACACACGCATATCCATATCGACATCCACACACACACACACCACGCAGAAGCAATTGCTCGGCCATATTTCTCCTTGAGAGGATCTAAGTCAGGCAGTGCATGTTTGGAATCCAGAGATACTGTCGTAGAGTTGGCAGACTCTATCACTACAGCATAATGCCAAATTTCTGACATTCACCCAACCACTGCGCTTGCAGAGACAAAATACCTCGCTCATATATAGTGTATTGTATATTTTTATCTCTTTTTCTTCACATTGGACACACCATACGAAATTGTAATGCTCAACCCGTGTGTATCTCTTAACTTACAAGACTGAATACTGTTAGTGTTTTGTCAAGGATATCTTCTTTGTTGCCGTGAGATGTTTAACGTGCTCTGAATGCGTGTTTTGCACGGTGCCTCGGTGTGTCGTATCATCCAGATTTTTTACAATTTTCAGGTTCTCAAGACGGCGTCTCCGCGTTCGGAATGAATTCCACATGTACTGAAGTCATTAATTATGCCAGGTGATGAATGTCTTTGAAAATGATTGCGGCATAAGCCTATACCAGTGCATATACCCTGGCACTGGTATGGTTATAAGTGGTGCTTCAACCAGGTGTAGATCGTCAAGATTATTACCTAAGACCATTAAGTTTGTTAAGATTTAGTGGAGGGAGTTGGACGGACAGAAAGGCAGGAGAAAAATCCATCTCGATCCGTGATTTTTACCGTGTGTTTAGTGTCCTAGACATAAGTTTTTACCGTTACAGTATTCACTGCATTTGTCACGAGAAAGTGGTAGTTCTATTGTATTTTTTTAACCCTTTGACTCCTGCACCCTGTCCACCAGCATTCTGCATTGTCAGCCATGCCAGCAAAGCAAAAACTTAACCCTTTGACTCCCTCACCCTATCCACCTGCAGGAAGCTGGTGGATAGGGTGACGGAGTCAAAGGGTTAAGTTTTTGCTGTTGGTGGACAAGGCATGGGAGTCAAAGGGTTAAATGCCAGCTGGTACGTGTGTCATTAGAAATACTGAAGATTCGTGTGTGTGTGTGTGTGGAACATATCGTCTGTTTATTCTTGCATGGTAGTATGGTTTGTCAGAAGGCAGGCGCCTGGAGTCCTGGTACCTTTGACTTCAGGTCTCTGCAGGGGTTGCCCCATCCTTAGCTCATAGCCAAAAGACTACCCTGTGAGCGCTGGAGCCAAGTCTATTTAGCTGGCTCTTATCAGCCCCGATAGCTTCGTCGTAGGACACCTAAGGTAATTTTTAGGTCTAGCATTGCCAGGTACTACCATACCCCCATCCGAATAATAACCATCGTCAGCTAGTCAAAGACAGCCTATTCCTTCAGTCTAAGCAAGTCTGGCTTATTTCGCAACTAATTTCCATATAATGAAGGCCATCCGCTATATACCACCCGCCACCGCTGGGTTAAGGATGGTCGTCTGTTAACGCCTTATCAGTATACTTAGCCGTATTGGTATACTTAGTCATATCGGTATACCTAGTCGTATCGGTATACTTAATCGTATCGGTATACTTAGTCGTATCGGTATACTTAGTCGTATCGGTATACTTTGCCGTATCGGTATACTTAATCGTATCGGTATACTTAATCGTATCGGTATACTTAGTCGTATCGGTATACTTAATCGTATCGGTATACTTAGTCGTATCGGTATACTTAGTCGTATCGGTATACTTTGCCGTATCGGTATACTTTGCCGTATCGGTATACTTAGCCGGATCGGTACACTTTGTTGTATCGGTATACTTTGCCGTATCGGTACACTTTGTCGTATCGGTATACTTAGCCGTATCGGTATACTTAATTGTATCGGTATACTTAATCGTATCGGTATACTTTGCCGTATCGGTACACTTTGTTGTATCGGTATACTTAGTCGTATCGGTATAATTAATCGTCTCGGTATACTTTGCCGTATCGGTATACTTAGTCGTATCGGTTTACTTAGTCGTATCGGTATACTTAATCGTATCGGTATACTTAGTCGTATCGGTATACTTTGCCGTATCGGTATACTTTTCCATATCGGCATACTTTGTCGTATCGGTATACTTTGCCGTATCGGTATACTTTGTCGTATCGGTATACTTTGCCGTATCGGCATACTTTGTCGTATCGGTATACTTTGCCGTATCGGCATACTTTGTCGTATCGGTATACTTTGCCGTATCGGCATACTTTGTCGTATCGGCATACTTTGCCGTATCGGTACACTTTGTCGTATCGGTATACTTTGCCATATCGGTACACTGTGTCGTATCGGTATACTTTGCCGTATCGGTACACTTTGTCGTATTGGCATACTTAGCCGTATCGGTATACTTTGTCGTATCGGTATACTTTGCCATATCGGTACACTGTGTCGTATCGGTATACTTTGCCGAATCGGTACACTTTGTCGTATTGGCATACTTTGCCGTATAGGTAAACTTAGCCGTATCGGTATACTTAGCCGTATCGGTATACTTAGCCGTATCGGTATACTTAGCCATATCGGTATACTTAGCCGTATCGGTAAACTTAGCCGTATCGGTATACTTAGCCGTATCGGTATACTTAGCCGTATAGGTAAACTTAGCCGTATCGGTATACTTAGCCGTATAGGTAAACTTCGCCGTATCGGTATACTTAGCCGTATCGGCATACTTTGCCGTATCGGCATACTTAGCCGTATCGGTATACTTAGCCGTATCGGCATGGAAGCAGGTGTTTTCCAGCCCATACATCCCTATCCCTTCCCCAGGAGCACTTAGCGCTGATATAGTGCGTTCCCTGGAACCACATGTGTGAATTCTTGACGAAAAGGGCTGGTGAAGAAGAGTGCAAACTGGATCTGTTGCATGTATTTCATCACTGTGTGTGAATGTGTGTGTGCGTGCGTGTGTGTATCTGTGTACGTATGTGTATGATGTGTGTGTGTGTGTTAGTGTGTGTGTGTTTGTGTGTGTGGTGTGTGTGTGTGTGTGTGTGTGTTGTGTGTGTGTGTGTGTTGTGTGTGTGTGTTAGTGTGTGTGTGTGTTAGTGTGTGTGTGTGTGTGTGTGTGTGTGTGTGTGTGTGTGTGATGTGTGTTGTTGAGTGTGTGTGTGTGGTGTGTGTGTGTGTGTGTGTGTGTGTGTTGTGTGTGTGTGTGTGTGTGTGTGTGTGTGTGTGTGTGTGTGTGTGTGTGTGTGTGTGTGTGTGTGTGTGTGTTGAGCTCAGTGTACACGGGTTATGGGGGTCGGGCAGTGGGTTTCAGGTGTACTGATTAATGTGTGTGTGGATGCAGTTCGATAATTGTACATAATGCACGAGCACGGGATTGTCTCCCTGTACCGACGTATGTATCGGCACGCGAGCGCACACACGTGATATTCGTACTCACACGGGCATGCACGCAGACTGGCACGTTCAATCACGTGCTGACGCAGACGTACACTACCAAGCAGACACGAACATCTACTCCATCTGTCTGTCTGTCTGTATGCCTGTCTGTCTGTCTGTCTGTCTGTCTGTATGTATGTATATATGTATGTATATATGTATGTATGTGTGTGTGTCTCTCCCTGTCTCTGTCTCTTTCTCTCTGTCTCTGTCTCTTTCTTTCTTACACACACACACACATACAGACAGACACACACACACACACACACACACACACACGAGAGAGAGAGAGAGGGAGAGAGGACAGACAGACAGACAGAGACAGAGACAGACTGAGACACAGAGAGAGAGAGACAGACAGACAGACAGAGACAGAGACAGAGAGTTTCAGACTTCAAATGGATTATTCACATAGGCCACAATCTCCAAGAAGGGAGATACAGGTAACTGTGCATTCTTACAATCATATAAACATTTACATGAACTAGGGAGTAACAGTATCGAGAGAGAAAGAAAGAATGAAAGAGAGAGAGAGAGAGAGATAAACATGCAGAGACATACAGACACAGACACAGACAGACAGGCAGACAGAGACATGCAGGCAGAGAGAGAGAGAGAGACACAGAGAGAGAGAGAGAGAGAGAGAGAGAGTCAGAAAGAGGGGGAGCAGATTCATGCAAATATCAGTTCATTATTCCTCGCCCCAGTCTAGGGCTTACCGTACATACCTAACCCTGTACAAGTTACAGAGCAGGCGGGTCAGCTTATGGGTCAAGGGACTTGGGTGGCCAATTGGCTACAACAACCCCCCACCCCCCATCCACCCACCCACCCACACACACACATGCACACATACACAGAACTGAAGTACGGGTGGAGGTTGACTGGATATAGATTTAAGCAAAGAGGTGGGGAATGGAAAATCTAACGGTTGTTCTCTATGGACATTTTCTATGTCAATATTTGGCCAGTTCCTTTTCTATTCGCCATTCGTTTGTATGGCACGCTCGTTAATTTCGTCCCCCACAAGGGCCACCAGGTCTTTTGTGTATGAAGTTTTTGTTTGTGATCTTCGGAAACTCGACTGTGAATAAAATGAAGAAGAAGAAGGAGAAGGAGAGAGAGAGAGAGAGAGAGAGAGAGAGAGAGAGAGAGAGAGAGAGAGAGAGAGAGAGAGAGGAGAGAGAGAGAGAGAGAGCGCAAAGATACACACACACGCACTCGCTCACAGACACACACTCACTCGTACACAGACACACACACACACACACTCTCACACACACACACGCGTGCGCGCGCGCTACAACACACACGCAAACACACACTCAAACTCACACACACACACATGCAGGTACACCACACACCCACACACACACACACACACGTACACCACACACACGCACACACACACACACACACTACAACACAACGACACACACACACCTAAACATACACAAAAATCACACACCACACACACACACACACACACACACACACACACACACACACACACACACACACCACACACACACACACACACACACACACACACACACACCACACCCCATCACCAAGCCATTTTAACAATCTGTACAACATTATTAGAGAACCATCCACATTTTGTACTCCTCAATGTCTATGCTATTTGAAGAAATTAAATCTAATTATGTGAAACCACAACAGTGGTAAGCGCTCATAAAACAGGGAAAACAATACGTAAATACTTATTATCAGAAGTCCCTTGGAATAATCTGTTTACACATGATGAATGTAGCACTCATTAATTTTGGTACGTGGATCTTAACCGTGTAGGTTTACCTTCCAAACTTACGCTGCAAATTTTTTTTAGGTATTTGTGGAGAGAATTAGTTACTGTTTCGGTACGATTAGTAAATTTCGCTTTATCATCATCATGTCATTATATCATCATCATCATCATCATCATCATCATCATCATCATCATCTTCTTCTTCTTCTTCTTCTTCTTCTTCTTCTTCTTCTTCTTCTTCTTCTTCTTCTTCTTCTTCTTCTTCGTGTGCACTGCCGCATGGCGTTGGCAGTTATGACCCTCTATATGAACCTATCCTTTTGTCGCTGCAAGTACTTGGTTTTCTCGCAAGGAAAAATGTCAACAACCCAGGAAGAGGGTGGTAGTGGTGGTGGTGGTGGTGGTTGTTACATGTATGGCGAAAGATAACAAACGTAAACAGTTTCTGAAAAAAAGGCTTAGCATCTTATTACCCTGTGGAATATATATCTGATAAGACAGCTTCGGCTCGCGCGGTAAATCAGCCTGTAGAATATTCATTAGAAACTGAAGATTATCAAAAGACAGGTACTTAGGGGAGGGTGAAACTAACCTGATCGCGATCCTCCTGTCTCTTTTTGTCTGTCTTTGTCTGTGTCTCTGTCTGTCTCTGTCTCCGTCTGTCTGTCTGTCTCTCTCTCTCTTTCACTCTCTCTCTTTCTCTCTTTCTGTCTCTCTCTGTCTCTCGCTCTCTCTCTGTCTCTTGCTCTCTCTCTCTCTCTCTCTCTCTCTCTCTCTCGCTCTCTCTCTCTCGCTCTCTCTCTCTCTCTCTCGCTCTCTCTCTCTCTCTCTCGCCCTCTCTCTCGCTCTAAATTTGGGTTTTGCGTGTGCTGAAGAGGATTCATCGCACTAGGACAATTCCCTATCCGCTCGACCCATATCTGCCAGGAATTATCTGGAAGACTGTCTGAACCAGTGCAAGGTCTTGAAATGTGGAGTTGAGAGAAGAGACCTATGAAACATTAAGCTGACCCCTCTAGGAATGGTGGAGACAATTTTTTGTATACATACACACACATACACACACACACACACACACACACACACACACACACTCACACACACACACATATACACATATATATACATATATGTATGTATGTATATATACACTACGCACAAAAAATTAAGGATCACTATGAGAAAACAGGTGCGTAATAAACTCAGTTCGCTACTGTTATTTATTTCTCAGTCCAGCCAAATTGTTATGAATTCTTGTTCAGCTGTAAGTGGGCGATGTTGTGTTAGTGCGAAAATTGCACGGGATTCTCTACTACTGAGCTTGGCCGCAAACGGAAAAGCGGAAACTTGCGAAAAAGGACCTTGTTTTGGACCGTTCTGCCTGAACACATTGCACAAGCCAGATGGAAAAACCATTATGCACGTGCAAGCACTGCTGTTTATGTGTGAGATGCTGTCTCTTGCTTGGCTTTATAAGAAGACATTCCACCAGTAGTAGGCCTGATCTGACAATGCCTCCACGACGAAAATTGAGCGAGTTTGAGAGGGGACGAGCTGTTGCATGGTTCCAAGATGGTGCTCCCAAGCGAGAAGTGGCCAGGCGACTTCAGGTGTCCATCTTGGTCATTGTCAGACTGATTCAACGCTTCACAGCCACCGGGAGGGTCCATGAAAGACGCAGATCTGGTCGACCGAAGAAGACAAACCCACGTGAAGATCGTCTCATTGACACCACTGTCCAAGAAAAGGTGGCCTTTGGTGGAGGTTCTGTAATGGTCTGGGGGGCCTTCAGCCTTCACCACAGAACACCCTTGTATCATGTACAGGATAACCTGAATGGCCTCCGATACCGGGATGAGATCCTTCGACCACTGGCTGTGCCTACACTACAGCAGATGGGACCGACGGCTGTCTACCAGGATGACAACGCTCGCCCCCACAGGGCAAGGGTGGTCAACGACTTCCTGCAGCAGTCTGGAGTCAACAGAATGGAGTGGCCAGCATGCAGTCCCGATCTCAACTCGATTGAGAACCTCTGGGATGAGCTGGATCGCAAAGTGAGGAGCAACCACCCCCCTCCCAGGGATGCCCAACACCTCTACCAGATGCTGCAGGCTGAGTGGCAGGCGCTTCCACAGAGGATCTTCACCAACCTGGTCAACTCGATGAGGACTCGCTGCGTCGAGTGCCAGAACAGCCATGGCGGTTACACGCATTACTGAACTTTTGGGAGCATCAGAATGCCCTGTCTTGTGATTTCAATGACTTTGGGAAATCAAATTTCGATACGTACCCACTTTGATCAAATGTACACACCAAACGATTGCTCGAAATTGAAGGCAATTGTGTATCGTTATCACTAAAGCATGGAATTAAATGTTTGCCAAACTTCAACGCATTGGCTTTCTTATTTTGAAAGTTATGAATTTTTGTGCAAGTGATCCTTAACTTTTTGTGCGTAGCTTATAATATATATATATATATATATATATATATATATATATATATATATAATATATATATATATATATATATACGATGCTGGTGTGAGCCAACGATGATTTTTCGAATTATCACTGCAGTGTGTAATTTTCGCCTATCAATGGCATCATCAGGATAATATCAATATTCTGAAAATAGAAACAAAACACCTTTTGTAAAGGAAACAGTAAACATGAAATGGGGACAAGCATAAGCGGTCAAGGAAAAGCCAAACTACAAGTTAATGGTCAGTTCCCTACGCCTATACTCATCCTTTACGTTTATACATATTCATTTATTCTGCCGCTGCATGATGGTTAGCTCAGCGTCTGAACTTTTGAATAAAGGCTGCCTGACACCATTCGGATGTAGCTATGGAAATCAAGCTTGATGGAAATAGATTTTTGCAGTTTTTCCTTGCATCTCATCAAACAGGATATATATATATATATACCCGTCTAGATGTTTGTCACGAAGAATCAATGATCTTATCTATCCTGGTGTTATGTCACATGTCAGATGTCTGTGTTATCTGTCTGTGTGTCACGTAGTTTCCTCAGGATAACACGTGCAAGAAACAAACAAACAAAAAGAAAAAAAGGAAGGAAACGAAAAGAATGGAAAAGTAAAAAAAAATAATAACAATAAAAAATGAAAAGCGGAAGGCTGGGTGATTAAGATTTCTTTTTGTCTTCATAGATTTAATATTCTGTTGCTATCTGTTTCTGTTGTCGTTGTTGTAAATGTCGTCGATGTTGGGTGGGGGTGGGGGTGGGGTGGTGATGATGATGATGATGATGATGATGATGATGATGATGATGACGACGATGATATTGTTCTTTAGCTTTTTCTTCTGTTTTTTGTTTTTTTGTTTTTGTTTTTTGCTTCTATTTCTTTTACTTACATTTCTCTTTGTTTTGGGGCGTCATCTTTCATTTAAAAAGCAAACTCTTCCTGTTTCATGCAGATTTGAAAAAGATAATCTTTCTGTGTCTAGATCTTCACCTCTTTGATTAAAGATTCAATCATTCGAACAATTTTCTTATTTGTCTTTGTTACTTGGCTTTTTCTTCCCCGTTGTTTTCTTCTTCTTCTTCAACGTCTTCTGTTGTTTTGTCTCCTCCTCCCTCTTCAAGTGGTGACTGCCTTTGTTAAAATTATATCGCAGGGAGAGAAAGCTAATATTGATGATGATATCATTCTTGTAGCGATCGCTTACCTCTCTCTTTCTCTCTTTGTCTGTCTGTTTCTGTCTGTCTTTGTCTGTCCGTTTCTGTCTGTCTACTGCAGGTCGGTTGGCTTTTGGAATAGAGATGTGGACTCAAGATCTGATATCCCCTGTTCAATCCCAGCCAACAGCATTGTTTTTGTTGTTGCTGTTTAAAGTCCAACACAATTGCGTAAAGCCACGTCAGAGCAATAGCCGTTTAAACGCACACAGAACACTTCTGTTTGATGAAAAAAAAAGAAGGAAATAAAAAGTACACATATCAATGCATTCGCCCACATAGTGTAAGGAGATGCCCGTGGCGTTGAGCACTCTGGCCAGTTTATCACACAGGGGGATTTAAAAAGCATATCTGAATACAAGTTTAAACAATAATAAGAACTCTAAGACAGATATAAAAACGGGCTTAAAATTACCTAAAATTGCTTCCGTATGTCATTTACCTAGAGCCAAAAATGCACTGAATACATGTACGTACCCTATTATCAGTCCTAAGAGAAAGTATCATCATCATCATCAGGTGCCCTGCCGCATGGCGTTGGCGATCATGGACTTCCATCTGTCTCTATCTCTTGTTGGCCCAAGCATCTCCTCCACCCTCCTTGTATTCAGCCACTCCGCAAGTCGGTCTAGCATTTTCTCCCTGGGTCTACCTGGTGCTCTCTTTCCCTCCAGCTTTCCCGTTGTGACCAGGTGCTCCAAATCCCCCTTCCTCATAAAATGGCCTATAAATGTTGCCTGTCTTTTTCCTAATCTTCCTTATGAATGAAAGAGAAAGTATGTGAAGCTTTATCGAACATACATGTATACAGATGACTGGACCAGCAAATCAAACATGACAGGAAGAAATGACAGAAAGCAAAAGGAACAGGGCAGGAAACAAAGAGAGTGAGAGAAAAGAGGAAATTTCTGGGACAGAATTTCCAGAAGGTGGGGGATACTATTTAAACTGAAAGAGCCACCGGCATCGTCATGGGGCAAGCCGGCAACATACAAAGAAATGGTCTGTTGGCTGCCCATCTTGATGCCCCAGTCATTCTGATGGTGTCAGCTTTGTGTTACATGGTTCCGTTGCTTTCCTGCTGCCCCAGTTCCTTCCATTGCAAGACCTAGCCACCGCCTTGAGTTTTTGCGTCTGCTTAATAAGGAGTTTGCCAGACAACAGATGTCTGTTCGGATGGACTGCAAGCTGTCCACGTGCGATGAATCGCTTTTGAATCAACTCTAAACTGTCTGATTGTCCGTCTGTCTGTCTGTCTCTGTCTCTGTCTCTCTATCTCTCTGTCTGTCTCTCTGTGTCTGTCTGTGTCTGTCTGTTTCTGTCTGTCTGTCTCTCTCTCTTTCTCTCTGTCTGTCTGTCTCTCTGTCTCTCTCTTTCTCTGTCTGTCTTTTTGTCTCTTTCTCTCTGTCTCTTTCTCTCCCTTTCTCTCCCTCTCTCTGTGTCTGACTCTCTGTCTCTGTCTTTCTGTCTCTCTGTTTGTCTCTCTGTCTGTCTCTCTATGTCTCTGTCTGTCTCTCTATGTCTCTGTCTCTCTTCCCTCCCACCCCACCCACCACCCCTCTCTCTCTCTTTGTCTTGTTACGTATCTCACCCCTCTCCTTCCAACTTTCTGTCTCAGTGTCGTTCTGTTCATCACTGTTTCGCTATGCATCTCACTTACTCCTACTCTACTCTCTCTGTCTCTCTGTGTGTGTCCCTTTCTGACTTCATCACTGTCTTGTTATGTATCCCATCTCTCTCCTCCGGCCTGTCCCTCTGTCTGTCTGTCTGTCTGTCTGTCTGTCTCTCTCTCTCTCTCTCTCTCTCTCTCTCTCTCTCTCTCTCTCTCTCACACGCTGTCTCGCTCTTTTTCCCCCAACCTAATCCTGATATGTATATTTATGAAGTATTAAAAATTATGAGTACCGTAACGCCCCAGCCGTACTCCTAGTTATATGATTATATTTGCTTTTCTATGCAAAATGTACTAATTATAAATTATGTTTTATATGCGTAAGTCCCTTCATTGAGGGGCCTCAACCTATGGTGAAAAAATCATGTTTGTATTCCCATTCTGTCTTTTTCTTAATTCCTTTTCGAAGTCAGGAAAGTATATTTCTCCATTATTATCATTACAATCAGCTTACCTGGTCATAATCTGGTAACTAATGTTAATCTGCAGACTGAATATCACTCAGAGATTAGGGTAGAACGTGCTCTCTGTCTAGGAGAAGGAGACAGCAGGGAAAACGGGCAGACAGCTACGTCTACTCCTGCTACTACTTCTTCATCGTCATCATCATCATCATCATCATCATCATCTTCTTCTTCTGCTTCTGCTTCTTTCTTCTTCTTCTTCTTCTTCTTCTTCTTCTTCTCTTCTTCTTCTTCTTCTTCTTCTTCTTCTTCTTCTTCTTCTTTCTTCTTCTTCTTCTTCTTCTTCTTCTTCTTCTCTTTTTCTTCTCTTCTTCTTTCTTCTTCTTCTTCTTCTCTTCTTCTTCTTCTTCTTCTTCTTCTTCTTCTTCTTCTTCTTCTTCTTCTTTCTTCTTCTCTTTCTTCTTCTTCTTCTTCTTCTTCTTCTTCTTCTTCTTCTTCTCTTCTTCTTCTTCTTCTTCTTCTTCTTCTTCTTCTTCTTCTTCTTCTTTCTTCTTCTTCTTCTCTTCTTCTTCTTCTTCTTCTTTCTTCTTTCTCTTCTTCTTCTTCTTCTTCTTCTTCTTCTTCTTCTTCTTCTTCTTCTTCTTCTTCTTCTTCTTCTTCTTCTTTCTCTTCTTCTTCTTTCTTCTTCTTCTTTCGCTTCTTCTTCTTCATTCTTCTTCTTCTTCTTCTTCTTCTTCTTCTCTCTTCTTCCTTCTTCTTCTTCTTCTTCTTCTTCTTCTTCTTCTTCTTCTTCTTCTTCTTCTTCTTCTTCTTCTTCTTCTTCTTCTTCTTCTTCTTCTTCTTCTTCTTCTTCTCAATTCTTCTTCTTCTTCTTCATTCTTCTTCAAATTCTTCTTCTTCTTCTTCTTCAATTCTTCTTCTTCTTCAATTCTTCTTCTTCAATTCTTCTTCAATTCTTCTTCAAATTCTTCTTCAAATTCTTCTTCAATTCTTCTTCAAATTCTTCTTCAATTCTTTCTTCATTCTTCTTCGCATTCTTCTTCTTCTTCTTCTTCTTCTTCTTCTTCTTCTTCTTCTTCTTCTCTTCTTCTTCTTCTTCTTCTTCTTCTTCTTCATTCTTCTTCTTCTTCTTCTTCTTTCTTCTTCTTCTTCTCTTCTTCTCTTCTTCTTCTTCTTCTTCTTCTTCTTCTTCTTCTTCTTCTTCTTCTTCTTCTTCTTCTTCTTCTTCTTCTTCTTCTTCTTCTTCTTCTTCTTCTTCTTCTTCTTCTTCTTCTTCTTCTTCTTCTCTTTCGTTCGTCGTTTCTTCTCGTATTTTGTCAAGGATTGATTACTGCAATATTCTACTCACTGGCTGTCTTAAGAGTACACTCAATTTTCTGATTAAAAAACATTAGCTGCTTGCCTCATTTTTGGATCACAGTGCCCACAGCCCTACTCTTGAACAAACTCCACTGTGTGTGTGTGTGTGTGTGTGTGTGTGTGTGGTGGGGGGGTTATGGCTACTGTACGGGCTGGTGGTGGGGCGGGCTGCCCAAAAGAGAGATGGAAGACCATAGTGCGGAATCGAAAGGGTTAAAGCCGAGCCGACTGCACAGAGCGATGTCATGGCTATAACCATAACCATCTCAAAATGTACACAACATCTAGTTAGAAAAAAAGCTGAAAAAGAAAATTACTACAAATATCATTACATGCGCGCACATAATCCAAGGATATGCCCCTGGTGTTGATCGTTCCGTCCAGTCTATCACCAGAGGATTATCATATATCATCATGACGAGCTTGCTCGGCTATCCATGACACGTTTCTTCCATCCTTCTCTGTCAGACATTGCAGTAAGTAGTTCATCATACTGACAGCCCGTATCATCCATCAGTTGGTCGATGAAGGTCTTCTTTGGACATCCTGGTCTTTGTTTGCCGTGACTGGATCTCCATGGTAGAACATCCCCCAGAGGATTATAAACAACAACAATAAAAAAAAAAACACAAAAAAAAACTGAAAACAAATGTGAACATAACTAAGAACATTAAAGCATACATAAAAATGGCTTTAAATTATCTAACAATTGTTCCTGCATAGCGCATTCACTTCGAGCCAAACATGCAGTCAATACATGTACCCAATTATCAATCCTAAGAGAAAGTATGTAAGACTTTATAGAACACACACAGGTGATGGACCAGAAAGGCAGAAATGACAGGAAGAGATGACATACAGCAAAGGAGGATGGAAGAAACAAAGAGAGTGACAGAAAAGAGGAAATTTCTAGCACAGACTTTCCAGAAGGTGGGGATACTATTTACACTGAAAAAGCCCCCGGCATCCCCACAGGGGTAAGAGTGGCTGTAGGCAAGGCTTCGCCCAAAAATATCCAAAATGCCGTATGACGGAGACATCAGGTAGGTAAGGGCTGGTTATAGCTCTAGCCCTTTGAGTTCACAGGGCAGGTCTTTAGGCCACAAACTAAGGAAGGGATAACCTTTACTGAAAACTAGAGAGAAGTCAGAGACTCTTGACAAGGCCAAACCTAGCAAAATACTCTATATCTCCTATGACGGGGTTATCAAGCAGATAAGTCCACTTAAGGCTGTAGCGCCCTGAGCTCGCAGGGTAAGTCTTTTGTCGAATAACCCTTACAGAAAACTTAGGGGGCCAAAGTCAGAGATACCAGGCCTGCAGGCGTCTTCTAACAAACCATGTTACCATGTCAACAAGTCAGCAAGAAACACCACGAGGGTGCTGATGGGGCCCAGAGCACCAATGCCCCACCATTCTCCGGACGATCACCTCCCAAGCTCCCGAAGCCAGTCGATAGTCATTTCATCAAGCAAAGAGGGGCTGTCCACGTTCTGCACGACCCACCCGGACCCAGTCATCAGTTACCCCGTTTACAAACCGAATGGCAAGGTGGGGAGATGACAAACCCCGGGACACAGCCACACAACGCCCATCAACCAGGTCCAGCCCAGCCCAGCCTCCGGACCAAGAAAGAATCCTGGATTACCAACCGTGCTAGCAAAGAAAAAAATCTTTTGCTTCCCACACCCTATCTACCAGCATTCTGCAGGGAGTCAAAAGGTTAAATTTTTGCAGTCGGTGGATAGGGTGCGGATGTCAAAGGGTTAATAAACAATGAGAATAAGAGCCACTGCGCCCCATCCTGATAGACGTCATCGCAGGTCGGTCCGGGGACAGATTAGTCGTCCTGGCAAACCCATCTCTTTTCACAACTAACCTCTCCATGTAAAGGCCATCCGCCACTTTTATTTCGCAGCTATCTTCTCCAGCTTTAGGCTCTCCGCCACATGCGACCCGTTTGGTCAGAGATGGTCGTCCCGCTGCCAAGTCGGAAGAAGCCTTTCCCAGAGGCAGACGGACCAAATGACACATACTTATCAGGAAGTGACCTATATACATACTAGTTTAGGTGAACTTAGGTTCCGAAAAGACAGTTTCCTGGATGCTTCTGGATGCTTCTGTTCTCTTCTCTGTTGTTGCTGTAGGGGTGTTCTCTGTGTGTCTGTCCGTGTCTTGTGCTGTCTGGCTCTGTCCCTGTCTGTCTGTTTCTCTCTCTCTCTCTCTCTCTCTCTCTCTCTCTCTCTCTCTCTCGTCTCAGTCTGTATCTTTGTCTCTGTCTCTTTGTGTCTGTCTCTTTGTCTCTGTCTCTTTCTCTTTCTCTTTCTCTCACTCATTCACTCTCTCTCTCTCTCTCTCACTCCCTCTCTGTGTGTCTCTGTCTTGTCTGTCTCTCTCTGTCTCTCTCTGTGTCTGTCTCTGTGTCTGTCTCTGTGTCTGTCTC
>JAPXFY010000013.1:31550222-31552371 GCA_030674185.1 Monoplex corrugatus
ACGTTACCATGGTGCGAATGACCACGCCACCCAAATATACCAGCAGTTAATCATCTTTCCATTCGGATGATGAGTGCCCAAAAGAGACAGAAAATCAGCAAGTAGATAAAGAAACAGAACGCATTTATAAAAGCCATGACAGCAGCAACGACAATAAAACATTTACCTTCAACAACAACTGCAGCTGTTGTACATCCAAGAAAATCAAAGGACACGGAGGAAGAGGTACGCAGCCAGTACAAAAAAAAAAGACAGAAATAGACTCATAACAAATATCAATGTGACAGTTGTTTTTAAAAACAGTGATGCCATTCTTAAAAAAACTACACTTTCATTCCAAAATCATCACAGAATATCCGGATTATGCACCTTTCAAGATTACAGTGACTTTAATGAACAATAAGATAAAACATAACTTCACATCAAAACAGTAGTAGACTGTCACAATCGTGACAGTAGATTGTAAATTTTGTCAGAAGTTCCAGAGACAACGTTGTTCACACGCCTTGCTGAAATGAAGAAATGCTGATTTTTTGTTTCGGTCCGTGCGACCTTGACTTTTGAGCAGTGACTTCTAAACTCATGTATACGCAAGTTTCTTAAAGGTCCTAGATCTTTGTCTCAGATTTAGTAAAGATCCATACAGAAACAGCTGAGAAAATATTGGTTGTTCATTTTTTTTTTGCTACAGACAGGTAAACAAGCAGTCACACGTACACAGACACACACAGACTAAGAGATGCAGGCACGCACACACACGCGCACACAGGCACATATGTACACACAAACGCATGAACGAGCGCAAATATACGCACACACATATACACACACACACACACACACATACACAAGACACAAAGAAACACACATTCGCACACACTACACACATATACACACACACGTACACACACACACCCACAAACACGCACACACACACACACACACATAAACGCACACACGCACAAACATACTAACAAAAATCCACACACACACATACACATGCACACACACACACACACACACACACACTGCACAAAAAAATAACTAAGCAAAATGAAAATCATGAACAACTTCCGGCCCATGCTGATAAGGAGATAAAGGCCACAGGCCACAGGCCACGTCGCTGTGTCTGCCCAGTTTCCAGACGATAGTGGAGTGCTTGATGCAGTACAGTAACCCAATGTCCGCAATCCCCAGTCACAGACAGCAGCCCTGTCCATCTGTCTCTCCCACTTCAGGGACAACACGACACAACAACGGGCCATAGACATAAATAGTAACAGAGATTGGCTGCTGGGCGAACTCTTGGCTTTAATACGAGACACAGTTTGTGAACGAAAGTAGAACTTGGGCTGGTCATGTCATTAGGAGATTTGAGAACAGATGGACCACCGAAGTGACGCACTGGATCCCTCGAAGCCAAGAAAAAAAGGAGCGGAGGTCGCTAGAGAACCAGATGGCGAGACGATCTAGAAAAGTTCGACAAACAATGGACCAGAACAGTAGTTAACCGGCAACTGTGGCGTGCGATGAGGAAGGCTTATGTCAAACAACGGACCCAAACAAGCTGAAGTGAACTCTTGGTTTACTTGTCGGCTACTGAATCGTTAATAACAATGATGATGATGATTCTACTACTACTACTGCTGCTGCTGCTGCTGCTACCTCTACTATACTACTTCTACTACTACTACTACTTCTATCGTCGGCCGTATCATCTGAGGTGGGTGCCGATGTAAAAACCTGAACCAAATCAATCAATCAATCAATCAATTCCTTTTAGGCTATCTGTGAGTGTTCACGACCCCTGTGGCTCGCAGCGAGGCGTAACGATCAATCATCATCATCAAGCGCCCTGCTGCATGGCGTTGGCGATCATGGCCCTCCATATGTATCTATCCTTTGTTGCCGCAAGCGCATTTTTCACCCTCTCTGTCTTCAGCCACCCTGCAGGTCCGTCCAATATTTTCTCCCTAGGTCTATCTGGTGTTGTCTTTCCCTCCAGGTTTCCTGTTGTGACCAGGTGCTCTAAATCCCTTCTCATAAAATGGCCTGTAAATGTTGCCTGTCTTTTCCTAATCTTCCTTATGAATGATCTTCTTGTGTCTACCTCCATCAAGACTGTCTCGTTTTGTTGTCTTTGCTGTTC
>JAPXFY010000013.1:31552471-31564971 GCA_030674185.1 Monoplex corrugatus
GTGTACAGACACACAGACAGACGTACACGAACACAGAGACAGACACATGTACATGACTAAAGACACAGAAATATGTATACATGCAACGGCAGTAATCACACACCAACGGTTTGTCTGTCTCTGTCCTCTGTCTGTCTGTCTGTCTCTCTCTCCCTCCCTCTCTCTCCCTCCCTCCCTTCTCCCCTCCCTCCCTCTCTCTCCCCCCCTCCCTCACACCCGCCCGCTCACTCAGACATTACCGTGTCCCTCAGCCTCATCCCTATCCCCGCCTCCACACAGGATATGAGTTGTTTAGGCGCAGGAGATTTACTCTGCAGTGAAACAAAATCTGCAGAGTCCAAGGCCATCAGCTTCTTGTCTACAAATACTTCCAATCAGTCAAGTTCCTGTACCTCTGACAGAGAGAGAGAGAGAGAGAGAGAGAGAGTGTGTGTGTGTGTGTGTGTGTGTGGAAAGAGAGAGAGTGTGTGTGTGTGTGTGTGTGTGTGTGTGTGAAACAGAGAGAGAGTGTGTGTGTGTGTGTGAAAGAGAGAGAGAGAGAGAGAGAGAGAGAGAGTGTGTGTGTGTGTGTGTGTGTGTGTGTGTGTGTGTGTGTGTGTGTGTGAAACAGAGTGTGTGTGTGTGTATGTGAAAGAGAGAGAAAGAGAGAGAGAGAGAGAGAGAGAGAGAGTGTGTGTGTGTGTGTGTGTGTGTGTGTGTGTGTGTGTGTGTGTGTGTGAACGCGCGCCTGATCCATTCCATTTCCAGAAACAGAAAAATGAATGAAGACAGCAGAGAGACCCTATATCCTGATTCAAGAGTTCGCACGAACTCCTGATTCAAGAGTTCGCACGAACATGTGTGTGTGTGTGTGTGTGTGTGTGTGTGTGTGTGTGTGTGTGTGTGTGTGTGTGTGTGAGAGAGAGAGGAGAGAGAGAGAGAGAGAGAGAGAGAGAGAGAGAGACCCTGAATCCCTGATTCAAGAGTGTGTGTGTGTGTGTGGGGGGGGTGAATTCGAAGAGAAGTGATTGGTTTAACAGAGAGAGAAGTGTACCTCAGTTTGGAAAATACGTTTCTCTGTCCGCTTCCTTTCCCCCTGATTATAATTATTGGGAAACACCATTGTGTGAAGACAACAAACTTTGCTCAGAGCTCTTTTAATTAGTTTCATTGTTCATTGGTTCCCATCAGTTGTTTTCCATCACTGTTCCATTCATATTTTATTCAGTAGATAAAATGTAAACGAGAGAGAGGCAGTGTAGCATTTCTAATTACACAAGTCACATTTCATGACATTATCTGTATCACTTTATGCATAGGTAATCATTTGACTTATCTGTATTTGTGTGAATGTTATTTTTAAAGGACTTTGTTTTGAAACCATTGTATTGATTAGAGCAACTAATTTTGTTTTGCTATCCACCCCTACGTCTTCATTTCATCATCTTTTTGTTGATTTGAGAAACGGGCATTTAACCACACACACCATTGCGATTATATTATTTGTCTTATTAAACTGTTTCGTTCATAACATTCTGTTTCCATGCGTTTCTGGTTCTGTATTCTTAGATGTGCGACATTTCTTGTTTCTTCGACTGCTTGTGAACCAGATTCCATGAGAACGGCAGCTGGGTTTGGGTTTACAGACAGACACCACCTGAGCTTCGTACTACGTATTGACTGGAGGTGACTGGTTCGTGGATGTGCAAGAAGTTTCAGGTAAGCGATATCTTTGATTTTAATCTTTAAGAAAAGTAGTGTAAAAACAAATTTTGAAAAAGTTGTTACTCCTCCCTCCCTCTTTCCACTTCTGTCTTTCCTTTGTACGTGATGCACAACATATACTATCTTTTCTCTGTGAAAACAAAGAATCGGTGTGATAGTTCGACCTTTCTTAAAGACCGGTGCTGCTGCCCCCTCCCCCTCCCCCGACCCGTAAACAAACGCAAAACCTGTCTCCATGTCTTTGTTGCCTCCTCTTTTTCTGGGATTATTTAGTGTTTGCTTCACCTACTTGACATCTGCCCTTTTCCTTGTCTATCTTCCTACCTCCCTTTCAAGAGAGAGGAGGCCATCTTTGAGATGATGTCTGAGGATAAAAGCAATAAATCTCAGTACCGATGTCGAAATCCACCCCCCTAGCAATGCCCATTGTGAAAGGACCTATCGATCTAATAAGAAATCCGTAGGCGTGACGTCACACATTTCACTCCTCACGTTCGCTGAGTTGGTTAGAGCACCATACTGATAATGCGGGGGTCGTGGGTTTGATTCTTAGGCGAACCACTGTTTCTTTTTCTATTTTTTTCTTTTTTTTTTCTTTTTAGTGGCATGAAAGCTCAATTGGCTGCCTCCACAGGCTCTTTCAGTATAAATAGTATCCCCACCTTCTGGACATTCTGTGCTAGAAATTTCCTTTTTCTGTCTTTGTTTCTGCCTTCTCCTTTTGCTTTCCGTCAGTTCTTCCTATCATTTTCTGCCTAAATGGTCCATTCAACTGTGTGTGTTCGATAAAGTCTTACGTGTTTTCTCTTAGTATTGATAATTGGGTACACGTATTAAGTATGTTTTTTATCTCTAGGGGAATGAGATCTGGGGAAGCACTTTAAGGTAATTTAGGCCCGTTTTCATTTACGTTTTAGTGTTCTTAGTTATGTTTAAATGTGCATTCAGGTTTCTTTTTTTTTAAATCCCCTGTGTGATAAATTGGACGGTGTGGTCAACGCCAGGGGCATCTTAGATTATGTGCACGAATACATTGATATGTGTACTTATTCCGTTTTTTCTTGTTGGAGGTTTGTATATGTTTTAAAACGGTAACAGTCGGCTGGGCTTTAAACAAAAATAACAGTCACAAGGTCATTTGGTGAGATGAATATTTTTGCCGTAGGTTCAGCCGTCATACTGGCTACACGTTTTTACACGGTCTGGCTGGTTCATTTTGATAGTGCCATTGACTCAAGATCTCATATCTTGAGTTCGTTGCCATCCTGGAATGTCTTAATGCTCCGATCATTCTGATGGTGTTTCGTAGAGTCCCTTGCCCTCACCACCCCAGTTTCAGTCTCAGTTTCTGAAGACGACGTCTCCGCGTTCGGAATGGTTTCCATATGCATTAATATCACCGGTGCCGTGTGTATGGTAGTCATGGCACAGGCCTTGAGTATTCAGGGAGGAAGGTGGCAAAATGGATAAGGTGCTCGTCTGCCTGTGAACATTCGAGACACGATGTTCGCCTCGTCCTTTCACCTTGGTCTGGCTGGGAAATTGGACCGAGCACTTTTTCTTTCTGTTGATGAACGAAAAAAAAAAACTGAACAAAATCGTTTCCCCCTTAATTCCCTGACAGGTCTTCGCGCCTTGACGATGTATGGAAGACAGAGTTTAAAAAGAAAAAGACATGAAAACTAACAAACAAAATACACACACACACACACACACACACACACACACACACACACACACACACACACACACACACACAGAGACACACACACACACACACAGACACACACACACACACACACGCACACACACAACACACACACACACACACACACACACAGACACACACACACACACACACACACACACACACACACACACCACACACACAGAGAGAAAGAGAAAGAGAGAGAGAGAGAGAACAACAACAACGACAAACAAATAAACTAAAGCAAAACAAAACAATCAAAAACCAAACAATCTCTGTTGACAGAGAGAAGTAAAGGACAACTGATAATTTGTGGATGACCAGGAGAGAAAAAATGTCTATCATCCTTATGACCAGGAGAGAAAAAATGTCTATCATCCTCAGGTCTGATCTGACACTCCTTCATGAGATTCAGTCTGCTACTGCAGAGAAGATGTTGCAATCCCTCCCCAACCCATTACCTTGCCAGTATAAAGGATTTCACTCAGGCTCAGCGTGTCTGCCAGATCATTGCTGGAATATTTGGATGGAGCGCATATGGCATTGTGCGAGTGCAGTAAAAACAACCCCCAGACACCAAACACCAGACTGTACGCCTGCTGGTGTCGAAAAATTTCACATACTTGGAAACATTCAGCACCGTCCTCCTGAGTACCTGTCGTAAGATTTCGTTTCAAGACTTTACCAGCGCATAGGGTTTTGCGCAGGCTTAGGGAGTCTGCCAGATACTTCTCGGCAGATTCGGGTGGACCACATATGGAATTGTCCGACTCGATGATTCCCTCTTCAACAAACTCCAAACACTTGAAAATACCAAAGAAATAAGAAGGAAGCAGGGAGAATTTTCTGAGTGTTCTGAGCTTACTGTTTTTGTACTTTGTATCTGCTTCTATGCTAGCTGAATGGGTAGCGCAAACTGTGTTAGATTTGAGAAGTTCTATACAACATGGGAAACAATTCTCAAAGAGTTATGTCCAAACACTTATTTTTGAAGCAGACATTATCTCTTTCCTTTCATGACCATGATGAGTTGTAAACGTTATAGTGAGAGCAATTGAATTCTAATAGCAGGATAAACTATCCATCATGTAGAGATAAAAGTCTGAAGTCTTTGAACAGTTTCTTTTCGTGTTAAGTGTTAATGTCACTGAGAATGTCAGAGTTCACGCCTTCTGTACTTTGAAGAAACAGAGGGGAGACAGAGAAAGAGGTGTGTGTGTGTGTGTGTGTGTGTGTGTGTGTGTGTGTGTGTGTGTGTGTGTGTGTGTGTGTGTGTGTGTGTGTGTGTGTGTGTGTCTGTGTGTGTGTTTGAGAGAGAGAGAGAGAGATCTTCAAAATACTTTATTACTCAAGGATAGTAGCATTAGTCCCACTGGTATAAAGCATAGGGCATAAGCGTGAAAAGTGTCAATGAAAAAATAAGTAAATAAATAAAATGATGTATAAAATCATAAATTACTAACATACAAGGAAATGAAAAGAGGAAGGTAAATGAAGTGCTAAAACAAGCAAGGAAACGGAGAAGGAGCGATACAGAGAGAGAGAGAGAGAGAGAGAGAGAGGAGAGAGAGAGAGAGAGAGAGAGAGAGAGAGAGAGAGAGGGAGAAGTGGTGATTTTCACTAGATAAATATTGCATTTTATGTCCAATGATTTCAATAAAAGACTGAATATCTAACAGACATCAGAGGACCTGACAACACGGGAAATTATGATTTTTAGTTTTTCCTCATCAGTTAGTTTTCGTACAACTTGAAAAACATCAATATTCAATATATTTAAGGAATAAGAATAAAAGCAAAGCAAAAATACAGACAATTTTTAGCAGGTTGGGTATTAGTTAAATAAAGCTAACAATGCAATGCAATGCAATAAAAATTAACCTTACGAGTGTGAGTCATACTGTGGAAAGACAACCATACATTTTGTTTCGTACATGTGTTACTTGTGTTACCGGCATCTGAGGGGTCGAACAGCGTGGATTAAAACAACAACAACAAAAGAATGTGCTTGAAAGTTTAGAAAACTACCAATAATGCAAGCAGTGTGCTGTTAAATTTTTACCCATTTCCAGCTCTTTTGCACACGCAAAAACGCAGACAACTGACTTAGTGGCTCCTGAAAACGCGAGGCAGTAAGGGCGCGCCAGTCATGTGTGTTCTTAAGCATGGGCAGAGACATGGCTCCATTGGTGGTTCACCAGTCTTAGGCCCCGGTCGATGATCTGACGCCAGTTCACCTTTAGGCCTTCCCCTTTCCTGCGACCTCTTAGAGTCCAGTGTAAAACCTGGTTGGTGGGTCTTGACTGAGGAAGCTCGATGCAGGACCTAACCAGCTCAGGTGTCTGCAGATGGTGGATGGTATCTGGGGGCTGTCCTGATTACGGTACTTTCTGATTTTTCTGCTGCTTACGAAGTCGTTCCAGCGGATGCTAAAAATCTTATGTAGGCGTTTTATGTCAAACACGTTTTTCATGGCTTGATTTCAGCTATCATGATTCAGGACCGTACCGCAATGTTGGCAGCACATTTGAGCTTTCAAGAAAACGAAGCTTAAGTCTTAGAAAAAGAAAACACTTGCTGTTGTTCCGAATTCCCCCAGCTGTTTGTATGTTGCTGACGCTTTACTTATGCCACTTTTGAGTTCATGGCCCGTATCGCATTAGAGGTGGATGGAACTTCCAAGATAGGTGAACTGATCAATGTTTTGAGTCTTCTGATGAATCATGATGGCATTGGTGTATGAGTGATGGTAGCTTACTAGTATTTTCTTTCTTTTGTTGTATTTTCTTGGCACAGACATTTAGGCCAAGTCCTCTTGCACTGTCGCTGATTGAGCTGACAAGATCTTGTAAGACTTGGGTGCTGTCTGCCGAGGCTGCAATTGCCATCAGCAGAGTCCAGGTCAGAGCGATGATTGGTCTCAAGCCATGCTAGGCCTCTGTCTTTCGTTGCAAGCCGTAGCACACAATCAGTGGTAACATCAAACAGGAGTGAAGAGAGGATACAATGCTGCCGTAGGCAGATGAGGACTTGGAACCATCCGCTGCAGCCGTCTTCGGAAGAAATAAGAAGGTTGTTTTAAGAAAAAGAAGACAACAAAACGATTGAAAATATCTGTAACCAGAAATAAATTATGACAGTTATGCTGTTGGATTATTTAAGTATGTTGCAGTAATCACTAGTCACGGCTCAGATTGTAGCATATCCTATCCCCTCACATCCTCCCGTTCTTTCGTTAATAAGAAGCTTTGAAATCCGCATGGCAACTTTACAGCCTTCCCCAATGCCAATAGGTTCATGCATATTACTATTGTGTTCGAGCTGGCAATACAGAAATAACTGGATGGATCAGTTATAAAGATGTCGATGCCGTAATGAAGAAGAATGGAACATTTCTTTCTTTTTCGCACAGAAACTACAATTACTATGCAATAGTAGTTACTACTGTTTTCCACGATCACATTTGGAATTTTTTCCTCAGGCACATAAACAGAGAACTAGTTTGTGTGCTTATGCGGCACCTAAAGCGTTAGTCTATACCATTTTCTCTCTTTGACCTGGTCACCGAAAACATGTTCTAGCTTGACTGTCTTGGTTTTTAAATCGTATAAGTAAAGAAAACACTCATTATCTTTCACGTTCAGCTTTAGTTTTATATAATACCTGCGATTAACCGAATTGTTTTTCAATCTCCGCAGGTGAACTTTTACATATGCAGACTCGTGCTGGTATTTTTTTGTGTTGTTGTTGTTGTTGTCCTTTTAAGTTTTTGTTTACCTTGTCAGCGGCTGTCAGTTAGAATTTAGAATTCTATCGGAAAGAATTACTGAGTGTAACAAGTTAATTCACAGAGCGGAATCAAGAGAGACAAACAGAACGAAACCAGGAAGAAGGATGTTGGTGTGCACCAATTAACGACAGTTTTCTAACAGAATGGAAGAAAGAAACAGATTTGTCTTTTGTTTTTTTTTAACGAAAGGAATGCGAACAAAATCCAGACGTGATTATGTTCAGATTCTATTTTCATAGCAAGTGGGTTATACACAGTCGGTGTCCATTTATTTGCTGGGAAGTGTTTATCATTAACAGAACCATGGCACCGACCCACTCCCCTACCCCCTCTCTCTGTCTTTTTGTTTGTCTCTCTCTGTCTCTGTCTGTCTGTCTATCTTTCTTTCTCTCTGTCTCTGTCTCTCTCTCTCTCTCTCCATCTCATTTTCTTTCGCTCTTTCCTCAACTTTCCTCAAACGCACGCACACCCACCCACCCACTCACACGCACGCACGCGCGCGCACACACGATACCATCACGCATGCATGCACACAAATACACAGCATAAATAGGCACACGCACGCACGCACGCACGCACGCACGCACGCACGCACGGCAGACACGACACAGACACAGAACAGACACAGACACAGACACACACAGACACACACACACACACACACACGTACACGTACACATACACACACACATACATACACACGCCCACACTACGCGTTCACAGTTTGGCGCACACACAACACAGCATACCATCACACAACACACACCCGCACACGCAACACACACACACACACACACGCACGCACACACACACACACACACAACACACACACACACGCACACACACACACACACACACACAACAACACAACACACACACACACACACACACACACACACAACACACACACACACAAACACACACACACACAAACCACGCACGCACGCACGCGAACGAGCAAGCAAGCAAGCAGGCAGGCAGGCAGGCAAGCAAGCAAGCAAGCAGGCAAGCAAGCAAGCACACATATATGTGTGTATGCATGCGTACTCACATACACACATACACGCACACTCACGCACGCGCTTGCACACAGACACACACAGACACAGACACAAACACAGAACACACACACACACACACACACACACACACACACACACACACACACACACACACACACACACACACACACACACAGAGTCTAATATCACTTATAGTGAAAAAACGAACGAACAAGTGAAGCACACAAAGATATATATCACTCATGCTAACACACACTCAAAAACAAACAAACAAACAAACAAACAACAACAACAAAAACCGGGGGTTTCACCACCATGCCATCCATTATTCCAGACTCCCATTGCTTCCCTTGATTCCACCCCCCCCCCTTACCTCCCTAAATGATCAAGAGTAGTACTGGCGTGAAGGTCAATCACTCTGCCCTGCTGTGAAACAAAGTAGTTTGCAGTGTCCAAGGTCATCTTCCTGTCTGCAAAATTTATCAATGCGTCTGGATCCCTGACCCTGGCCTGTGGTAGGAATATGCGTTCTGGGTTTTTGTCTCAGTCACGCAAAAAGGAAATTGAGTTTGGAGTTTGCTCGAGATGAAATCATCTCTCTCGGTCAATTCCGTATCCGCTCCACCCATATCTGCTGGTAAATATTTGAATAGAACTCTACACGTTAAATGCAGTCAATATGGATGTCAAATGGCAGATTTGATGCGTCTAGGGTGTTGGCTAGTGACAGCGTGCTTGTCACCTCTCACTTTCAGCCTGCACCGTTGGCTAGCACTGCTGCTTGCAGCTATGCGAAAAGGAGAGCAGAATGCCTAAGTCTCTGTCTGTCAGGGCATAGCCTCTCCGTCAGCAAGCCCTACGTGCACCTCACAGACTCAGGCAAAATCTCGAGGGACTCGGAGGAGGTCTGGCCCCCAGACGTGCGGCACGCAGGCCCACCGGCGTGTGGATATGCCCTGGTGCCCACGAACCAGACCCCCAGCTATGGGTAAATAGCTCCATTGCCTTGTGGACATCTCGGGAGAGAATAAGGCTAAGGGAGTAAACCCTTAAAAAATCACCCTAATGTCATGTAGGTTGTCGTGGGAACGACAAAGGCTAGCGGAGAGACCGTAAACAGACCTATGGAAGGCAACAGGAAACCACCATCGTACTTTCCCTAGGATATCATGGCCAGACAAAAGGAAAATAAGTGTCACGACGTAAATTGGGGCTCCTATGGAGCACCTTCGTCCGGTAGGGACCGCCATGCTGCGCAGGTGACACCAGACCGTCAGCAAGCTACTGCGTTCAACCTCAGAAAAAATACCTAAATCGCAACATGGAACATTAGAACATTGTTACAAAAAGGTAAATTAGACAATATCAAATGGAAATGGAAAAGCTTAACATTCGTATTTTAGGACTAGGGGACGTGAGTGGGAAAGGGGCAGACATGATAACATCAGGAGAGCATACAGTAATACATGTGTATTCTGGTGGAAACTTACATGAAAGAGGAGTATGCATCGTAATGGACAGGGACAAATCAGAAGCAGTTAGGGATACTGGGCTGCGTCTGACAGAGTTTTGCTGGTTACACTGGATGGCAAGCCATTTGATATCAAGATCATTCAGGTGTATGCACCAACATCCGCAAGTACTCAGGAAGAAATTGACAACTTCTACGAAGTATTAGAGATGGCCAAGGCCCAATGTAAATCACAAGAAGTTACAATAATAATGGGAGATTTTAATGCTAAAGTGGGACAGGAAAGGGTGGAGGATATAGTTGGACCACATGGCCTTGGTACACAAAATGAAAGGGGAGGGAAACTTGTAGAATGGGCACATATGAATGAGTTTATGGTAGGAAACACCTGGTTTGAGCAGCCTAGCAGAAGAAAATGGACTTGGATGAGTCCAGGAGATAATAACAAAAATCAGATTGACTACTTCCTGGTATATAAAAGATTTAGAAATTCTTTACTGTCAGCAAAAACCCTATCAGGTGCAGACTGCAACAGTGACCACAATCATGTAGTAGGAAGATTTGAGGCTGAAATTAAGGAAAAGGAAACAGACCAAAAGCAACATCAGACTAAATCTTGGACTCTTAAAGACAGATAAAGTGATACCGAAAAATGTAACGTACATGTTCAAAACAAATTCAGTGCTCTGGAAGACGTTGGTGACAGTGAAGAACAATAGGCAAAATTGAAAAATTCGATAAATGAATCTTGTGGGAAATCCCTAAAGTAGATAGAAAAGCAAAAAAGGAACTGTATGACAAAAGAAATTCTAGGCTTGATGGAGGAACGGAGGAAGGCAAAGAGAGATGAGGAGATATACAGGAAGATAAACAAAGAAATCAGGAATAGGTGCAATGAACCAAGGGAAGCTTGGCTGAAAACAAAATGCAAAAAATAGAAGACCGACACAAAACGGATCCTCAGGGTATGTACAGAAGAATTGAAGAAATTGTCCACAGGAAAAATACGTGCACATCAACTGGTTGCTTAAAATCGAAAGATGGTACGCTTATCATGGAAAAAGACAAAATATTAGACAGATGGGGAGAGTACATTGAAGACCATTTTGAAGATGACAGAAATGAAGAACACATTATAAGAAAGGTCATTGCAGGATTACCCATAATGAAAGATGAAGTTAGAGCAGCACTAAACAAGATGAAAACAGGAAAAGCCCCAGGACCAGACAATATTGCTACAGAGATGATTGAAGCCCTGGAGGAATTTGGTATTGAAAATATAATAGTCCTCCTAAATGAAATTTATGACACAAGAAAAATCCCCAAAGATATGTCAAAATCAATTTTCATTGCTCTTCCAAAGAAGACTGGGGCTAAAGAATGCAAACTCCATCGTACAATCAACTTGATGAGTCATATAACAAAAATCCTATTAAGAATAATCATGATGAGGACAAGGAATAGAATTGAAAAAGAAATAGCAGAAGAACAGTGTGGATTTGTCGACTCAATATTAATGGAAAAGATCTACGAATAATCAGAAATATGTATTGGGAACAAACAGCTGCAATGAGAATAGAAAACGATATAAGCTCTTTCCAAAATATCAAAAGAGGAGTAAGACAGAGTTGTGTTTTGTCACCAGATCTGTTTTCACTTTACAGCGAAAACATGAGAAACCTAGAAGAACACCCTGGATTAAATGTTGGAGGAAAAATGATAAACAAAATTCGATACGCAGATGACACCGTGCTAATTACAGAAATGAAAGAGACCTACAAAGCCTTGTGAATATTCTAGAAATAGAAAGCAAAGGTAAGGGGTTGGAAATCCCCTCACGCAAAATAACAGCAAACGGCACAACCTTGAGACAGGTTGATAAGTTTAAATATCTGGGAACGACTATTTCACCAGACGGCAGATGAACATCAGAGAGAGCCAGCAGAATCAGTCAAGCCAAAACAGCATTCAAGAAGATGAAAAGCATTCTTACCAGCATATGCCTATCAATTAACATCAGGAAGAGAGTTTTTGAATGTTATATAGAACCGATAATGTTATACGGTTTTGAGACGTGGACAGTCAACAAGCAAAGCCAGAACAAGATTGAGGCAGCCGAGGTGTGGTTTCTAAGAAGAATGTTGAGAGTTCCATGGACAGCAAAGAAAACAAACGAGACAGTCTTGATGGAGGCAGAGACAGGAAGATCTTTCATAAGTAAGATTAGGAAAAGAAGGGCAATATTGATAGGCCATTTTATGACGGAAGGGGAATTGGAGCACATGGTCACAACAGGAAAGCTGGAGGGAAAGAGAGCATCAGGTAGAGCCAGGGAGAAGATATTGGACGGAATTGCAGAGTGGCTGAAGACAAAGAGGCTGGAAGAGGTGCTTGCGGCAACAAGGGATAGAAACATATGGAAAGCCATGATCGCCAACGCCATGTGGCAAGGCACCTGATGATGGTGATGAAGGATGTTGAAAGCACACCCGCCGTATCGGTCTGTCGGCGCCACATGCGCTTCACCCAAACATGCCAGGAATTATCTGTCAGACTCTTGAGGCCGCACAAAGGTTTTCCAGGTTAAATGTGGCCGATTAGAGAGGCTCGAACCCCCGATCCATTTCTGTCGGGAGATGGCGGGCTTTTTCATAATAAATAATGTCGCCACCTTCAGGAAGTTGTGTGCTAGAAATTTCTTCTTTTCTGCCTCTTTTATTTTTCTTTGTTTCTGATTCGCTTTCTTGCTTTCTTGCTTTCTCTCATTTCTCCATATCATTTTCTGTCTTGCTGGTCTATTCACTT
>JAPXFY010000013.1:31569971-31577471 GCA_030674185.1 Monoplex corrugatus
CCAGACACAGTAGTCTGTATGTTTGCGTGTGTGTCTGTGACAAAAAAAAGTTGTAGCGAGAGTTTCTTTGCTGTATCAGGATGGATCTTTATCAGAACCAGGCCAAAGATGTGTAGGTCGGTGACAAGTCACGAATGCATACATTTGGATGAATTCATGGCACCAATCTCAAGATCATACGAAGCAGAAAATGCCAGCCAGAAATCAGCAGTTTTTGACGAAAGTTGACAGCCCTCTCTAATGAATTCTTGACATTAGTTACATTTTTTTCAACTGTTGTGGCCGTTTTCCATTGTTCCAGCTTCAGCCTTGATTATGAATGGCTGTTAATGTCGCAGGGCTGTGAACAGCACGAACTAAATTAACCCTTTGACTCCTTCACACTATCAGTCAGCATCTTGCACTATCAGCCAGGATAGCGATGCAGAAACTTAACCCTTTCTCTCTCCCACCCTATCCACCAGCTTCAAAACTTGACCCTTTAACTCCCTCACCCTGTCCACCAGTTTCCAGCAGGAAGCTAGTGGACAGGGTGAGGGAGTGAAAGGGTTAATTTTTTGCAGCTGACAGTTAAGGTGCAGGAGCGAAATGGTTAAATTGAACTGTTTGGCTTCCAGTTAAGTTTAATTTCATCCGACGCTTATTCAACGTCACAGTGACCTCGAAGTACAAACAGTGGATTTCTGTAATGATGTCTACAGAAAAAGGGATATTCTTAGACTTGGCTTGATCATAATATGTTTTCTTGTTTTGTTCAGGTTTTGGTTTTGTAAAAACAGAGATTCAGAAATGTTGTCAATTTCAGCTTGACTGAACATGTTTTCTTGAATTCGGAAATTGTGAAAGATACATCTTCTGAAGGTTGTGCGCTCTAACATGTAGTCGGACATAAGTTACAGCTTAATTGTAAAATCATATGTAGCAATGATTCTTACGATCTGAGCTCTCGAATTCTCAATTCTCAAACCTTCTAATTTCAAAGAGCGTACAATTGTATCTAGATATGAACTGAAAACAGTGGAATGTTTGCATCATAGTGGTTTGGTTTTCTTCATTAACTGTAACTCAGTCGGGATCCCTGGACGATTGCAATCTACTGTCCATCATTTATGTTTTGAACATATGTGTTCCTACCGATTTGTTTTTCAATTTTTTCCACTATGTATCTGTGGAATATGTTAACGTGTCACTACCAACCAATCATCTCATGTACCATTTTACTCGGGCTATTCAAAATCCATCGCAGATGTGATGCGTCTAGTGTTTCGGCTTTCAGCCTGCACCGCTGGCTAGCACTGTACTTGCAGCTATGCGAAAAGAAGAGAAGAAGGCGTAGTCCTCTTCTGTCAGTACACAGCCTCTCCATCAGCAAGACCTATGGTATGCCTCCTCGTGGTGACATGCGGTAACTTAGCACCTCACGGACTCAGGCTAAATCTCGTAGGACTCGGAGGAGGTCTAGCCCCCAGACGTGAGGCACGCAGGCCCACGGCATGTGGATATGCCCTGGTGCCCACAAACCAGATCCCCAAGCTATGGGTGAATAGCCCCACTGCCTTGTGGACATCTCGGGAGAGAGTAAGGCTAGCGGAGAGACCGCAGACAAACCGATGGAAGGCAACGGGAAGCCACCATCGTAATTTCCCCTGGTTAAACATGGGCAGAAACAGAAAAGTGATGGAAGTCCATGATCGCCAACGCCACGCAGCAGGGCACCTGATGATGATGATGACAGACGCGAGAGTCATGGTTTGCTATCTCTTGCCCGTTTTCGACCTTGTCTGTGAAATAATCTACCTTTTGATCTGAGAAATTTGCCCGACCTTCCTTCTTCTAGAACTCATTCCAAAGCCCTATGTTCCCTGAATCCTTCTGTTTAAATTAGGTTTGTTCATGTGACCCTATGCCTATCATGTTTAAGTGCTGTCTGGTTGTATGCTGTGTTTTGATGTTATTGAGTGTGTGCATGTTGTTTATTGGTAAAATAGTTATTGCGTGTGATACATACATTTTGTTTTACTTTTGTACTTTAGAATTGTAAGTGCCTACAGCATTGTTAGACACATCACTAATATACATTAGTATTATGGAAGAAAATATAGTGAAAGTGTCTCATTCTCTCTTTCTGTCGCTCTCAGAATATTAGCCTTATGATGAGGAGTTGGAGATGAAGGCTATAAATGTATATTAGTATATGGAAGAAAATATAGTGTACCTCCCTCTCTCTTCTCTCTCTCTCTCTCTCTTCTCTCTCTCCCTCTTTTCCCCTTTATGTATGTCTGTCTGCCTGTCTCTTTTTTCTCTTCTGTGTCTGTCTCTCCTCTCATTCTCTCTGTCTCTGGTCTCTGTCTTCTTCTCTCTGTATTTCCTTTCCCTCTTTCTGTCGCTTCTCAAGCGTTAGCCTTATGATGATGAGTTGGAGACGAAGACTGTAAGTTAGTGTACTGCTGAAGGATTTCCAAGCAATACTCGTCATCCGTCTTGTCTCACAGGAGCGTGCGCGCACACAGACGCAAACGTCATGTCATATCACACACCACTTATTGTTAGGTTAACATGAAAGTTGTATTTGACATATCAAAAATATGTATAACTCAACGTGGAAGCAGTTCAAATAGATACAACATAACTTAAACTCGAGAAACACGATTTTAATTTTAAACTACTATGATCCGATGAGAAACTGCAAAATGATTGAAAGTCTAGATATCACTGTAATTCATAACTTCGCTTTAACTAATACATACACACACACACACACACTACACACCACAACACACACACACACACACACACACACACACACCACACCACACACACACACACCACACACACACACACACTCTTGGAAGACACATTCGAGACCTCTTTTGGGAGACTCCAAGGAGAACAGCAAGATCAAGACCAGCACAGCTACACCCTTCCAGATTCTCCAGAGAACGGTACCACCTTTTCGACAACTACGTACCATGGTGGCCATATAATGTTTTGATATAACAGTATTATATATACAATTCTTGACGTTCATGTCACAGGACTTTTTCCTCGTCATCTCTGACATTTCTTCTGCTGAAAGTATACAATAACCAGGTTTTAGTCCGACTATCAAGACTCAGACTATACACTCTGTTCATTTGAAGACGTGTATGCTATTATTTTGTTTATTGGTTATTTGTTATCCATTGTAATCTAATATATCTCTTCAATAAGTTATTTCTACGTTGACTGTGTAATTTTCTTTTCATCGTTTTGCTACAATTTTGTTATCTTTACTTCGTAGTCTAAGTAATTGCGTAATTTTCTTTCTGTCCATCTCTCCTGTACACAGAAAATCAAAGTATTCATTATTATCGACCATAAATAACAGTCAATAGAAAGTTGGAGATAAACCAATATCAGTAATGCGACAACAATCCCAAGTCAAGTTTTTGCAATGGAATTGTAGATCCCTTTCCACCAATTCGGCATACTTGGAGCATTTCCTGACATCAAATAGATGTGAAGTTTTGATTCTGCAGTCGATGAATGTTGTTGCAACCAAGCTTCCCAATTTCCCCAATTATTACTATCCTCCAGTCTATGAATGTGGGAATCATGGGAAGAAGGTATCCACGCGATATACATACTCAAAGAGTTACAATACTGCTTACTTACTTCCCCGGTTTTGAAATCAAGCGACGATTTGCACGCTTGTGCTGCCACTGTCCAATTAAGCAATTCTTTAAACATCAACGTTTTATCAGTGTACCTGCCAACAGGTCCAAACGACCGCAACACAGAATGGCTGCGCAGATCCAAGATCAGCAGCGTGGTAAATGGCTAATAGGTGGAGACTTTAATTCCTACTTCCCATTTTGGGAAAAGAACTGTTCAGCTGTTACGAGCAATCGTTTGGTAGAAAATATCGTTGATAGTTCGCTTTACCTTCTAAATGATGGTAGTGTCACTAGGATCCCTGATGTCTCCAAACACGGCGACAGCCATCGATTTGTCTCTGATATCACCAGAATTAGCACCATCCTGTACCTGGGAAACTCACAGAGACACTTTGGGAAGCGATCATCTACCTATCATCATAACCATAACTGACAAAAACATCAGGATGAAAGACAGCTCTCCTGATATTATTCCAAAATATAATTACAAGCGTGCAGACTGGTCCTTATTTCGAACTGCTCTTGCTAATCAGGATTACAGACATTATGAAAGTGAAAATGTAGACATTATGTTTTCTAAATCCAAGAGTCAATTCTAGCCGCTGCAGATATCAGTTCCGAAACTCAAAACTTCTAAATCGAAAATCGATTGGTAATGTTTGGTGGACAGAGGCATGTGAGAAAGCAGTTCAATATAAAAGGGAGAAATTCAAAATCTACATCAAAAGCCGGAAACCTGAAGATCATGTGGAAATGAAAAAAGCTAACATCCAATGTAACAAAATCATTGCTGAAGCAAAGAAAGATTATTGGGCATCATTCTGCAAAACAGAAATTTCAGATTTCAAAGATTTCCATAAAGTCTGGACGAATCAAATGAAGAATGGAACCAACTTACCTAGGTGTCCGATTAAAGATAGAAACATGTAACACATTTCCTTCAGACATGGACAAAGCAGAAACCTTTGTGGACTTATTTACTAAAAACAGTAAAGTTGAAGGTTTATCTCCAGACTGCAAACATTACAGAGAAATGGAAGATAACAACTCAATCTACACTGATCCAATACCTCAGAATGATCTCTGGTTATTCTCCAATCACCTTAGAAGAGCTAAAAAACACAATACTGTTTCTACACAACAAAACGAGTTCGGTAGGTATTGATGCACTTTCAACTGAAATGATTAAACATCTCCCTGAAAACTATCTTATTTTCCTACACAAAATTTTGCAGAAATGCTGGGTTAGCGGAACTGTACCACAAATCTGGCAAAAGTCTATAGTTATACCGATATTAAAAGCAGGAAAATCGAAAACTGATAAAAACAGTTACAGACCCATTGCTTTGACGTCCCACACGAGCAAACTAATGGAAAGATTGATCTTAAACAGACTTTTACACTACTGTGATAAAAATAACGTTATTCCGATAAACCAGGCGGGTTTTAGAAAAGGGAGATCCGCAGTTGAACACCTGGTTAAACTTACGACTCAGATCAAACAACAGTTTGCCCACAGAAAAAGTGTTTTAGCTACTTTCTTTGATGTAAAAAAAGCTTACGATCAAGTATGGCATGAACGTTTATTGTTCAAGCTAAAATCTGTTGGTTTATCTGGCAATATGTACAATTACATTAAATCTTTTTTATCTAATAGAACAATACAGGCTAGAGTGGGAGCTAGTTATTCTACTTCACGGCGCCTCAGCATGGGGATTCCACAAGGTTCAGTGATAGCACCTATTTTATTTAATATCCTTATACAGGATCTTCCTAAAGCTTTTTCAAATCGTGTTGTTTTAGTACAGTATGCTGATGATATATGCACTTGGATGAATATCACTTTAAAAAAGACAACTCGCAGAGAAACACGGAATTACATCAGGAAATTTTATCAAATTGATCTTGATAATCTTGGAAACTATATGTTAGAAAATGGTCTGTCGTTGTCGGCAGAAAAGACTAACATGATGCTGTTTGATCCTGGTGGTAACTCAAATAACTTGCCTACTTTCAAATTGCTTGGTGAAGTGTTAAATTACAAACAGGTCGTAAAATTTCTGGGAGTTTACATCACTTCGAAATTAAGCTGGAATGTTCATTTTGATTATATTTTAACAAAAGCACGAAAAACCTTAAATTTTCTAAAGATAATAAGCAAATTACCCTGGGGAATGGATACAAATATACTGATTCATCTGTCAACAGCGCTGGTCAGGTCTAAATTATCCTACGCGCAAGAAGTTTTTTTCAATGCACCTAAATATTTACTAAAAAAGATTCAGAACTTGGACTGCAAAAGTTTTAAAATTGCACTAGGTGTACCAACTCATGCTTCTACTCTGGAAACGTACAAAGTTGCTGGAATTCTACCTCTAAACAACCATCGTGAGCTAGCTACAGCAAAGTTTGCAATTATAACTACTTCACAAGCGAATAATTTTGTGAGCAAAGAAATTAAAATCAGGTCTGATATTGACTTTCCAAAACGAGCAAAAAACATTTCATCACAAATTACAACCGCAACTTACATATCTGACCTGATCAAACAATCCAGCATAACTATGGATGAAATAGCCGAAAAACCAATGTTAACGCCTATCCCTACATGGGAAATGCTAAAGGCCACGTTTGATCTCGATTATGCAGACGTTAAAAAAAATGATAATGTCAACATTACGCTATCCACAGCTTGTGAACACATCGATGAAAAGTACCGTACCCACCTCCACATTTTTACAGATAATAATAATAATAATAATAGTGAACATTTATGGCGCTTAATCTAAAAAAAGCCCTAAGCGCTTACAGTAAACACACACACACACGCACACACAACACACGCACACGCACACACACACACACACACACACACACACACACACACACACACACACACACACACACACACACACCCGCACACACACACACACACACACACACACACACACACACACACCCGCACACACACACACACACACACACACACACACACACACACCCGCACACACACACACACACACGCGCGGGCACAGATTTCAAGGTGGCAGCTGAAGTAAGAGTACAGAACTACAGGCTAGGATTTAAAAAGAGTGGTTTTTAGACTGGACTTAAACGAAGAAAGGGTACAGGTAGAGCGGAGAGGAAAGGGAAGTTTGTTCCAAATAGAGGGGGCCTGATAAGAAAAAGCACGTTCACCAAGAGTTTTGTTTGCGGAAGCGTGGGATTCTAAGTAGGTGGGCATTAGTAGAAGAGCGTAGCTCTCTGGAGGGAATGTAAACAGTCAGGAGATCAGAAAGATAGGGGGGAGCTAGACCAGCCAGAGACTTATGGCATAGGAGGGAAAGTTTATAGTCAATACGCTTTCGAACAGGAAGCCAATGTAGAGTTCGAAGCAGAGGGGAAACATGAGTTGACCTTGGGCATTTCCGTACAAGGCGAGCAGCGTTATTTTGAACTTTTTGCAATTTGGATAAGAGTGTTTGGGGGCAGCCAGCAAGAAGCGAGTTACAGTAGTCGAGTCTGGAAAGAATGAGTGCAGAAATGAGAGTTATAGTGCTTTCTTCAGATAGAAGATGACGCACAGAACTGATCCGTCGAAGTTCTAAGTAACAAGCACGACAGACAGAGGATACCTGGCTGTGGAAGGAAAGAGTTTGGTCCAGTACAACTCCAAGATTACGCACGGATGTGGAAGTGTGGATTACCGAGTCTTCAAGCTGGATGGAAACAGGGATAGGCACAGTAGACAGAAGTCGCTTTGATGCAATAAATATAAATTCTGTTTTGTCATTATTCAGCTGGAGTTTGTTGCATGTCATCCAAGACTTTATGTCAGAAATGC
>JAPXFY010000013.1:31584971-31632471 GCA_030674185.1 Monoplex corrugatus
TTCATGTAGGTTCATCATCATCATGGCTTTGGCGATCATGGACCTTACGAATCTTTCCTTTGTTGCTGCGAGTACATCTCCCACCCTCTCTCTCTTCATCCACTCCTTAAGTCCGTCCAGTATTTTCTCCCAGGGTCTACCTGATAGTCTTTATTTCCTCCAGCTTTCCTGTTGTGACTAGGTGCTGTAATTTTTCTTGCCTCATAAAATGTCCAATAAATGTTGCTTCCCTTTTCCTAATCTTTTTCATTAACATTCTTTTTGTGTCTGTCTTCTTCAAGCCTATTTCGTTTGTTTTGTTTACTGTCCGTGGAATTTAGTAACCACATTTCAGCTCCCTCAATCTTGTTCTGACTTTGCGTGTTGACTGTCTACGCTTCACACCCGTACTACAACATCGGTTCTATATAACATTCAAGATTATTGTGCTTTTCTTCCATCACTGTTGCTTTTGTTCTTTTTCTTTCAGCTACAAGTTCGTTGTTTAACTGAAAGGAATGAACAAAAAGCCGAATTTAGAAGAAAAAAAATTTCCAAAGAAAGACACCTATACATAAAAACGAGATAATCTATCGGTAGTGCCGGAGACGAAACAAGTATCTAGGTTACTCAATAGAACGAAAACAGGAATGACTGTTTTTCCAATGTACTCTTTTCTCGGTTCTCTGGGGCCGGAGACCTATTGTTTCTATTTCTGTATTGGGTTTGGCACTGTACTGGCCCCTTTCCCGTGGGGATGCCGGTGTCTCTTTCTGTATAAATAGTATCCCCACCTTCTGGAAAGTCTGTGCTGGAAATTTCCTGTTTTTGTCATTGTCATTGCCTTGCTCCTTTGGATTCTGTCATTTCTTCCTATCATTTTCTGCCTCCCGGGAAAAGAAGCAGAAGAAGAAAAAGAAGAAGACAGCGACGACGACGACGACGACGAAGAAGAAGAATTGCAAACAGTGGATATGTTTTTTTGCTCACGCTCACATTTGCCCGCCACAAAGTTTAACTCTTGTTTTTCTCTCTGTAAGAGGTTCGGGCTCTCTGTCTCTTCTCTCTCTGTCTCTCTCTCTCTCTTTCTCTCTCTTTCGATCTCTCCCTCTCCCTCTCTCCTTTTCTCTTTTTCTCTCTCTCTTCACTCACTTTCTGACTCTCTCTGTCTGCTGTCTCTGTTGTCTGTCTGTCTGTCTTCTCTGTCTCTCTCTCACACACACACACTATTTCTTTTTCTTTTTTTTTTTTTTTTTAACGGCTGATATTCAATATGATATTAACATTAGAAGATGCTCTTATCTATCTTTAAATACCACTGATTTGTCATAATTGACGTTCAAGAACATTTATCTGACATAGCAACGTTGGAATGTCCTGTGATATAAACCCTTTGAAAGTTAGACCAATTAAGTTCTTCTCTGTAGTCGCCTGGATTTTATCCGCGGTATTGATTTTTTTAAAGAAAACTTACCAAGAGTCTCGAACCAGGTTTTCTGTTTCTGCAACCTTCGTCTGTATGTCTGTCGGTCTGTCTAGTAAAACCCCAAAACACTCGCCAGCTCGCACGCACGCACGCACTCGCACACAACACACACACACACACACACACACACACACACACACACGTACACACACACATGCGCGCGCGCACACAACACACACACACATATTTGAAATACTACATCCAAGCCAATATTTCATTCCCTTTAGTATAATGTTGCCAAAATTTGAATTATAGGCTGTATCTCTGTCCTTTCGTGTCAGAAAAGTGTTAGGTAGGCCCACATATGATGGATGCAATTAAGTTGTAATTGCACGAGATTGTACCATCTGTATAAAAAAGTTTTTTTTTTATGGAACACCTTATACATAATTCCTGATGGAAACTACTGAAGCTCAGGTGTCTAGCACTTGTCTCTTTTTCTTGAGAGAGAAAGGAGAGAGGAAGAGAGAGAGAGAGAGAGAGAGAGAGAGAGAGAGAGGAGAGAGAGAGAGAGAGAGAGAGAGAGAGAGAGAGAGATTCAGATCGGATTTTTTTTCGGATTCACATAATCAATTCATCACAGGTAATAATCCGTCATGAAAAACCGAAACTTTACCAATTTTAAATAATTAAAGATAACGAAGGATAATACATACGATTAGATTCAACATTCAAAATTATAATGAGCAATGCAAATATCAAGCATTAATTCAGTACTGTACTTTAAAAGCTCTATACACGTTTCAGTTTTCAGTTCTCTAGATACCATCTCACCACCGGGTAAACATTCCACATGTACTGACGCTGCATTTTGCCATGTGATGGAGAAGGTCCAAAATGGTAATGGCATAAGCCTTAAGCCTGCACATGAACCCTAAGAGTTGCAGGGTTTTGCAGAAGAAAAAACGTGGCCCTTCTAAGGGCTGGACCCACAAACTCGCGTTAGCAGCATGGCGCACTAACATCTAAGCTGGTGTGTCACTTTCTAAGAAAACTGGCCTGCCCAGTGTTGAACCAAAAACCTCTGAATGACGAGCGTTGCGCTCCGACAACTGTTACTTTTATTTTTGTTTAAAGCCCAGCTCTCGAGCCCATAATCTAAGGAGATGCCGCAGGTATTGACCACTCCGTCCAATTTATCGCACAGGGGATGTAAAAACATATCTGATACAATGGTCGTGGCAAAAGCCTTAAGCCTGCACATGAACCCTATGAGTTGGCAGGGTTTTGAAGAAGAAAAAACGTGGCCCTTTTAAGGGCTGGACCCACAAACTCGCGTTAGCAGCATGGCTCTACTAACAGCTAAGCTAGTCTGTCGCTTTCTAAGAAAACTGGCCTGCCCAACGTTGAACCAAAAACCTCTTGAATTACGAGCGTTGCGCTCCGACAACTATTACTGTTATTTTTGTTTAAAGCCCAGCCTACTGCTTAGAGCCACATCAGGGCTGTAACCGTTTCAAAACACACAATACTTCAACAGTAAATTATTAAAAAAAGGAAAAGAAAATTAAGTACAGATATCAATACTCTCGAGCCCATAATCTATGGAGATGCCCCCGGTATTGACCACTCCGTCCAATTTATCGCACAGGGGATTTAAAAACATATCTGAATACAATATTTAAACATAGTTAAGGACACTATAACATGTATAAAAACTGGCCTAAACTTACGTAAAATTGCTTCCGCATATTTCATTTCCCTAGAGCCAAAAATACACTTGATACATGTACCCAGTTATCAGTATTAAGACAAATACGTAGGACGTTATCAAACACGTACAGAGGAATGGACTAGCAAGGCAGAAAATGATAGGAAGAAATGACAGAAAACAAAAGAGGACGAGAGAAACAGAGTGACAGAAAAGAGGAAACTCCCAGCACAGAACATCCAGAAGGTGGGGATACTATTTATACTGAAAGAACCCCCGGCATCCTTACGGGGAAGCTATAACAACTGAATTAAAAATGACGGGATCTATCCGAGGGTTTAAACCACAACCCCTGCGTTTTGAGCATAACGCTTGACAACTGAGCGAAAGGGCCACCAAAGAAAACCTGCATGGTAGGGAATGGAACCCTGCTTTTACGCTTGGTGGACGTATTTTTTGTATGATTGAATGCTGTAAGTGCACGAAGTCAAAACGAGAAAGGTATAACTGAGCGAGTGGACCACTAATAAAAAATCCACGGTATGGAATAGAACCCAGCTTTCCCCTTGGTGGTCGCACTTTTTTAGTATTGAATGCTGTACGTGCACGAAGCCTAAATGAAGTAGGTATCTTGTAACATTAAATGGAATATGTCACTGTCTTCAACGTGAAAATTCCATTCCTGCCGTCTGTAATTTGAGAGAGAGAGAAAAAAAATTGACAGATAGGTAGAGAGAAGAGAGAGAGAGAGAGAAGAGAGAGAGAGAGAGAGAGAGAGAGAGTAGAGAGAGAGAGAGTGGTGGGAGAGAGAGAGAGTAAGAAGAGAGGTTCATATTTTCTTAATATGCGTATGTGTGTGTTGGGTAAAGTGGCTAGCTGTAAGACAGGTCAGTGAGACTAATGCTACCGTTGATAGTAATACAGTTCTGAGAGAGAGAGAGGGCAGAGAGAAGAGGCAGAGAGAGAGAGAGAGGAGAGAGAGAGAGAGAGAGGAGAGAGAGAGAGGAGAGAGAGCTGGTTGACAGTAGTTGCGCAATGTTGAAGGATTTGCTACTTGCGTCAGGTGAAAATTGCATTTTATGTTCTCCTGGAATCTACTTTAGAAGAAAACGACCAGAGACCACAAGGGAACTCTCTATTTTACAGAAGCAGAAAACAAGTTAACAGACCAAAATTTGACCAAAACGGGGGAAGATCGGATCACGAAAAAGGTCTGGTACCAAATAGGATTTAATGACTAACCTTTTAGAGCCACTTTTATGTACAAGACTGCCTATTTCATAAACTAGGTAACCCGGACTGAGAAAGAAAAAGCTTGTTCCCTTCAAGTTTTGTGTGCTTCTCAGAATGTCAGAAGGTTGTTAACAGGACAGTGAGGTAAATAACCGGTGCGTCATACGTAATTGAAATGTTGCATTATCAGGAGTATGATTAACGGTTTCGAAAACATTATATAACTGATAAAGTTTGCCATGGAATGGAATGGAATCTTTCTTTAATGTCTGTTCACAATAGTGATTTTAGACACACACACACACACAACAACACACAACACAACACAACAAAAACAAATATATATATATATATATATATATATATATATATTATATATACACAGGGAGAAAAAAAAAGGTGGAGGACGGGGATGGGAAGGGGTAATGGGAGTTTGAATGTAAGAAGGGGAACAATTACAATTAAGAATTCAGAACAATGAGTTAACAGTGTCAATCAATAACAGACAACAATTAATTAACACTTCATAACAATCTGCCAACAGGGATCTGAGAATCAGCTGGACTACCGAAATAATATTATTTTTGTTGTAAAGGATATCTCTAGAGTCAGTACATGAAAAATCGAGATTGTTATTTCTATATGTCGTAAGTAAAATATGACATTCAAAGAGCAGATGGTGGACAGATAATGCTTTTGAACAAATACATACATTCTGTGTATATTTTGTTTTCCAAGAGTTAAGCCTTAGTTTGTATATCAAGGACGCTAGCTGTCTGGGGCAGTTAGGTATCAGGCTTTGGGTATTGGAAACATTTGTATAAAGTGAACATTCTAACACAGAACCAAGTTCATGAACTGACAGTCGTATGTTATGGAAAGTTACGGTATTTGCATTATTGAATGCACGGTCTTTTGCTAATTTGTCCGAAACTTCATTCCAATAAAGTCCACAATGTGACGGAACCCAGCAAAAATTTATACCAAAACCACTGGATGAAATACAATGTATCAAATGTTTGATCTCACATATAATGTCATTTCGTATTACATTTTCTGTTTGTTTCAAGCTACGTAACACTGATTTAGAACCAACACACAATAGTATATTGCAGATATCGTATGAGAGGCTATTAATATAGTTAAGAGCCATCAATATTGCGTATAATTCTGATGTAAAAATAGAGAAGCCTTTACCTATGTAAAAAGATTTTTGTACCTTTAAAGCAGGAATGACGAATCCAGCTCCGCTATCAGCTGTATCTAAAACAGACCCGTCTGTGAAAATTTTTAGGTGATTAGGATAATATGTGGTTAAATGAGATTTGACTTCTGATACTAGAATATTTATTTCTTCTCTTTTATTGAGATTTATGTAGTCTATGTCAAAGTTAGCTTTTTCAAGTTCCCAGGAAGGTATGGATGAAGAGGCATTACTGGAATGTTATTTATATCAGTATTGTTTTCGCTCAGGAGAACTTCTGCAAAATTTCGTATAGGTTGAAGAGTATGCAGCTTTTGAGCTTTCTGAGGATAGTCAGTTTCCGAGGTGTATAGTAATTCATCCTTAACTGAGTTCTTTACGGCCAGAGCTCTAATAACATACTTTGTCACCGCTAATTCACGTTGATCTGTAAGCGGTAATATGTTACTTTCTTTATAAGACTTCATTGTGTTTGTATGAACGGGCACACCAAGAGCCAATTTAATAGCTTTGCTGTCTACACTCTGTAACTTTTTAAAGAGTGTATTCGAGGCAGTAAAATATACCTCTTGTCCATAGAGCAGTGTCGATCGAACCAAAGAAATCGCTAGGTGTAACATAGTTTGAGTGCTTGGCTCCAGGATTGTCTGTTGACTATTTTTAAGAAGTTAAGTCTTTTGTTTGCTTTTGTAATGAAATATTCGATATGATGTCTCCAATTCAACTTTCGTGGTATGTACACTCCTAGAAATTTAACGGTGGGCTTATAAGCAAGTGGATTATTGTCCAGCGATAACGTAGGGAGAGTTTTTAGGGTTTTCACCATTGTTAAAAAAGCATAAGATAAGTCTTTTCACTCGATAACTCCAGACCATTGTCTTTCATGTAATTACTCAGGTTATCAAGATCATATTGGTAGAGCTTTTGTACATGGGTGATTGTTCTTTTGTTTGTATTTTTTCGAAGAGTGGTATTCATCCAAATAGCAATATCATCTGCATACTGTACAACATTAGTGTTCTTCGACAAATGTTGTGGTAAATCATAAATAAGTATACGGAACAGGATGGGGGCTATGATTGACCCCTGAGGGATCCCCATGTCTATGTCTTTAAATGAAGAGTATACAGTCCCTAATCTTACATACATTGATCTACAGGATAAAAAGTCTTTAATGTAATAATACATTTTACCTGTTACACCAATGCTCTTTAATTTGTAAAGCAGTCTTGAATGCCACACAGTGTCGTAAGCCTTCTTCTCGTAAAAAACGTAACCAAAATGCTTTTTCTGCGAGAAAATTGTTTTTTGATTTGACTTGTAAGTTTTACTAAATGATCTGTTGTACATCGCCCTTTCCTAAATCCTGCCTGATGAGGTGGAATAATATGATTTCGCTCACAATAATGGAACAAACGCTTCTGAATAATCTTTTCCATCAGTTTCCCAACATGAGAAGTTAAAGCTATTGGTCTGTAACTGTCAATGAGTGACCTTGATTTGCCTTCCTTAATGATGGGAATTATCACGGACTTCTTCCAGAGTTTTGGAAGAGCTCCATTCAACCAACATTTTTGGAAAAATGCGTGTAATAATTCCTTCCACTTAAGAAGCAAATGAATTAGCATCTGATAAGAAATACCATCTAAACCAACAGAAGATTTATTGGATGAAAAAGACGCCAAAGTTTCCATGAATTCGTCCAGTTGAATGGGAGAATTGATGTAATGATTCTCCTTAGAAATTGGATCAACATAGATGTCACATTTGTCCTGTTCTATTCTGTGTTGACCATTAGTTGACTTTAAAGTAACTGATCGGCTATTATCTGAAAAAAGATTAAGAAAGGCGTTACCTTTTTCAGAGGAATTTGGAAATAAATTGTCTTTAAACTTAATTGGGTAGCTTGGCAGTGTATGACCATGTTTCATTTCTTTTACTTTTTTCCACACTTTGTACATATCCTTTGATTCAGATACTTCATCATTACAGAAACTGGTCCAATAGGACTTCTTTGCTTGTGCTATTACTCTATTACATTGAATTTTAGCTTTCTTCATGTTCAAATGATGTGCAGGTGTTTTATTTTTCAGCCAGATTGTAAAAGTTTCTTTTTTAAAAGCAACAGCCTGTTCACATTCTTTTGTCCACCACGAATTTCCACTGTATTTGCCTAGTGTCACCGACTTGCACACTGGAATAGAAGAGAAAGCTGCCTTTAAGACAACTTCGATGAAATTATAATAAAATACATCTATATTGTCATGTTTTATTAAATCTGTGTTGTGCGTCTGAAGGACATTACCAAACGCTATCCAATCGGCGTTCTTGTATTTGAATTTCGGGATTCTGTCTTCAGTGTCAGTGCGTGTTCTGAAAGTTGTTTTCTCCAAAAGTTTAATTTCAATTGGAAGATGATCACTACCCAAACTATCATCTCCTACGAGCCAAGTACAATTTGTCGCAAGCTCTGGAGAGATGAGAGAGTGGTTGCTCTATGAGTAGAGACATCAGGTATCCGTGTAACTAAACCATCGTTTAATAAGTAAAGATTTGAATCTACTATGTTTTCAATTAGGCGATTGCTGGTGATTTTGAGACATTCTTTCTCCCAGAAAGGAGAATGAGCGTTAAAATCACCCAGTACTATCCATCTTGCGCCTTTTGTGTCCAAATGCTTGTTCCAGTCTGTGTTATCATCCTTTGGACCTGAAGGAAGGTACAATGATAAAAGACTTACATTAACAGTTGTATTGACTCTGACAACTGCTCCTGTGTAATAGATGTCTTTTGTATCTGCTGGGATCGGGAAATCTACAAAGGACGAGTAGTCCAGATCACATTGGATATATATGGCAACCTGTATCTTGTTATTTGCCTTACAACATTGAAATAACGGAGGATAAAAATAATTTGGCAATTTTGGAAGCTTATGTTTGACAACATTAAGAGATTGCAGCGCTAAAACGCAATGATTTTTTTTGATAAATACTGTTGGAGCAACACTAGGTTTGAATGGATTGATCTGCAGTTCCATTGGAGTATACTGAAATTTGATGTCATGTTGTTTATATCAATAAATCACCGCTGAACGATGTGTGTGAATTTGGAAAATAGGGAACTTAACAAACAAGTGAACAAGATGAATAGAAGAGTACACTGTAAAATCTGTCCAATTGAGTAATTAAGCTGCACTGCAGTACAGAATATACTAATTAGCTAATATCGAAAGAAATTATACACAACTTATATCTGATAACAAATGATTCTTTGAAGACAAGAGTTATGTGGTGTCTAGAGAAAGACAACATTCAATGTTGGAACTGGGCTGTGTTAATGTCTTCCATAATGACCAGGTGCATATGTCTATCTCCTGCCATGATGATTAAGATAACGCCCTTGGTGTCCAAAATTCCATGGGTACCACATACGAAACATGTGTTGGAATGAACGAGGGTCTTGAAAATGGTCGTGATATATCTGTTCAGTGCAAGGCTATGGTCTATTCAATATGGTTGTGTTTCTGTAGAGGACGTCTTTGTGAATAAAAGTTTCTCTGGTAGTTGTTACGATATGCGAATTGTTGGTGGCGTGGTGGTTGCCCTTTCTTGCGGTGTGTGTTCCTTTTGGTTGTAGATTTCTGCCAAAAAAGGGACTCGAGGTGACGTCCAAGATTTCCCGCAAGAAAGGTAGTGCCTCTCTGTGATGGGTGGATATCATCCCTCATCATTTTGCTGTTGCCGCATTCAGATTTTCGTGAGCCAGGAACGTGACGTTGTCGTGGTCATATAGTTGGGAGAAAACGTTTGCATTGAAAAGTTCTCTTTTCACTTTCAAAACTGAGGATTTAAGAGGTGCCACTCTGCTTATCACTACCTTTGTATGTGGAAGTTTTGCAGTCATATCTTTGGTGCAACTCACAATATGATCACTGCACAAACTGACGTCTTTCGTTTTTAAGTCATTGACACCAAGATGGAGCACAACTGCATCAATATTGTCATCTGCACTAAGGTCTGCCACAGCTCTACTGCAGTCTTCAATAGAGAGGGTCTTTCGACAGTTAGCAACAAAACCATATGACCGGCTAGTCTTGTGTCGTCTATGTCATCAAAAACAGTCATGTAGAATTAACACATGGGGAAGTTGTGATGATCTGATGGCGGTTTCGTTGACATCGTGGTGTTTCTATCCACGAGTTTGCTGTTAGAATCACTATCAGTTATGCAGGTGTTGTTGGTTTTGTGGCTGGAATATTTCTTCTGTGAGAATTTTGAGTGATTGTAAGTAGGCCTACTGTTTTGTGCTTTTGGTTTGTCTTTTTCTTTAGAAAAGTTTTGACGTCAGTCGAATCTGGAATATGACGTGTTGGCGTATTACGTTTGACGTCACTGCCTGAATGATGTTTACGGGCTAGTGTCGTTTTCAAGGGTGATCCCAGCTGAATATGGTTGTTGTTGGTAGATGACTGTTTTCGGACAGCATCAGCATAAGATGTTTTTGGTGTTGTCGATGGTGTGGAGGAGGGGGTAGTTGTGGTGTATGTACACTGTTGTAAATGGATGTTGTCTGTGTACGCCCCTCACATTTACATTGGATGCTGTCCACTGTGTGCATCAGCTGGGAAATTTGTTTCTGCCCTTATCCTTTCCGAGTCTTGAAAAGCTTCAAGCAAAGCTAGAACACTGGCGTTGAGTTCATGCACAGAGCAGGCCGTACTATTGTGCTCTGGCTCCTTGTGCTGACACTCCGGAAAGGATACAGAAGAGACAGATGGTACGAACGACGATTGATGGTCACTGGATCTACAACTAGATCTATGTCGTTCTCGGTCACTGAACGCTTGAATATCTAATTCGTTGCTTATTTCTGCGAAAAGTTTGCTATTAAGAATCGTTTGAGCACACATCTGGCACATATATTTTCTTTTTGTCTGTATAAAAGTACACAGCTGGTAGACAGGGAGTTCTGTGCATGACCAGTGGACATGTCGGAACAGTTGTTGCATTTCAGTGAACGGCAGTTTACTAACCTGTCCGCAGAAACATGGAAGATCAGTGAGAGAGGCTTTCTTCGCGGTCACTCGCTTATGTTTTTCGTTCATTTTCACAGTTCCTTGTTTTGATCTACACAGATTGGAGCTGTTTAAAGCCTCTGGAACGAATCATCTTGTCTTTCTCTGAGGACACGATCTTCTACTGAGATGGTACCGTCGCCATCTTGAAAAAAAAAAGAGTTTGCCATGAATGTCTGAAGAAACCATTGATTGGAAGTTTGGGTTAATTCCCCTCATTATTGTGAAGTCATGTTGTTATGTTTGTGGATGACTGCAGACAGTGTCGCGTCTCATTTTGACACCACCATCGAGACTGAAAACATGTTAATTGACTTTTTACAATCCATAGGACGAGTTGCATTCGCAAATATACACCAATATGCCACACTATTTTTGACTTAAATTTTGCTTTAAAAGAAAAAAAAACGTTAAAGACTTTTTTGCTTACACACTTGGACACCGTTCGTACATGGCCAAAAACACGCTCCCACTCGCTCGCTTGATCAAAATCTCTGTCTGTCTGTCTCTCTCTTTGCCTCTGTCTGTCTCCCCGTCTCTATCTGTCTGTCTATCTGTCTGCTTGTCTGTCTCTCTCTCTCTAATTTTGATAGTGAGACTAAAAAGTGTAAAGTACTTTTTTTTCATTGACGTTGTTCAAAATTGGAAAGTTTCATCACGGATATTGTTCATTCTTAGAAATGGTAAATCGATTACCACAGACTTTAAAGAAAAGCTCTATGACAAAGGTTTTACCTATTTCCTTGTGATATTAACCCTTTGGAAATGAGACCAGTGTGAGAATCCTTGACACACGAAAGAAGCTTTTTACAGGTTTCTCTTTTTGATCTAGTCTCCCTATTTTTTTCTGGATTGATTTTTAACAGATTTTTAACTGCAGGTATCTGTGACTTCATTTGAAATAATTACATTTATGGTTGTCGTTTTATTCTTGGAGTTTACGTTTTATTTAGTGTGCCATTCTGATTATTTTGTTACCGAAGCCCACCATGCCACAGGCATGAAGAGCAGCAACGAAGATCCAGGTGTCTTTTGGGGCCCGGGGTTCTCCTTCAGTTGTTCGTCATCAGGTGTTCAGGGTCTGCCTGTCTTGCGTCTTCCTTGTGCTGTGCAGTGCAAGGGCAATCCACGTAATGTTATTCTGTGGTTTTTGGATCACAAGCCCAAGCCAGTTCCATCGTCTTTTCATATTCTGTTCATTGGTTTTGGAAGATAACTGTTGGTTGGAGATGGTAGCGTTCTCCTCTGATAAGAACAAAAGAAAAAAATGGAGTTTTGACCAAAATGGACACCCTGATCTCTCTGCCTGTCTCTCTGTCTTTATCTCTCTCTCTCTCTCTCTCTCTTTCGCTCTCTCCTCTCTCTCTCTCTCTCTCTCTCCCCTCTCTCTCCCCGTCTCCTTTTGTCTCGTAATGTAACATGGTGTCCCTCATTCCCTTGCTCTCTGTGTCTTTAGGAAGGAAAGTGAAAGGCATCCTCTGTGTGTGTGTGTGTGTAGTGTGTGTGTGTGTGTGTGTGTGTGTGTGTGTGTGTGTGTGTGTGTGTGTGTGTGGTGTGTGTTATTCAAGGATATTTTTCAGAAGAAAGATTCATATTGGAAGACGCTTTTAGTAGCACTTTATAGTCTGGACACGAATAAGAAAAAATATAATCTGAGCTTTAGGAACAGCACTTTAACTCCGGTTTTACCCAGCGCCATGTAATATCACACATCAGGAAATTAGAACAGCGTTACAATAAGAGAAATATAACAAACATATTTTCCAGCTTTTCACCGTTTTTCTTTTTTCTTGTTCTCTATAACTATTGTGAGTGTAATTATGATGATGATGCGATGTCGATCATCATTGTTATTATTATCTTTGCCGTTGTTGTTGCTATTATTAATCATTCTTCTCTGGTTCCGCGTTTGAGCAGTTACTGACGTTAATAAGTGGCTTAATAAGCAGTGTCTTGGTGAGTTAATAATAATAATAATATATTTTATTTTATTGCGCAAAATCTTGACAAAATCAAATCTAAGCGCTGAGCGTATACATGCATACATACCTACATACATATGAGCGTATACATGCATACATACATGCTTACATACTTACATACATAAATCTAAGCTGAGCGTATACATGCATACATACATACATACATAAATCTAAGCGTATACATACATACATACATACATACATACACACGCACGCACACGCACACACAACAACCACAATATTCATATAGCGCAAATCTCGACAAAATCAAATCCAAGCGCCGAAAAGACACACACGCACACACGCACACACGCACGCACGCACGCACACACCACACACACCACACACACACACACACACACACACACACACACACACACACACACACACACACATGCATGGCCACAAATGGGTAGAAAAGAATAAAAGCAATAAAAGCAAGAATAAAACCAATGGAAAACCACAGAGAGCACATCATATACAATTATATATTAAAACAAAGTGATTCCCTCCGAGCGGAGACAGGCTGCAGAGGGGGGTTGAGTGAGGTTAGGATTTTATGCAGAGGAGAAAAGGTGAGTTTTGAGAGCGGACTTGAAGGAGGCAAAAGTAGGTTGCTGACGGACTGAGAGAGGAAGTTTGTTCCAGGAGAGTGGACCAGAAACAGAGAAGGCTCGTGGACCATAGGTATTGAGCTTAGTGCGTGGAAAGCGAAAAGTCAGAGGATCGGAGGCAGAGCGGAGGGTACGTGAGGGAACATAGATCTCAAGTAGGCTTGACAGGTAATCGGGGGCTGCGTTATTGAGGCTTTTGTAGCACATGGTGTCTCGTTTGTACTGTATGCGCTTTGATACAGGGAGCCAGTGAAGTTGTGCCAGGAGAGGAGATATGGGTCAGAGCAGGCACTGTTAAACTCCCTGAAGTGACCCAGCTGCGGTGCAGTGTCTCCCATATTGGTTGGCTGCATGTTGGCTTGGTATCTCTAGTTCCTGTAGGCTTCCTAGCACTGGAACTTCGACTGGTGGTCTTGGTATGTTGTAAAGAGGGAATGAGTACCGTGGGGTTAACGCCACTGGGATGGTGCAGAACTTGGGAACAGGAAACAAACAAAACAAAGCAAAACAAAACAGACCATTCTGACGTACTTTTAGACCTGGTAAAGGCCTTTGCATTTGGATTAGCTGTAAACATAATGAATTCAAATGGCAGTTGTCGTCACTTTAAATGTCCTTGTTCCGTTGTTTATATATATATATATATATATATATATATATATATATATATATATATATATATATATACACGCCATTTGAAATAGGATTTTGAAGCTGTCTTCTTTCGTTGGTCAAATGAGTAATACGTCAATATATTCCAGGTGCGCTTTGCTTTTTTTCTGGTTTCTATTCATAGCAATGCGACATTAGCTCTATTTTTGACTGCCTTGGACCATACATCAAGGGAAATGTAGCTGTGTGGTTTAAAGACAGACTCCATCTGAAGTTCGCACGTAACAACAGCAGTAGGATAGTGGTGACAGGCCACGTTTCAGCTTTACATTCAAATCTTTCGGAGGAAAGTTTCAGTTTTGTGATAGTTCCTGTGTTTAGTGTTAAAATTATTCATTTCCAGAAGGCTTCTGCCTAACTTTTTTTCCTCTCTTTCTTCGTTCCTAGCCCATGTCCGTATCACTGGTTCTCAAATAGCAATAATTTACATACCGTTATACCAGTTGCATCTAGGGAAGCAACAGAGACTTTACACTCTTGTCTGTTCTGCGCCAGGATCTGTATGTCTCCCGTGGGGATGCCGGGGGCTCTTCCTGTGTAAATAGTATCCCCACGTCTGGTAATTCTCTGCTAAAAAATTGCTCCTTTATATCACTCTGTATGTGTCTGGCTCTTTGGCTTTCTGGCGACTCTATCATTTTCTGACTTGCTGATCCATTCAGGTGTGTGTGTTCTACAAAGCCATACATATTTTGTATTAGGATTTATAATGTACATGAGGATGTACATGTTTTGGCTCCAAGGAAGTATGATGTGCATGATCTAGTCATCGTGCGTTTATTTTAGTGTACTTAGTTATGATTATATATTTGTATTCAGATTTTTAAATCCTCTTTGGTAAATTGAGCGGAATGGTCAGGGCGTATTCTTAGATTAAGTTGTATGAATGCGTTGATACACAGCTATCTTTTCCAGGTTGGTTTTGTTGTCTTCAGGATCTGCGAGGTTTTCGTATTTCGAGCTGGTTTCAGCCATGACATGGCTCTGCGCAGTCGGCTGGGCTTTAAACATTAATAACAATAGTGATAGCAATGACGATGATGATGATGATGATGATGATGATGATGATGATATAACAATAATAATAATTATAATAATAGTAATGATGATGATGATGATGACGACAATGACGACGACGACGATGATGATGATGATGTTGATGACGATTAAGATAAAAAAAACACAATGATAATCCCCTGTATGGACCCCCAGGTATGTTTCATAGCGTTGAGTTGCTCCCCTGCTGTTCCTTTTCCGGGTGTTCTTAGGTCTTCTGTCTTGCGTCTTCTGGTGTCCAGTGAAGGTATGTCCGGTTGATGCTATCCTGTTCTTTTCATGGCAGTCGGACAAATCGAACAAACTGACTTCTCCTGATTTTTGTGTTTGTTGTTTTTTTCGTTTGTGATCTTTCGTTTACGCTTGACAAAGGCCAGTTGGCCGAAAATTTGCGCCTGTCGTGTCTGGTTGTATGAAATACGCGTTCTGATTCTATTTCCGTGTTTTTCTGGTTCCTGTTTGCTTGAACGCGGGCAGTCGCACTTGTTTTTGGATAAATTGCCTTCACTTCAAAAACCAAAGATTTCTGCGCTTTTCCAACCTTGCTTAAAGGTCTTTGCCATGATAAGGTATTCGAGTGTCGAGTTTATCTATCTGTCTGTAAGTTGGTCTGTTTGTTCCTTCCTCCATCTCTGTCTGTCTGTGTATCTACGTGTCTGCTTCACCCTATTTGTCTTTGAGCTTTTCCCTCGTGTTGAAACTTGGAAACGATGACTGAAGATAAAACATAAACAAATTCCTGTATTGGTTTATGGACGTTCACCGAAGTAATGTTCAGTGCTTGCAGACTGATGGATTTTGTTAAAAAGAAAAGTTCAGATATGAAACCATACAATTCACAATGTTCTCCATATTTTGTTCCCCGCCTACAGTAGTCCCTCTGCTGTTTATCTTCAGAGACTAGGCTTTGACTCTCAACCTTTCTTTCCAGCTGTAAATTAATTTTAGTGCAGTCTTTACTGCACACAATACGTATTATGGAAGAAAAGAAACCCCATTACTAGTATTAGACCAGTCTGCCAACCATCGCATCATTCACAGTACCCACTTCTGTCTGTCTCTGTCTGTCTCTGTCTGTATCTATGTCTCTCTCTATCTTTCTCTGTCTCTGTCTGTCTGTCTCTCTATGTCTCTCTTTCTCTGTGTATGTCTGTCAGTCTCTGCCTGTCTCTGTGTCTGTTTCTCTCTCTCCCTCCCTCTGTCTCCCTCTTTGTGTCTCTACCTGTCTTTTTCTATCTGTCTCTTTCTCTCTGTGTCTATGTCTCTGTCTGTCTGTCTGCCTGTGTGCTGCCTGTCTGTGTGTCTGTTTGTCTCTCTTTTCCTATTTCTCTCTCCCATTCTCACTTTTCCCTCTTTCTCTTCTTCTCTGAAATGCACTCTTTTCTGTCAGGATGTCTGTTCATTACAGTGTGTCTGTCTGTCTGTTCAGTTGACAGTTCCCTCTTCTCTCTCATACAGGCTATGTTCACATCTCTCTGAAAGTGTGTGTGTGTGTGTGTGTGTGTGTGTGCGCGCGCGTGCGTGCGTGGGTGTTTGTATGTACGTGTATGTGTGCGCGTGTATACGAGTGGTGTATGTGTGTGTGTGTGTGAGTGGTGTGTGTGTGGTGGTGTGTGTGTGTGGTGGGTGTGTATGTGTGTTGTGTGTGTATGTGTGTGTGTGTGTGTGTGTGTGTGTGTGTCGCGCGCGCGCTAATCAATCTCTGGAGAGGCGTTAGCCTTTGAGATGATAGTTTGAAGATACAGGCAGTAAATCCCTCCATCCCTGATGACACGCACACACGCACTCACGCACCCAGCACACACGCACCAACACACACATCACAGCACCCAAGCACACACAGTCACACACAAACAGTCACACACACAAACACACATTCACTCACACATACACACACACACACACACACACCCAGAGTCACACACACACACACACACACACACACACACACACACACACACACACACACACACACGACACACACGCAGAGTCACACACACACACACACACACCCCGCACACACACTCACAACACACACACAGTCATACACACAGTACACACACATACACACGCACACACAGTCACACACAACACATCACACCACACATCACACCACACACACACACAACAACATACACACAGTCACACACACACATATACACACATACACACACACCACACATATACACACATACACGTACACAACACACACACACCACACACACACAACACAACACACACACACACACACACACACCACACACCACCACACACCACACCACACACACACAACACCACACACACACACACACACCAGCAAGGCTTGGGAGTTGCTTGTAATTTGAAGATGCTGGGAAATGGTGGTATTCCCTCGTGTGCTGAGTCGCTAAGGCACGTCAAGTTGTATTGTCAAGGCTGTATAAAGTCAAGGATTTCATTTGAAAGAAGTTAACTTGCTGAATACCAGTACCACCACTCAAGAGATGTGAAGGTGGTGCTGAAACTCTACCAAACAAAAAAAGTTTCTTTTTTAACTTGACCTTTCACAGATACTGTGATGTAATAAAAATGACAATTAAACCACCCCTTGAGAGTAACAAGCGTTATTCTCAGAACATTCCTTAAATTGGGTAGCGCAAACTGTGTTTGGGTTTGAGAAATTCTAAATGGGAGATAACTCCGTGACTCTCAAGAGTTACGTTACTTAGTTGAAGCGTTATTCTGTTATAAGTTTCGTGTGTGTAAATTTGTTTGTTTTAGTCAGTATTTTTTTTATATATGGGAACGGCATTGTGTTATCAGCAGGTCATCAACTTTGATATTTTTGACACAGCTGTGTGTTATACACTACATTATAAACACAACTGCCCTAATAATTCAAGATCGTTTCAAAGGATTAAAAGGAAAAAAATAAACTAGGAAGAAGTGAGTAAGTGTTTTTGTTGTGCAAAGACAATTTCTGCCCGAACTTTGCCCAGTATCGATCTTGTGATAAGTATGCACGCACGCTGTTTGTCTGTCTCTGTTTCTCTGTATCTGTCTCTGTGCTTCTTCCACTCTCTCTGCTTATGTGTCTGTCTGTCTGTGTCTGTCTGTCTGTCTCTTCCCCCCCCCCTTGTCTCCTTCTGTCTCTGTCTCTCTCTTTGTCCCTCTGTCTATCTATCTGTCTGTCTCTGCCTGTCTTTTCTCTCTCTCTCTCTTTCTCTCTCTCTCTCACACACACACACATACACACACACACGCGCGCGCGCGCTACACGCAAACACGACCGCAGCCATGCACACACACACACTCTCCCTGTCTGTCTGCCCGTCTGTCTGTCTGCCCGTCTGTCTGCCCATCTGTCTGTCTGTCTGTCTGTCTTTCTCTTTCTCTCCCACTCTGTCTTTTGTCACTCACTCCTTCTCTCTCTCTCTCTCTCTCACTCTCACTCACTCTCTCTCCCTCCCACACTCCCTCTCTGTCCTCCCCTCAGCCCTCTCTTTTCTCTCTCACGCGCACTACATACACCTAGACATGACGACACACTGCTCGTCCTAACCCTCTCGATCTAGAAATGTCGAACATCGCCTCAGCGATCTCCGCACGTTCTACCCGTCTGTCTCCACATGTCGAGCCTCGGCAATGTCCCCTGTCCTTTTGTGGAGGAAACGTGTTACCTGCATGCAGTGAATGCAATTACATTCTAATTGCACGAAAATGTACCACCCTGGAAAGAAAGGAGAAAAAAAAGAGGGGAGAGAGAGAGTGAGAGAGAGAGAGAGAGATAGAGGGTAAGAGGGGAAAAAAGGTGGGGGGGAGGAGAAAGAAAGAAAAGAAGGTGGCCTCTCTGGAGCGTCTGTCTAGAACCTTTGATGGGAATTAGTGGGGCTTTGGTGTCCAGCACTTGTGTCTTTTCCTTTTTGATGGTCGGAGAGAGGGAAGGAGGGAGAGAGAGAGAGAGAGAGAGAGAGAGAGAGGAGAGGGAGAGAGAGACAGAGACAGACACAGAGTACAGAGACAAGAGAGAGCGTGTGTGTGTGAGAGAGAGAGAGAGAGATAGAGAGAGAGGGGGAAGGTGTGTTATTGTGGTGTGTATGTGTGAGAGAGAGAGAGAGAGAGAGTGTGTGTGTGTGTGTGCGCGCGCGCGCGTGCGAGCGTGTGTAAGTGTGTGTTAGAGAGAGGGAGGGTGTGTTTATCTGGTGTGTATGAGAGAGAGAGAGAGAGAGAGAGTTCATGTGGTGTGAATGAGAAAGAGAGAGAGATAAATGTGTGTGTGTGTGTGTGTGTGTGTGTGTGTGTGTGTGTGTGTGTGTGTGTGTGTGTGTGTGTGTGTATGTGTGTGTGTGTATGTAAGTGAGGGAAGGAAGGAGTGTTCATGCGATGTATATAAGAAAGAGGGAAAGACAGACAGACAGACAGAGAACAAGCTACAGACAGTCAGACAAAGAAATAGCGCGTGGGATGGTGGTGGTAGCCGTATGTTTAAGGATTTGCGATTTGCGTGGGGGAGAAATTACATTTTGTATTCTTCTGGAAGTCCAGCAAGCGAGAAAACGACCGATAAAGAGCAAGGAAGACCCATTAGAAAATAGACGAGGAAACTTACACCTAATGTGACCCTTTCTGTCAAAGAGGCGCGTAAGTCGATTTAGGAGTATCAGGTTATTGGTATCACTAACGAGGGTGGGTGTGAAATTCAACTATTCAGTGAAAAATGAATAATGAAGTCTCGGGGTGTGGTGGGGGTGGGGGAGCTGTTGTGGACAGTTGAAATGTCCTATTGCGTAATCCCTGATTTGAGAAGATGGAGTAGAAAACTTGAGAATATTTTCTGTCAGTTGATGGTGATGATGGTGATGATGATGATGATGATAGTAAATAGTAAGAGAGAGAGAGAGTGGGGGAGACAGTACTTTAAAATTTTACATCCGAATCTGACTGCAGATCTCTGGTGGAGGGGGCAGAGATGGTAGCAGGTTTTTGCATCTGTTTCTGACTGGGTCTTCACCAAATTTAGTTACATTGAGAAGCACAAAACTCTGACATTTCTTGCTGGAAGCAAACGCTTTGTGTATGAAAATGGGAGATTTTTTTTGGAATGGCTTAACCATCTTGAGTCTGTTTTTTCAGCTTTCTGACTGTGTAAGATTGAAGGAACAGCGGATTTGGGACATGGGATTTGAGAAGAAAGATAACTTTACAAAATCCGAGGGACACTCTATTGATTGTGTGCCAGAGGCGAAACAAGTATCTGGGACACTAGCTTGATGAAAAATACGGTGGGATTACAAATGTATTATCTGCTCAGTCATTTGATGCCGTGTACGTACTGTTGCCATTTTTTGTCTCGGGTTTAGTGTTGCATATCTGGTGGGTGATAAAGTTTGGAAAGGCAAGAAGATGTGAGGAATGGTGCCACGAGCTGGCACAGACTGTTTCTGTCATGTTACAACCTGTTTACTATTTCATGGCCTTCTTCTTCTTCTTCAATTTCTTCTTCTTCTTCTTCTTCTTCTTCCTCCTCCTCCTCCTCTTCTTCTTCTTCTTCTACGTCTCCTTCTTTTTCTTCTTGTTTCACTCCATTCCCGCCTATCTTTCTCGCAGTCTCTGCCTTTCTCCCATCCTTCTTTCGAGCACGTTGAAGTATCCTTCCAATCCACCCCTCATCCCATCACCTTCTCCTGTGTCTATCGACCCCCACCTAGCTCTGCCAACAAACTCACCACATCCATGTTTCTCTCTGACTTTGACCAATTGCTTGACCACTACTGCCTCTTACCTGGAAATCTCATCATTCTAGGTGATATCAATGTCCACTATGACAACACTCACCGTTATGACACAAGACATATCATCAACTCTCTGTCCAATCACAATATGACTCAACACATTTCTGAACCAACCCATCAAAAAGGTCACATTCTTGACTGGATCATTTCTCGTGATCATCACAATTCCGCTACTGACAACTGCTTAGTTCTTTCTACCCGTCTAACTTCAGCCCTTCCATCTGACCACTCTGCAATTCTCTGTTCTCTCGACATTTCTCCTCCTTCCCGTACCATGCGCACAGTGACTCGACGCAATCTCAAATCTATCGACCTCTCCACATTTTCATCTGATGCCTCCCGTCTCCTTTCTGAAAAGTCACATAACCTTGCCGATGAATTCTATACTACTCTCCACCATCTTCTGGACACTCATGCTCCAGCCACAACCCGTCTTTTACCTGACCGCCCCCCTACCCCCTGGCTCACTCATGAGATCGCCTGTGCAAAACGTGCCCGCCGCAGAGCAGAGCGCCGCTGGCGCAAATCCAAACTCACTGTACACAGGCAACTTTTCCAAGCCTCTAAAACAAAAGTATCCACCCTCATTGCATCAGCAAAAACAAGCTATTTCCAAACCAAAATCCTGAATGCCTCTTCTTCAAAAGAACTCTTTACAACCATGAATCATCTCCTTGGCACACGAAAAGATTTACCTCTCCCAACAAAACATACAAATGAAGAACTCCCATCTGTATTCTCCAACTATTTCACCACCAAAATACAAACTCTTCGTGACAGGCTTGACAGGACACCCTGTCAACCATGCCCACCTGACCCTTCCTTCTCTGGCACACCTCTTACTACTTTTACCCCAGTCTCACAAGAAGAAATTCTCAACACAATCAGATCCATGTCGTTCAAAACCTGCGAACTGGATCCTCTTCCAGGTTCTGTCTACGCCGACTGTCTCCCTACTCTCCTCCCATTCATCACTGACATCATCAACACTTCTCTTCAAACTGGAACTGTCCCAGATTCTTTCAAGTCTGCTATTGTTCACCCTCTCCTCAAGAAACACAATTTAGATCCAAATGAACTGAAAAATTACTGGCCTATCTCTAATCTCTCTTTCTTGTCAAAACTCCTTGAAAAAGTCGTCCTCAACCAGCTGAACTCTCACCTGTCTGCCAACAATCTCCTCAATCCTTTCCAGTCAGCCTACCGCCAGTGCCATAGCACTGAAACTGCCCTACTACACATTCTCAACAATCTCCTCCTTGCAACTGATACTGGCAAAGTCTCTCTCCTCACACTCCTTGATCTGTCTGCAGCCTTTGATACCATTGATCATGGTATTCTCCTTTCTAGACTTCATCATACTTTTGGCATCTCTGAAATTGCTCTGTCTTGGTTCACTTCATACCTATCAAACAGAAAACAAACCGTTCTCATCAATGGCACTTACTCTCAACCTGCATACCTGACCTGTGGTGTTCCACAAGGATCTGTCCTTGGCCCTGTTCTTTTCACTCTTTACACCTCCCCCCTGTCCACCATCACCAACTCCCATTCTATAAAACACCACTTCTATGCTGATGACACCCAACTTCAAGACAGTGACTCACCTGATAATATACAGCGCCTGTTGACTCGCACCACTGAGTGTTACTCGGACATTAAGAACTGGATGACACACAATAGACTTCAGCTTAATGACGACAAAACAGAAGCTATCCTCATTGGCACCCGTCAGAAACTTTCTCAGCTGCCTCCTCTTTCTCTCCCCATTATGTAACACATCAGTCCCAATTTCTGATTCAGCTAAAAACCTTGGTGTCTGCATTGACTCTACCCTCTCCATGAACAACTTTGTTTCTCAAACTGCCAGATCTTGCTACTATCATCTCCATCGTATAAAGCTGATCAGGAAGTATCTCTCTGTCGAAACAACTGCAAAACTCGTTCTCTCCTTCATAATGTCTCGCATTGACTATTGCAATTCACTCCTGTCTGGTCTTCCTGCCTCCACCATTCACATCCTACAGTGCATTCAAAACAATGCTGAACGCCTTGTACTCAAAAAGAAAAAAGCTGACCACATATCTCCTCTCCTGGCACAACTTCACTGGCTCCCTGTATCAAAGCGCATACAGTACAAACTAGACACCATGTGCTACAAAAGCCTCAATAACGCAGCCCCCGATTACCTGTCAAGCCTACTTGAGATCTATGTTCCCTCACGTACCCTCCGCTCTGCCTCTGATCCTCTGACTCTTCGCTTTCCACGCACTAAGCTCAATACCTATGGTCCACGAGCCTTCTCTGTTTCTGGTCCACTCTCCTGGAACAAACTTCCTCTCTCAGTCCGTCAGCAACCTACTTTTGTCTCCTTCAAGTCCGCTCTCAAAACTCACCTTTTCTCTCCTGCATAAAATCCTAACCTCACTCAACCCTCCCCTCTGCAGCCTGTCTCCGCTCGGAGGGAATCACATGGTTATAATATATAATTGTATGCTATGCTCTCTATAATTTTCCATTGCTTTTATTCTTGCTTTTATTGCTTTTATTCTTTCTCCCCATTTATAGCCATGCGTGTGTGTGGGGTGTGTGTGTGTGTGTGTGTGTGTGTGTGTGTGTGTGTGTGTGTCTGTATGTGTGCGTGCGTGTGTGTGCGAGCGTGCGTGCCTGCGTGTGTGTCTGCTTCAGCGCTTAGATTTGATTTTATCAAGATTTTGCGCTATATAAATATTGTAATTATTATTATTTTTGTTCTCCTCCTCCTTCTTTTTCTTTTATTTTCTTCTTCTTTTTCTTCTTCTTCTTCCTCTTCTTCTGCTTCTTCTTCTTCTTCCTCCTCCTCTTCTTTGTTTTTCTTTTTCTTCTTCCTCTTCTTCTTTTCCTTCTTCTTTTTCTTCTTCTTCTTTCTGTTTTTCTTCTTCTTCTTCTTCGTCGTCGTCTTTTTCGTCTCCTTTTTCGTCTTCTTCTCCTCTTCCTCCTCATACCTCTCCTTCTCCTCCTTCTCCTTCTTCTTCTTCTACTTCTCATTCTTCTTCTTCTTTCTTGTTATTTTCATTCTTCTTCTCTCTTCTTCTCCTTTTCCTTCTAGCTTAACCCCTTAAAAAAACAGTTCATTAGATTCCTCAAGCTCTGTCGGTTGTGTGCCAAAGCGTGGGTCCCTTTTAAATCATGTCATATCTTTCGAACTTCGTGGAGCCCATTTCTGTCCGGGTCGGATACTTCTTGAAGTGAATAGATCCCCACATACGGCAGTGTTGTACTGGGGTACACGGTTATCAATGACATAGGATAGCCTGAGACATGACTACCAAAAGCTATTGTAGTCTGTATGGTAGACGTTATTTGACTGATATCCACCGTGGTGATGCCGGGGGCTCTTTCAGTGTAAATAGTATCTCCACCTTCTGGAAATTCTGAACTAGAAATTTCCTCTTTATTGTCACTCTCTTTGTTTCTTTGTTCCTCTTTTGCTTTCTGTCATTTCTTCCTATCATTTTTCTACCTTGCTGGTCCGTTCATCTGTATTTGTTCCAGAAGGTGTTACGTACTTTCTCTTAGGAGTGATAATTGGGTACACGTATTAAGAGCATTTTTGGGTCTGATGAAATGAGATATGCAGAAGCAATTTTAGATCCTTTTGGATAATTTAGGCATGTTTTTATACATGTTTTATTGTCCTTAGTTATGTTTCGGTTTGTATTCATGTATGTTTTTTGAATCCCCTTTGCGATACATTGGACGGAGTGGTCAACGCCATGGTCATCTTAGATTAATGCGCGGGAATGCATTGATATCTGTACTTAAATTTCGTTTCCTTTTTTCTCTGCTGAAATATTGTGCATATTGTGAAGCGGTTATAGCCCTGATATAGCTGTCCGCGGTCGGCTGGGCATTAAACAAAATAACAATTTGACAAATAAATATACATAACAATAGAGCCAGTATAGCAGGATATTAAAAAGTCACATAACATTTCAAAATTCAAAATCAATCTTCGGTGAGCCGTGAGTTCCAGCGGGCTGCCTGACTTTGCTGATATGGTTGTGGGCCCAACGTTAGATGTTTGCTTGTCCGTTGCCCATCTTAATGCTCCATGCTTGTCTATTGCCCATCTTAATGCTCCATGCTTGTCCGTTGCCCATCTTAATGCGCCATGCTTGTCCGTTGCCCATCTTAATGCTCCATGCTTGTCCGTTGCCCATCTTAATGCTCCATGCTTGTCCGTTGCCCATCTTAATGCTCCATGCTTGTCTGTTGCCCATCTTAATGCTCCATGCTTGTCCGTTGCTCATGTTAATGCTCCATGCTTGTCCGTTGCCCATCTTAATGCTCCATGCTTGTTTGTTGCCCATCTTAATGCTCCATGCTTGTCTGTTGCCCATCTTAATGCTCCATGCTTGTCCGTTGCCCATCTTAATGCTCCATGCTTGTCCGTTGCCTATCTTAATGCTCCATGCTTGTCTGTTGCCTAACTTAATGCTCCATGCTTGTCTGTTGCCTAACTTAATGCTCCATGCTTGTCTGTTGCCCATCTTAATGCTCCATACTCGTCTGTTGCCTATCTTAATGCTCCATGCTTGTCCGTTGCCCATCTTAATGCTCCATGCTTGTCTGTTGCCCATCTTAATGCTCCATGCTTGTCCGTTGCCCATCTTAATGCTCCATGCTTGTCCGTTGCCCATCTTAATGCTCCATGCTTGTCTGTTGCCCATCTTAATGCTCCATGCTTGTCCGTTGCCCATCTTAATGCTCCAATCTTTATAGAGGTGTCTCCAGTTCTTTTCTCCATTTCAAGACTTTGCCACCTCATAGGGTTTTGTACAGTCTCCACTGGAGATTTTTGGACAGAGAACACATAGAATTGCCCGAGTACAACTCCGAACGGCATAGTTTGTATTTCAAACATGTGACCCCAGAATACTATTAGAATCATGACCTCTTATCTGCCTGCTGTAGACAGAACTTGGTGTCACTTGAATATCGCCAGTATAGACCCATAGCTATTTTTGTAACTGAAAGAGTGTACTATGTTTGGTAAGAATTCATCCATACATCTTCACACGGCCTGCGCAGTCTACTTATTTTATGCAGATACAGATTCACAAGTTTATTTATTTTCATGCAGATTTAGATTCACAGTGATTGGAAAAACGCCGTTTGGAAATGTTTGACACATGCTTGGTTTTGTTAGATGACTTTTATTTGTCTGTTGTATGGTTTGTTTTTATATGTTTGCACGTATCTGTGTGTGTGTTAAAAATAAGTTTCAGGTAACTATCTGTAAACAGTTTTTTGACCGACATATTGTTTGTTGTCACACACTTCATCTCTGTCCCGCCCCCCCCCCCCCCTTTTTGTGCTTTTTTACACCACACACACACACACACACACACACACACACACACACACACAACACACACACATACACACACACACACACACACACACACACACATACACACACACACACACACACACACACACACACACACACACACACACACACACACACACACACACAAACTAAACCCATATGGCCAACGTCTGTTTTGTTCATCAACTAAGCATTTGTTATCTATTCATAACCTGTTTTCCTGTTTTTTTTGATGCTGTATTTTTAGAGATGCGAAACGTCTCAGGCATTTCCAACTTCTCACAGACAAGATCCCATGAGAACAGCAAGCTGTCTGACCAGGGACGCCTTGAAGACAGACGCCACCTGAGGTTCGCATAGTGCAACAGTTGAAGAGAGGTGACGGACCAAGTTTCAGCTTCATTCGTGTGGGGTGAACGAAGTTAAAAGTAGGTTCTTTTTACGTTTTATTAAGTCTCGAAGATTTTTTCTTACGGGTGAATTTTTGTATTGGAATTTCCAACGGATTCAAGTCAGCCAGAATCAGTTTTATAGAGATCGTATATTTGATCTTAGTCTTAAATACGTTATTTCTTAGGGGACTTTGACCAGTATTGCCAAACTCAGTCTTTGTCTCTCTTTTTTCCTCTCTCTGTCTCTGTCTGTTTCTCTCTCTCTCTCTCCTCTCTCTCTCTCTCTCTCTCTCTCTCTCTCTCTCTGTGTGTGTGTCTCTTTTTAAAAAAATAATCAATATTTTTAGATTATGTGCCTGCTTCATTTTGTGTCTCTGCCTCTTTCTCTGTCCAGTCAGTTCATTTTTGCTCCATTTATTTTTCTCTCTCTCTCTCTCTCTCTCTGCCTCTCTATCTCTATCTGCCTCTCTCTTCTTGTGCCTCTCTCTCTCTCTCTCTCTCTCTCTCGCTCTATTTTAGATTATGTGTCTGCTTCATTTTGTATCTCTACCGTCTTCCCCGTCTATCTTTCATTCACACTTTCAACAGAGAGGTGGCCATCGTTTGGATGACGGCTGAAGATAAGAACGATAAATTCTTGAAGTTATATCCAAATCAAAGCTTAGCATTACCCAGTGCACGTGGGCTGACCGACCTTTCAGAATTAAGAAACAAGATGGCCAAGCCATTCCTATAACCTCCCTTTTTGTTTCAGAAAATCCAGATGTTGTATTTCTTGAGGTCGCTTATAATCTTGAAGGGGCAACGAAATTAAGATTGGACGTGAAGCGAGGGAAATGGTAGACTATGGCAACAATAATGAAATGAAATACATTTTGAGTATTGTCAAAGGTACACCTTCCTCAAAAAGTGCTGATTTTAGACATATCCTTTTTGGGTCATGTGTGACCTTCAGCGGGACACCTTGTCCTCCAAACTTACGTTTTTACTATTCTTTTATTGTCCAAATCTTTGAACCAAATTGTTGTAAAGATCCATCCAGAAACAGGTGACAAATCTTGGTAGCAAATTGTTTATTACAGACACACACGCACACACGCACGCACGCACACACACACACACACACACACACCCCACACACACACACACACACACACACACACACGCGCGCGCGCGCACACACACACGCACGCACGCACGCACGCACGCACGCACGCGCGCGCGCGCGCACGCACACACACGAGCGTGGAAACACACAGACATACACCTCTCTCCGGTCTATATGAAACAATATCTATATGTTTATGAAAAAGGAAGACAGGAGGAACACAAACACCGAAGAGAAGAAAAGCCTTAGACACGATGCCATAAAATTCACACCACCGTTGCTGGTCACCAGACCTGGCACAAAAACAGTATGATGCACTCAGCCTATTTAATTTCTTTTGATTGAAAATAGAAATAAATGTGATACACACAACCGGTTAGTCTCCTTTACTTGCACACAGAAACGGTGTGAAACACTCATCCTGTCCATCTGTATTCTCTGTACATTGGAACAGTGCCATGCAATCAGCGTCTTCATTTTTTTAACTTTGCACATAGAATGTGATGCATTCAAACTGTTCATCTCTTAGTCTTGCACGATTAACAGTGTGCTACACTCAGTCCGTCCGTCTCTGTGCTTGCACATATAACAATATAATAACACTTAGTCTGTGCATCTCCTTGACATGATCCTTGGACTTTCTCGCCCTGTAAACCACCAGCATCCTGCATTGTCAAGCATACCAGCAAAGCAAATATTTTTACCCTTTGACTCCCTCACCCTATTCACTAACTTCTTGCAGGGTTCAGGTGGACAGGGTAAGAGAGTCAGAGGGTTAAGTTTTGCAGTTGGTGGACAGGATGCGGGAGTCAAAGTGTTAACTTCGCACAGAGAATGTGATACACTCAAGAGTGTTCATCTCCTTGACCTGCTCCGTAACAATGTGCTACACTCAGTCGTCCGTATCTGTACTTGCTCTTTGAACAATATGATAACACTTAGCCTGTCCATCTCCTTGACTTAACTCTCTTTGTGTCTGCCGTGCTTCTTTGCTTTCTGTCATTTCTATCTATCATTTTCTGCCTTGCTGGTTCATTTACCTGTATGTGTTCCATAATCTTACGTTCATTCTCGTAGGATTGATAATTGGGAACATGTATTAAGTGCATTTTTGGCTCTATAGAAATAAGATTATGCGAAAGCAATTTCAGGTATTTTAGACCTGTTTTGTATATGCTTTAGTGTCGTTAGTTATGTTTATATTTGTATTTAGGTATGTTTTTCAAATTCCCTGTGTGATGAATTGGACGGAGTGGTCAACACCAGGGGAATATCCTTAGATTATGTGCGCAAATGCATTGGTATGTGTGCTTAATTTTTTTTCCCTTTTTCCTGTTGAGGTATTGTGTGTGTATTGAAACGGTTATAGCCCTTAAATGGATCTTCGTAGTCGGCTGAACTATAAACAGATATAATAACACTGATAGTGTCAAAGCTAGTGAACTATCGTGAACATCCTCTTTGCTTTTACTATGTCAGACATTACATCAGTCTTTCTGTGACTCTGTGGAACAGTTTGCATTATAGTGTGGAAACGATTCAACGTCTAACTACATAATAAAATACCAGTCATATGGAAAATGGGATCGACGTCTTGCATTACTTTGTTTACGTGTCAGAATTCAAGAGGGATTCTCCGCATTCGGACAATTCTATACGCGCTCGACTTGAATCAGCCTGCAGTTTTCTGGGGTGGATTCCTTGAGCCTACGTTAAAACCTTATGCACTGGCGTTGTCTTGAGATGGGGAGGTGAACGGGATCTATGGAACACCGAAACACTCAGATGATTGGAGCATTCAGTTGGGCAGTACACAAGCCAACTTAACGTTGCCGGTTAGGACTGAACTCACATTATGAGATCTGGTCTATGTGCTGGTAATTATATACATTTCAGTGTCAGGAAATTAATGATTTGTTCTTTTTAGAGAGAGAGAGAGACAGAGAGAGAGAGAGAGAGGTAGCTAGCTAGACAGAGAGAGAGAGGCAGAGAGAGAGAGGCAGAGAGAGAGAGAGACAGAGAGAGAGCGAGAGGGAGAGAGAGACGGGTACAGAGAGAGAGAGACAGACAGACAGACAGAGACAGAGACAGACAGGCATGGAGAGAGAGACAGACAGACAGACAGCCAGCCCGACAGACAGACAAACAGACAGACAGACAGACAGCAATAGCAATGACTTGTGTTGGTTAGAGGAGAGTTTGCGACTTTAATTTGGTAAAAATCACATTTTTCTGTTATTCTAGAAACCCCTCAAAAAGCAAACACACGACCAATGAACTCAATGGAGCACACTTTATGGAGACAGAAAAGTGACATCAACAGCAAGAAAGGAAAAAAAAAGAACTCCCTCCTTCTTTATCATTTTAGAGAGAGACACTAACCTGGAGATGATGGCCGAAGATAAAAGCAGTAAATCCCGGTACCACTGATGAGTTTTCGAACTGCTCTTCGGTCAGTGCCTAGAATGCATGCACGCATCGATCTGGCGCCCCCAACTTGCACGTGCCCGAGCACGATGTCACGCTCTTGGTCCCAACAGAGACGCGAAAAAAGAGATCGGTGTTTTGACTATTTCCTCGGCGAGCATGTCTGTTAACACCCTATCGCTATACTCGGCCCTATCGGTATATTTCGTTGAAAACAGCATACACAACACTATTTACAAAATCTAAAACGTAACATTTCAACATATTGTTTCGGAGGATTATAAATGTGCACACATTGAAAGTTAAATGTCAAGATTAAGTTAGAAATGCATTTATTTGAAATCCCTTGGTGCGATTTGGCCTCCCTATCCCTCCCGACCTACTTTTGGTTAAGTTTTGCTTTTACAGCGAAGGGTGATACGTCTTTTTTGCCCCCCCCCCCCCCCCCCCGGCCCCAATGAAATATTTACAGCCATTTCATCATTTCTGTAGACAATCCTATTTCGATCTAATGTACACTAAGGAAAATATCTTTTGAAATTCATTCTACATGAACAAGTTTGTGATGTTTCCGAAACGGAAGGTATGTACATAAAATATAAAATAGTATGCATTAATTTTTGCATGGCTATGTGCGCTGGCTGACCACCGGTGCGAGTGATGAGATACGAGTACATGTAACGGGGCCGGTTGCCAGTGCTAAGTGCTCATGGGAAGGATTCGTTAGTCGGGATGTGTGGGATGGAAAACACCTGCTTCCATACCGATAGGGCTGAGTATATCAGTAGGGCGTTAACACGCATTCTCGGCTAATTGAGGGGGAGAATAGTGGCAGAATGGTTAAGACGTTCGCCTGCCAACAACTGAACTCGAGCTTCCTGTTTTTGCTCCCCATAGAGGCCTTGACTTTTCTTCTCAGTTTGACTGGAAAATCGAACTGAACGTCTAGTGCTTCGGAAGGGAACGAAAAACGAGTCGGACTCGTGTGCCTTCTGGCTGCGCATGCTTAAGATCCCACGGCAGTTGAAAATCGTGAAGAGCAGAGCATGGCCCGGCTGCCTTGGTATAAAACAATGGAGAGATAGGTTGATTCCTCGTCCACCCATGAAGACCAATTAGCCTTTATGTCTTTCTAAAGTCTTGGTTAAAAAAAGTAATGTGAATATGAATTTGAGACGAACAAGAGGGTATGGTGCCGCCCTGTGGTGCTGGCCCGGGAAATGTTGAGGTCTCTGCCACCTCACCCCTTACGAACCCCAGGTTATGGAACTATGTAGTACGACCTGAGGACCTGGCCAGCACATGGCTTTAATGTGCAGGCTTAAGCTTTGTGCCGTGATCATTCTGGATCTTCGCCATCAACTGCCACTGTGACGTTGGTGCATATGGAATCATTCCGAGCGCGGAGACGTCTCATTGAGAAATTGAAACTGGTGAACGGTCGATCTCTTCGTGCCTTGAACGTCTCGGGACTACAAGAACTTTGTCTTCCGTGGAACCATGTGGAGGTCGTGGAATAACTGACTCACAGCTGCGTAGATATATGAAAAACAAATTTGTTGAACTGTCCTCTGCACCGCTCCTTGTCTCCTCCACTCATACCGCTCGTTTAGGGCCCCGGCATACCTCCAAACCCACCGAGTCACCTTTCATGATTATGACCAGTTTAACAGAACTGTAGAAGTGACTGAATTGCAATTGCGCGGTAAAAGTACAGTGTATCATTCACATGTCGAGAAGTCTGGAGCAGTTTCTATGCGTGTTAAGAGTTAATGGCGTTTACATGTCAAAGAATTTATGTCGATGTCGTCGTCTTTTTTTTTTCCCAATCAGACAGAGTGAGATGGGAGGTTAGGGTCAGAGGGAGGGAGGGAGATAGGTTGTGGTGATTGCGAGATTTCTGGCGTGCGTTGGAAGAAAATTGCATTTTATGTGCTTCTGGAAATCCAATAAACGAGAGAACGACAAGCGACTGCAAGGACTCACATTTTACAGCGCGTAAACTGAAATTGATAGAAGAAAATTTGGTGTAAATGGTTAAATAACTAGTGAAGAAGAGAAGCAATTTCGTTAAGGTAGTCCTACGCATGCAGGATCTTTTCTTTACACACTCACTACTTTTATTGTTGAATAGTATCTGGTTCTGAGAAGATTTGAAAACCACAGTATTTGTTTCCAAACTCAACCCTGACATAGACCGGAGCTTAATTATGACTACCCGTTCTTGCTACTAGTGACTACTTGTTGCTTGGGCACGGTCCAGTAGGTCGGGTCCCTACTATTCTGAAGGCTGCAGCCTGTACAGCATCTGGTCTGTAAAGTATAGGAGTTCTATACCACTGGAAATCCAGCTGCTAAAGCCGAGTAAATGTTTGGTCTCTGTGCAAGACCACTTTCACTTTAATCGTTTCAAGCATGGATTCCCACAGACGCTTCCAAGATGTTCAAGATTTATAGAATTATCTGCCATGTTGTGAAACTGGGAGATATTCCTATAGAGGAGTGTTCTGAGCTTATTTTTGTGCTTTGTATCTGCTTCTATGCTAGCTGAATGGGTAGCGCAAACTATGTAAATTGAGAAGTTTCACAACATGGGAGATAATTCCTACGTGACTCTCAAGAGTTATGTCCTTTGCTTCCAAGATGGTTTCGGAGATTTTTCGTATTTCGAAGATCAAACCACTCTGAGATATGTACAGATTGCTGTCTATTCAGAACATTGATTAAGGAGATGAGAAAGTTCTTAACAGAAGTAAATTGCTTAGATCCATTAGAACAGTAAAAGATTGAAAAGATCTATTACAATTATTATTTTATAATTATAATTCTTTAAATTCTGTTAATCATTTAACGAAAATACAATGACAGTATTACTAAAACAAATTTTGGTAGAAACTTTCGGGTTTGCGTTTATAAATGTCCATTTTCTATGCGCGTATTTCCATAAGCACCAAATAAGATTACATTTTCAGATAATCCGATGTTCGCAAATGACGCATTTGGACCGAAACAGTTCTTGTATTCTTACCCTGATCTTTTGATAAGTATACACTTTCAAAATATATGATCATTGCTGTCCTTCATTTCCAAACAGCAGTCACAGTGAACGTTATTCTCAAGTCACATTTCATTTAAAATGACATCAGTTCTCACAACCCTATGCACACTGTATTTGAAACCGTTTCAGTTTACATTCTTATGTTTTATATATTTTCTGAAATACAGTTTTCCGTGGAATTATTGTTGCCATTTTCTTTAAATCGTGTTTGAAGGACAAGGTTTTAAGGTCAACGTGACATGGACCAAAACGGTGCCTAAAATCAGAGCTTATTTTGATGAAACTGGCCCCCTTGTCTTTGTTTGAGCTAAATGGATGAAAACACATCAAATCGTCAAATTGACAGATTTTCTTTCTGTGTGTCTCTGTGTCTATGTCTATGCCTTTATCTCTGTCTGTATGTCTGTCTGTCTGTCTGTCTGTCTGTCTGTCTCTCTCTCTCTCTCTCACCCTCGCTGTCTCTCTCTGTCTGCTTATCTCTCTCTGTCACTGTGTGTCTCTCTCTGTCTCTATGTGTGTGTGCGTCTCTCTCTCTCTCTGTCTCTGCCTGTCTGTCTGTCTCTCTCCTCTCTCTCTCCCCGTCTGTCTCTCTGTGTCTCTGTCTTTTTCACTGTCTTTGCCTGCCAGTCTGTCTGTCTGTCTGTCTGTCTCTCTTTCTCTCTGCCCCTCTGTTGGTTTCTAGGTCTCTCTCTCTCTCTCTCAATCTCTCTGTCGCCCCTTCTTTTTCTGCCCTCTCTCCCGAGAGGTGTTACTCTTGAGACGATGACCGAAGATAGAAGCTGATTCCGCTGATATATTGTTGAACTCCACCCCGAGCAATGCCCAGTATGCGTGAACCTATCGATCTTGTCTCCCCAAAATATACTATCCTGACTTGACATTACAGCCCGCTATCTCTCTCTCTCTCTCCTCTGTCTGTCTGTCTGTCTGTCTCTGTCTCTCTCTGTGTCTCTGTCTGTCTGTCTGTCTGTCTCTGTCTCTTTCTCTCTGTCTCTCTCTCTGTCTGTCCGTCTCTCTCTATTTGTCTGTCTGTCTGTCTGTCTCTGTCTCTCTTTTTCTCTCTCTGTCTTTCTCTCTTTCTCTCTATCTCTCTCTTACTCTCTCTCGTTCGCTGTTCCTTTCTCTCTCTCTTTCGCTCTCTCACTTGCTCTCTCTCTCCCCCCCCCCCCTCTCTTTCTCTCGCTGTCTCTGTCTCTCTGTATGTGTGTGTCTCTCTTTATCTGCCTCTTGTCTCTCTCTCTCTCTGTGCACCTCTCTGTCTCTGTCTCTCTCTCTCTCTTTCTTTCTTTTTTCACACACTCTCTCTCTCTCACATTCCCCTTTCCTCCCTCCTTCCCTCCCTCTAACCATCCATCACTGCCAGTTATAATATGGTCAGTGTTGATCATCCTAATGATGGATATGGGTTTGTAGTTTAGCCGTGTGTGTAATTCTAATCTAATTGAAAACAAAAACACAAGACAAAAACGAAAACGTGTCTACAGTTAAATAGAAAAAAAGAACAGAAAATGCCCTTGGTGATGTGCTTTTTTTAGACTGCTGAAATTAAGTTGGGTGTAGACCAATCTCTCAGTTTATGAGTCTTTCTGTCTGTCTGTCTCTCTCCATCTCTGTCTGTCTGTCTGTCTCCCTCCCTCCTCTGTCTCTCTTTCTCACTCCCTCTCTCCATCACTTTCTTTCTCTCTTCTTCTCTCTCTGTCTCTCTCCGTCTCTCAGTTTCTTTGTCTGTCTGTCTGTCTGTCTCCCTCTCTTTCTTTCTCTCTGTCTCTCTGTCTCTCTCTCTCTCTCTCTGAAGCAAGGTGATTTACCAATTATTTGTTGATTGTGTGATGATTGTATTACTTGACCGGCTGTTGGCTATACAGAGAGACTAATTGCTTGATCAGTAGATGGAGGAATGGAACGATATATGTATATGTATTAAATATCTTTATGACTTGTTTGATGCCTTAATGCACTGATGAAGCTTAATTATAATCAAGTACTATTTAGTGTATTACTTCATTAAATGTTAGATTTAGTCAGCAAAAGAAAGATCTGTTGACTGTTACACCAACGAAGTATTCAACTGAAGAAAGCGCGGAAAGTGTCAATGTTCGACGATGCAATCATACGCATTGCAATATTGGTATAATCCACAAAAACCCTATCTCCCCCCCCCCCTCCCCCCGACTATTGTATTGTGGCCTAAGGCCGATGTACATTAAAAAATTCTGAGTTCTGAGTTCTCTCTCTCTCTGTCTCTCTCTCTCTCTGTCTGTCTCTCTCTCTCTCTCTCTCTTCTCTCTCTCTCTCTCTTTCTCTCTCTCTCAAGAAAGGGATAGCCTTGAGACATATCTGAAAATGAGATCCTATAACATACGCCTTGTACTATCTTTATGGAAAGGAGATTTCTTAACCAGCCTAGCGATAACGCAATTAAGGTTGATTGAACAATAATGTACGCTCTGCGGAAGACGAAAACAAGAACAAAGAGAAAAAAACCCCAGAAAGCCATAAGAAAAGAGCAAAAACTATCCTCTCGCAAAGAACACACACACACACACACACACACACACACATACACACACACACCACACACACACACACACACACACACACACACACACACACACACGCACATACACACACACACACACACACACACACACAAAACAAACATTCACTCACACGCACATATACCAGCACACACACATACATCACCAACACAGAGAGAGAGAGAGAGAGAGAGAGAGAGAGAGAGAGAGAGAGAGAGAGAGAGAGAGAGAGAGAGAGAGAGAGAGGCAGGCAGAGAGAAATGGGCGGAAAACAAAAACAAAACAAAAAAAATCTGACCCTTTCCTTCCCTGTACACACTCGATGCTGTTCTTACAATACAATTTTAATCCTTGTTGTGCATTAACAAGATTTAACTGTTCAGCAGCATGGCTTTTATCAGTAAAAAAAATGGACGCTTTAAACGTGCATGCATTCAAACATAGGTATGTTTATATTGCTATAGTAATTAACACATTTTGTATTTGCATCAACCCACATGCATATGTGCATATATTTGTAAGTGTAAAGGGGAAGGAATGAAATAACAAGCACAAATGATACTGACAAATGATTAATTATGGACATTAGCACATACTGATGATTATGTTTGATTTTAAACATTTTGCTGATAGTGGACCTTCAGACCTTGTGGTAAATTATTCCGACAAGTTGTACCACAATATGTTTGACTTGATTTATATACAGATCCAGTCTTGTCTTTGGCAGTATCAAAATATCTTTTCTGTAATTCGCCCTTTTCTTCGTAAGAAATATTTTGTTATAAATGTCAAGCAGCATATTTACGAATATTTGTATGCATTAAGATGCGTTCGTTACATTTTAGATTATTATGCAGTGAAAAAATGACAGGCTACATATCTTGTTGCATGTAGTGTTACTTACATTGCACTCTTTCTGATTTTTTGGGCTCGATTATGTACAGATTCCATTTTCTTCATGTGAACGTGTGCACAATTATCCTATATATTAAAACGTAATCCATTTTAAACATAAAAGGGTCATGGAAGAACACGTAGCATTCTTCACGACTGGTAACGTGTCTCAGACAAGATAATACGTATACAGTTTTGGCAGTAGAATTAGAGAGATAGCTGATGTGAGCTAGTTGGTTCTGTCGATAGAGCCGTGGACTCAGGATATGATATCTTGAGTTCAAGTCTCAGCCTGCAACATTAAACATTGGCCTGTTCGCTGCCCATCTTAATGTTTCCATCATTCTGGCGGTATCAGCTTAGTTTTTCAAAGATCTCCCTCCCCCTCCTTCCCCTTTCCGTTCCTCAGTTCAAGGCCGTGCTAGTGCATAGGGTTTTGTGCAGGCTCAAGAAGCATCCTAGATAATTGCTGCCAGAATTAGGTGGAGCGCATGTGGAATTGTCTGAGTGCGATGAATCCCTCTGAACAAACTCTTAGACTTCAAACTGACGTAGACTGGAAGCTATAATACCAGAATTTCGAGGGTTTTGAAACCTCCTCAGTCGTGTGGGATTTAACTAATTAAGCTAGTGAGGGGGGTGGGGGGGGGGGCAGTTTACATCTACTCGTTTGTCTGCTAGTTACGACCATATCTTTCAGCGTTCTTTACTTTTCGTTTTTTCTGGTTTGTTTGTTGCGGTTTTTTTTCCCTAGGATTTAGTGTATAGCAGCATTGTCTAGGCACCAGTTACGAACTTCAAGCAGACCTTTCCGCAATTTTGGATCGATCTTATTGACATTAACTCCATTACTAGAACAAGCTGAATCACCACCAATATGTCCCTATTACATAGGAGATGAGATGTACAATGGGAAAGCATGGGTACGAGAGAGAGAGAGAGAGAGAGAGAGAGAGAGAGAGACAGAGAGACAGACAGACAGACAGACAGACAGACAGACAGACAGACAGATAGACAGACAGACAGACAGACAGAGAAAGACAGTTTCTTTCTCTTATTTATAGATGTTTTTGTCTCAGGTACGGGAGAAGAAATCGTAAAGGTTAGAAAGCGTACGCAACATCAGAGGTAGGGGATACCAGAGGTAGAAGAGTATCTGCCAAACCTGCTTCACTTAACATACCGTGTGATAAACAATGCATTATCTGCTTCATCGTACATGGGGTATACCAGTTATAGCTCCTTTCGTTTTGGGTTAGGTGCTCCACCGACGCAAACTTGGGAGTGTGCGAGTAAAGCATATGGAGACCTGAAAAAACAAAAAAATCCAGTTGATAATGCCTCCGTGTTTTTACCGCTGTTTACCTGACTTGCTATACTTAACCATATCGTGTCATAAACAAGGCATTATCTGCTACATCGTACAGGGTGTATACCAGCCATAGTTCTGTGTGATGAGGGGTTAGATACTGTGCTGGTGGAAACTGTTTAGATTGTATATGCGAGGGTGTAAACTGGGGGTGTCGCAACGATTTCCTGGCTCGATAATCCCCCCATCTACCTGCAGTCCTAGACAGTCGGGTACCCAGCTTTGGGAAGTTGGCTGATTGTTCAAGAGGGTTCATCGTACTCCATATGAGCTCCGTCTTAATTTGCCAGCAATTATTTGATAGATTGTTTGAACCTGCACAATATCCCACACATTAAAACACTTGACAAGATAGGAGTATGAACCGAACTGAAACAGAGTGACTGTGTACACAGCACAGCAAAGCATAGCATAGCATAACATAGCATAGCATAGTATAGCATAGCATAGCACAGCATAACGTAGCAACAAAGCATGACGTAGCATAGTATAGCGTAGAAGTAGCAGCTTCGATGTATCTATTAAGATCAGGATCAAGTATAGCGTAGAAAAGTGCGTACACTGATTTTAGCTATACTCATTTGGGGGTTGCTCAAAAACATTTGTCCCGCTATGACCGCTCCATCCAGAATCTGCCGATAATTATCCAGCAGACTCCTTAATCCTGTGCAAAATCCTGTGCGCTGAAATGGAGAAAGAGAGTGAGAGAACTGGAAGTACGAATCAACAGAACACCAGAATGATTTAAGTGTCAAGATGGGCAGCAAACAGGTCAGTTTTCATGTCAGGGACTGGGACTGAACTCGAGACATCGAATTTTGAGTTCAAAAATATACCAAAAGGACCAATCAACCGTTGTCCCTCTTAGCCCTTCATCTTCATAACAATAATAAGACATGACATGGCAGACTCTTTTTGCCCGACGGTGGAGGCAATTAAATTGTAAATGCACGATCATGTACACTTCGTCAGGAAATAATCACACTTTCTTTGGAAACTTTTTTTTTTTGCCTGTTGGGAATTAATGGCACTTTGATGTCAAGAAAATTTACAGCAGTTTTATTTGTTTAGTGAAAGTTGCGGATGGGGGTGCGGAGGAGAGAGAGAGAGAGTTAGAGAGAGAGAGAGAGAGAGAGAGAGAGAGAGAGAGAGACAGACAGACAGACAGACAGAGACAGACAGACAGAGACAGAGGCATGTAGGAAAGGGTGGAATTGAAGAAGATGGCAGAAGATTTGCAACTCGTTTTGGGTGAAAATAGCATTTCTCCCTTTCAGGAAATCCAGTGAACGAGTAAACGGTCAGAACTTGCTAGGGCATCCCATTCCATCAACCCCTCCCCCCCAAAACAAACAAACAAACAAACAAACAAAAACCCTAGCACAAGAAAGTTTGATCCACAAGAAAACGACAGAAAAGGACACAAGCTGGTGTCCAGTTAGATGATGAGCACATTTTGCATAAGACCATTCAGCTTTCCTGAAAGATGTGAAGAAAATGGAGAAATGGGTAAAAGTCTTTTTTGTAAGTTTGACTGTGAATATGACATATGGTCTCATACAGTTCTGCCGTTAACAGATGCCATTTCTCTTTTCTAAGGATCATTGCACTCAGGGAGGCTACCTTCGTGCTCACCTTTTTTTTTTTCGTCCCATTTTCTGCGCTACCTTAATGGCCACAGATGCTGGCACAGTTTTTACAATGCGATTAAATCGATAGAATGATAATCGTGATGCTATGGAATTCCATCTAGGATTGAGATTGCGTGACAGGGGTATACTCTATGCTTACTATCATAATATATCCTGGCGTTAACCAGGCCCTAGAGATACAGACACCTGCGGTGCTGGTCAGAAGATTTGAGCAGCACCCTCAATGACGCATCCGTGAAGTGGACGGGACTCGACTGTGAGCCCATAGCGCACCTGCACCCAGCTCTGGGTAGCCGGTTAGAGCCGGAAAATCCCACAATGATTTTTGCAGGGACTGATGGGGATTCGAACCCACAACCTTTCAGTCGGTAGTCTGTTGCAATAACCACGACACCACGGTGACTGGCCAGATGCTAGTTCTCTATTGACACTTCTTCCGATATTTTGTTCAAAACGAGTGCTCGCTTAGTTGTATTCTCTGCAATTTTAAACTGATGAAGTCTCTGTGTAGGTGTTAAGTTTGCTTCATCTCTCTCTTCACCTGCCCCTTCTCACGCTCTGTTCAAGGTTTCTGAGCTAAACTACGTCTCTTTTTTTTAATAACGGGGCCCACGATTTTTGGCCCCATCAATGAAGGCAGTTAGACTGTAAGCGCACGATTACATACCCATTGTGTGGGAAGAAAATCCCCCGCCTCTATGGAATTATTTTTACGCCTGTTGGGAATTAAAGACAGATAGATGTCAGGCAAGATGTGTGTATCTTTTTCTGGAAATTTTTGCAGAGGCTGGGGAGGGATTTCTGGGATGCTGAGAGGGGAAGGAGAGGGAGGGAGAGGAAGAGAGAGAGCGAGCGAGAGAGAGAGAGAGAGAGAGAGAGAGAGAGAGAGAGAGAGAGAGAGAGAATCATGTGTAGGATAGGGAGAATTAGAATAAAAATGACCTTGCATTGGGCCTGGTGAAAATTGTTTGCTATGCCCTTCAAGAATTTCAATAAATAAGGAAAAGAACATCATTGACCAGGGAATCCAATTTATCCGCCCCCCTCCCCTCCGAAAAAATAGCAGAAGAAAGTTTGATCAAAATGACAAATTGCCAAATTACAGAAAACGCATATATTTCAGTACCAATTTGCATAAAACTGCCCCGGTTTCGTGGTAGGGGTGAGGCAAAAACAGAAAGAAAGATATTTTAGATGTAAGTTAGACAGACAGACGTGTCTAGCAAAAACGGTTGATAACTCGTTCTTTATACTTTGATCGATGTTTTAAGAAAAATTCGGACTCGCTGAATTGCATTTGTTCGACATTTGAAGAAAAATTGAGACTTGTTGAGTTGCATTTGTTCGACGTTTAAAGAAAAAATTCAGACTCCTTAAGTTGTATTTGTTCGACGTTTGAAGAGGAATTCAGACTCGTTGAGTTGCATTTGTTCGACGTTTGAAGAAAAATTTAGACTCGTTGAGTTGCATTTGTTCGACATTTGAAGAAAAATTCAGACTCGTTGAGTTGCATTTGTTGGACACTTGAAGAAATATTCAGACTTGCTGAGTTGCATTTGTTCGACGTTTGAAGAAAAATGAAGACTCCTCGAGTTGTATTTGTTCGACGTTTGAAGAAAAATTCGGACTCGTTGAGTTGCATTTATTCGACGTTTGAAGAAAAATGTAGACTCGTTGAATTGCATTCTTTACATTTTAAGGTAATCCACTGTATCAGTGATGGGTTGTTGAACTCAACCCGACTCGGTGCTATTGTGTATGGTCTTGTCGATGTGGTCTCTAAAACACACCTTGACATGACGTCATACAGTTCCTTCCTTCCTACTTCGCCCTGTTCTCAAGACATGACCAGGGATGAAAAATTCTCCTCTTTTTCCGCCGTTTCAGCCGATTTTTTTGCTGATCTCCGCCCCCCCCCCCCCCCCCCCCCCAAAAAAAAAAGAAAAAAAAAACAAAACAAAAAAACGTGTAGCAGAAAGGTTAGTGCAATTGTTAAATATATACTTTAAGTCTTTACTTCCTTTGTGTACAAATCCTTCGGCTGCAGAGGGCAGAATAGGATAATTTCTGAGGTTCTATCCTTCTCAAGACCTTATTCTGTACTTGATACTTGAATTATTGTACACTTTGTTGCTCTTGATGTCAAACAATGTGAAGAAACGAAAGAGAAAAAAAGTCACTTTTAGCCCATACTTTTTGCATTTATTTCTTAAAAATGCTTCACCTTCAGGGGGCTCCCCTGGACCCCACTGGGGGCCTACGGCGGCCCCCAGACCCCTGCCCATTTCTCCTCATTTTTTTTACCTCCTCTGTTTTCATCCCTGATGACGTCACACATTTCACACCATCTCTTAACCCTGTTCCCTTTCCCAAACACATAACGTCATATAGGTTGCCCTATCTTTCGAACCCTTCCTCCTTTGAAACATGACATCAGACAGTTTGCCCCATCTCTCACCCCACTTCCCTCTTCAAAGATATGACATCATACGGTTTGCCCCATCTGTCGTCCCCTTCCCCCTTCAAAGATATGACATCACAAACTTTGCCCCATCTCTCGTCCCCTTCCCCCTTCAAAGATATGACATCATAGAGTTTGCCCCATCTCTCGTCCCCTTCCCCCTTCAAAGATATGACATCATAGAGTTTGCTTCATCTCTCGTCCCCTTCCCCCTTCAAAGATATGACATCATAGAGTTTGCCTCATCTCTCGTCCCCTTCCCCCTTCAAAGATATGACATCATAGAGTTTGCTCCATCTCTCGTCCCCTTCCCCCTTCAAAGATATGACATCATAGAGTTTGCCTGATCTCTCGTCCCCTTCCCCCTTCAAAGATATGACATCATAGAGTTTGCCTCATCTCTCGTCCCCTTCCCCCTTCAAAGATATGACATCATAGAGTTTGCCCCATCTCTCGTCCCCTTCCCCCTTCAAAGATATGACATCACAAACTTTGCCCCATCTCTCGTCCCCTTCCCCCTTCAAAGAATGACATCACACAGTTTGCCCCATTTCTCGCCCCTTCCCCCTTCAAAGACATGACATCACACAGTTTGCCCCATCTCTCGTCCCCTTCCCCCTTCAAAGATATGACATCACACAGTTTGCCCATCTCTCGTCCCCTTCCCCCTTCAAAGATATGACATCATAGAGTTTGCCCCATCTCTCGTCCCCTTCCCCCTTCAAAGATATGACATCACAAACTTTGCCCCATCTCTCGTCCCCTTCCCCTTCAAAGATATGACATCAAAGTTTGCCCCATCTCTCGTCCCCTTCCCCTTCAAAGACATGACATCACACAGTTTGCCCCATCTCTCGTCCCCTTCCCCCTTCAAAGATATGACATCACACAGTTTGCCCCATCTCTCGTCCCCTTCCCCCTTCAAAGATATGACATCACACAGTTTGCCCCATCTCTCGTCCCCTTCCCCCTTCAAAGATATGACATCATACGGTTTGCCCCATCTCTCGATCCCTTCAGCCTTTCAAAGACATGACATCACACAGTTTGCCCCATCTCTTGTCCCCTTCACCCTTTCAAAGATTTGAGATCATACACTTTGCCCCATCTCTCGACCCCTTCCCCTTTCAAAGACATCACATCACACACTTTGCCCCATCTCTTGCCCCCTTCCCCCTTCAAAGATATGACATCACACACACTGCCCAATCCCATACCATCTTCCCCTCCAAAGACATAACTTTACTCAGTTTGGCCCTTTTCACACCAGCCTTCCCTCACAATACATGATGACACACAGTTTGCCTTATGTCTCGCTACCCTAACCCTCCAAGGATATAATGTCACATGTTTTGCCCAGCTCTCATACCTTTCCCTCCTCAAGACGTAAAGTCACATACTCGCGCCATCTACCACCACCTTTCATCATCATCAGGTGCTCTGCTGCATGGCGTTGGCGATCATGGACTTCCATCTGTCTCTATCTCTCGTTGCTCCTAGCATCTCCCCCACCCTCCTCGTCCCCAGCCACTCTGCAAGTCCGTCCAGCATTTTCTCCCTGGGTCTACCTGGTGCTCTCTTTCCCTCCAGCTTTCCCGTTGTGACCAGGTGCTCCAAATCCCCCTTCCTCATAAAATGGCCTATAAATGTTGCCTGTCTTTTCCTAATCTTCCTTATGAGCGATCTACTTATGTCTACCTCCATCAAGACTGTCTCGTTTGTTTTCTTTGCTGTCCATAGAACTCTCAACATTCTTCTTAGGAACCACATCTCGGCTGCCTCAATCTTGTTCTGGCTTTTGTTTGTTGACTGTCCACGCCTCACATCCGTACAACAGTATTGGTTCTATATAACATTCAAGAACTCTCTTCCTGATGTTAATTGATAGGCAATTACCCTTTCGAGACTTGATGTCCAATCTCACGACCCTACCCCTTCTCAAGACATGACGTCACATAGTTCGTTCCATATTTCACCATCTTCATATCATCATCATCATCAGGTGCCTTGCCGCATGGCGTTGGCGATAATGGACCTCCATCTATCTATGTCTTGCCGCCCCAAGCATCTCCTCCACCCTCCTCTTCATATCAAGACATGAAATCATGCAGTTTGACCCATATCTCTGGTTTCATCCTCTAAAGACATAACGTCAGATAATTTCCCATATCTCTAACCTCCCCCCACGGCGATGGTGGGGCCTTTTCAGTATAAGTAATATCCCCACCTTCTGGAAATTCTGTGCTAGGAATTTCCTCTTTTCTGTCACTCGCTTCGTTTCTGCTTTGTTCCTTTGCATTTCTTCCTATGGGTTTCTCCCTTTGCAGGTCGATTCACCTGTATGTTTTCGATAAGCCTTCAGTACTTCTTCTTACGATTGACAATTGGGTACATGTATTAAGTGCATTTTTGGCTTTAGGGAGGTGAGATATGCGGAAGCAGTTTAAATTGGTGCCCGTTTTATATGTTTTAGTGTCCTTTGGTATGCGTAAATTTGTACTCAGTATGTTTTTTCTAAATCTTCTGTGCGATAAATTGGACGGAGTGGTCAACGCCGGGGGCATGTCCTTAGATTATGTGAGTAAATGCATTGATTTGTGTATTTGATTTTCTTTTCTTTTGTTTTTTTTTCTTGTTGAAGTTTTGTATGTTTTGAAACGGTTATAGCCCTGATATGGCTCTACGCAGTCGGCTGGGCTTTAAGCAACAACAACAACATCTTTCACGTCCATAGACATAACACAGTTCGCCCCGTTTCTTGAATCCTTACCCCCTTTCAAAACATGACGTCACAGTTTGCTCAGTTTCTCTACACCTTCCCCTCTCTAGACATGACGTCACACAGTTTGCCCCATCTCACGACCCCTGCCCCCTCCTAAGACATGACGTCACGCTGTTTGCCCTATCTAGCCCCATTCGTCCTCCCCCTTCTCAGAACGTGACGTCACACACCATTTGTCTTGTCCCAGCTTCTTGAGCTTTGCTATATCTTCTTCTTTGGCCTTTGGTAAAGGGGACAGGTGATTTTGGCCAAGCGGTGGAGGCGGTTAAATTCTAAGTGCACGATCACGTACCAATCTTGTGGAGAAAAATATCCCTCGCGGAATACTTTTTGTGTGTGTTAGGAATTAAGGATACATAGATGTCACAAAGTCTTCTTTTTTATTTGGTAGTGTGAGGTGGGTAGGGAGGAGAACAGAGTGCACGGTCATGCACACACCCTGAGGAAAATAAATGTCACATCCTCTTGGGAATTTTTATAAGCAGTTAGGAACTAATGATACGTATATGTCAAGCAAGCCAAAGCATTTTATCTAGTGGGCAGTAGTGGAGATGATTAGAGAAAGGGAGGGAAAGAGAGAGAGAGAGAGAGAGAGAGAGAGGGGGGGGAAGAGAGAGGGGGTTGATAAAGAAAAAAAGGGGGGATGGCTGGAATAGGTGTCAAGGGATTTGCAACTTGGGTGAAAATTGTGTTTTATGCCCATCAGGAAATCCAATAACGAGTAAACTACCAGCGCTGGCAAACGAACTCTTCATTTTATAAAGCCAGAAAAGTTAGCCGAAGAAAGTTTCCCGAAAAAGAACCAAGACATAAAAAGAAGTAAAAACGTCCAAATATTAAAAAAAATCAAATTAATAATGAACACTTTTTTCTTTAATCTGTCCTATTTTCATGAAAAAAGTCATTGGAGATAATAAGAAAGGTGTCAGTAAATGCTGGACCATGCAACGGGTAGTCAATAGGTAGTGACAGATGGTCGTAAGTTGGCAGCAAAAGTAGTTATCGGCACGTGATCAGTGCTTTGGAACCAAGCCCCGATCTGGCCGGGGGTGGGGGGGGAAGCTTCGAAACCATCTAATAAGTGGTTCAATTTTCTGTAAACTACTGAATAAGCGCAGAAGCGATAACTATTTTTGTTAGATAGACAATGAAAATAAACGATACAATTAACTTATTACTCTGTCCTTCAATGCAGTTCAGTTCTCATTAAAATTCCTATATCAAGTACAAAATAAACAACAGAAATAATGCTCGTTTTGGAGCATTTGTTTTGGTTATTTCCTTTGTCATATCTTTATCACATTGTAAAAGTTGTCCCTAGGTTCCTAATTTCATGGTGACCTCAGCTTCGCTTTCTCTTTCCTTTACCTCTTCCATGCCTGAGGTTACTTAAAAGTTGGGGGGGCTGTGTTTCATCACTTCATCTGTTTGGAATTCATCGTCTCCTGATCTGAAAAAAAAAATCTGCCCATCCTTTTGCACTTCAGGTGACAGTTAAAGATCCATCCCACTGTTGATATTAGGTTTGTTCATCTACCCGTCTGTACAGTCATTTCTAAGAGTTCCCGGGTTCAAATCCCGGACAAGCCAGTCTTACTGTGGCTGGTTGGTTCTTTCGATAAAGCTGTGGACTTAATGTCTGATTGATATCTTGAGTTCAGTCTCAGACTGCAACATGTAAAGTGTTCCGTTCGTTACCCATGTTTAACGTTTCCATCATCCTGACGGTTTCAGCTTATTGTACCGTAGGTCCTGTTTCTCCCCCCCCCCCCTTCTCCCCATTTCAAAATCATGCCAGCGAATAGTTTAGTTTATACGCGGGTTCAAGAGTCTGCAGAATAACCGCAAATTTATGATGAATGTGTGTGAACAGCTTATACTTGAGAACTTGTGTATCTGAATTTTGTTTTCATTTGTCATAACTGTCTACTTTACATTGATGTAACTGTGAGCCTCTAAACATGACCTTGAAAAGAACAAAAGTCCCGACTTTCTGTGTTTTTGTATAAAAGAGAAGATTGTAAGAATGGCTTGACAGTCTTGTTTTTATTTGTTTGTTTGTTTTGTAGCTGAGAAATGGTAGCGTTATTGTGATGACAAAAGATGAAAGCCATGGAATTCAGTATTTCTGATGAATGTTTGAAACTTTACCCCAGCAATGCCCAATTATTGTGATGACCAAAGATAAAAGCCATGAAATTCAGTATGGCTGATAATTGTTTGAGACTTCACGCCAACAATGCCCTATTATTGCGATGACTAAAGATAAAAGCCATGAAATTTAGTTCACTGATGGATGTTTGAGACTTCACCCTAACAATGCCCAAATATTGTGATGATCAAAGATAAAAGCCATGAAATTCAGTTCACTGATGGATGTTTGAGACTTCACGCCAACAGTGCCCAATTATTGTCATGATCAAAGATAAAAGCCATGAAATTCAGTTCACTGATAGATGTTTGAGACTTCGCCCTAACAATGCCCAAATATTGTGATGATCAAAGATAAAAGCCATGAAATTCAGTTCACTGATAATTGTTTGAGACTTCACGCCAACAGTGCCCAATTATTGTGATGACTAAAGATAAAAGCCATGAAATATAGTTCGCTGATGATGTTTGGGACTTCAGTCCAGCTATGCCAAATTATTGTGATGTCCAAAAGATAAAAGCCATAAAATTCAGTTCAGTGATGAATGTTTGAAACTTTACCCCAGCAGTACC